>CM076188.1:9495908-10695908 GCA_038277355.1 Encarsia formosa
AGGTGTCGGCGGGGGGTGTCCGTGCCTGCCTTGTTTTGCGAGGGTTCTTAAAGAGAAGGGATTACACGACGCGCCTTCGATAAATGAATCTCGTTTCGTAAAATTTACCCCCAGAAGGGATTCTTTGGCGTGGATTAATGCTACTACTAACTTTTTTACCTTTTAGACCCGTCGTTTATTTTTTTAATCAGTCAATCCTGTCTATCAGCGAGATACTTTGTCTAATTATTGATCCTAAATTAAAAGTTAACTTTGTATTTAATATCCCAGAACTCATAAAAACTGCACTTCTGCAAAGAATGACAGTGATGATTTGTTTGAGAATTCAAAAAAATTTTTAATGAACTTGTAGAGTCCTTGAAGTAGTTGTAGTATGTGAACACATTGAATCTCGAAAATTTCAGGACAACAATTTGAAGGTGGTGAAACTATGCGGGATCCGGGGCCGAGCGCGCCCGATTGAAATTAAACCGCATCAATTTCCCGGGTCCAATTTCTTTCGAGTCGAAAAGCCACAGCAGCTGCTTTCTCGGCAAGGCGTCGCCACTTCCTTGATTGCATTCGTTCGCGGTTTATCGCCGCGAGCTTCTCCCTCGTGTCCTTTGTACATACGTTAGAGACTTGTGTCAAAGTGTTAACAAGTTGAAAACGCCAGCCAGACCGGAGAGGATATAACCTGGAGCTCTTCGGCGAGGGAGGGGGCGGGGGAAGAAGGAGTAAGCTCCTTCCGTAGCACCACCGCACCGGGGACCCGAGAATTCATCGGCGACGGGATTTGAGCTGAATTTCTTGAACTTTATTAATTATTTATGGCACTCGACTCCTGCTACTCGACTTTGACAACTTGATTTCTACCCGCGCAGAAACCACCCGTAAGTCCTACCCAAGTAGAATGTCTTTGTGGCTTTTGTTACTGTACGGAATAATGCATTACGAGTCAAATGTGGTTTTCACTCCCGGCGCCTTTTGTACTTTATTTCAAATTATTTTCTTTTGCTTTAATTCGCTACAACTCCGAGTGTTTTATTTATTCGAGAAGTTTATAACGATGATCAGATCCATGTTAACAATGATTCATTGGTCTGGATGGATGCCTCGAACTGCCTCGAGGTATTACGATCGTATCACAGCGCACGTATAATACCGAAGCCAGGCAGACCTTAATATAAGAATTTATAGAATGCTTGACCTCTGTACCTTATACGGAAGTCGAAATAATAACTATGGTGAGTTAATGCGTCTGACTTCGTATCAGTCAGTGTATACTGTATATCCTGCAATTATCCTTCCCGCACATAAACACAGCCGCCCCAATAATTTTACTATGTGTTTCACTCGTGGACTATAATTTAATTTCTTGTTTTATCATTGTAAAACATAAATAAAATTTATATCACATCGTATTTTTCGCGAGATCTTGCTCAATTCCGTATCAGCCGCAACTGGATTCAATTACTTTTTTTTTTTCAACACTTCCCAGTTGAAATTGAGCGATTTTGTGAAAACTATTTAATTTTAGTTTATCTGCAGGGATAAAAATACTTGTTAAATATCATTCGAAAATTAATTGAATTTTTTATTTGTGACCTGATTTCGTTCATTGAAGAAATCATGAGTTGTCAAGCAGATCTAAATTCAGAAAATCCGCAGAGCTTGAATAAAAATTAAAACTGTTGTGGTCCTTAAAGGTAAATTTAACTGACTAAATAGACGTACATAAATTTTTTAGTTATTAGCTACTATAATACTATTGGATTAAAAAAAAAATAAAAAAAAATAATCATTTTGGTTAAAATCAAGTGTGTACAGTCGAAAAAATATTTTTTGGTACCTATAGTTTATACTGACGGTTGTACAAATTATACAGTCAGCGTACCGAGCCAAAATGAATCAGAAGCTCTCCGGTCAAAGAAATCAGCTGTTTTATTAAATTCAAGGCACACTGGAGAATCACGCTAGCTTCGGTATCGATCAGTAATTTGGGTAAAGAATTAAAGGGTTTTAGCAGAGACAAGAAATTCAAAGACGCAAGAAGAAAAGCTCGTCGAGCAAGGAAAAAAAGAAAAAGAGTTGGCGCGAGGTAAGACCCGGCCAAAGTAAAGAGAAAGAAGAAGGCAGCTATTTCTGGATTTCTGAACACGTTTTCAAGGAGTTTCTTTCAATGATGGGCTTTCACGCGTTTCTTTGAAATTTGAAACTAAAAGTGATTAATTTTATTTTAGATGCCTTGTTAGTCCCGGAGAATCGGATCGCGCTTTGGCACGGATGTTTTGAAATTCAAGAATTTTAACGTATTATCACTATAAATTGTGGCTTTGTATCTTTTCGGAATAAAGAATATTTGCCCTTGCGATGCACCGAGCGAGGGAGAGTTATTTTATACCGTAAGCCAAGGAATATTCTTTTGATCGTACGCTTGCTCTCGGGTATTAAAATATAAGCTGTCGACAAAGTATTTGTGTTTAGGATGTTTTAATAATCTCTTCGCGTGTCTACAGTAATCGTGATTCCGATGAATTTCGCTTGGATTTTAGAAAAAAAATCTTCGAATTTGTTGAATAAATATTTCGATATACGTCCATAAATTACCATGAGACGAATAAAGTATTTTGATCCACGGGCATAGAGTAGAAGAAAGTCAAACTCTTTTTATCGGGAGCATCAATCACTCGATTGATCGAAAATGTAAAGGCGTGATTTTTTCACGTAATGAACTGGGTGACGAATCCATCTTTTTTTTTTCTCCATCGCGTCCTGCTTGAAAGAGATCATTTTCCGATGTCATCAAATTTCAAAGCAATGCATCTTTCTCGCTGCGTGGTTCCTCGAAATTCTCGTGCATTCATCCGTAAGCTCGCACTTAATTTTTTTATACCTTAAGCAGGGTAAGATCGATTATAGCGGTGATAGGAGTCGCTAAGCCAAAATAAATAACTTGAAAGTTCGCGTACACCCGGGATCAAAATCGATCCATCAAACAAAATCAGATGAAACAGGCATTTTATATAAGCTCTATGAGAAAAAAAAAAAGAAAGAGATTGGGGCGAGTCGTTTGATGAGCTTTCGCGTCGTAAATGTGTTTTTCGTTCTTTTTAAAACTTAGCCATGCAAACTTCGGATTAGCATACATTATGGTAGCTCTTCGTGGGCAGTGATTCGAATTTAATTTATCGATTTGAAAACATACCGTGAGTCATTGTTTTAAAAACAAAAGTTTTTAAATATAGGGTTTTTTCTTTTTTATTGAAT
Source organism: Encarsia formosa (assembly GCA_038277355.1). NCBI lineage: Eukaryota > Metazoa > Arthropoda > Insecta > Hymenoptera > Aphelinidae > Encarsia > Encarsia formosa. The sequence goes on from CM076188.1 coordinate 9,499,158, forward strand.
AAATTTAACTGGAAAAATCATAAATAGTACTATGATGAGCTCGGAAAAAAATAACCAAAGCAATAAAATTATCGGTAATGTATTTTAAAAGCAATTAGTTTTGAAATGAGTGATGTTTTTGAAAAAATCAATAACGTTATCTAGCTATATAAATAAATCACCCTCAAACATTACCACCGACACTTTTACAAGAATTTTAGGGGCTCGAAAGATATATTCATTTAATAATTTTCCTTAATTTCAAAGCACCCACCCTAAATCTCAAAATTCCATCAATTTGTTCTTATTATTTCATCGTACAATAAATAAAATCTTTTTCGTCAGTGCTTAATAATAATAATTCTCTCGAATTTTATTTAAAAAAAAAAAAAAAAAAAACATAAAATTCCCCCAGGGCAGTAACATGGTAAAGGAAAAAAACGTGACTCGAATGCTCGATACAAAAGCGACGACTTAATAAGGTCGGTGTCGGGGTGCGGGTTCAATTTCCCTCCCCCGAACGCCCGCCCCCTCGATATCGCGGTGCGACGCAATTCTCAAAACATAAACTACTCAATTCCGCGTAAAAGTACGCTCGCAGCCAATCACTTACGGCCATCCCCCTTGAACTGCTGTTCCAGCGCTAATTACAAGCCGAGTCGCACTGCAGTGCAGGCCACGCGCGATACATTAGTGATTCAAGGATAAAAGTTGATTGATGATCGAGCGCCACCGCATCACGGCCCATTACCCGAAACACCACCCAATAGCCCACGCCTCGTCTTTTACGTGGGGACGCGTGACCGTCCAGTTTAGAAGTAAGCTTCCTCCCTCTTAAAAAAAAAATTTTTTTACTTCGCGCTTCTTTTTTCGGTGGTGGTCTTTTGATGCGAAGGCCGACGGTCGTCCCTTAATTTACTTTTCACGGATTAACGTTGCACCGTTTTTTTCTTCCTCCTTCTGCAGCGTTGATTATTTTGTGCCCGATGGCACGCTGTAATTATCGCAAATTAATACAGGCGCGTCCGCTGTCTTTCGGGGATATATTTCACCGTAACACTGTGTTATTATGAGATCAAAGTTTTAAACGCGTTAATTTTTACGACGTAATGAACGCGTGTTTTCGGGGGCCCGGCCCCCCTTTTTAATTTCGAGATTATTCAAATTTTTCATTTGTTGGAAGCCCTGCCCGACTAACAAAGTGTTACAAAGTAACTGTAATCAGTGGATTTTGTAATAAAAGAATGCGCGCGCGGGCGTCCAAGCCGTAATTAATTCATCGGTGCTTGAGCCGAGCCGAGAAGTTATCTCGGGCAGGGCATTAATATAAGCGCTCCTGCCGGACCGGGAAGATTAAACACTTCTGGACGGACTGAAAATATTTATTAAAAAAAAAATCATCCCCCCTTCCTCTGGTCTTGATTATTATTTTTTAGCCGCTCCCCGCTATGTATCCGTTCCTTTGATCAGCAGCGTCATTTTTCTTCCTTTCTACCTGCTGCCCCCCGTCTTATCTCTGCTTCTCCCCGGGCGTCTTTTGATTTTTTCAATCGTTACTTTTCTCAATTCAACTCCGCGGGTGCGTTTCTCTATTCTTTTTTTATTCTAATGGTAAATAATTATCAATTGAAACGTCAGATTGAATTTAATGTGACGTCTTAACCAGTAGTTTTGATGGATGAAAAATATTGAATTCATATCTGCACATAAATTCAACACGACGTTTACATCATTGTCAGCACGAAGGAGCCGCAGTCACGAGAGTGATACCATTTGGATTATGTCACGATTTTCGATGTACTCTGTAACGTCGCGGTTGTGACACTGTCAAGTGTTTTGAAATAATTTTTAATGATCCTCGAAAAATAGAATAGATGCCACTTGCACTTTGACCAACTTCTGAAATATACCTCGCTCACGACTGGTGTCTAGCTATTTTTTGTTATCAAGGGCTCGATTTTCAAAGGCTCCACCCGTTTGATTGATCGACTCTAAAGTTTTTCTCAAAGCTGATGGATATAGAGCTGTTAAAGAAGCGGATCGAAACGGTGGAAAGTTTTTTTTTTTTCTGCGTTCGTTAAAAACAAAGACTAAAATATAATACCGAGGGATGCACAACAACAAGTGGAAAATAACCGGAGTCTCTCTGTGCGGAAAGTTAGCACACAAATTATGCAGGTTCGCGTGGACGCTCGGACATGAATAAAGCCGTGAATATCGATATAACTCAAATGATACGTATTGCGGACATGTATTAGCAAACAACTGGACACCGCAGTCAATACACTTATTTCGCGCAGCTATAGTTCGTTCAACTGCAGCTACAGTCGAGGCTACAAGTACAGTGGCGTATACAAACCCCCTTCGAATGTTGGTTAAACACCGGGGAAGTGCAATTTAGAAACTCAATATATTTGCAGTTTACGTGTGGCGTTTATTGCGGAAAATATACTACTGCAGAGTCGATATAATACGCCCGGGGTATACATAGTTTCAGACCCAGTTTAAATACCCCCGCGTATAGTTGTTGCTACTGCCTGCACTTAATATACCCTCCTCTTCATTTCCTTTATGAATATCTGAAGTATAATATCTTCGAGGGTTAGATAAGAACGACGAGTTCTGTACTGGGGGCTGTGTTTATATACGACGACAATCTTGGGAGGAGACCGGGGAAATCCTCGCGTGCGCGCACTTACTCGATGCACAACTTTCCTCGGCTTATTAAACCTTAATCCCAAAGACATACAATTTCGTGCAATATGCGTGCTTCGATGAGAGCCTTGCTGGGATTTCGAGAGAATATCTGATTTTTTAGTACAGTCAATAGCACGTAACTTCTAAAAATAATTTTATATTTCATTCAGGAAAAGTTTAAATTTTTGTCCTTTTAATAAGGACTTTTAATAACTTTGCGTTGGTATTCACAACTTTAATTGGTGGATTCAAATTATATCTTGTGCGCCGGGGTAAAAGACGAGTGAATTTAGAGAAAATTTTACATTTGCGAGCTGAAACATTAACAAAATTAAGGGATTTTGTTTTCTCTGGGGCCGACGTGCCCGGCAGCTACAGAAGTTTGTCGAGTGTCGTGAAAGCAGAGCAACGTAAACTTCAAATTTAAAGAGGTCCAACTGCAGCAGCGTACTTTTTACGAGCTAACGACTTTTTCGTCTGATGTTCATTTGCACCAACTTGGTGTTGCTGGTACGTGCACCAAAGTAACTCGACTTTTTCCAGAAATTAATTCAAATTTTTAATACAACAACTTCTGCTTAATTTTTTTAATTTTTTTGTCCCTCTCAAAGCTTTTTAGCATCCATTTATTTCATCGTTCCACCCTAATGTTCGGAACATCCAAATGATGTCTCCTAACAACTTTCACGTGGCGCTGGATCTTCTGCGACCGGAAACGAAGGTTCAAGCGAATCAATCAAAAATCCCGAATCGTAGAGAATTTTAAAAATACCCGGAGCAACTAATTGCAGCAGCCCAAGTTGGGGGAGCAGCATCTGGTCCAGGGGGTGCGGGACGGACAGTGGTAGCGCGCACGTGCCGCTTCACGCACGTGCTCCGAGGGCCGCGAATATATCTATATGATCCGCGAGGCAATTCCCCGAGGCAATTTGAACGCGAGCGTCCGAGGCGCGTTATATGGGCCAGAGCAGGCTATTACCCATCGACGCTTCTCCTCCCTCTTCCTTCTTCTCCTTCTTCTATGCGGTCCTCGTTTGCATACGAGTGGCGTGAGTGTTATTTATTGCCGCTCTATGCGAGCTACTGCGAAACACCATTCCTGTTTCATAATTTCATCCGAGCATGAAAATCGTAAAATTTGTTTAAATATAAACTTATATTTGATCTTTGTAAGGGCTTTTTCACCTACTACTATTCGGCATTCTCGCCAAAGTATTTTCCATGGTAGGTAGTTGATTTTCATAGTTTGAAACTTTTGTGAGGTAGAGGAGGAAAAAAGAGAATCCCGTCCCGCGTAAAATGTTGAATTGCTCTTCGAGTACAAGTTTAAAGATCAAGAGTTAGCTGCAGTAGGTTACGTTCCTAGGGGGTATACATAAGTCCTCTCAAAGCGCTGAAACTTTAAACGATTAAGTTATGCGAGACCGGAGAGTTTGCTGGTGGTGGTGAGCGCGTGTGGTTTTGAAAAATTACGGAAGGAGAATTTATGGCACGGCCGAAATAAGCGCGTGCTATTTTTTGCTCCGGCTCTATTCTCTAAACCATTCTTTTTTTTTTTTTTCTCTCTGTTGAACTCTCCGGCATATCAGGCCGCTAATATTTCATAATCTGAAAATTATGTTGTGAAGCGGTGGCTGGCGTCGTTAACTTAAGAGCGGTCAGATGTTAATCTATATTTCACTGGTTTCTTCCGACGCGATAAAAATTTGATGCCTTTTATTTTCTTCAATTTTTCAAAGTGATGGCTTTATTTTGACCTCGAGCTGCCTGATGTGATGGGCAATTTTTTTTCGCTTTTTTTTTTCTTTTTACTCTGCTATTAATATCTTGAGTTCTCTTAGCAAAGAGTTGCTCGAGGAAAAAAAATGTACGGGAGATTAATTTTTCATTTTTAAAATATAAAATTTGTTTCATCAATTTTATTTTTTCGCTTTTACCGAAAGTGATTTTGCTGGTCGAAGCTTGTACTTTCTTTTCTTAATATCATGATTGACGATGATTTTTAGATATATTTGGGAGCTTGTACCCTGTTGGAATTGCGAATATTAAAAATGGCTCTGAAACTAGAAAAAGGTTAGTTAAAATATTCAATAACTAAATCTAAGAAAAAAGGTAATAATTGCCAATTTTCTCCTATTTTTAATATAGTAAAGCGATAGGTTATGTTTATTCAATTAAAAATACCCAAAAAATAGCTATCAAAAATTATTTTATTTTACGGTCGATTTCAATCTATGAATCGCCCGTTTAAAATGGGTAAAAAATTTTTATAACCTTCAAAACAGCGTATTGCACGTGGTGATTCTCATTGCATATAATTTGATGGTAATTTTGGAAATGTCATAATTCTATGAAATACCTATTTTTTATGAGGTTATGATAAATATTTTTTTTAAATAAATTTCGCTGTTAAAAGCAAATGATTAGTATTTAAAAATATGCATTAATTTTGAATCTAGTAAATGGCTATTTACATGGAAAAAAATCGTTTCATACAATCTAAAAATTAGCTATTAATATTACCTTGTTTCTAGTCTGAAGACATTTTAAATAGCCATTAAATGTCTACTTCCTAATTAGCATTTCTTACAGGGTAAGTCTATTATAAGAGAAACTTCAGATTAAATTTTCATATTACATTTTATACTTCTAATAGATTTTATCATCGTAATTTTTTATTACCATCACTGCAATAAATAGAAAAAAAATTTTATAAAAGATTAAAAATTTTTATTCTTGAAGTTGCTATTTTTGTTGAATCATTATAAAAATTACATCAATAAAAAGTTCAATGATTTTACTGCTGTTTTTCTCAGAAATTGCAGTAAGTGGGAGTTTGATTGACAACGTTTGGATCTCTGGTTCAATGCTCTACCGACTGATTAACTGATTATTAAGTGAATAAATGCGTTACAAATTTTTTATTCAGGTTACCTCGTGAATAAATTTCATGTTTATAAAAAATAGATCAGTGATTTGTTCTAAAAATTGCAGGATTGCTAATCACTTCGATAATTTGGAATACAATTAATTAAAAAAACAAAACACCTACACTGGAACTTTTGAATAACAATTTTATTATTAAAAGTATTACATGTATAAAAAAACTAAACTTAAATCTAATATTATTTTTATTTTAAAATTATTAAATACAACTCAATACTGAAAAAAAAACTTTATTTAACACATTCAAAGATAACCTTATAATTTTTTAGACTTGTTCATAATCTTAACTTCCATACCATCAATTTGCTAGTCCCTTTATAAAAGAGAGCTATCGCCATCTTGCGTAAGATTTTTATTCGTGAGCTGATTGGTGAACAAGTTTTTAAAATATTCGAAAAGTGCATTTTGAGGTTACTCTTATTGTTTTTTCCTATGCGCGCTTGAAGCGCGCTCAGAAGAGCTAGTTATTTATAAGACCGAATCATGAAACTTCTTACCATTAAAACTCTGAATTAGTTTTTAATGGTTTAAAATTAATCCAGAGTTTACCTTCCGCACCAACCACAAGAGGACCCTTCATTTTCTTCGAAACTTCCAAAGAATAGTTCATCAGTACCTTAGCAAGCACAGCTTTTCCAATGAGCATCCCCATTCTCCGTGCCACGCATGTTCTGGGCCCTTGTCCAAATCCTAAAAACAAATATTTACTCCTCCTTTCCACCTCCTCAGGACTGAATCTTTCTGGGTCAAATTTGTCGGGGTCGGGCCAGAACTCTTGATCGTTTTGTGTCGCGCTAATGGACATGATAACTACATTTCCAGGTTTGAGGTTACATTCAAGTCCATCGTAACCTCGTAAAGTTATTTCTTTAGTGCATATCTTTGAAATATCACCAAAAGACGGATTCATTCGAAGAGCTTCACTAAAAACTTGATCCAAGTAGTTCATGTTTTTTAAAGCTTCGTAGCCTTCGTACTTTTCCAACACTCTTTGGACTTCCTGCCGAGCCTTCTCTTGAACGTCAGGATTATCGGCGATTCGATAAACCATGAAGCTTAGGACTTTGCTAATGCTCTCGTAACCATCGGTGAAAATTGAAGTAGCTCGAGCCAACAGTACATCTTCTTCCAGTTTATTGATATCTTCGACCGAAAATTGCAAGTAATCGTTGTTTTTGTCGGCAGAATGTTTATTAAATAAATTTCTTACGTGATACGTTACAAAGTGGGTAACATCGCTTGGCATATAACTTATTTTTAATAAATTGGCAAGTTTGGGAATAAAAAATCTGATGTTTTTTGCAATAGCTCCTACTTTGTTGGGCTGAAATATTTTCTCTGCAATGAGAGCAAACGATTGACTTTTCATCTCGTCGTTGTAACCAAAGCCTTCTATTCCAAAAGCAGCATTTGCTATTAACTCTGCGGTCATTCTTGTGAATAAATCTCTTGAATCAAATTCTGACGTTCCATTTGTGAGTTTACCATCGACGTATCCTTTAAACTTGTCATACGCTCCGTTCACAAATACCAAAAAGCAACGCAATTTCTTTCCGGACATATTTTTTACGGATATGGGACGCGTTTCTTTCCAAACGCCATTTTTTGCCCAAAATGGATTTTTCACTAAAAATGGATCCAAATCTTTGTGCAGTGTATACAGGTTATTCTCGAAACTGTCAAAATTGGTTTCCAATACTTGTTTTATTAAATCAGCATCACGAATCATTAAAGCCGGTGTTTCCATCATATAGAATCCATACATGCTGTTATTTCCCATCTGATTGTAGAGTTTTTGTAAGAGCAAATCATAACTGTCTCGGAGAGTGAACAGAGGCAAAATGTGTCCGAAAATGGGAATGGGGTTCGGCGCTTGAGGCACATTTTGATTTTTCCAATATTCGTAGTTTTTAGTAAAATACTTATATGCACATAGAAGAATGAAACCAATTAAAATAATTTCTAAAATCATTTTTTAAGTTTTTGGTGGAAACCCCTACGTTGAATTTTCTCAATAACTTGCTTTTACATCTGAAAAAGAAAAATAATGCAAACAGATGATTTATAAATGTCACGCATAATATAGCAAACAGAAAATTTATTCTATGATTCAAAAAAAGTCACTAAGGTATTGAGGTGTTTGTAGTAAATCAAAAGCAATCAAATTTGCATGAAAAACTACTCGACGTTTCGCCTACTAATGATGAAAAATTAATGCGTATACAGATTTCTCGACAAATATGTTTTATCTGAAACTGTTTGTAAAAGTGAAGTTTGATGTGACAATTTTTAATTTATGATCATTTTAAATGATCATGAATTTAAAACAAAATCATTCAAACTAACAAGTGTTTATTGAGGGAACAGTTCGTAAAAAACAATCACATTTATATATATTAATATCTATAAACTGCCAATAATTTAATAATAACATATTTAAAACATACAGAAATGAATTTTCAAAAATGTAAAATTTGATTGCTTATAAAAATCTCCAATGTTGACATGTGAAAAGTATTCGTTCACCTTGCTTTTTTGTCAAAAAATTTTTATTAAAACGCTAAAAAATGTATTTTTGTTGAATTTATTCGATGCTGACTTTAATAGAGGAACATCTGCCGGTAAATTTTGAGAGGTCACTAGCAAATTCAGGTAGTGAAGTTTCGAAAACGATCATTTGGGATGATGCGTATAGCTTCAAGATTACAATGGGTTTATATTGTTCTTAAAATGAGCTGCTTTACATCTTTCGAGTTTTACGATGACTATTAAAATCAAATTATCAGCTTTCAAACATAATTTTGTTTTCGAACTAAAAAACATACTTTTCTAATTTTTCAATAAAATTTTACTAACATTAATGTTATTGGTATTGAGATCATCTTTTATAAATTTATTTATTAATACTTGTGTATACTTATGTAATATTTTGTAAAGGGCGTAGGTCCGTTGATGATGAATTATGTAATATATAACTCAAAGATACTTAAAAAAAATTAGTTATAAATTTTTTTGCGTTTTAATAAAACATTTTTGACAAACATACTATTGGGAAATGGGGATTAAATTTAATTAATAAAACACAGAATTTAGGGTGAAAAACAAAACAGAAAAACAAAGTCTTTATTACACCCTTGGTTTGGCACAAGGAAGGACACGATTACTCTGAAGGAGCAGCTCAACTCAACTATAAACGGACGCGGGGGACGCTTAGCACACTTAGGCACTAATTTCTCTTCACAAATGGCATGCACATTTTCAGAAAACTACACAATAGCAGCAGCGTCCCGAAAATCGCATTTTAACGACGTATTTGGAGCTGCGCCGCCCAACTTTAAGTATTGGGCCGGCCGCCTCTGCAAGGTTGCCGATCACAGTTACACAAACATACAAAAACTCACAACGACGAGTGATTTTTGAAACAGAAAATTCAGTCATAAAATATATGAATTCCAGCACATACCATCGGTACGAATACTTTTGACACATCAAAGTTAAACACTTAAAAACAATCGAATTTTACATGTTATAAAATTTATTTTTGTACATGTTAATGTTTAATTGTTGTTAATATTTAATTTAATTATTTACAGCTTATAGCTATTAACAAATATAAAATAATGTTGTTTTTATTATAAATTTTTAAACTATAAACAGATTTTCAAACAAATACCGAGTGTTCGAATACTTTTGACTCGCACAATACATTCCAAATAGACCTACACGGTCTCATCGGCTCTAATAAATAAAAAAAAAAATAATAATAATAATGTCGATCATTCTTACCTGCTGTGAAAAAAATAGTAATATATCAATGTTCAAAAATTATGCGTCTCAAGCTGTTTCTGGAAAAATTTTCACTTCCTCGCTGCACAGTTAACCAAACTTAACTAATTGTCCCCTTGCTGACCGAAGTGGTCTAAAACTGCATTTCAAGATAATGCGTTCTACGCATTGCTTGCAGTTAAGCGACGCTTAAACGCACTCAAAGCTTTTCTCTCTCTCTCTCTTCCCTTCGTAACCGATTGAAGAGCAATACCCTCCTCATACAGCGTTTTGCGCGACTGTAGCGCCACCATTTTGCAGGCTTTTTACGTGCCAATTCGTATAGAGAATTTTAGTTCGAGCCTACACCACCGACGACCTTGAAGGTTCTTCCGAAGGATTGCATGCACTCTCCTCTTCTCATGAAAGGCGACAATTCGGGCAGACTAACTCCCTCTTTTTCTCTTCTGGTATGCTTCATAATTTGCTCCTACTTACTCGCGCGCGTTCGATACTTTTTACAATGAAAATAAACTTATCTTTGAACTTGTTTTGATAAGACAAGATGTCTCGCCAAAATTTATCACAATGATTGTTTTTTTACTCTGATATTTAAAAAAAAAGCATAATAACACGTGATAATAAATGTTGAAGAAATATTTTAAAAACAGAAATGTAATTTTATGAAAAAATGCTCGCAAAATATTAAAACTTGTATGTAAAAGATCAAATTTTGTAAAAAAATCCATACTTTTAATTATTAAATAAATTAATTAATTCTAAAAATTCTTTTTTTTTTCAAGAATGGTAAATGCAACTTGCCGATAAACAATCATTGAAAAAATATATACAAGGATTTACTTTGAGTTTTGACAGTGTTGAACAATGTTTCTAAACAATGTTTATAAATTGAAAGTTGATTACATACCTGAAACATATAAATAAATTTTAAAAATAATGATAATTTAATGTCGTGAAGTTAAGACTTGAAGTTTTCGAAATTTTATGTACAGTATATAGGGACATGCGAGAAAGTAAATTAAAGCCGCTGAGTGATGAGAAAAATTTGGAGTTCTTTGAAGAAACTTCATTTAGAAAATTATGTTCGACCATAGAAAGCGACCGCATGGCCATCCTTAATGACCTCATTTAAAACTTTGAAAATCAAGATTTTAAAAGTTTGAAAATGGTTTTTATTTTCAAAATGATATTTAATCGTATTTACTTCATTTTAATGGAAATTGAGTTTAAATTTTTTATTTTGAACTTTCACCAGATTGAAAAATGAACGTTACTTTACCAAGGTTTCGCTTTTATTAACAATTTTTAAATTACCTGTTTGCAAAAATGAAAAAATTCATAATGCATTTTTAAGTAAAAACAAAAGCAAAAGCAGCCTCCAGTGCAGAACGTTGCAGGTTAAATATTTTTCAGCCCCACATCAGCATTCGACATTTATAACGAATACAGTCGCACCGCGGGCGGCCGAGGCGCATGACCGGTGCAAAAGTCCTGCGCAGTCCAGCTCTTTAAACCTGTCCCTCGGATAGTGCTGGTGCAGGCTAACTTGCGCTCGTTACTTTTGATTTTGCAAAGTTACGCCAGCAATTACCCGGTACTCTTCTTCTTCTTTTTCTTCTTCTTCTTCTCCTTCAGCCGAGGCAAGAAACGAAAGGGAAGAGATCGACGTCACACTGGCACTGCTCGTTAAAGTATAGGCCTCTAGTATCGGAAGCACCGGTAGCTAAAGTCGCGACTTTTAAATCGTTAAATGCAAAGGACTTTGTCGAGGAGGCCTTATTATGGGCGTTTGCCCGACTCCCACTCCGCTTATTTACTCGTTTATGGAAAAACGTGCGTGAGTCGCTTAACGAGTTGGCATGATAAATCGATGCAGAATAATGCGAGCATAAACACGAGGAAGGATATCCCGAACAGAAAAAAAAAAAAAAATCAGGCTTCGTGTACCTGCAGAGTTTTTGCTGGAGTACTTAATGCATATAAACCCCTGTGTACCCTGCACTCGCTTTGACGAGCGAGTTTGTTCTTTGACGTTTTAAACGTAGTCACGGCCTGTTTTTCGTTTATTTGCGAGACCGGCTGGATTTAAAACCCGACGATGGCTACGTAATAACCCCCGCCCTTTGAGCGCCAAGTTTGATGGGGGAATATTTTCTATCCAACTTTCTTTATTACTTAAATGAGTGACGCGGTAGCTCTCGCTGCAGTTTTGAATTATTTCGTGGGAACAGACCGGTCCATGGCTTTTGAGCTTTTTGATACAACGCGTGACAGTTCGGGTTACAATGGACGCCGATTTAATTGCCTGGAAAATTGATGTGTCGAAAACCCCGCTCGTGACTATTGCTTTATTTCATACGGGAACTTTAACATCCCACCGCTGCTTTTTTTTTTTGGCTCGGTTCATCAGAGTCAATCACTGATGTTTAACTTTCGAGGGTTGTAATTATCAATCTCGATCGCTGTGTTGTCAGAATATTAAATTTCTTGACGATGCATTACTTTTCTGTATTTTTCATAGGTAAAATATTGTTTTTTGGCATATTTTCTAATCAAAGTACCTACTTAAATAATCGCTTGATATTTACTTGAGGGTCATTCTATTGTGACCATCTTTCGAACGTATTTCAATCGAAAGATCTGAATTACGAGTATTCTTTTTTTTTACGGTTTTTATGGAAAAAATAATCCGATAATAAAGATAAGTTAAAAGTTATTAGATAGACTCGGCAGAAAGTTGAACTTGAATCGCTAGTATCGTCGCGATGGCTCACGGCATCACGCCAACCGAGCCAATCGCCGGTCGCTAATTGCAGCTGCAAAAACAACAACTTGTTTACATTTTAAAAGGAGGAAAAATACACCCGAGCCTGCAACTCGACAGTATCGTGCGATACGCAAAGGAGCCTGGACTCCTTCGATCGCGTGCGAGAGCTTCCTTTAAATTGCGCCACTGTCCGTCGCCAGGAAGAAACAAATTTTCCCGTAAACGTTTTTCGAAAGGTCGAGCCGTCTCTTCCTCTTCTCATACCCAGCCCTTCCTGCTTATTTTTAAAGTTCTTTCGGTAACAAACTTTCTGGGCTTACTCATTTCCGTAAAAGGCACTTTACTGTTTTAGTCAAATTCGCTATGGCGTTTTGGGAAATGAAATTTGAATTTCAAATTCACGAAAAATCACATCTTCCGATTTTCGTTATTCAGTAGGTCAAACGGCTGATTGTTGTGCTTGATCGATGGACCGCACAATTTTCATTCTCACGAGATATTAAGATAACATTATGATGAACGACTTAGCTATTTACACTAGAAAATAAGAAAAGTAAATCCGTTCGACACCCTAGAAAATCTCCTCGATTCACTAACGCCTCTCGTCCTCTTATCTCGATTATAATTCTGTTAAAGCGTATCACTTGATAAAGTCGACGAGTCATCGTTCGATCACGAATGAGCCCTGGGGTTGCTCATCAAGGCTCGTTGATCCTCCAAAATACAGAGGCGCGCGCCAAAGTCTTATCTCGAACACTTATATGTGCGAGTAACAAAGATTGATGTGGACGGATCGTTTGGGAAAGCGATATCTTGATCTGCGGAGACACGGAAAATCCCTGGAACTTTACTGGGGAGCCGTGCCGCGATGACTCTGTTTGGGTAGGATATTTTTGGGCGTCTTGTTTGAATAGCAACTTGTTATCTGATTCAGGGTGAGTAAACAGTGATTATAACGCTTCCTTCAAATTGATTGACTTCATTATTCAACTTGGTGTACTCGATAAGTTATTTTCGTACGGAAGAATCTCGATTTACCCTTTGGGATTGAGGAGAGGACGAGGAAGAAACAAATATTTACGAGAAGAAACTGCGTGAAAAGCTCTTTTTTTATTTAAAAAGAAATGAGAGACCTGCACCTTACCTCTTCCCAAAATGAAAGAATATCGCCAAAGGCGTTGCTCGTCGTCGTCTCCCTCGTCGAATGAAAAGGAGCGAAATGAATAAAAGAAGCAGGAACTCTCGGGGTATCGACGCGTTTTTCCTTATCCCCGAGCGCGGTTTATTCCAGGAGTAAAATTTCGATGCAAGCTTTTACTCCCGTAATCCGCGGTAGGAGCCCAGGCGTTCGGTTAATCTGTTGAGAGAGATTACGCGTTTTTGACCTGGAAGTGCTCGCAGGCAGCCCTTTGAGCTTAGAAAAGGACTTGTTTTACGGGAGCGAGGGTCGGGGGATTAGCTTTATGAAGATTAACGCCGCGATTTTGCGCCCAGGACAGAGAGTTTGTTAATTCACTGGAATGGCTCCCCGGGTTTTGTCGCGGAATTCAAATGAAAATCGTGGATATCGCGAGGCAATTACGGCTTAATTGCTTGGAGGCACTTGATTGTTTAAGTAAACAAACTAACAAATTTTAATTATGTGGTGCTTTATTTTTTTGATTTTTTTCAAGAAAAAAACTGAATCAATTGGAAGTTGAACAAAAAAAAAAGAATATATCTTTAGATTAATATATTATCCGGGTCCAAAAGTCAAGAATACTTGTAGGCCTCAATAAGGAGCAACCGCGTTCAAGAACTATTTTAATATTCAACACCAGCCAGGCGAGTACTAAGAGAAAAAGTATATCGACGCTCGAATGGATAAATAATTCTCTCAGCTCGACGATCCAATGAAAATTCACACCTTGCGGGAGTTTAGGGCAGGCTCTTCAACCCAAGACTTATACGTGCTCTTGGATAAGGAATAAGAAAAAAAAAAAAGAAAATAACGTTTCGGGCGAGTCGTAGGAGCTGGATACCTTAATTTTTCAGGAACGCTGGTAAAAGCTGGAGGGCGTGATTGGATTTTTTCCCAAAGTCGGTTTGATTGACTACTTCTTTTTTTTTTTTTTTTTTTTTTTTTTTTTTTTGCTCTTGGGATTACGCGATCAGAAAGGTTTATTAAAAATTTATGGCTCGAATGAAGCTTGCACGAGTATATAAAAAAGGAATTGCCTACGATTAACTTAGCTGCCAAAATTTACAAAAGTTTTTTATGTTTACTCTATTTCAAGTTATTTTTTGATAACTTTCAACGAAATGAGATAAAATAAATTGAGTTTTCGGACGTTCAGCTCATTAATCATGCTGAGAAAATTCTGAAAATCTATCTACAGTTGAATAAGAACATAAAAAAGACTGTTAAAATTATGGAGCGAGAGTTTACTACCCGAAATAGAAATTATTTTCTCGGTTTTTTTGTAGATTTTAAAAAGGTCTCTTACCGAGAATCAAATTTTTACATTTTAGTGTAAAACAGGATTTAAAAGTAATCAATTTTTTAACTTAAAATATGTAAATTAATTTATGTGACTTAAAATTCTTTTATAATAGAAAAAATTTTTAATTAAATTTAGCGCTGGCATTATAAAAAAGGTAAAATTAAGAATTTATTAAATTCTGTACACACTTCATCCCGAGTTTCCATCTGAGAAATTCCAATCGGACGGATTATGTAAAATGTTAAAAAAGGTTTCTGTAATAACTCGCACCCAACGGCGTATCTCGAAAATTGCGCAAAGTCAAGTAAAATTACGCTTCGAAGTGATCATCGAAGTCGTCATTATACAATTTGAACAAAATCACGATTCCAGCGAAGGTAAAACTTGGTAGTCGAGACTAGGAACTATCGGTAAATGAACAGAAAAAAGGCGGAAGGCAAATTGAAAAAACGAAAGGCGTGCACGCAGTGAAGCTTCGGCGCCTCCGGTACTTTAAATCTCGAGAACAATCAAGCGAATCCCAGAAATGATAGTCTAGCTGCGTGCAAACTTTCAAGAGTCTGGTTCGAAGCTGAAGTGGTAACACGCTCAACTCTGTTGTGATATTCCAATTTCATCAAGGCGCTACCAATTACAAAAAAAAAAGGTTCGATTTCACAATCTTGCAGTTGAATAAAAAAGAAAAAAGAGATGGAGAGAAACAATGATGTTATGGTAAATTGATTGTCTTCGATCGGGGCAATACGTGCTGCCAAGAATCTTGGCAAGAATCGCGGCTACGAAGTACATATAAAATAATTTACCTCGCTCACAATAGTGAGGAATGCCGGTGCCGGCCCTCGGGGGCAGCCGAGTGAAGGAGGAAGAAAAAAAAAAGGAGTCTCCCCCCGGCCGCAATCGGTACCATCTTCAGCAGCAGGGAGTCCCGTAACGGATATCCAATTCAGAAGCACCTTGCCAATTTCGCGGCTCGTGCGTAAACGCAGCGCGCGGCAATCTCATCCTCCTCGCCAATTTGAACTTACCAGTCCTCGAAGTTATCTGGCGGCATTAATTCTCGCGCATAGGGCCCCCGCTAATGGGCATAAATCGATGCCCGATATGCAAATAAAATCCCGCAGCCGCGCGCGCGACCGCAGCGTATCGATCAGAAGCGCTCCTTTTTCTCTCCCTCGCTGACTGTCTTTCCTTGGATCTCGTGTACGCGGGAGGAGGAGGAGGAGGAGGAGGGAGTTAACTGTCCTGCAGCCTGTAGAAAGAACTGCGCCGAGTGTCTCGGGCCTTTTAATTAACGTCGATATTGAAACGGAACCTCTGCGCGAAGGATAACGAGTTCTTCATTGCCCCGTAAATTCTCTCTGCTCCTGCCTTCTTATCCCCCCCCTCCCCCTGCCCTGCTGCCAGTAGGACGTTTAGTTCTTTCGCGCGGCTGTCGCTTCGGATATCCTTCTTCTTCTTCTCTTGCAGCGTAGGCTCCTCTTTCTGTTTTGCACCCGCATACGATTTTTCATCTCTTATGTGCGAGTGCTCCAGATTTTTCTGGATTCTTGGCTTTGAGAGCACTCTTGTTTTGGAATCGCGTGCCAGGGATGCCTTTTTTTACGCATGTTGAGTTATCTCGACATCGTGCGGATTTTACGAGCGTTTGAATATTCTTTTTTTTTTTAGTTTTGTTTATTTTATATTTAAATTACTTTTAATATTTGGTTTTATAAATTTTCAATCTTCGAAGATGATTTCTTATTTCTCTAAAACTAGTACTTGCAAAATTTTCCTCGACCCTGACCGACTTACTTTATTACAGAGGTACTCGGTGGTCAACGTAGCATCTTTTTTTCTTGGCTACTTTGTGGCTGGAGCAGCGCAATAACGTTTTCCTATGATCTTCGACCACACGTGTTTACCGCAAGTAGCATAAGGTCAAGTACAAACATTTATCGTTTATGAAAATACGCGTTGTCAAATGCTTTATTCTTTTACCACAAATTTTTGTTTACTACTTAAAAGTTTCAATTGGCCAATTATAATTTTCTGTCTTTAGTTGGTTTTGAATGAACCAGTCATTATCGTGAAAACTTTAACTAAAAACACTCTCAAGGATCAAAATTACAAAAACAATGACCATTTTAAAGGAAATTTCCCTCACCTTTAGGCAACAAACTCATTCCAAAGTTACTCAAAGTAGCTTTTTCAATAGTATAAATGCATATATTATATATATAGACACACACAGCTGCTAGAAGAAAGCGGGTCTGCGCGGGTATTGTAAAAACGTGGATTACGAATTTTTCCTCTCCGCTGAAATAGGATTGAATACAATTAAACTTCGGGAAAAGCTCGTTCTCGAACTTGCAAACTTTTTGCGATCGCATACCAGTGGTGGTGGCTTTAAGCCCGGAGGCGGCTAAGTCAAGGAAAAAAAAGCGTATCGTGCTTTTGATATCGCGAGTAGCTCGATGGCATTAAAACGGAAAGAAGAAGTAAGAAGAGGAGGAAAGGATCAAATCATAATATTTTCTCTCCTTTTTTTTATATGTATATATATCATGGCACTTGCTATAAAGTGAAAAAAATAAAAAAACGTGGGAGTTGAGATCTCGTGCTTGAGAGAGCGCGAGTGTCGCGCCAATAAAGTTCGTCGTTAAGATCCGCAGGCCGCCGCCGCCCGGCGTGCCAAAACTGATGTGTATCATTCGTCGTCGTCGTCGTTGGAGTCTTCGTAGTCTTCGTCTCACCCCTCCCGCCACCTTCTTTATTCTTTCTTTGCTTTATCTCTGCCTTCAGAGGCGCGGCTTTTATTATCGTCGATGCTATTGATGTTTCTTGGGCTCGTTATTCTGAGACTGTTGGTCATTACGAGGCAGATTTCTTCACTTTTTTCCTCTTTTTTATACCTCGTATACACTGTGTACACACTCTTCTTCTTTTGTTTCCTTCTCCCTTCTTTTTTATATGTGCGTTCTGCTACTTTTGATTCTTTTTTGTTACTTTTATTTATGATATCTCGGGTACGGAAGAAAAATACTGCAAGAAACAAGAGATCAATCAAGTGACTTATTTTCTCCTCCTTCAAAGTCCAACCGAAGCTAGAGTATCAATATCTCGGATGAACCCAATCATGTTTTTTTGAAAATTTTAAATTGAGATATCAGTATTTCACCGAAAGTCATTGTATCTTTCAGGATCAACATGTCTTATTTATACGTTCTTTGGTTTAGGCTTCGATCCAATTCAATTTGAAGTGCAAGCTCGCAAAAGTTATAAATATAACTTGAATGATTATGTGAATATTTTATTTAAAAGTTACGACTTGAATATGTATAACAACTTTATGTGAGAGCTGTTAACTCTGAACTTCAAAAGCATTTGTTTATAAACAAAATAATATTCAATTTGATGGAGTATCTCGTTTAGACTTATCTCAGTCTATAATTAAAGCAATAAAAATTAATAATTTAATAGATTATCGAAAGTTATCAAATTCATGACACCAAATAAAACATTAGTCAAATCGAAAAAAGCTCACTATTACAAGTGAAAAAAAAAAGAATAATCATCGTGGGGTGGAAAAAGCACGTGAAATTAGATTGGCCGAAAACCACGAAAAGTGACCCCCAAAAAGTAGCACCAAACACGTGTCGAGTCATCCGGGCATCATCGATCAAGCGATGCGTATCGACGTCCGATGCCCCGTTGCAGCATGCGTGTACACCTTCCCTAAATAAAAGCCCCCCAGCAATCATTCTTATCGAGTGACGATTAGAGGATGCACCGGGCGTCCGTTACTTATTCATCCAAAAGCTAATCGCGTTAAGTTAAACGTTGAAAAATTGATCTTTAGTAGAGACAAGAATACCACGAGCTTTGATTGATCCTCGACCACTGAATTGACTTTTTTTTTTCTTCTAGATGTATGCTACTAATGAATTATCAACGAGCCTTTAACCTTTGTCTGATCATATTCATTTTCTACTTGGGAAAAATTTATTTCTGGTTTCTTTGTTAATTTCACAAGATTAACGGCCACTTTGGTTTACTTTTTTAATATTCTTTGCGTATTTAAAAAAAATTCATACTCCGTATTGATAGTTTTTTAAGGGTTCTGAAACCTTGCATTTTCTTGATTTTTTAAATAATTTTTCAAGTAAAAATATTTATTGATCCAGTCTAAGGATTAACCCTTAAAGGCCACACCCAAATCCAGAACTGCCACACTGACAGTTATGTGGGGTCTTTTGGACCCCGTGTGGCCTTTAAGGGTTAATGTAGACCCTGGTTTATATAAAAAAGTTTTTGGGAAATAGTTAAAATTACTAGTTGAAAAGTGAAAAATTTGTACGTTCATTCTGCACATCTACACATAAAAACCCAGAAGTTCAATTTTTTTAATCAGAAGACTTTTATTTATTAAAAAAAAAATCTAGTTAGAAGCTCTAAAGTTTTAAATAAACTTTATCATTGTAGCCTTTCAGACCACCTTAAGAAGTGTTTTATCTATAAGTAATGCACATCGCAAGTTAATCCAGAAATCCAAAAACCACTCAAAAAGATCTGTTATACGCTAACCCCAAAAACACGATTCTCCTTCTTGCGTGAAATCTGTAAATTTTTATTAAAAACTCTTGAAATGCACTCGCGCTTGCGGAAAGAGCCAGAGAGAGAGAGAGAGAGAGGGAGAGAGAGAGAGAAACTCGCGCGAGAGCCATAACTCACCGTTAAACTTATCAGAGTTAAGTGCGCGGTGAGTAGCTGTGGCGAGAAAACAGCACGTGCCACGCGTGCATTAAGAACTTATGGAAATTTGTTGACGGCGAGAGCACCAGCGTCCCAAAAATTCGCGGTAGGCCAGATTTAGTTCAAGTTTAAGCGGTCGCTCGAGCTCGACCGGAGCACACTTTGTAAAAACATAAACAATCGTCGAGGGAATAAAAATGGCGCTCGATTTAAACCCTTTATGCAAAAAGAAAGGAAGCGGAGGGTCGCGCGAGGTTTGAGCTGCAAGGTCACAAGACGTCGACTGCGACCGTTGAATTTATTCCTGTGTCCGCGAATCGCGCTATGGGCACCGAGCCAGAGTGCGATGACATTAGCGAGGGCCGAGCTGCGTTTTCGATTTTAAAAGGAGCCTTCGAAAGTGCGACGACTCCGGGCAGGGCAGCAGCAGCGTCGACGAAAATTCTATAAACGTTTCGCGCCTCAAAAGACCGACGTTGCGGTCGTCGTCGTCGATGATCAAGGGAAACTGACTTGAAGGTTGTTATCGGTATATTGCCGTTGGCCCCTCGGCTGGTTTCCGCACTGGACGTCGATTAGTTTGGAAGCTCGGACTTTGATCTTAATTGCTTTGCAGTTGTTCAACGGATTTACGTCTTTCTTTTTCGGTGACTTTGATATTCAATCTGAGCTTGGGCTCTAATTATTTCTCAAACTTACCTCAATTATTACTAGAAAAATACTTTGTGTTGTTTAAATGAGTTTTGCTTTTTTTACTTTTACTAACTTTTAATTGATCGGCTCTTTCGGTTTCATGAGTAAGGTAGAACACCCAATAGCAGAACAACCTTTTCAATTTCAAAACTTGCAATTTTAATTAATTTACTCAAGTAAAAAAAGAAAATGGCCTTTAAGACAGCAAAAAATGATATTTGAAGGAACAAGAATATAAAAAGCTAAAAATCAATCAACTCAGTGTCACTTTTGATGACGTTAAGATTTTTGTATCGCTTGCAAATTTCGGCATTTAAATTTGACCACTATGTAAAGTAAAATCTTTGAAATTACTTGTTTAAATACACGGATGATTCTTAGTGGTGGTAAAAATGATTTTTATCAAAAATTCTGAGTCCATTTAACCTTTCTCAGAGGTTACAAGCATCTAACTTTTTGCAATCAAATTTCGGTTCGCTGACCCGTTTTCAGATTCTGAGGGTGTGGAACTTTTTCAAACAAATGTATATTATTTACTTGCTTTGCTAGTATGCAGCAAATATTTGTTTGCAAATTGATGGTTGATTGTCCATCTATTGAAAACAGCAAAAAAACCAACCAAAAATATCATTATTAATTTGAAAATCATCATTTTAGAGTTAGCCAGAAATAACTGATCGGTTATTGAGTATTTTACTGACTATGAATACATTTTTAATCATTTGATTAATTGTTATTTCTATACCTTATAAATATTCACAAGCATTTTTCCTAATTTTCTTTCCATTATCAACGTCTAATGTTTATTCAAAAATAATATTGAAAAATTGACAAATTGTACTCATTTGGTTATAATTAACGGCAATTATGATACTACTAGTACTTATTATTCAAGAAAACGAGTTCTTAAAAGACCAGCAGTACCACTCGGTAGTATTCTAGCCTTTTACTCGTCTATAATCATCTTTAAAATCCCTATAATCACCTTGAACTAATATAAAGGAGTGTGCTCCTGCTGAGTTGTGTGCTCACTGCATAAAAACAGTAGTTTCAAGTTTATTTGCATTGCTTGCGGTTTTATTTACCTACGAGCAGACATCCAAGAAATTGTATACTGCAGTATTATTACGGAAGTAACTTCTTCATTTATTTAATTATTTTTACTTTGTTTTTTTAAATAATCATTATAAATAAAAATTATTTCCATGTTAATATTTAAATAATTTTTTATAGAAACTAGTAAAACCAAAAATTTATGAAACAAAAATAAGTCAATTTTATTTTTATGAACTTGCAGCAATCAAAAAAATAGTCATTACAGAATAAAATCTTAACACTTCTGATTTTAATATCAAGTTGGATTAACATTCAACAATCCTAGTTGCGCGGACCTGAAGGTATACATATTTACACATGACTCGTAGATTAAAAACGATATTCCCTGCAAGGATCCGCGAGCGCGGGCAATTAACGTTTTTCCGTATCCATAGACACGGGGGACGCGTAAAAAGAAGAAGAAGAAGAAGAAGAATTCTCGGAGGTAAACTCGCGGCTGCGAGGGGAAATCGTTAGAATCATCGAGTAACGTCTCCTACCTGGCAATTTATGATCCTACACCACCTCCACCACCAGCAGCTGTTTGCATAATGCGCAAAGCTTCGCTTCCTTTTCATTGCAGTGCACGCACGAGGAGGAGGAGAATTGTTTGCACTCGGGGCACTTTTACGCGAGAGTCAGCGTTAAATGCAAATAGTGAAACGGCGACGCTACCAACAGCTTTTCTTCTGGGGGCTAAATTGGAGGCGATGGCGTATATCTCAAGATCGCAGCGAGCTGATACGGCCGGAGAGTTGACTCCAGGATTTTCCGGGCGGTAAAGCTTGGAGCTTTTTTGGGAAATGAATATTATTCGAATCTTTGCTGACGGGGCGTCTCTAATAAGCTGGTAGAAAGGAGCTTGAGTTCGTCTAATGAGGTAATCATAATTCTAGGGTCGTTGGTTCGAGTTTATATTTTTGAAAAAGTCTTCCGACAATTTGATTATTGATAAAGACGCTCTTCTACAGCATCCTCGGTGCACGAGTAAACCCGGGTAGCTCCGCGCAAACGATGGTGGCATCTGTTTTCAAACATAGCGCGGGCCTAAATATACGCCGCGGTTATCAAGTGACCCGTACCGAAGTATGCTGACATTTCAGGAATATCTTGCCTCCTCCCTTCATTCCTATGCGCATTTATTGTAGAGCGAGAGTGGCTGGCAGCGCTCCAGGAGTTTGTATTTTCGTGCCCGCTCATTTGGCCTTTTTCTCTCGCGGTCAGCATCCTACCCGCGATATCAATCCCCGCGCTCGCGAGCTGCCTTTACGGGACTGGCGGTGCCTGGTGGCTTATTTTTATTATCTCCCTCAACCTGAAATACGCGTCTTACGTATATAAGAGCTTTCTCGTGTCTTGAGCATTTTTCGCTCACCCAGTTTATTTGCATATGCCACGCTTTATGCGCGGGAGGTAAATTGCCACGGTGCACGCGCTCAACTTTTCAAAAGTCCTCCGTGGAACTGTTATGCGGATGCCGAGGTTTTTAATTAGGGATTTTTACAATTTTTAGTTTTTTTAGTAAATGTTCAACGAACTTTGAGTCACATGGTTTAAATTTTAACTAAAAAGTTCTTTTTGCATACAATTAATTTATTACCTGGTCATTAAAAAAGAATTTTCATAAAATTCCATGCATGTCGAAACACTAACGCAAATTGATAATTTTTTTTCAAAAGTACATAAAAAATTTTTTATTTTATTGTTTTATCAAATAAAAACTGAAACTAACCATACGACTTTTAAATATATAATGTCACTGGCTTTTAAATAAACACTAAATTTTTAATTTTATTGAATATTAATTTTAATATGGATATTAATGGTCTCGAAAACCAAATGCAATATGGATAGTAAACCATAAAAACAGTAATGAAATGAAACCATGACTCCAATAGGAATGAAAAAACTTTATTTTTAAATAACACCATAATTACCCAGTTACTAAACTTTACAGCAAAAAAATTTTCGCATCTAATTACACTAGTTTAACACATTACCAGATAGTGTAAAGTTAATTATCCAACGATCCATCAAGGCTTTCCTCTCTCCCTTTTTTCCCGTCTCTGCCCCTCTACCGCTAAGGCTTGCGCGCGAGTTTGCTTTAACGCCCACATCTTATCCCAAGAAATTCATTTTCCACGAGAAAAAAAAGTAAATCGAGAGGTTCAAAAAAAATCCAAAGAAAAATTACGTCTGAAACGGAAACTAAGGTCAGGCAGTGGCGTTGACTTCAAACTCGACCTCGAGAGTAAATCTAGATTCGAGAAGACGAACGAAAAATGAAAATGAGAAAGTAGTTTTTGCAATCGTTGTTTTTCAGATTAAATAAAAAATTTTAATCACTTGAGTATTTTTTACTTGAAGTAAACGAGCTCGTGCCAACAAAGTCTGTGGAATTTCAAGGTACGAAACGCTGTACCGGATTTTAATTACTATAAAAAATCTGTACTCGTGAAATAACTGTGTTTAAGAAAGTATAAATCGTTGAGATTTTGAACAAATTTTAGTATTTTTGGATAAAAATAATTAAAAAAATTTTTTAATCAAACAATCGCCTTAAGGAGGTTTCCTACCAAATAGATCTAGCCCACAGATTTTGATTCAATTTTATGTACAGTTAATTTTTGATGTAAGAAATGGTTAGCTAAAATTTGAAGACGCCTAGGAACTTCAGAAAAAAGAAATTAACATTTCAATTTTGACTCATTTAGCATAGTCTCTTATGGGAAATTTACTTTTATTAAGAATATTTTTATTTCTAGCCCACAGATTTTGATTAAATTTTTTTTAGAAAATAAAAGCAAATTAATTGAAATATTTAGTTTCTTTTAATTAATCATTAGGAGACTCTAAGTAATAAATAAAAATCGTTTACGTGAAATATGCATGATTGCGAGGTTACAGTACACTGCGCGTGTATACCTGTATATACAGAAATCTAATCGTAGCATCGCAGTTGACATATATGTTGGTAGGGAACCTCCTTAAAATTGTACGGTTGAACATGAAAAAAAGCTGTAGTTGGGTATAAACCAGAAGTCTTTGAATTTGAAGCTTGCACTTGATCGGAAAGGAGATATTTAAGCCTATCAATGTATGTAAATTTTTTAAATTAATCAATGAAGAAAAATCTCAAAGTTAAAGCTGTTAGTTCAAATAAGAAAAAGACCCTCAAGTTAATAAGTAATATCTTGAAGAGTGCGTAAAAGTTGGTGCCAAGATAAAATTAATTATAAACGCAATAGTGGTACGGCGCATCCAGCCACAAGTAAAAATCCAAGCAAACTCCCCCCTCGAGCAAGTTTTCACGGTATAAGGCCGCGCTGTAGCTGGAGCGGGTTTAGAAACTTAAAAGTACAGTTTGCGCGAGTCTAGCGTCTTTTTAACAGTTTTCTCATACGTAAAGTAAACCATATACGTGTATGGAGTCTTATTTACCCTGCACATGCTCAGCGCCAGCAGCCGCTAAGTATGATATAGAGTGTGGATGCTGTATATGGCGCTCGAGGCGTCCGGTAATGCGGCTGCTACGAGGAAATTTACCCGGCGTTTATGCCGCATCTTCCATGTTGGTACAAGCGCTTGGTCGGGGGGGAGCCTTCAAAATACACGTACGTGGCTCGTTTTCCGCAAATTTATACTTTCCAAGTTCTTTAGGTCGTTGTTTGGGTACTTTGAGTCTGCTGGCTTCGAGGTGTAACCGCGCGCGAGACGTTTATCTAGGTAAATATTTACGCAGTCGAGTTTTCAGCAAAGGTAAACCATTTGGGAATCTTTACGATTTTATGATTCACGGATTTTTTTTGGCTGTTTCGGACTTCATAACTGTAATCAACCGTAATTTTTGATTTTTTTTTTAACCCTTAACTTGATTACAAAATAAAAAATTTGTTTTTCCTATTTTATCAAAATGAAGTTTGAATTTCATAGTTTCATGAACTAATATGCAGATAAAGTTCAGCATCAACTAATAGTAAGCTTTAATGTTTCGAGATCCTCGCATTTTTAATTTTGGTAAATCGGACAATTAGATTTGAGACATGTAATCTATAAAAAAAAAAAAAAAAAATCAAATGCAATTGTATTTTTGCCTGAAGCAAGAAGATAGGTGATCCTTTTTTTTGGTTTTCATTTAAAGCGATGAGTTAGTAATTTCAGGATTAAGTTTGAATCTGGCTAACAAAGCGTCGATTTTTGTAACAGCTAATTCAAATCTAAATCATTTTTTCAATCACTTGAAAGTTGCACTTGCAAATGCAGTGTACTATTACGATTTAGCAAAAACAGCTGTTTTATATTTTCTCTCATTACGGAAAGAAAAGTCAAAAATTGAATAATAATTCATAGCGAAATTTCGTCTCGCAGTACTTTCTTTTCAAGCCTGCTCCCTAGAATTAGCCGAAAAGATTTTGCGTAAACACAGCTATGTCAGCGGCACGGCACGCGTTCAGAGTCGCGGGCCGCAAAAATATTGCGTTTCCGAGGCATAATCGTTCGCGTGGGCCTCGAGAAAACGGAAAGCGTTTATGGGTCGAATGCAGCTGGTACACGTGGCAATTGGCTAAGGCGCCGTTTACGCGATTATTACACGTTTTCTAGGTCTGAGGTGAAGCCTTTTTTCACTCCCAAATCACCGCTCTCTCGTCGCTGGTTTTTTACCTCCCTCCCCCGCGAAGAAAACAGACCTGTTCGCAAGCGTAACTGGGTCGATGTTTGTTTTATTGCGAGAAACTTTGGTTTAAAATAAACTTTTTAGTGCAATTTTACTGCTGGGTAAGGATGCCTAATCGAAAATTGTGGGGTTAGGTTGTTTACGAGTGACCGCTTGAAAAATTGGTAATGAGATAAGGAGATAAAGCACGTGTCTAGGTTAATCATCAGCGGTCAATCATCGAAATGGCTTCATGGCTAGTTCGTTAATAAAGTGCTAAAACATTGACGGTAATTAAACGTAAATAGATCGTCAAAATGATCCAGCGCATTAGCACAATAAAAACGTTTGCGGAAAAATATTCTAGTGGCCGAGGCGTCATCCGCGAGAAAAGTTACAATTTCCAAGAGCCGGCTCGGTTAATTGGCCGGCGGGTCCGTTAGGGCTGAAGCGCGATAAACAGCCATTACCGTTGGGGTGTCCATACCTTGCCAATCATCCGTGCGCGCGAGCACTCGGACCGGTCAACTCCGCTCCGAGATATGCAAACGAGCAGCGGAGTGACGGCCCTTATTAAAAAGTGTATTGACGCCTGCTTATTAGCCAGTCACGAATAAATCGCTGTGCCCGGAAAAACACACACACACGAGTCTTTCGATTGTGTCCCTCTCTGTATTAAATCTCGTATTTAAGGTTCAAATTGTAGACTATGTCAAATCCTGATGAAGATCAATGTTTCAGGATCGTGATCAGATTTGGAAGACTGTTAGAATTAGTTTTGACTGGGAAAATATTGCGAGTCATCACGATTCGAAATGGGTATTGCAGGGCGTGTTTTAGTTAATTGCTTAAAAAATCGGGGGGAGAGTCCGTTTGAAGTTTAATGAGAAATTTATCATAATTATCTGGCTAATGTTTTAACTCGAGGTACTTTGGCGAGGAATAAGAAATTCTCCACGTTTACACTCTGACGGTAAAATTCTCTCTCTCTCTCTCTCTCTCTCTCTCTCTCTCTCTCTCTCCCTCAAGCCGGTACATTAATAACGATGATGATTGGTGAGGGATAATTGAGGTACCAGCTATCATCAAATGAAAACGTGTGGTGCGCAAGATTAATTCAACCCAAGGCGGTGTCTATCAATCACATGCACTTTTGATCGCCTCTCGGAAAAAATGATTTTCAACGGCTACACCTACGAGCGTTGAGCCCGTAGATTCTCTCACGGCTAATGCGTTAGTAAATATCCAGGAAGAGACATCGGGCGTAAGTGTTTTTGCTGCTTTATGAATAATAATCGTAATAACAGCCGCGTGCATCGTCCTGGATTCCAAAGTTTAGAAAGCGGAATCAATCAAATGATCCCAGAAAACTTTCCAAGGTGTAGCCGTTGATTCAGATTCTAAATCATAACCGCTGGATGTGTAATCGACGTATACGTTATAATGTTGTATACGGTTGTACCGGTTGCTTCTTTGGCTGGTTTGATCGCATGCGGTTTTCCGAGGGAGTGATTCGTGTGTCAAACGAGCTGCTGTAAAATCGTTTAGCGACCGTGCGCAGCCTTGATTTTCCGTGTGGTTAATAAACGAGAGTGTTTATACGAGCCTAACTGCTTTGTAACTCCCATTTACACTATTTTATCTTTTGCTTATGTACAATTTACTTTTCTATCTGCACTTGGATATGTATTTTATCGAGGTTACGGCTGTATTAAAAATATAGGCCAAGTTTTATGTACTTTTTTTTAGAGCTAACCTTGTTTCATTAAATTTATTAAAAAGTTCAAAATTAGAGCTTGAACTCAACAATACAATTGAAAGTTTGACTACAATTTTAATTTTAGGGTCTTTCTGTTGCTTTTTTTTACTGTCGTAAGCTGTAAACCTTCGAATCTTGTTTGAAACTTCTTACCTCGCCATGCAAAATGTCAAAAATCTAACCAATTATTATATTCAAGCGATAATTATTTTTAATTAGTAAAAATGTTTCTAAAAATAATAAGACGGGATTGATAACAAAAATTTTCGAGTCCATCAAGGTCATGATTCAATGAGAGGTAATCGCACTTTCCTTCGAAATAGCAACAACGTCAACGAAAACAAGCAGCCTCTAATTTTCACCAGCAACTGCAGAAGCACCGAAGCGAAAAGATCTCGCGGCGCGTGCCACATGGATTAAACCCGGTAATAAACATGCATAAGGCCGGCAACTAGCGCCCAGCTGATCGTCTAACCCTCCACCTTACGACGGCATTATCTAGCGCAATAAATATTAGATGCCGGCTGCCGCTCGAGCTCGAAATAAAAAGAGAGAAAATAAGCACTGGCTTGTACGCGAGCCGTTATGCACCTCCTCCTCCGGCTCAATTTCTGTCCCTCTTATCATTTCTCTCCTGCCCCGCTGCCAATTCGTTCCGATTACGCACCAGCCCCGCCGAATAATAATTTCGTGCGGTCAATAATCGGCCCGCTCTAATCTCGCTCCTATTTTTATCGCGCCCGCCTGCAGAGTTCGAGGATGTAGGAGTTATAACTCGTGATTTTCAACGGTACTCCTGAATCAAAATGAAAAAAAAACACCCTGCCGAAGACGAAGAAAAGGGGGAACCGCGAGATTTATTTGAGTTTTTTTTTTTTTTTTTTTTTTTTGCACCGATTCCCCCGGTAATCGATAATACTCGTGCGGCGCGCAATATTTGAATGGATTAGTTTTTGAGATTTATTTTTTCCGCGCGAGTGTACGTACGGTCTTAAATTAACTGTGAATTTGTTGCAGCGAGTCCAAAAACGACCACTTGTAGTAATAATTGAGATAAACGATTGGCTTTTAATTTACGATTGCGAAAATTTTTTTTTTTTTTTTTCAACCGATGCGTACTAAATCGGTAAATTGATTTTTTAATTGAAAAATAGTCAGGAGGAGAGAAGAACATCAATAATTTATGAGTTTCGAAGGATGAAAATTCAAGCCGACTGGCTGACGATGTAATATTATTAGCACTTCCTTAACGATCATCTGCTGACAATAACACGTACGAGAGAGCCGATGATTAAATCGTTATTCGGTCTCGATCGTAAATAATACGTGATTAAAATTCAATTAAAAAAAAGAAAATATCGCGCGCAGAAACTAGTCGAGGTAGAGAGGAAGAGTATTTTATTTTTCTAATCAAGTAATCATTAAACGCCATTTCTTATTTGCTACGGAGCAACTACGTCCATGGATGAGGAGGAGGAGGTAATTTTACAGGCTCGTTAGATATACCGGATCAGTGCTACAAATGCAGCTGTATCATGCGGATAAACCGGTTGCCCGAGCCAATATAAATTCTGATAAAGCTTTTTATTTCCGTCGTAACAATGCGATAATAAAAAATAATTGACCTGTCATTACTGGTATTCCATATAATTTTCAATTATTTATCGTCGTACTTATATCATCTGCTGCACAATCGCATTGTTAATTTTATAAAAACAACCCCCTCTTCGTACCAAGCTACAGAATCAACGTTGCTTTATCGATTTTGTTTTGTTTGTTCGACAATTCAACATTAATTTTAATTACAAGCTCTATTTTGAATAAAGCTCTTGTTCCAAACTGTTTGATATTTTCTAGCAGTCAACGTTATCATTACTTACTATTATCGAATGCTTCATTGAATTTGTCGATGGGGCAGTTAAAAATTAATATTATTCTGCGAATGTCTCAAAGATTTTATTTGTTTAGTTACCTTACTCACATCGAATTTACATCATTTATTTAAATTAATTAAAATTAAATTTGAAAAATCGATTACTCAAAAAGTATAGTTTTGAATTTGGTTTTGAAAATCTAATATTTTACTTGATTTAAAATATTTCATAAAAAATTTAGTAGTACAAGTCTGTTTAAATTATTGAAAATTTATGAATTATTAATAAAAATTTTTCAACATAAGCTTTGAAAATTATTTAATGTAATAACAGTTTTTTTATTTTTAATCTTATAGATTCTCACATAGATATTTCGCAGATAAAGCTAATAAATAAATAAAAAACACCAGCAGTTGTTTTGTTTTTGAGTTTAAAAGCAGAAAGGTAATCGTTATGAAGCCAGAAAATCCTGGGACTCGAGCTCATTAAAGCGTTCGCGCTGCTCCTCCTCTTGCCTTGATCCTTCCAACTTAGCAACTGCTAACCCCCTCGGCCTCTCCTCCCCCTTTTTATCGTATTTATCGACGTAAAAATCCCGGCGGGTGCGCCCACTTTAATCCATCAGCATCCGGCGCTCCTGCTGCCCACCCCCAACTACCGGGGGCAATATAATTTTTATTGGCCACCTTCGTTTAAATCCCCGGCAGCAGCTGCCTGTATGCCCTACCACGGGG
Organism: Encarsia formosa; assembly: GCA_038277355.1. Lineage (NCBI taxonomy): Eukaryota > Metazoa > Arthropoda > Insecta > Hymenoptera > Aphelinidae > Encarsia > Encarsia formosa. Next base: position 9,529,359 of record CM076188.1, read on the forward strand.
TATACCGAGCCGCACCCCGTCGTTATACACGTTTATATACATAAAAAAAAAAAAAAAAACGAAGAAGGAAGTAAAAAAGAGAGAATAGAGAAAATCGGTGCCCGGCTTAGAGCGCGTCAGGGGTTAAATAAAGGATAATTCGACTCCCCCACAGCCGCATACTCGTAAATTCGGATTCCCGTCACGAAAGCCAGCCCCGCGAGAGATTCGAGCAGCCGCGGGAGCGGGGAAGAAAAAAAAAAAAAAAAGGTACTTATGCGCGAAACTGTAAAAATGGGATCAGACGCCTTTTATTGACGACCAGGCGTGACGAGATTCGCGAGGAGGCCCAAAGTTTTTTTTGCCCTCTTAATTTATCTCTTTCGACTTTCTAAACGCACATTTGGGAGATGGTTTATTTTCTTCTTGCAAAAACAGGAGATGATTGAACGGATTATTTTAATGACGCGGTTTTTGGAAAAACGCCAAATTTTTATTGCGGATTATTGAAGCTTGTTCATCGATGTTTTCAAGAAATCACGTTCTTCACTTTAAATTCTTTCTCAAATGGCTCATCGTTTTGACACCTTAATTAACGCCTGTCATAATTCATTTTATTTAAAATATGATTTTTTGAAAACAAATATATTTTAGAATCCCTGGTCGAGTCTATTTATATACAAAATGAGCAAGCTTACTTCGTCTACTGGATACGGTAGGAGTAAGAAAAAGGTAAAAAAGTTTAACGACCGGATGAAAGTTCATAAAGTTGAATAAATTGAATTCGACCAGGTTAGCCGTGAAATTTATCGTCCGAGAATAATAAGTATTCCGGCATCTTGGTAATTAAACGATTTGGCCTCGGTGGTACAGCGTATCAATTAAGCGTGTCGGGCATGACAAAATTATTCGTGTAACATTATCGCGGTGCAGCAGGGATGCCAAACTGACACGATCATAACGAAGCTCAAACCGGCAATAAAGTAATTATTCAAATCTCTGTAATTATCGAACTCCGGGGGTAAAAAGAGAGCGAGTCACTCGAAATAAACATCACCTGGATCATGATCGTCCGCGTAACGACGCGACAGCGGTGTAATCCCGCGAAGCAGCTCCCCGTTATCCCACCAGCCTTATTTTTCACTAAATGCAAAGCTCGCCGAGGAGAGCGAATTAAACGCTAATTGGCTGAAATTGATCATCTTTTTCTGGTGTTCGCGAGGTGGTCCGTTAGTCCTTCGAGCTGTGCTTCGCGTCGCGTCACCGCGACCCTCCGCTGCTGCTGATCGGTAGCGCCAAACTTTTATTTTTACGACCGAGAAAAACCGTCTGCTGCTCGACTGACATTACCATAATCTCTCTTTATACACCCTTTTTTTAACTCTCGTTTATCCCTGCTTCCTTTTTGTTTTGGTTTTTATATGTGTTTACCGGTTAATGTGTCATTGGAGCATTAGAGTTTAGGTCAGCAGTCTAAGATGTGTCACTTAATTACTATTTACGATTATTTGTTTTAAAAATTAATGATAAAATTATTGTGTGCCTGGTTTTTAATTTGAAAAAATATCTAAAACAGAAATTTACGTAAAAATTTCAAAAAATGTATTGCATGCGTTAGAAAAATACTAAATATTTTTAAGAAATCGTAGATTTGTAAAAAAATGATGGCTTCATTTAATAAACGGTTTTAATTTTATAAAAGATAAAGTCTAAAAAAATAATATAAAAAATAAAATTAACGTAGGTCAACTTGGCGAAATCGGTCGAACTCTCATTTCAAAATACAACTGTCTTTAGTTCTAATTCCACCTAATTGGGGCCTATCGTGAAAGAACTATTTTTAAATATTAATAGATATCAGAATTCTCCTCTATAGTTTCAATAATAATAAATAAATAAATAAAGATATATATAGTATTGACATTGAGAATATACATATATGATTTTTTTTTTTTACCAATAAAAATAATTTTTTTTTTTTTCTTAAATTTATAATAACATTGTGCATTAAAAAAAAAAAGGACTTTATTGAATGCACAAAGTTTTTTATTTTTCTACAGGATTAAACTATTTAGAATCAAAATCGGCATAACAAAGAACAGTAACGAATTTTTTATTATATTAAAAATTATGAACCCATCAAAGTGAAACTTCCTTATATCCACAAAGAAAAAAAATCAAGGTGGTATGATTACAGGGAAACTTATTTAGAGCTGCTATATAAGTAAAATAGTATCTGGGTATAATTTCAATGTAACACGCAACTTGTTTTATGCTCAGTACGCGCGAAATTTTTTTACTCCTCTCTACCTTATACTCTCGGCATAAGAAACGCGCGAATGCGTGAAACAGAGTAGGGGAAAAAAATCTCAGACTATACGGCCTCACACACGAGCCCTTGATATCCCGCTAACAAAGTAGCTATGAAGCACGGAAACGATAAAAGAATCAAAATAAGTAACTCTCTTTATTTTCTTGTCGTGATGGTACCTCCTGCCGAAAAAAAAACGAGATTACTCGATTTCGTAGCTTGATTTACGATTTTTTATTTTTTTGCTTTTTTACGAGGACCGGATAAAAATTTTTCAAATAAAATTTATCGGCTTCTCATGCATAAAATCAACCGATTTTATAGCGTCGTGCGAGACCTGCGACAATGCCATACCGAAAAATTTGTAATTTCAATAGTGGGAATTTTAAAAGTTAAAAACAATATTTGCTGGTAATTTTCAATGATAGAGTAAAAAGAAAGAAAGACTAATAATTTCAATGAACCAGAGCAAGCTGACCTTCTCCTGCGCACTGCAGCTGCGGTTTTTCGAGCTATTCGGCCGCGCAGAGCCAGGCTAAAGAATACCTGAGTATTCGGGACGCGCGTTCAGGTATCCTACCGAGAAATTGGTGATTTGCGGTCGGGGGCGGAGGCTCCAGAGGGTCTGCCGTCTTCTTTTTATCGTTCGCTGACGACTTTTTTTCTTCTTCTACTCTTTCTTTGACTATTGGATTGGTTGTTTATGATCTCCGGTTCTGCCTTCCGTAACGAGTTTCCAATTACCGCGGTATGACTCTATTTTGGATTTTCAGGTTACCTGCCAAATAAATTATTTCTTTTTAAGTTATAAAAAAAATTCAAACATTTATCGCTATTTTCTCTGAAACGCAATTTTAAAAGCTAGAGGTAAAGACCGTTTTCCAGAGCGTACATTATTGAAACTCGGGGTAAAAAAACAACTTTAAACCTTAATATTAGCTCGGAAAGTTGCTTAAATTTGACAAAAAAGTGCGTCTGAGAGTTATAGCACGGTCACGCTTAATTGGACTTTGAGGTTATATTTACACTGCGGATATTTTATTGCAGTTTGCGAAAAAAATCTGCACCGCCGTTCTCCGCGACACTTACAGTTGTGCAATTTCGTTACAATTGCAAAATTGGTTGTTAACTTTAAATGCGTTAAGAAGTACATTTGTAAGTGTCGCAAAAAACTGGTGTTAATTATCGATTGTAAAAGATAAAGCATAATTTTAAGGTTTTGCAACGCTTATTTCACACTTTGTCGAAGGATAATAAAATTTACTTAACATCCTTGCGCGGCTTTACTTTCAATGCTAATGGATCGGCCTTCAAAATTTAATAGATCCATTACTCTATAGTAGAGAGAATAAGAAGAAGAAGAAAAAAAAAGAATTACAGGCGTGAAATTTATCCAAAATTTAGAGAGTCACGGGATAAATTTGTAACAAATGAGAAAGAAAGGAGCCAAGGCGACGAGTAAATGGCAAACTTTGTAGCCGAAAATAAAAGTAACGGTGCAGCAGACTCAAAGCACGAAATCGTTTGATGACTTTACGACTCTTTTCTCTCTTTAACTGCACTGTAAATTTTTTTTTCTCCCTCTACCGCGTGCTCCTCGCCGACTTTTTACGCCCGAACTACAAAAGATCGACGATAACAAGCGGCCGCGCGGGCCTTGAAACGGCTCGGCTAAAACTTCTTCTGCATGACAGCTGTCGCCGAGGAATCTTAAAAAAGCCAACTTCTCCCCCCTCGAAGGAAAATTGAACTTTATTCAAAAATTTAATTTTCCGAAACTAGTGGGTACGGGATCTTTTCTTTCGCGACGGCTATTAAAATTTAAGGAAAGAGAGAGAAAACCTCCCTCATTCATTGATACACAGCTGCAGGAAGTTTACGAGCTCTCCTGGTTAGGAGCTTTCGGAATCCCTTTTCACAAACTGGAGTACTAAAACTTTTTTTTTTTTTTTTTTTCTTCGGCCCCCCCCGTGTACGAAACACCCAGCGCTGGTCCTATTGAGACGTCACCTAAATCTTTTGGCGAATTTCGAATGGCCGAGCGCCCGTAAAAATTTTCTTTGATCGTACTTCTTTTCCCGTCTTTGGGTATGTATTACTCAAGGACGGAGGAAGGAAGGAAGGAAGCCCTGCAACGAGACATTTTTCCCTTTTTTTACGCGTCACTAAAATCAAAGGTCTTCATTCGGAGATTAAAGTTGAGTTTTTATTCTGAATGCTCGATGATGGATCCTTGGATTCAAAGAGGATACGCTGTTTCTTCTTCTTTTTCTTTCATTCCGGCTTTCAATTATTTTCGTATCGATCTTTTTCTCCACCTTAATCATAATTATCCTGGTAGAGCTAAAAATTAAAATTGATCGGCTCGTCTAATTTTTGAAATAGCGTAAAATAAATTCACAAGTGCAATAGTTCAATGCACAGATAAAAAATAAAGTGTTTCAAGCCAATACACTATGAATCAAAACAATATGCATTATAAATTTACAGCCTCAGAATCGAATGAGTGGGGATTATTTATAGCTCGTAAATAATATCCAAGAGTGTGTTCATGTGGAATATGGTGCATCCCGAATATTTACAACGGGTTTTTATCTGGCTACATATTGATGAAGCCGTCGCCATTTAAAAACCCCGTGATTCATAACAGCACGCGAAAATTGCAAATATAAATATTCCTTCGTTGATGATCCGAACGCAAAAAAAAAAAAAAATGAATAAATTTCCACGTGAGGGGTATAAAAGTTGATCGTAACAGCTCTCTTTATTATTTAAACGTCTTGTTCGCCGGCGCAATATCGGGCACGATCGCGGTTCTTGTATTCATAATACACACAATACACGCGGTTTAGCGAGCCATCCATTTTATTTAGCCCTCAGCTCGTCGTTAAAGCACCGCGTCGAGGTTCGCGAACTTTTAAAAGGCGCGGCGCTTTCATGTTTGCCCGCCCGGACGTTGGTTTTGGAAAAACCACTCGGCTTACACGCCGGGATGATTTTGAAAATAATGCTTTTCCAGGTGAAAGAGAGTGAGTGGCAAAATCACGGTGATCCGAGCTAATAACTGTAACTGCACTTTGAATTTGGCTTTCTAAAAAAGTTTCAATGGCGGCGCCCCAAACCTCACTTTACGCGGCAATTTGATCCATTTTATAGTTTTAAAATTATGTACAATCAACAAACGCCGAAGCACGTGAGGGCTTTTACTCGAGAAAGTGAATTCGTTGCGTAATTTGGACAATAAAATTTCTTCTCGTTTGCATCACGCGACTTTATTACTACGTCTCGGTAAAAATAGTCTTATTTACATTGCCGAGCTAGGATAGTAAAAAAGAGCGAGTCACCCGAGCTCTATTTTCTCCCGTTACACCTGTAACATGTAGAGAAGAGTAATTGTCGGCTTGACGCGCCAGAAGAGGAAACGGAAGCGCATACATATGCAACCCCATAACGCACGGGAGGCTAAGTGAGGGCGTAAATCGCGTAAAAGGGGCAGGAGAGAGAGAGGAAAAACAAAGTACGTACGCGGTCCCAGTCTTGCACATGCAACTGGTTGGAAAATCGTTTACGGTCTAACTGAATGAGCTGCACGCAACTTGAATTACTTTCGTTCGGTGCAATACGATGGTCGTTCCTAAGGATGGCCACCAATTTTACCTACAACTGCCACCGTGCGAACGAGATTAGTTATTGCCTCGGCGCACGCATCTCTATCCGCTTTTAATCCACGGGTGCCATTCGTTCTTCACGAGATTCCGATCCGAACGGAAGCTGCCGGCTATGCGCCGAGTAACTCGCGTCGATAGCTTTTAATTGAATCTAAAGTATCAAAATTTATCTTTATCCTACAATTCGTACTCCAAAAATAAGAAGCTTTATTTTACAACCTACATATTTTTTTGGTCCGTTCGAAAGTTAGGGCGTTCGTAATAGTGCAGCGTCACGTTCTCAGCTGTTACAACGTATCAGGGCTAATTGCGCAACGCGGTGTGAATTTAAGTTTGAGTGACTTTTTTGCCCTGCGTGCACCACCCGGCGCTGCAGTGTGTATTACGGGTTGCCTCGCGAAACTTGCCTGGGCTTGGATTGCGGGCGGTGAGTTTAGTCGAACACCCTCCCTCTTTGACGCATTACCAGAACAGTTGTTTCCATATCGATTTGGCGGAAGCGGCGATTGAAAGCACCTAATGCCGAGCGAGTTTTCGAGTCTAAAATCGGCTTGAATTACCGAAGCGTGCTGCGATATTCAATGAGCCTGCAGAGTCCCATTGTACCGAATCGTTTTTTGAGTTTCTCGAGGGTACCATTGTAGCTGTTAATTGCATCTCCATTTCATTATCAAGTTTAATTGAGTGGAAATTTTATTGATTTAATTTTTAATTTCAATAACATAGCTACTTGTCAGAGTTTCTTGGATATTCATGTGTATCAGCGATAAATACAAACAAATACCGCGGAATGGCTGCTTGGATTTTAACAGTTACAGAGTGTAGTGAAAAAGTGACTTTTAATGTTCACGGAGCCTAGACACGAAAGACAATCCACTACGCGAGGTTAACTCGAATAATCATAAACATGAATATTCCACTTGAAACGTTACATCTCGAATCCCTTTCAACCCCATTCACGTTATTCAAGATGAGTTCGTAGTCTTAATATTGAATAGATTTAATTGAATTATATTAAATTCAAAAACTATAATTATTGAATATTTTAGAGTTGAATAAAAGTTTTAATTCAACCTCAAATTCATTCGATCTAAAAGTAAAGTTTTTAAATTAAATTAAAAATGACTTGTTGTTATGAAAACGCTTTATAAATGAATTTTACCGTTGATCCGGCTTAGTTCTACTGAATTATTTTGTTTATTTCACGCATTTTAAAGTAATATAGATTAACAATGAAATTAAATTAGTGCTCATTGATTTTTAAATTAAAGCAATTTAGAAGTTAAAATAGCTTACTAAGATAAAGCACTTAAATAAAATATTTATTTTGATAAAAAATGTTAGTGTTAAACCAATTTGAATTCAATTGTAAGACAAGCATAAGAAAAGTTTCAGAGCGAAAAGTTCAAGAGCACTAATTAAAGATAACTTTTTTTTTGGAACCAAGCATCAACAATAAACATTTTAACAACAAGTGAAGACTATGAGAAACAAACTTTTTAACTTACGGCCTACGCAACGCCTAAAAATTATCGGTAATTTTTTAAGAAGTCATTATTATTGCTCGCCAACCACGTCGTGCAGAGGATTTTACGAGGCTCTCTCATGCTTTACGACTCGGCTCGTCCCGCATCTGCGTTACGAAAAAGAAAGTTTTAGAGGTCCAACAACAGGCGGAAAAAAAAGATTTCGTCTTTAAACGCGCCAGCGAAAGGAAAAAAAAAAAAAAAAAGGAAAATCACTTTTGCCAAGAGAGAAAACAAGATTTTTTTTCACCGAGATTATTGATTCGGGGGCGATTTTACGATCTCGCAAGCTGCTCTGGGGGACATAAAAAATCGCGCGGTGCCCGCGTAAGTATCATAAGTAGCCGGGGGTAATGTGCGGATGTTAAACGTCCCTTCCGCACAATGGTCCTGCCAGGAAACTATCGGAGTGATGGATAGTCCATAAAGTGTTTTGTAAGGAGGCGAGAGTTTTGCGCGACGAAAAGAACGAAGAATAAGCTGCTAAGATGAAGAAGAAGAAGAAGGAGGAGGAGGAGGAGGAGGAGGAAAAAAGGACTTTGTGGAGGCAGCATTGTGGGGTAAATTTACCGAGACGATGCAATAACGGTGCAGTTCTGTGGAATCACCGTTCTTCTCATATACTCCGGGTCGGCTCTTCTTTTTTATCCTCAAAGTAGCTGCGGGCTCTCGACGGTGGGAGGAGTTTCTTCTCCTCCTTTAAAAAGTTTGTCAATTCGATACACCTACAACAAGCTCGCCTTATTTATTGAGAACGCGTCTCAATTTCGATTGTTGGTTAAAAGCGCAGCATTAAGAACCCATTCACCCTTCGTGGAGCGCTACCAAGATTAATTGAACGATCAAGGGGGCACAATGCAGTGGCATCACTCTCGCATAATGTATATTATATGGACCGCTCGACAAAGGGAAACGACGAGAGGGCTTCTTATCAAAGACTTCGCATAAAGGATTTCTTTTTCTTGGGTCGCGGGCAAAACTACGCGACTTCATGAATCAAACCTCGGCTAGACAATGGCAGCAGAGGCATTAGGCCTGGTCGCTTTATCACCCGGCCAAATTTTGTCGTACCTGTGCGCACCAGAAGTACCAAACGTTTTGATTGATCTATCGCACAGGGGGATGTTAATATATTTGCCTAAACGAATCGATGACTTTAGGGGAAAGTATGTGCATTTTTCTCCAGCCATTCGTTTGTTAATAATTTCATCGAGTCGACTCGAATGCACTTCGGCCATCAATCAAAATTAGTGAGCTGTGTGTGAAGAAATAAGCGAGAAACAAAGTAGGATTTAAAAAGATCTTCATTATCGGAACGTCAAACTCGCGGGTTTAAAATACCGAGTTTCGAAGACATTTTGTGAATGATTGCTTTTATTTTTAAGTACAGTGACAGAAATTACTTCGAAGCTTCGGTTTTTATTATTAAAATTGAAACTGAATAAACGAAGACGTGTATTTTCACACTCGGTTTAATTATTGACGAAGGATATGGGTCGACTTCGACCACCATTATTATTTTTCGCGCTCGAAATAAAGATTATTCGAAGTAATAAAATATGAGTCGATGAAAATACCACCGTAGCCTTATTTAAAGCGGTAAGCACTTTGGAATGAAGACAGTGACGATGTACTCGGTCCAAAATTAAAATGTGACACTGCAGGTACCCGACCCTGCTCATCGCACAGAGACGAAGTAAGCGCGCCGTCAGCCTTCGGCGATCAAAGGGCCTTATAAACGCAGGCTGCAATGAAAAGGGCCCCCCTCGGATCGTAAACGGGCTACCGTGCGGACTATTCACCCGCGGGAGCTTCTTCTTATTCTCGCAACTTTAATCTGTAATGGCGCGCGATTGGTTTTTATTGTACGAATGCGCACTCGTGCGTACCCAGATACGCATAATGTATGACTGGGGAGATCGAAGTCTATGCAGATGGGGCGAGAGTTCGATTGATTTCTAATCTCTAATGTATCCTCGACCCCTAAAAAAAAGTTTAGTCATTACGTTTTGGATGATGCTGATTCCGTTGAGATTGTAAGGGTTTTAAAGACGTTCACTAGTCAAATGAAATCCATTGTAATCGTTTAAAATTTTGTGATTTTTTAAATAAAGACCTAAAAGATTAACAACAATTGTTTTTGATAAAATTGGTATGTGTACTTTCTTGGATGTTGAACAAAATCACTAATTTTAAATTAGTAATTTATCTTGATCAGTGGAAATAAACTTTCAATAAAAAGGCAAAATCTCTTTGCGACTGCAAGAAAAATGACTGATTTCACTCTGGCAGTATTTTTTGTTCAAATAAAAAGCATTTAAAAATAGGGGATAAGTAACCATAATTTTCTGTCAAGAAAGAACACCACAAAGTTAGAGTATTTTCGTGTAGCTCGTATATATATATATATATTATGACAGTATCTCGGACAAAAACACAGCTCGATTTTTCACGAAAAACTATAAAATCATAGTAATGTTGATCATCAATAACTCGAGTCTCTGGTCATTCCCCTCTTCCGAAGCGTGTTCGTGGCAACAAAATCTTCATCGCAATAAAAGCCTCGGGTATCGAATTTACCCGAAAAGCCCCCCGATCGTCACAGAATAAGTCAGAAAAATAGCTCCCGTGCTCATTACCTCTGTGCCACTTTGTCCCCGTACATCAATTTTCGAGAGCTCGTTTCGTATACGACCGCTGCTCTCCCTCGCTGTGCAGGAAAGTCGAGTAGCCGCGGCACGCGCGCGCGGTGTGAAAATTCGCGCGCCCATTTGCGCCACGTGCCCCCCCCCCCCTGCCTCTCGTTTGATGACCCGTGAACTCTTTCAATATCAAATTGCCTATTAACCCAGTACAACACTGCCCCCGATTTTCGGGGATGCGTCCGAATTCAAGGATCTCCGAGGCTTCCCCCCCTACCTCCAAAAAAACGTGAAATACGAGATTTTTTATTTTATTTTTTTTTAAAAAGCCAGAAAAAAAAAGTAACGAGATCGGGAGACAGGGGTAGGATGATTCTCACGAATATGGGGAAAAAATCAGATTCTCACCGTCGACCCTGACACGTGCTGTTGGGGTGCAGCAGCAGCAGCAGCCCCCGGTGTAAGCCATTGTGGCCTGGCTAAAAAATTGATAATGACGGTCGCCTTTTATGGACTGTTCGAGGGCATATATTTTTCCCAGTATGCGATTCCCCGTTTTTTCTTATTCTCTTTTAGTCTTGATTTGTTCGTTTAGGAAGGTTTTAAAGTAACATTTTATTTTCATTTTTATTTTAAATTTATCAAGAGTGGGATTTTTTCATCACTAATAAATATTACTATTAACCGTATAGTTTATTTATCTATCCGATCTTTTTCTTCGTACTAAAAATTAAAAAATTGCTTTTTTTTTTAATGTACATAAAAAACATTATTCAATCGAAATGGAATCACCATCGCTTTGCGGTAAGAGTCGTTAGCAATGAATACCAAAGATTGACTGGTATGGTGACAGTAGCTTTGAGGTTTTTAAGTTCGATTCCTCATCAATCTATAATTGCCTAAAAAAATAATTGAGTTTCTTTATCTTTTCTTTAGTTATAAAACGTGGTAAAGAAAAGAGAAAATTGTTATTTACATATTTATGCTGAACGTATTAAATAGTAGGCAGTTATTTAAAAAAAGACTTATTTCATATGACAAAATATTTTCCTTTTTTTGTTTCACGAACCCAAAAAATTTTCGACGTAAGAAATTTTTCTTCCCAATCTTTTGAGCTCACCAAACTTGAATTTCCCAGAGCGAAGAATATAAACTTCACACCTCCAATAACAAACCATTTTTCGTACCGCATACCAGAACTTTGGCACCTTCTTTGCTTCAAAAGTCTTTGGTGAAGATTCCCACTCCCATTGGAGAGGGCGTAAAACGAGACTGAAGCGCACAATTCTTGGAAGTAAACGGGGGTGGTTCCGGTCCTTTCTTCGAGGCCTAAATGCGCTTGGGTAACTTCATCACGACCCAGTTACCACTCGGTTGTCGTCGGCCTCGTTAAAGTTTCCCAACGCGGAAACGTCACGGAGGTCTTGGTGAGAAAAATACGTTTCAATCGAGGACCAGCGTTTACTAATTTATAGCCTTTACATGAATTTCATGTTAGCCAGGGTTGGCAGAGTCATTTTTCAAAACCAATTTAAAACCGTATGATTCATACTGGCTGTGTATTTATTAGTCTTGATAAGTTTAAAATAAATTCGTACTAATGGCATAGTTATTTGCGTGAAAATAAAATTGTTATGCAATTTAAATTATAATAATAACTTGATATTTTCAATAACTGAAGTAAATAAGTTAATTTGATGAGTTTAAAATTCATCATGAAAAATTATTTTATTTTTTATTATTTTTACTGTTATTCTGAATGTATCTATGAAATTTTAGTCTGGGATTAATAGTAAGTGTCCCCGAATGTAACACAATAATTCGAATTGAGTAAACTAGTTTATAAAAAATCAAACTGTTTTGATTAAAACGCAAGTTATTTAAAAAATGTCCAGTCTGTCCCATTGAGAATTGTTCGTAAATTTTAAAGTGAACATGTATAGGTTACGTTTAATTATCAAACAAAAATTTTAAACATTTGAGGGTTAATTTCAAAGTAACGATCTTTTGATTGTGTCGAACTGTCCATCACAATAAAATGCTCATAAACAATTTTCAAACGAAACGATCGTGTAGTAGAATTAAATTTAAAATTCGCCTGGTGAAAGTTTTAAAATACTTCGCAAGAAATAAAAAGTCATAAAAAAAAAGATAATGATTCCGCTCTTGCTCATGTGCGGGGCGTAAACTCGCGCTCGCTCCTCAATTGATTTACGCGCAATAAAAAAGTGCGTAATAATGGTGTAGATTAGACTATTTCGTGTCGTCGGCTGTTAAAAAAACACATCATCCCGCGTAGCGACTCTCGTCGCATCGGAGTGCGTAAATGCGCGTGAATTATCGTCTCTTTCAACACGGCCAAAGGAAGGAAGGAAGAAAGGGGAAGGGACACGCTGATGACGCTACGTAAATCACAACGAGCCACTTTTTGCTTCGGCGCGAAGCTAGTCTTTTTTAACGTTTTCCACAATAGTAGGAAGCCATCAAAAATTTAATCATTATTATAATGAAACATCTGGGTGTAGGATATTTTCGTAGAAGGAAAAACAATCCACTCGAGAATTGTAAATCCCGGCTTTTTTTGATCCTCGCAAGGACGACTGCAAACAAACAATTAAGCGGGGAGGGTCGGTCCGGCTGGTGTCCCATGAATAAATAAGCTTAATGATCCTCGAGCTTCATCAATATCTCTCAGCGCCACCCTCTTTTCGCATTCCGTCCTTATGCGTGCGCAAAAGAAGATAAAGCAAACCCACCCAGCAGCCTCGCAATCATTAATTTTTTGACCGTCCCGGGGGCAGTAAATCATGAAAAATTCGTTTCGCGCAATTTTCCGGGACAGAATAAATGTACTGCTTCCCCACTCGGCTCGGACGTCTCAATTTTCATTATCCCTGCTGTATATGGCTCAATCGGGGTCTGTTGACACTCGCGATCGATACATCAGGCAACATCATCAGCCAAAAATCGGCGATGTTCGGGGAAAGCTCGGAGTATAATTGTTCGGGAGTTATAATGGGGTGGTGCGGCCGAGGCGATTCATTAATCACTGGGAGAGCACCGCGTAGTGAAAGAGATCCTTCGGACTCTGTTTGACAAATGACGAGATCGAAGGAAAGCGACCGACCCACAATGGACACTTTCTCCTCCTCCTCTACGAGATCTTGGAAATCATAAATAACTTGATAACTCCGGCCACTCGTCGCGTGGCTATGGCTATTATTGAGACACTCTCTTACGCTACATTGACTCGTCCTTTTTTTTTTTTATACTCTGGTTAATTTTTACGACGATTGACGACAGATGTTGTTTTCTTTGATAGCTTTTTTTTTTATTCCGCCGAGTCTCTTTGATTGATACTTCACTCGAGCGTGAATTGAATTTTCAAAAAACTAATGGATTTTTTTTTCAGGTTTACGTATGCGGTCCAAATGGATTTTTGAATCCGTGCTTTTTTGATAAAAGCCTCGTTTCCGGCTGTTATTAATGACCCGGGCACACGCGTAGGTTCCACTCATCTTCCGTTTAATGCCGAGGTAAATCGAGTCTTCAAAAAAGTAATGGATATTTCCTTTTTCTGGATACTTATGCGCTTCCAATGGAAGTTTTTCTGATAAAAGTCACGTTTTCAGCTCGTTATTAATGATTTGAACTGTGAAGTGTAAACCACAATAATCCAAACTTCGATTTCATTTTTCTTTCTCAACCATACTTAACGATCAATTTTTGGCCTTTGCAGTACGTGAAAATTTATACTTCTTTCTGTTTGCCTTCGAAAGCACAGGAAATTATTCCTCGTTGTTAATTAACTTAACGTCGTCTCAAGGTAATCATTCACAAAACTTCCGTAATACGTCGTTGAAGAAAAGAACGCGCTCGCGACACGCTTTGGAAATAAAAAACATGCTCTCGGTCGCTTGTAGGAAAGAAACGGCGGTTTCGTCGCCGCGCGAGATATTTTACACCCGCGGTTCCTCGAAGCCCCGGAGTTTTGGGCGCGGGCACCGAAACCGCACGCAAAAATTACAGGAACGGCATTTAAAATGATAAACGAGCTAACTCGCGGCCCGGGTTTTTCTAAGAACCGCGGAGAGCAAAAAAAAAATGCGTATCCTCCTTTGAACTTTCGACGATCCCGTGACGTTTTGTTTACCCCCCCCCCTTTTTTTTTTCTCTCCCCGTCGACGTCGTCATCCGCTGTATTTTTCAGATCGCGCCTTTATCTTAGCTCCTAATTTCATCCGCGTACCTTCGGGTTCAATTTGGTGGCTCATAACTTTACAGAGCCTCGATGCGTCGATACGCGTTATTGGTTTTCGCTCCGCGGGCTGTCGGTTGGAGGTTGGAAAAATATATGGCTGGCCCAAATTCCAGTGCCTGCTTGATTTTTATGCGTTTCCGTTTGACGAATCCTTTTTCGTCTCGATTTTTTAACGATTTAAAGAAGAGATAAGTAGACATTTTTATGATTACTTTTTAATTTGTAAAAAAAAGAGGTACAAAATTTAATTTAGTTAGTTTTATTTTGAAAATAAAACTCCATTTGCATCTTGTTGTAATCCACTCAGCGTGAAGTACAAATGTACAATATTCTCGACGTGCATAAATTGTGCTGGTTTCCAAAATCCCGTGTATGAATTTCGAAAATATCTTGTACACAGTCTTAAATTAAAAGTTATGCAAATCAGACGAAAGTTAGTAACAGGAAAATGAAGAAAAATTAATGAAATCACGTCGTTGATTAAAGCCCGGGCACTATTACCCACCTTCGGATTACGAAATATGTGAGTAACGCCCGTCCCCAGCAGCCCTCTAGAGATCAAGGGTGCAGCAGCCATCAGAGAGTCGAGACAAGAGTGTAAGTTTTAGGAGCACCGAAGGGCCCACTTCAGTGCTTACCAGTCGGAGCTTTTCAAGGATTTCCATTTTGATTTTTATTCAGCCGACCGCCGGCCGGTGCCCACTTGACACACTGGTTGCCTTGAATTGTAACCGTTGAAACTTATTCATACGGGTTGTAAGCGTATAATACTCCTGCGCCGCGTGCACTTCGCTCTTCATATTTATGTAACGCGCGTGTAATACTCCAGCTTCCGGTCTATAGGAAACTTTACCGCACGGGCAAGCGAAACTTTTATGCGCGTAACCGCCTTCTTCTTCTTCTTCGTCTTCTTCTTTAGCTTTCTGCACTGTATGCGTGTACGTCAGGTCTTTTACAAGTCGCTTCTTTTAATGACTCCCTCGCCATTTTTTTATGGATGTCTCTCTCTCTCTCTTTTCATTGTATGAAGATGAGCAAGGTAATTTCGGAATGGGGAATTGCCGAGGTGTATTTATTCCGTTCTGCTGTCTTATTCTTCCTCTCTTATTTTTTTTACGGCCCTGCTTCAGAATGGACACCCCGAACGCTCTGAAAATTCTTTCATTTGTACTGTATCGAATTCGTAAAGCCGCCAAAGCTTTGAAATTTTCTTTTACAATGTGTCCTTTTATGCAGATTGGAGATGGACGATGAAGCAATGAGTAGACCGAGGCGATAAGAATTAATTACTTATTTTCCTTAAATAATGTAATCCTCGGTAATTTTGAGTAAGTATTACCAGGAGATTATAAAAAAGCGTTTTATGGACTGGATTATAAAAAGCTGAGTCGTATTTCACGGTTGCTGGGACTGACATTAATTTTGTTATTTATGGCGCTGCATTTTTTTATTATTGCATAAGTAAATTTTTCTGCCGTGTTATATTTTTTCATTCATTTCTTTTTTTACAGCATACTTGCATTGTATTTAAGGAAACTGCATAATCCACTTTGGTAGTTTTATACAGAACAGAGTAAAATCCCATTTCCAGCTCGTAAACTAATTACCCAAGATCTCGAGTTGGTACGCACAATATTAGATCTGTCAAATAGGCATAGTTTTGTTAGAAGTTAAATCATAAACTTGGTGGAGGGAGAGAGATACAGAGAGAAAGAGAGAGAGAGAGAGAGTTGCAACTGCACTAACCATAATTGTATCGCGTAACAAGTATTGTTTCTCCAAGTTTGACGTTTGTCGTTAAGCCCAAGTTGGAGAAACTATCAAGTAGTTTGACGGTTACATCTTAGCAACTATTCGTCGGTCGGGGCATCGCAAACAGCAGGTGCGGAATGGATTAAATCGTATTATAATCCAGATTGGCTCTCGTCTCTCTCTCCTTCTCGCCTGCATTGAAAAAGCCCGGTCATTATTCTCAATTACGTAAATCCTTTGAAAATCCAACCGACCTAATGAGAATAAAAAAAAAAAAAAAAAAAAAAAAAAACGAGAGCGATGGAGTGGGGAGGGGGTAAAAAATTGAAAAGGAAAGTCAATCAAGCCGCTCGCTCGGCTCTCGTAAAAACATCCCCGAAAAATCCCTCTCATAACAGAACGCACCGCACCGTAAATTTGAAAACGGGGCTTCAATTAACAAGCACTCGATCAGAAATTAGTCGGCGCACGGTCCACTAAATCAACGTCAGTCGGGGTATAAAAAAGGGATACAAGCGGGGGAGGATGTAGAATGACAAATTCTTCCCGATCGCCATGGAAATTCAATAATGCGAAAAGCGTATCGTGTTTCGAGGTAGGTTTACCTAAAAACGCCAAAAATTCAGCCTACCAGGTCACCGGACATATGGCGCGATTGTAATCAGCGAGTCCTGCCTTCTGCTGGAAAACCACGCAATCGGCTGGAAATCTTTGTTTATCTCGGTCCACCCTCATGCAGCTTGTAAATAAGTTTTCATCGGCGGCTCGACACAAAGCTCTCGAAAATATTTGTTGTGTCGCGTGCCTTGGTTTGGTTGAAAATATATGTGTTTCGAGAATTTTCGGACCGGCGCGATTAGGGCGACACGATTGAGCAATTATTTTGTTGAATTCGAGACCTTTTGTCGTGGCTGACCGGGTGTTTTAATTCTTTTTCATTGTGACCCTTGTTTATAGTCAATTGCACACTTTACCCCTCGCTTTACCCTCATAAATCTTCTATCGGTTTTTCTTTTAAGAAGTTACATAATTTGATGTAAGAAGAGAGACTTTTGAGTTTTGGTTTGGTAATCCAAAACTGAATCAGTTTAACCACTCTATAGACTGAGTTATTCAAATTGAAATTTCTGTCATTCTTATTTTTATTTGTGAATTTAAATTAATATAAAAAATACCACGTGAAAGTTAAGTTCTATACATATTTATTTTTATTTTTTATTACAGAAAAGTGTGACGGTTTAAGTAATTTTGTTGTATAATCAATCAAAGGTGTCAAAGATTTAAAGTAAATTAATATACAAAAGTTAATTAAATTTCTAGGAAAAACGTAAATCAAAGCTATCCAATAAATTGTGTAGCGGGCACAGGATTTTACGGGTTTTTACTCCATAAAACAAGCTCGAAAAACAATATTCAAAATAATGTGACATTAATGCGCGCTCGCAAAATTTTCAGTGTAACTTTTCAATTATTTATTTGGTCATCAATAAAACGCATCGGAGGATAATCCGTCATAAAACTTATCGAGACTGTGCGCACTTCTCTTTATAATTCACTGCTCGGTCCTCGTAAAAGTTGCACTCGAGAGGAAAAAATAAACTATAATAATTCTCGCGGTTCAGTGAAGTTTTAAATTAAGCGAACTCGAAAAAGGTAAATGACTAATCCTTCGGCTCGCACAAAAGTAAGAGCTCATTGTCCGATCCCGCCTCAACTTTGAACAACCTCAAATTCCAAGAATAAGCCTCTCGCTCGTAAAGTAAAAATGATGAATAAAGTGATGCTGCTGCCGGGTATTTTTTGCACAGCGCTGCCCACAATTATCGGATTTTCAGAGGATAAGGTGAAATCATCCTCGGGTTCGGTTGGTTTTATGCCTCGGCTGAAGATTCGCTTCCCAGATGGACATTTAGGAAGCTCGTATTTCACACCCACGAAATTTATCGACCCTCGCGGGAGTTTGGGAGAATGAAAAAAGCCGCAAATTTCAAGCCGAAAAAGTTTAGTGGTGACGATTAATAATGTTACTTTACTGCTGTAAAAGTGACGGTTTAATAGGGCTGTTTCATCGAGTCGTGCGACGTTAAGTGGATTAGCCTACTCCCGAGCGAGGAAAGAGTGACGAGTATTAGACTTCCTGCGACCGACAAATTTTTCATTACTTTGGCTTAACTTTTTTTTTATTCTCTTGTGGTTTTTGCTAAATTTCGTTTGATTATTGTGGTATTTCAAAATAAAACCACCAAAATAATTTTGTAAAGTTTTTTATTTTCTTTATGTTTAAATCAATTTGTTTCAACGAGTTTAAAGCTGATCTCTTTTACTATCTAAATTTTAATCAGTTATTTTGCACTAGAATAACAATTATGAAAAAAAAAGTTGTCGTTAATTAAAAAACTGTGAAAGTATTTTCTTCTTCATCAATTTTTCATGGACCTCGGTTTTAAAACTCAGTTATAAATATTCATTGAATAAAAATCAAGTCAATTAGACCAAAATTAGATCAGTTCAAATTAAAATTTGAAAGTATCCGGCAACACGGCAAAAGCGACCCAAAATAATAACCAACGGTACGTTAATCGAATAAACAGATGACTTTGCAGTTAGCATTGATCGAACAGAATAAATACCAAATTTTTCACTTAGACCATTAAACTTTCATCGGTTTGAAAAATCATTTGGTAATTAAATTCGCTGTTTCCATGGGAACCTGTTGATTTAAGCCCACTGATCGATTTTTTAGCCGAATTTATTATACCCGCGCTTAGCGCCGCGCCTCTCCCCGCTAATTAATTCGCAAGCTAGCGTCGCCATTTATCTCGATTCCTTAATGAGCGGCCGCAATCAATCTTGGAAAGTTTAATTACCTCATATGGAACGATAGAGGGGGGGGGGGGAGAAAACGGGAGGTTGACCGAACGAAGGGTTTGAGCGATTTAATGAGTATTTATCCATGCGCATTCGTAACTACCGCCGGCTTCATCCGAGGAAAACGTGGCTATTCCGGAGTTGAGAAAAACTTCGTGTAAACTCTCTCCGACTATTTTAGTAGTATCGGCCAAGTAGATCCACTTACAGATAAAAAAGCATAAAAATTAAAGCTAAAAAAAGTGCGTATAAAACCGCAGAGATGATTCGGAGAGGGGGAGGATGACCGGCTGCGGAGGAGAGGTCATAACCGTACTCCGTCCAAGACACCCGAGACCCCAACAGGCGCGCACCAGCCACGTAATCAACGCCGCTGCACCCACCTACAGGGTGAACGCTTAATGAATATTAATGCTCATTTCCTTGATTTACTGCCGGCCGCGCCGACGCGCCTGACCGGTTAGGGACTCGGACCGATTCTTCGGCTTATCGGGACGCTGCATCTCGCACCTCGTTCGCGGTGACACAGTCGAGACTTTAATTTTAATTTCAAATTTTTTGGAAGTTTTTGTACAACGGATTTTCTTGTAGTTCATATGACACCTCGAGAATAATCTTATCGATTTTTCGTGTATCCTTTTAGAGTGTCCATTTTAAGATAATAATTCTGCCAAACTGAAATTTATAGAAAAAGCTGTAAAAAAATTCTCAGCCGCTACCACGGGAATACAAAGTTTATTTACTATTGACGTTTTATTATGGCCTTTTGTCGAGGCGGAAATTCTTTTTTACGACTAAATTCATAAAAGTAGAAACATAAAAATTAATCTTCTATCCATCAGCCGTCCCTTCCAAAAAAAAGTATAACGTTTTTTACCGTGAAATATATCCGTAAGCACGTGCCAACCGCATTATGGATCTCCAGTCTGAATGATATTTTATGATTTGTGCGGCGATATAAAAAAAAAATCCTTTCAAATGCCAATAAAATACGAAAAAGGTTATATTCTTTGGTCATTTTTTTTCGGTAAGTAAACTTTTGGATATTGAAAGAAAAAAAAAAAGAAGAAGCCCGTAAAACGAAGCTAATATTTATTTATGATTTTTTTTGACTCAAACGTCGTAAAATTTTTAATCCCCTTCTGGTTTAAGCCAACATTATGCAACTTAATTCGAAAAAATTAATTAAGTCTCTTTTGATACCAAAAAAAAAAGATTTTTTTTTTTAAAAACACCCACGTGCAAAAGTATGTCAACGTCAGACTCACTTTCCACTCTCAGGAAAAGGCATTTGACGCGCAATTTCATTCGAAAAAAGAAAAAGGGAAACCGTCTGTCAACGAGGTGGCGAGCGCTTTCTATCCCACCCTCTAAAAACTCCATGAATTTCGAAAAAACAGGCCATGTGTGCGGAGAGCTTTTAAAAACTTTACTCGAACTTATAAACTTGAATGGAGTAGAGCGGCGCGTAACGAGAAAAAATTGCAAATCCCTAATGCGAGATCTCGAGTGGTAAATAAAGCCATATGCACGCGCGACTCACAATGGGCACGCGTGACGATTCATCTGCTTTCACCTTTTTCACTATTTTTTTTTTTTTTTTTTTTTTTTGTTTAAAGTGCGCGTAATACACTCTCGGAGTTGCACCCTCGAGTCCCCGCGGTGACGCTGACATCAGGGGTGCGACGCGAGCTCTACCCGGCCACTTGAACGCTGCTGCTTAATTTTATACCCCGCGCTGATTTTCAAACAGTCCTTGCTTTTTTTTCTTTTTTTAATTGTTTATTGGAGCTTTGTATGACCGACATTTACGAGTGCCACATGGAATATTTTTGTTCGTTTATTTATTTGGTTTTTCTTTGAATATTCAAAAACAACACTGAGTAAAAGTTTTAGTATGATGAAAAAATCAGACAAATTTTCTTGTAGCTTGTCGTTGAATCTCGCGACTGATATATTTTCTTAAAAGCAGACGGAAAAAAATGTGTTTGTATGAATCATGATCAAATAAAATAAATCCTGTAAAAAATTTGTTTAAATTTAAAAAAAAAATTTTTAATGATAATTTTTTTCTTCTCATGAATATCAATATAATTTTAAATACATTTTAGTAAAAATAACTCGTATCTCAATGTAATCAATGAACATAATAAATTTTTAAAAATTCTCTGGGGAAGGGAGGGGTTTTCCATGTACTTTACTTTCACTAAAACTTTGAAAAAATTGTAATAAAAGTAAATTTTGTTTGTTTAATTTTTAAAGTTTTGTTAAAAAAAAGTGTAGCGAAATTTGGTAAAAGTACAAATTCTTAATCACACCGCGCCGCGCGCCCTGTCGGCTGGTTGGCATTGTAGGGGTGACACTCCGCCTCGAAGTAACCCCGGAGCGGGGGTAATTGATCACCGCATGCACTGCTGCGGGGGTGGCTCGTAGTAGACTGGTGCCACCGGCTGATTGGAATCTGGTTTAAGCCAGCGTGGTTAACGCGATCGTTCGGCGTCGGGGCGCGCGTAATCTGCCTCCGGCTGGTGCTGCTGCTGCTCGAGAACTGGGATATGCGCGCATGACAGTCTGCGTGTCTTCCCAGACCGCGGTCACTCGACTAAGACTATTTTATTTTCGTTAAATTCAAATGCTTTAAATTTTAGCTCATTTTTATTTTCTTTGATCACGTTCTGGGGCATATGTTGACAATTCACACCATAGATTTTGATTATCTTTCGATAAGATCGGATTTTTACACTTTTTGAAAATGCAATCCTTCCTTACCATCTGTCGTGTACTTTTAAATAGCACCCTCCTATAAATATTCAATTTCGACACAGTTCAAAGGAAATCGAGTTGAATATATTTTCATTCAGAAAAGTTTGCCGACAGGTGTCTGCTGTCGAAGGATCAAACTCCATTCAAAGATTTACTTAGTAGATTTGTTTGTCGTTTTAAAGTTGCACGACGAGATGAAGATAATGAAGCAGCTACAAACCGCGAGAAACGAGTTATTTTCGATGACTTTTGCCAAAGTGGTGGAGCGGGCGTCGGCTTCGCATAATTTGAAGTTAAACATGCTCGGATACACGCAGCAGACTCCAGCATGAAGTTCATCGGCCCTTTGCGGCCGGCTCCCGCTAAGCGAAGTAAAGCATCATCTCTCCTGGGGGATAACCGGACTCGGTTTCCTCTTCCGTCGCAACCACCGCCCCGTGGAAGATTCTCGGTTTCCTGCTACGCGTACAGTGCGTTATGTGCCCTGGACGAGAAGACTATAAATCTAATCGCGAGTCGTCGAGGGGACGAGAGAGCTCCGTCCAACACTTTTGCTTTTCGGTCAAAGAGTTTATTGCTTATACGCTGTGTGGGCTGAGAGTCAAATCTGCATGTTCAAATAAGTTTTTTTATTGATTTAAAAAAAGCTCGAAGTTGGTAATTTTTTTTTTTTTTTTTATGTATAGTTTTTAAAACTGATCAAAATTCAACGTGTCTGCATCGGCTCTAAAATACTGTCTATTACTTATTTGATCCAAATTGAAATTATAAAGCTGCTAAAGATACAGCAGTACTCAATTAAATAAAAAAAATTATTAAAAATAAATTTTTTTTTTTTTCTTTCCCACAGAGCTTATAAAATGTCAATCCTGAAAAATTCAGCGCTTTGAATCGTAGCGTAAAAAGTTGTCTTTTCAATTAAATTTTTAAAAAACTGTCAATCACGCGCGTTAAAAAACTTTTGGCATGGTCACAATTCATCAAAACTTTTTTTCGTCCATGATTTATAAATAAATTTTTCACTGCAGTGATATTTCAAACATACACATAGCACCCCCTCTTTTGATTAAATTTGCATGGATCAACGAACCTTCTCAAAGCAAATTTTTTTTTCGCTCTCTCTCTCTAGTCCAAACGCCGAATCTCGCGATTTTCAATAAAAACCACGACACAAAAGCGTCTCTACAGTCTCTGGCAGTGAAAAAATTTCATTTATGAGAGAAATAGCATTGATCCTAAAGCGAGCTTTGAATTCCCGAGCGCATTTTTATACATGCAGCATCGCGCCCAAAAGGCGGTAGCTCGGCTATGAAATTTAAAAAAGTAAAAATAAAGCATAATCGAGAGTAAGGCATTCATTAAGAACTTAAAAAACGCGGACAAAAAATAAAGCAGGACCGTGGACGAACAGATTGTGTGGGACGTTGAAAGAGGGAATTAGAAACCGAGGGGGATCACGTATTAAAAACGCAATTTCGAATGCAAATCATACCTCTTCAGAGACTTTTTCAATTGACGTGGATTTTTAGGTATGCGTCAAAATTAATTAAGGGGCCAACATGTTGAGGATATTAAGATTTTAACGAGTCAATTCGTTATCTCGAGATGATCGCGCTATCGGGCGTAATTAATTGCCGATGTAAGACGAAAGTTGCTCGAAGGGCCAACCTTTTACCTGCAGGTTGTGCGCGAGAGTTATTAAGGGTCGAATAATGATCTACTCAAGCAAGACGTCTGCTGAAAAATTTCGTTGATCGCGTCGTTTCTCTTGTGCCTCACCCCTAATATTCATCCGGTGGGGCTTGATTACAAAAGCTTTTACAGTTTGAAAGAATAAGTAAATATAATTGGCTCGGAAAAATATTTTTACCAGCTCAATTCGTAGTCGAGGAAGAAGAAAAAAAAAGAGGGTAAAAAATATATCTTGACTGTATCAGAATTCACGGGTAAAAAGTTTTTCTCGCATCAACAGTGCAGCAGCAGTAGGAGGAGGAAGAAGGAAAAAAAGGAGCGCGCAAATGGCGCAAGTTCGATTGGAAGCTAGAAGTGAGAATTTATTTGAAAGCGAAAACTTTCCACCGGTGGCTCCCGGTGGGATAAACGAAAGCCAAATACCAAAAGCATTTTCCCGGGCTGTTTGTCCAGGCCACTCGAGGTGGAGCCCGCTTTTCAGACTCGGCAACCGAATAGCGTTATTTTCTCTCTCTCTCTCTCTCTTTCTCTCTCCTGCGACGCGAAGCTATACCATCCCGAACCGAAAAGACCGTGAAATCCAGCCGAATTTCAAAGGCTCGGAGCGAAGCTTGCTGGGATGATTGATTCAATTTTCTCTGGTTCATCTACATCCTAAATAAACATGAATGTCAATCTTTTGGAGCCAAAATATTTTACAAAAAAAACATCATCCCCTCGGGTGTTTTACAGAAGGATCGGCTTCAAAGGATTTTGAATGCGCGGTTGACTTAATTTGTATTTTTCCTGTATTTAAAATATACTTTTTTATAATTTATTTTAATTTTTATTTATCTACAATAAAATCAGTCAAAATCAAAGTTTATCTGAATCATGTAATGAATTTGAGCAAAAAATTATTATTTTTGATGTATTAATAAATCATTGTATTCACCTCAATTTTATTAAATTATTGAACAAATAATGAGGGAAAATTATTGAATATTACAATGTTAATTGAAGCAGCTTGGTTACAATGATTCAAACTTATTTGCTTCGGTAATTTATTAATTATTAGTAATTTATTCACATTTTATTCATTTGAGGAAAATGTATACATGTAAAAGCTTAATAACAAAATGAATTATATTCATTAACTTATGTAACTGTAACAACAATTTTTAATATAAAACAAAATAAATTTTAATTTTAGTTTGTACAAAATAAGATTGCATTTTTTCTTCTTAATTTCCTGGTATGTACTCGTTCCTGCGATCGCTGCTCTTTTTGTCTTCCATGTACCTTATTTTTATTTTTTCCGAATACTTTATCTAATGTTTTATTTATTTTTTACTTGGTTTCTCTCATTTTGTATTAATATTCTCGTAGACGTCGAGTAGCAGCTAGATTTTTTTTAAATTGTGACGAGCTATTAAAATGTTTATTCTTACTTTTTCTTTCTTTTCATCATTTTTTTAAACTTCTTTCAAGTGTTTTTTTAAATTAAAATAATTAGCGGGCTTCTGATCATAATAAATTTCTGGAATTTCATCTTTACTTAAAGTAAACACGAGAGTAAACACGTCTGGAATCATGTAAGGCTTTAGCCACAATACCAATGGCGACTTAATACCATAATATTGTGTTTCTTTGTGATAAAATAAGAAACCATCCAACGGAAAATCATCGACTGCTAGATCTTTTAAGAAATTAAGAATATTTTGAGTGCACTGTTTATACTTCAACACTTTAATTGGAATATCGTTGCGTCCGGAAACTTCATTGCTGATTCCTTCTATTTCTTCTAATTTACTTTTCAAAAAATGAAATCTGAATTCTGTGTCGAAACTTACCAAAACTTGCCTTGGCCATGCAATTATATCCAGTGCGTAAATAATATTATCATTCTCTGAATAAATACCATCCAATACAGTGCAATCCTGATAAGAAATTTTTTCGTTTGTGCCAGGTAATAACGATGAGAAAGAACGAATAAACTTTCCTTTTCTGCTGTAACAGTCAACGCGACCTCTTGCTGATGTAATCAAAAGCACACGCCTGCCTTTTGGACATGGAAGCATGATCCAATTTTCAGGAAAATCCGCTGGAACTGCTTCCATCCATTCCGAGCACATTATTTTTATTTTATCGTGCCATCGAGAATTCATTTTTTTAGCTTTTTTTTCCGGTACTTGTGCTGTAGGTACTTCAAATGTAGCTGTTGATTCAAAAAATTTCAAAAAATATTGATCTCTTTCCTCAAAATATACACCTGTGTTTTCTTTTTGATACTCCAAAAATTTTTGTTGACGGCTACTTTGGGATGTAGATGAATTATCGATTCTATTATCACCTAATTTCACATTTTTATTGACTAATATCGAAAGACTCATCACATCATCATCATTGTTTTCTTCCATTTTGTTCTCTAAATAAAACAAAAATTAACACTGATATTGGATGCGCAAATTAAATTTTTAGTGACAGTAAAAATTACAATTTTAATTTTTTGACATCTTGGAAGGCTAGAACTTTGTACTGAGACTGGTCATGGAGAAACTAGAAATTTGGTACGAGTATTATTCTATCCCCACTCCTTGATAAACTGACTTAGCGAGGTAGAAGAGAAAAAGTTAACAGGTTGGCTCTGCTGATAGAGGACAAATTTGCTTGTTTGTTTACATTATCGATTCGGACGTTATTAGAAATTTATTCGATGAAATGTTTTCGTTTTATTTTGAATAGTATTTCAAATACATTAGCTTCAAATAATCAAATGTAATTTTATAAGTTAAATTTTCACAATATTCACTTCGTTAAATTTTAACACAAACATAAACAACCGACACCAGTTTCAAAATAAAAAAAAACGTGAGATTTTGACCATGTACAATTTAGATTTATCAAAGTGCTTTTTAGCCTATTTTTGATTTCAGGAAGCTAAATCATACATGGTCAAACTCATAAAATTTTAAATAAATAATTTTTTTTCTTTAAAATTTCTTTTACCAGCCTGAAAGAGATGAAAAGGTGGTAAAAAAAATTCCGAAAAATCGTTTTCCACTCAAAATTAACCGTAGACTACGAAAAAAATAGTTTCAAGACGATCCGAGAAGTCTACCTTAGTGGTCTGGGTAATGTCTTATGGAATGATCCTTAGTTTCAATTGAAAAATCAGGCTATTTTGTTTAGCTGACCGCAATAACGAGAACCGAGTACCAAAATAACGAGATCGAAATATTAATGGCAAGTTTCTTTTCATTTGACACGATCCAAGGTTATAATCTAAGAAACATTAGCCTCAATTCTCCAATTGAAACGCGAAATTATTTGCGCGCAAACTCGCATAAATTTTCGCACTCGTCCCAGAATTCATGTCAGGTCCATTAAAGTGCGCGATAACTCGCGGGAGAGTGCAGCGACTATCACCCACTTGGCATAATGAGCGCCGATCCTCATCTCGCGGCAATTAATCACGCTTTTCCCATCGCCCGGCTAACAATTATCACTTTGCTTTCTCTGTGGTCAATGAAAAAAAAAAAGCCAGCAACAATAGTAGTGAAACAAAATTAAGACCATAAATCGAGCCGACCACCCCCGGCCCGGGTAGCTCCGAGACGGCTTAATGACGTTTAATTGTCATCCGTGACGTGGGCTAGACCGATTTATATCGGCGCGATAATTGACACTTCGTGCCGCAAAACGACACCCGCTAAAGAATGCACGCTGCCGGCGCGGAGGCTATGGGATTCAAAACGGTAATTACTAACGAACCCGAACAATGCATAATCGAGTAGTTCGCGCCGTAGCCTCTGCTGAAGGAATTATTATCGAAGCCTCGAAGTGCTTGCGAAAGCTGCTGCTGGTGCCAAGTGCTTAAGAATTCATTAGATATTCGAATTGCTCTCGGTGTGTTTTAATGAGCCAGACAATCGGTCCCGCGTTTGCATGCTAAACAATCGATGCTAATTGTTGCGTCTAGCAAAGCGTCTAGCATGCATGCTGGAAATACGATATCTTCAGGAGGGAGGATTATAATATTTCGATTAAATAAGATTTCATCAGCTACCTATAGTTATACTTATTCGCAAGTTGAATTATGTCTCGTTTGTTTGTATGCTTGACGCGAGGCTCGACGATATTTCTTGATCAAGCGTTGCACTAAGGGACTTGTTCTGCTAATTATCGATTTATAAGTTTGTGTACCGATCAATGATTAATTGTTTTTATGGAAGCATTTTTATGCTAATTATACCCAAATCCACTCATTATTTTTTTTAATTTACTTAAATTTTATTTGAAAATTCTTTTTTGATACCATCCTGCCTTTTTTATCAAGAATCAAGAAAATATCTTTCATGAAACATTTTTTTTCAAAAAGTCTTTATAGTGTTTACTGATCCACTTGAGTGTACGATCTTCTATAGATCCAAATGTTTTTTGTTCAACTTTAGGTGATGGTGCTTACCACAATTTGCATTACAGTCTCGATTACAGCTATCAAAGTGAATTCTCATAAATTGGTTAATAAAAAAAAAAATTTTCGTCCCTCTAACCTCAAAATCGGAACTTCGCCCCTTGTTTTCGGTTAGAAGGACGAAAAATAGTATATTTCCCTTAGGCTCCAGGGTTTGATTTAGCCTCCTCGTTGCAACCCTCGCCTTCGGCTCGGGTCGCAAACCTCTCGAATCATCTCGCCTGCGGTAATAATATACTATAATTTCACAATCCAGTAGTAAACGTGTCTTTGTTTTATAGTTTTTGCAAGTAAACACTGTAAATTTAATGATCTTTTAGAATATTTTGAATTATTATTTACAGAAATTTTTTTTTAATAAGTATTCTGTTGCGAGTATTTATCGTTAAATACTTCTTTTTACTTACCTGTTATTTATCATTTTATTTGTATTCACCAACACTACTAATTTTTTGAAACTTTGAAAATTTATTTTCGATTCACATCCATGATTCTCTTAATTAAAATTTCTCAAACTAAATAATTTTTTTATTAAAAAGTAACATAGCTGAAAAAAGAGTTCGGTTACGCAAAAACACATCATTGAAAAACCAGCCCACAAACTCCGAGAATTAACCATTAAATTATTTAAATGCACGCGTGACAGTGGAAAAAAAATTTACGAGAGACATAAAAAAGCTTACGGTTAAACAAACCTCAATCATTATAATGTACATTTAGGCCGGACAATAAAAGAAAGAAAGAAAGAAAGAAAAAAAAAAGTAGATGTGCTCGCACTCAAACGTCGCATCCGAAAAAGAGCGCGCGCGCATGCAGAAAGTAAAAAAAGGCATCGCGGGTGTTTCATCATTCTCGCGCTCCCGAAAGAAGAATGAGGCTCGCTGGTGAGCGTTTAAAGCGCATAATACGGCCGTAATCAGTGTGGCCGATCCCGGCCCCGGTGGTACCGCGAAATTTGAAAATCTTCCGGCACAGATCAGGCAAACAAAAAACTCAATAACGCTGGGCGCCCAGCTTTTTTTATAAACTAATAATTCAATAAATATAATTCCCCCTAATTTTACAACCCGATAACGCTGAAGGTAAGAATTTTTTATAAATAAAAAAATTATTAAACAAATTAACCCCCAAGCTATACAACCCAATAACGCTGGGCGTCCGAGTTTTTTATAATTAAAAAAAATAATAAACAAATTATCCCCCAAGTTAAAGAACCCAATAACGCTGAGCGTCCGAGTTTTTTATTATTAAAAAAATTAATAAACAAATTATTCCCCCAGTTATACAACCCAATAACGCTGGGCGTCCTGGTTTTTTATGAATAAAAAAACTAATAAAAAAATTATCCCCCAAGATAAACAACCCAATATCACTGGGCGTATAAGTTTTTTATAAACAAAAAAATTAATAAACAAATTAACCCCCAAACTATACAACCCAATAACGCTGGGCATCCTCGTTTTTTTATCGATAAAAAAATTGATAAACAAATTATCCCCCAAGTTAAACAACCCAATATCGCTGGGCGTATGAGTTTTTGATAAACAAAAAAATTAATAAACAAATTATCCCACAAGCTATACAACCCAATACACGCTGGGCATCCGAGTGTTATATAAACAAAAAAATTAGTAAACAATTAACCCCTTAGCTGTAAAACTAAATAACGCTGGGCATCCTAATTTTTTATCAATAAAAAAATTAATAAACAAATTATCCCCCAAGCTATACAACCCAATAACGCTGGGCGTCCGAGTTTTTTATAATTAAAAAAATTATTAAACAAATTAACCCCCAAGCTATACAACCCAATTCACGCTGGGCGTCCTGGTTTTTTTATCGATAAAAAAATTGATAAACAAATTATCCCCCAAGTTAAACAACCCAATATCGCTGGGCGTATGAGTTTTTGATAAACAAAAAAATTGATAAACAAATTATCTCACAAGCTATACAACCCAATACACGCTGGGCATCCGAGTTTTTTATAAACAAAAAAATTAATAAACAAAAAACCCCTTCACAGTAAAAATAAATAACGCTGGGCATCCTAATTTTTGTATGAATAAAAAATTTTTTATAAATAAAAAAATTAGTAAAAAAATTATCCCCCAAGCTATACAACCCAAAACCGCTGGGCGTCCTGGTTTTTTTATCAACAAAAAAACCAATGAAAAAATTATCTCCCAAACTGTACAACCCAATAACGCTGGGCATCCGAGTTTTTTATAAGCAAAAAAATTAATAAACAATAAACCCCTTTCCAGTGAAACTAAATAACGCTGGGTATCCTTATTTTTTTATAAATAAAAAAATCAGTAAACAAAGTATCCCCCAAGCTATATAACCCAAAAACGCTGGGCGTCCGAGTTTTTTGTAACTGAAAAATTATTAAACATTTTACTCCTTATCTGTAAAACCCAATAAAGCTGGGCATCCTAACTTTTTTATCTAGATAACAAAACTAATAAACAAATTATCCCTTAAACTATGCAACCCAATAACGCTAGGCGTCCTAGTTATTTTATGAATAAAAAATCTAATAAACAAATTATTCCTCAAGCTTTACAAGCCAATAACGTTGGGAGTACGGGACTTTTTCAAATTAATTTAACAATTCAATAAATGAACAGGCTTAATCGTTAAACCTAGTGAAAAATTTGGGGCTCTTTATAAACAAATATATGATTGAATAGACTATCACGAGGCACTCATCTTCAATATTCAGAAAAACTGCAGTTGATATGTCCAGGATTAAATTACCGTTGACAACAACAAAAAAACAGACGCCCAGCGTTATGGATGTATAGTTTCGATATAATTTGTTTATTAGATTTTTTTATTGATTAAATAACTAAGATGCCCAGCTTTATTGGGCTGTTTAACTTGGGGGATGAGTTGTTTATTAATTTTTATATTGATAAAAGAATTAGGATGCCCAGCGTTATTGGGTTTTACTTATAAAAAACTCGGACGCCCAGCGTTAATGGGTTGTTTAACTTGGGGGATAATTTGTTTATTAATTTTTTTATTTATAAAAAACTCGGATACCCAGCGATATTGGGTTGTTTAACTTGGGGGATAATTTGTTTATTAATTTTTTTATCAATAAAAAAAACTCGGACGCCCAGCGTTATTGGGTTCTTTAACTTGGGGGATAATTTGTTTATTATTTTTTTTAATTATAAAAAACTCGGACGCCCATCGTTATTGGGTTGTATAGCTTGGGGGATAATTTGTTTATTAATTTTTTTATTGATAAAAAATTAGGATGCCCAGCGTTATTTAGTTTTACAGCTAAGGGGTTAATTGTTCATTAATTTTTTTATTTATAACAAACTCGGACGCCCAGCGTTATTGGGTTGTATAGCTTGGGGGATAAATTGTTTATTAATTTTTTTATTTATAAAAAACTCGGACGCCCAGCGTTATTGGGTTGTATGACTGGGGGAATAATTTGTTTATTAAATTTTTTAAATATAAAAAACTCGGACGCCCAGCGTTATTGGGTTCTTTAACTTGGGGGATAATTTGTTTATTATTTTTTTTAATTATAAAAAACTCGGACGCCCAGCATTATTGGGTTGTTTAACTTGGGGGCTAATTTGTTTATTAATTTTTATATTGATAAAAATATTAGGATGCCCAGCGTTATTGGGTCTTACAGCTAAGGAGTTAATTGTTCATTATTTTTTTTAATTATAAAAAACTCGGACGCCCATCGTTATTGGGTTGTATAGCTTGGAGGATAATTTGTTTATTAGTTTTATTATTGATAACAAAACCAGGACGCCCAGCGTTAGTGGGTTTTATAGCTTGGGAGATAATTTTTTTAATTAAATTTTTTATTTATAAAAAACTCGGACGCCCAGCGTTATTGGGTTGTTTAACTTGGGGGATAATTTGTTTATTAGTTTTTTTAATTATAAAAAACTCGGACGCCCAGCGTTATTGGGTTGTATAGCTTGGAGGTTAATTTGTTTATTAATTTTTTTTATTTATTAAAAACTCTTACCTTCAGCGTTATTGGGTTGTAAAATTAGGGGGAATTATATTTATTGAATTATTAGTTTATAAAAAAAGCTGGGCGCCCAGCGTTATTGAGTTTTTTGTTTGCCTGATCTGTGCCGGAAGATTTTCAAATTTCGCGGTACCACCGGGGCCGGGATCGGCCACACTGGCCGTAATACAATGAAGAAGTGGAATAAAAGACAACGAGTTGTTTGTAAAAAGAAAAAAAAGCGGGGGGGGGGGGAGGCAGTTTTGAATTTAATGATTCGAGGAGGGAGAATGCGAAAAAAGCACGCCGGGCCGATGACGAGCGTGGGTAAGATGGATTGGTTATCGCCGGGCGCGCGGGGTCGTTGATTCACGCGAGTTTTTCGCCCACTCGTTGTTGACATGCTGTTTTACCTTTTTTTTTTCATGCGAGATTATAAATAGTGCCCGGGTGCACGAACTCATTAAATGCCGGAGGCTAAATTGACTCCTTGGCTTTTGTGTTTCGCCAGCGGAGGCCGGAGCGTACGTGTTTAAGTAGATTGCGGGTTGGGTCCTGATGCTCGGTAAACAGTCGCGATTTCCGTCATCAAAAGACACAACGAATAAATTTATTATTATTTTTTTTTTTTTCTTTTACTGCAGGTACTGTTTGTTTCAATGAATAATGCGGCTTTTGTTTAACCGTGCAACTCGGTACTTACTGTTGGACGCTTTGTCAATAATTTTATGGATAATTAAGAAAATTAGTAGTTTTAAGTAAATACATACTTTGTTTTTATGTTTTTGCATATATAATTAAAAAAACTTCTCAGCTTAAAGCTATTAAACCCTTTTTTCATAAAAAAGTGGTTAATCGTGATTTATTTCTCTCAAATTTTTAATTGAAATTTTTTATATTGTCGTAAAAATTTTTTACAAAACAAATCGTTTTTTCTCATTGTTGAAAATACTTTTTCTTACAATTTATTTTCGGCAATGAGTTTTTTAAGAGAGAACCAGGTGAAATTATGACCGAACAAGTACTGCCGATGTAATAACTTCTACATGGTTGAGCACTCGGTATGATTTACATGCTGCAAATAATAATTTTCGTAACACCTTGTAGAGGAGATTTTTTCGACACCAAATTAAAACAGGCTCAGTTTTTGATAGTTTGAGTAGAATCTAAAATTCGTAAATCCAAAAAATCATCAACTACTTATTATTTTAGTTATTTATTATTTTTTATATTTTTATAGAAATTAACGTATGTATTTTTTTTTTTTTTCAGGTAAGTCCGCACAGCTCTCTTCGTAAAAGTGAGTATTCAATGCATTTAAACAATACAGTCGTCAGCTCTTTTATGAAAATACCCGAAAATATCAAGAGAATAATTACGAGTGGCTGCATTAGCAATATGGCTCCCGGAAAATCCCCCCCCCCCTCCTGAACTCGATAAAACGGCAATAAAACGAAATTAAAGATTTTACAACCGAGCGCGCTAAAGGAAAATCATCGTAATACAAAGCTCGTCACGTGCTTCGGTCGTCGGGGTCCCGGAAAATCTATGCGGCGTTAGAGTGTAGCAACTTCATTTAACTCGGACCCCCATAAATTTTCCGGCGATAAACTACCGAGGTAAAATTTCCCCCGGGCCTCCTCTGGAATAAAAATAAATTTCATTAGCCTAGAGCTCGCGGCACGGGCGTCGGTCCGTGTCCTAATAAACTTTACGATCGTCCGCCGTCCAGCCCCATCGACCATAGACATACGAATCCGATCAGAATGCTGATGGACTACCGCACTGAGTTTTGAGCAGAACTATAAAGTTTCTTCTTAGCTGCCACCTTTAGATCCAGCTGTACACCCTAACCTCGTATGGGTACTAATCATCGATAAAATCCATGGCGCGCTGCTAATTTCGCTTGGGATTTGGATTGCGCCCTTTGACTTCGTCAGCTTTTACGACTCTGATGAACTTCTGGACGTAAATATACGCGTGGATGGAGCTGATACTGTATAGACGCGTCCATTTCTTTTCATTGACGGTTTATAGTCCGTACCGAGCTACTGCTTTAATTCATTAGTGGCGTTTTGCGAGTTGGGATCATACTATGTTTTCATTTAGACACTAAAGATCGACGGCCGGGTAAAAAGATTGCCGTGTTAGAAAATAAGAGTCAAAACCAAGTTGTCTATTTGTACATTAGTTGTCAAGGTTTTATTTTTTACGGATTATTAGTTTATAGGAGATTTGATTTATACAATAATTTTTTTAATACATAATAATAACGATCATGTATCAAATTTGAATTAACAAAAATGATTTTTTTTTTTATGTTGAGTAAAATTGCATTGTTCATCTGAGTATTTATTTTCATTATTTACCTCGAACACATCTATACGAATGAGGGTTTTCAAAAAATGGTAAACTTTCCATGTTTCATTTTGGTCGCGTATCACTACTATGACAAGTACAATAGTGAT
Organism: Encarsia formosa; assembly: GCA_038277355.1. NCBI lineage: Eukaryota > Metazoa > Arthropoda > Insecta > Hymenoptera > Aphelinidae > Encarsia > Encarsia formosa. The sequence goes on from CM076188.1 coordinate 9,563,745, forward strand.
GCAGTTTCGACTGGCTATTCTATTAAAACTTTTAATTAATTTCGTAACAAGCATGGTTTACAAAAATAAAATTTATACATGCTATATAATAACTCAAAGAGGCTGAAAAATTTATTCACCTTTCGTACGTAAATGTAATTTTTAAAATGATTTTATTGCATTACGAAATAATTTATGCACAGTCCATGTTTAGATCAGCGTTCATTTCTCCCTCCACAGCGCATCGATGTACACCGGTAAAAAGTTTCACAACTCAAAATAACTATATTCCCGCGTGTCAATAACAGTGATTACATTTATTGGCTTCGTATCATAAGTCTGTGAATCGTCCTACGATTTATTATTTAAACACTGTGTTCAAGGGGTTTTTTTTATAATTTCCCGATCAGTGTTATGGGTATTATAAGTCATAATTTAGCTGGCTGCAGCACATAAAGTAGAATAATATTCGCACTTTATGCACGCCGAAAGTGTACGAGTTCAAAAGCCTTTAGACGATGTGCCGACCGGTTGTAAGAGTTCTTGTACATCTGCACGCCGCGGATGATTCATCGATTGGTTAGGTAGATCTTTTCATTAAACGAGGTGTGAGTAACAGGTAGAGCGTTAAGAGGTCAAAACTCCTTTCACGAAAGATCAAAAGGTGCTTTTTGGTGGGAAATCACATAAATTTCGACACTCATTACTTATCCGCGAGGCGTGTTTATTCTATTCACACCCCCTCTGACAATTGCGACACTTGTCGTGACGATGCTAACGGGACGACAGACTTTGACTGTTTAAGAGTTTAGAGTCCCTAATGGGCGTGAATGGCTCTCGTTTACATTTTAATATGGCCCGATTGTGCCTTATAAGCCTTTCAAATTAATTGCAGAGTGATTATTTTTCACTATCTCGTGACTGGGTTTAAAGCTCGCGACGATTGATTCATGTGAGAATAGCATTGTAAAAATTACAGAGACAATGAAGTCTTACTTTTACGACTCTTTGATTTACAATCTTTGCCAGCTGTTATGACTTGATATTTTGTTTAGATACTAAAGTGTCGGCCGTTTTAATTTTAACACTCAATTTATCCCTCATGAGAATTGACAACCAAAAAAAACCAAACCATATAATTTAATGTGTCTTGTAAATTAACATCTTTTTTTTACTCCCTATCAAAACTGTCACTGAAAATCACCCGATTTTTATCCAATTTAAGTGCATTTACATGTAGATAAGAGATTTTAATTTGATCCTGTTTTATTTGTTTTTAAAATCCCTTGATGTTAATTCAATTCAGCATTTAATTTTGAGTTAATGGTATGTGCAATGAATTTTAATGAGATGGGATTTATTTATGGAGTTTGAAAAAAAAAAAAAAAAAAAAAAAAAAAAAAAGGTAGAAGAGAAAAATAATATTCAACAATTTTTTTGGAATAATCCGTTTGCTACGACGCTTAATCGAGTGCAAATCGCGTTTGAATAAATTAGTCAAAGTGTCAGTCAGCGCTGGCGGGACTGGTGCACGGCCGCGGTGAGAAAAAGTTTTGATGTATATAACAGGTAATTACCATTAATTACCGCGATTTAATTTTTACGCCAATACGATTTCCGACAAATTTGCTTCGTGCGCGCTTGTTACATAAACAACGTGCGCCCAACATCGAGATTAAAACGAATTATCAATTCACACATAATATTCACTTTTCTAGATTAACTTCTTCGCTCTTTTTTTTGTTTTCAAGCTTTGAATTCCCCGCACTTTCAAATACCGGATTGGTAAATGAAAAAAAAAGGCGTATAGTTTCCGGGGTTGTCCGACTCGCGTCGCGTTGCTAATCTTAATGCGTCGCTCATCATTCGCAAAGATGTATTAGTTTGGCTGTGCGTTTCGGGTCTAATTAAGAGTTTAACTTACTCGACTCGTGATACGTGACGAAGTGCATCCCTCGCGAATATAATTTAAAAGTCGCTCGCTTCGTAATATAGTTACGCAAGGACAACACGTTTCTTATTAGTAAGGTTTTATCATTCGTTTTTGGTTCCGACGATATTACGGCCGTTTCATTATTTATGGGCAACGCCACCTCCAATATTTGATAAAGGCGTGTTACGCGTTGAGCTTGTAATGGCTTGTTGTGCAATTTGGTCATAATTTTGGTTGCATAAAGATGATCTTAGAATGTGATGGGGCCTTACCTTTTAGATACAATTCGTCAGGTTTGTGTATGAGAAACGTTTCGTTGAAAGATGGCAAGTTGATCGAGTTTCCCATGTTTGCCTCCGATGATGCCAATCGTTTTTACGCAACTCTTTTTTTTTTTTTATAAATTTTTAAATGCTGTTTTGTTCGTGTGAACCGATGGATTTGTATTGATTTGACCAATTGGCTTTTGCAGTTCTCTCTCCACTGTAAAAATTATTTTATTGTGAAAAGTTTTTTTCTCTTCCACTTCGATCCTTGCTTGAAACTAATCGGTGCATGATACGGTGTGTTCCTGTTTTTTAATCGACGGGGAATTTTTTTTTTCTCGTGTTCTCCTTAATGATATTTGTTCGAAGATAAAAATAATTGGCTGCCAATCACCGGTAATATTAAACGATTTATCAAAGTTGATCGAAATTCAATGTGTCGGTCATGTAAGAAAAATTAACTCAGGAAATGAAGTGAATGTCACACCATTAGCTCAGTTTAGCAGCAATGTTCTATTTTTCTCGACATAAATCCACGATATCTCTGTGAGAATCAATTGGATTAAATAGAAAGAATAAATATTACCTCCGCTGCAGAGACACATTTCACACGTTTCGATTAATTTTAATGGCGGCGAGGCACGTATAATGCACCCAGCAGGGAGTTACAAAGTCGTCATTAGTTTGTCCCCCGAGACGTGAAATTGACTTTTAACTAAAGTGCAAGATTGTCGGTAATTGACCCACGTCGCGAGGGTCTTGTTCCCCATTGTCCCGAGCGCAAATGGTAAAAGTTCAAGACAACAAAGTCTTGGGAGGCTAGGCGGTAGTACAAGAATAATAAGAATACCTGGCATGGCAGCCTTCCCCGTATGTTATCTGCGACTGGGATCCCACTATAATTTCCCTTTTCACTCGAAAGTACCAGCACCACACTCTGGCCAGAGAGACGTAAACATAACATCTAAAAGTTGATCCGCGCTCAAGAAAGAGGGAAGGAGAGAGAGAGAGAGAGAGAGTAATCAGGCGTTGTTTTTTTACGCGTCGCTGCACCTAGGTAGCACGAAGAGGAATCCTTTCGCATGCGAACCGAGAATGACATTCATTGCCATGGCTCGAGGAAGAGGTGGGATTTAACAATTGGATCTAACCCATCACGCGAACGCTCGAGAAGCCTGACTGCAGACTGACTCCCTGTTTATCGGGGCAGCACTCTCTCTCTCTCTCTTTTGTAATTACCACTCTGATTGAAATCTGGATGAATTGATCATTTGTTCACTCGACAATTGACTCATAATTTATGATTTAATTTAAAAAAGCGCGATGATGGCTTCGATTCGTAAAGAGGTTATTATTTATCGGGTTGATTGATCAGATCAAAATTCAAGTTTACATAAGTATGTCCATAATAAAATCAAATTTAAGTATTGGTTAAAATTTAAATTAAACCATCTGAATGATTAAAATTCATGAGAAGGTAAAAAAGGTCGACCGATAAATCACGGTTATTCAAACAGCACAAAATTTACAACCGCAAAGTTGAAGAATTTTTTTTATATAAATTTACTTATTTTTATTTATTTATTTTTTTTTTCACGGCGATGATTATCGGCGATACTCGAAGAGGTGTTTTGAAACGATAATCAAGGGAGTTTAGTGCGAGTCGCACACTAGGTCGCAAAGTCACCGCGATCGCTCAACTCCGATACGTCTTATCCGAGGCGGCAGGCAGGCTGAGGTTGCAGATGCTCCGGTCGCGGGGGCCGCCTGCATGGGAACGAGGTCGCCCGCGAGGATCGCAAGCGAAATTGCGCAACCGAAAATCGACGATGGGCGAGGCAGCGCACGTTTCTCTCTTTTCAGCTCGCGAGTTCGGCTTTGACGAGAGCTGACGTTAAGGAGGCTGCCGTTGTTGCACTTCGAATATCGCGTGTCGCGGACCAAAGGCACAATGCCATTTTTCAACGCTACCTCCCTTCGAAAGGACGGGACGAACCGTCTATATTGCACTAGTTGTCAAGTTGAGTTTTGGGTGCGCGCTTGTTGAGCTTCTTTTCGGTTTGCCATGTTACGCTTTAATTTTTAATTGCTTCTTTTTTTTTTTTCGATAATTTGGTAAATAGATTTTTTTTTTTTTTTTTTTTTTTTTTGTTATGACAATTATTAGCCTCCTTGAAATTATGCTGAAAAAACTTTTTTTCAATATTTTGAATTATTATTCAGAACACAACTATTTAAGCTTCAATAAATTAAGTTCAATAAATGAATTAGAATTTTTACCTAATATTACATATAATTAAATTTCAAAAAGTGTAGACCTTTTTTGTTCTCCTCAGTTGAAAGCTATGAATAAATTTTATTAAAAAATTAATTTTTTTTTAAATGTTTTATAATTATTATTTAATCAAATTTTTTTATTTAAATTTTTAGTAAGATACGATTTGATATAAAAAAAATATGAAAGGCGTACTTTTGAAAATAAATAATGCCGCAACTTGATGATACGGTGCACCAGTTTAATATATTTTTATGCTTCGTACGCTGATAATAGAGCCAAAGCTCCGGTTATAAGGTTTTGGTTCAAGAAAAAGCTGTTATTTTATTCTATAACTAAAGTGTAATAGTGCACTACAATAATAACTTATAATATCAAAAGCTTGATTTTATTTGTTTAAATATCATCGTCATAATCATACGTACATACGAGAAGATAGAAAGAGGCAGAGAAGGCGTTACACGTGGTGAAAGTGAGAAAAGACTCACGATGCGCGCGCGTGCACTGTATCGTTCTAAACAATCTTTGATTAGCTCATGAGTTGGCTCCTGCTGCACCACCGACACCATCTACCTACACGGACAATTATTATTTCGTAAACGAAAGCTGATCTGTACCGCTATTCTACCATGTACCGAGCTAATTCAGCGAAAGAAAATCTACTGATTTTTATCTCGAGACTCACTACTTACCAAACTTTTGAATACATCCTCTTCCTGTTTGAAGATTTTTTTTTATTTTCATCGACAAGGGACATAAGTCCTAGTATTTTTACGTATAAATATTGAAATTCTATCATCTAGTTGTTTTTTAACATCGGATGATAATGTAATTAGTTCAATTTACAACCTTTTCGGACCAACGTCGTAAATTTAACTAATTAAAATTCTTTTAGTAATTTTGATTTATTTTCATGCACACGTATCAGTAAAAACAGAAAACTGCGAGCCTAGTCGATCAGCTGATGTATGCACGTACTGAGGTAGAAGTATAATTATTTATAAAAACTGTCTGAATTTATACTTAAGACTCATTTTTATTCAAAAAAATGAGAGTTTTCATTAATTAAACTTCAAACAGCTTAGATGTAATAAAAACTATGATTAGAAATTCCTTATAAAAGGATACTCGGTGAATAATTTATATTTCGTATGCTTAGTTCTCGAATTCATTTTTTCGGGAGCAGCATATTATTTTAAATCATTTGTTTTATCACCCTGCAGATAAAAATTTTAAAAAAGCATGAAAACAGTTTTTATTAATTAAACTAGTTTTTATAACTAATCTTTGTTTAAATAGAAAAACTAAAAGAGTTAAATTCAAATACGCCTACTTCAAATTGGATGAATATAAAAAATATTTGAAAATTAAAATTCCGCCGTCATCTTGAAAAAACAATAAACCTTTTTTTAAACTAGTGAGTTTGTTTAGTATCATATGAGAATTGAATAGTTATAAAATACGTCATCATAAAGATGGTGTCACTGGTTCGTGAAGTCAGAATCGCAGGCCACGATTTCAACACAGATATCTTCACACGATTCTCTCGTTTCGCGAAGATAGTTTGGTTCGAAAAAAATTTTTTCCTTTTTTTTCCCTCCGATAAAGTAGTAGCATACAAGCCAACGATGCATTTAATCGAAAAAAAGCCAAACTTTCATTTCAATTTAAAAAGTCACTCGACTTAAAAAGGTATTCATAACCCACAGTCACGGATGATTCGTCAAAACGAGCTCGCTCATCATCCTACCAAAAAAAGCATATTCTATCACATCCAATTACCAGTTAATATTCAAATCGCGTCCAGCCACCGTCGGACCAAATAACGCCCCCTCCGAAAAAAAAAAAAAAAAAAAAAAACGAAACTCTTTCAATTCCACATTCAAAATCGATTCTCTCCCAAATCGCACCCAAGGCGGAGTTGAAAAAAAAAAATCAATCAATCTCGACTCTCAGCCGTCCATGTCGGTCGGGTATTTCCCCCGACCGCGCGTTACGCAACAACAAATCGAACCAAACAAATCTCATCTCCGGGCCAAAAGGCCAGTGCACCTGCAGCCGAGCGCGGTGGGAGTATGCATCGAGTGCACCGGCTAAAATTACGAATTAACGGGTGTAATTTCAGTAGTCGGTCTCTGCTGCTACTGGTCCTGCTGTGGAAACTTTCACGCCGCCGACCGGTCGAAAATCGCGCCCGAAAATTAGATTCGAGCCCGGGTCTCGTTTATGACGCCGGGGGAACGCCTAATGGTCGAGGGCCGTTATCGAGTTTCGCTCTGCGATCAACGAGTTTTACCTTCGTTTTTCATTTCGGAGGGTCAGGAATATCACCAACCCTCTGCGAGGGAGACCAGAGCTGATGGCAGAGTTTGCCTGCCCGAACGACCTCTCGCTCGCTACATACTCTACACCAACGTAATTATTTTGATTAAAGCCTTGATCGAGCCTTCAGTTTTGAAAATACCCCCGTAATTTGGTAATCAGCACCTGTTTTCAATTCTCTTTTATTGAAAAAATATTGCTCATTTCATTTTAAATGATACTTGATACTCCTCAGTTAGAAGAAATATTCCGACAATGAAAATTGAATTTCCAGTTTAATTGAAAATGGCATAGCTTTAAAATACCTGTACGCGTAATTTTAAATTGGCTATTGATCAGTCATTACGGTGCGTAAATTGCGCCGCGTAGGAAAAATAGTCTTTCCGATTGAGCCAGCAGATCAAAGCTTCGTTTTTTTTTTTTTTTTTTTTTTTTTTTTTTTTTATCGATTTGGTAATTACGAAAAAACAATCCAGTGATGGGCAAGTAGTAGTTAGGGCTAGCAAAACACTTAATAGACGTCTAAGTGAAGGGTACTATGTCGGCTGGACGAGGAAAAATCCAAGCTCCGCGCAGCGAGGGCAAAAGAAGCAGCGGAATAAAGCATAAAAATGTCTCCAAGATTATTTTCTTCTTGGGCCGCAATAATGAATGCCGCAGCTGACAGCATGCGGGTCCACACACGCAAAATTGCTCTTTTTCTTGGCTAATTGAAAACTTGTACAAACACCATTAGCATACTAATGACCAGCAGCGATTCAGTGCCATTAGTGCGGGCTTAGAAAATACCCATGCCGCTCTCAATTAATTCCTGCATCGATGCTCCTCTGCTCCAGGGCCCCTGTACACAAACACCGGGGAATATCATTCAAAGCAAGAAGAAGAAGAAGGAGGAACTGCTCTTTTATGTATGCCCCTTCCTGTGTTTCGCTCTACGACGATCGAATCCACGATAAAACTGCACGCAGGACTATTACGCCATATTCCCACGGTGAAAATTATCTACGTTGCGCGTCCTCTTTTTTGAGGCCTCTTTTCTGCTCATCTTTCTGGATGGGTCCCAGGTTTTTGCATGCGTAAGGCCGGTGTTTTCCGTATAATTAACCGACGAGCAAGAGATTGAGGTGTCCCGGATCGCCCGAAGATTAGACCTTCTGCAGATAGATACACGATAACTGCTTATCCATCAGCGTGTAGCGCTTCGCTTATCCTGTCGTTAAAAGCATTTTTATTCCGCGGTAACTTCATTTATATTCTAAAAAATACCGAGTCTTCGGAAGCTTTTATATCAAAGTTTAAATTCCCAGGTATTTTTTGCCCCCCGCCTCTTATTCATAAACAGCAACTAAAGCGTAAAGCGTCAAAAGGGACCCAAGAAGGGAGGTGGTCAGATCTCATGGCATTAAAATTCAAAGGACGCGACGTCCGTCGGGGCTTATAACTTTGACGTCTTCTCGGCTACTGGTCACCACTGGTCGCCAACGGTGGACGCGTATAATAGTTAAGATTAGCATCGTGACACTCGAGAAGATGTATCTCCGTGGTCTCTGACTTGCTCCCAAGGCTTTCACCTTGGTCAGGATCTTCTCCTCCCCCGTATAACTCCTTCCACGTTTATGGCTTTCCGGGATTCCCTCCCTGCTTTCCCCGAAATTAATCGGGCTTCGGACAGCGTCCACTTCCTAAAGTGCTGTTTCACTAAGTTCCCGGGATGGCGTTTACGGCCACTGGAAGATCCATCCGGGGTCTCTGAAAAGCGTATCATAAAACTTACTTTTAGATCTTTGAACACGATCTTTTGAAGAGATTGATACGCGAATGGAGTGGAATAAGTAATTGTTTTATTTTGGTTTAAATTGCGCGGAGGGTTCGCACGAGTGATTAATCTCAAACACCAATTACCATGGTAGCGAGGCTTCAAAAAAGGATTTTTTTTTTTTTTCTTGAAATATTGATGGTAAAAAGATGCAAAAAGCAAGGACAATTTACTTCCAATTTTCCTTCATCAACATTCTTGGTTGTTTTGTTTTGTTTTTTCTACTCCTTTCTTCCTCGTTCCTTGAGTACGCCGAAGAAGGATGATCAAGGAGTTGCAGGAGCGTAAACGTCAAAGGACGCGTATTAATATTGCCCCTCGGGGGTTCTGGGAGTACTGCACCTGCTCTAGCTAATTTATGCCGGCTAAGGCAGCGTGGTGATTTTCTGCATGAAGCCTTTCTTCTTACTCTTCTTTTTCTTCTCCTACTTCTTCTTCTTCTTCGGCGGAGAAGCTACTCGGTGTAATCGATTTTACGAGCTGGTTTTTATACGCTCGCTTTTGATTGCCCCCGAAGGAAGATTAGGCTCGTTGATTCGATGGCTCGCGGACTCATTTCGACTATTGGAGCTTCTCGAAATTACGAATCGAGCTTTTTTATCTTCCGAGGTAGCTTTCAGATTTATCTTTTGAAGCTTTTGCAATCGAGTTATTCTCACTCGCAGAATAATTCTCAAAGTTTTAATCAAACAATATCTGGAGTGCAAAAAAAACTCATTCGGACGTAAAGTAAGAAAAATAATAATCACAATGTTGCTATAAGCTACTCGTGTAATAACTTTGAATAAGTTTGGTAGTGCAAAGTTTTGAATAACATTATTATTGTTATTATAACTGCGATCTGATGAAAATTTTAATTAAACTCTTGAGTAAACCCAAAATATGCTGAAACTTAAAATTAGTTGTACATTTGATTCAGTAGTTTTGAGCACTCTGTAACGAACTAAATTTACTGGAATTAATGGATTACAAGGCTTCATTAAATTTTCAAAAACTTCCCTAAATTCGCATAAAATTATCCGGCATAACCACGGCCCTCCAGACAAATTGAAACAAGAAATTAGTTGTATTTTCTATTAAAAAACCGACACTTCGGGGCGCGGTGCGTCGGTATTAATAAGACTTTTTACGAGGATTATAACCGGCCAATTACAAGCCTAAAATCGATTATCCAGTCCCGATCCGAGGGATGGATGAAAATGATCAGGAGCGCGCGTACCTCTCTATTACCGCTTTCTCAACCCCGGCTCGGTCGGCGCGTAATGTGCAACAACAACACAACAGGTACACGCGTACGATCACGCGCCAGCCAGTAGAAATAGAAGAGCACCGCGGTCTTTTTCTCCTTCCCACCCTCCCCGAGGCTGCTACCGCTGTTGGCCGTAATGATCTTGTAAATGATCGTCCGAGAGTCTTCCGCGTCGCGGAGTTAAAAGACCGGTCCCCGGGACTAATAGATTGATTACATGTCTGGCTTTATTGACGGTCATTAAACGACCTCTTCGTTGTGATTTATTTCTACATCGATGGTGTGACGATTCCGATTCTTCTGCGGCAGGGCTTTTTACCTCGACTCTGGCTGGCCAGTTTATTAATTCTTGTAGGAGCAGAGTTTTAATTTCCGGAAAGGTACAGGACGCGTGAGAAAACGGTAGATGAGCCGGGGATAAAAAGAAGGGCTTTACGCGCACGCTCAGCATCCGCTTTTTAAAGAGCCTTTGCGGTCTTAACGATCCCCTACGAGTGCGCGTGTTCAGTGATATTAATAGGTTGTTATGGCTTTTCGAAAAATAATTTGATGAGAGGAGCGGGCCATAAAGTTGATTATTAAATCGCTTCTTGTATGGGTTACGGGATTAATTTTACTGGCACCGAATTAACTCTGGATTATTTTGGATTACGTAAATAAATTTTTTTTCGGAGAAAATGTCGAAAACAGTTATGGCGATGAAAGTAGTCTAAATGATCTTATTATGTCTGACCGTACTCATCTTTTACTACTTTTTTTTTTAATATACAGTTTATTTTTTAATAGATAATAAAAAAATATTTTTTATTTCACGAGTAAAAAAATTTATATAACAATATGATTTAATATATATCATTATGATTTTTTGTTTGCGCAAATCAACTTTACAGATGAAGTAGAACCAGTTTTTACTGAAAAATGTAACTTTGATCATCCTTAGGCTGGCTGAATCAGTTCCTAGATTACAATTAAAAATTGAAAATAAAACTATGAATATTCTCACCCAGATCTACTTACATGTATAAAAACTCATGCTTATTACTTAATCTTCGAATCTACAATAAAAACTTACGATCCAAACAAGCTCAAATAAAAAACTTTGGTATTGAGATCCAGAGGGTCATTGCTAAGGTATTAAAGCCAAAGGTACGGGTAAAAAGTAAAGCTTGTAAAAGCGTCAATGGCTGTTACGTACGATAATTAACGGTTAATAAGGCGACTACGTGGGAATAGCGTTCGACTGTAGGCAGCGGTCGCGTTAACGCACTTTTTACGCCGAGCTTAACCACTGCTCTCCCAAGCACCTGGTTTTTGACGCGAGCGCTGATTAATCGTCCCTCGCTGCTGCTGCTACAGCAAAAATCGTCGGTTGGCAGACGAGATGATGAGCCAGAATAGCTGCTATCGTGATTTATTAATAGAAATTATTTCATTTGTAATGACAATTAGAGGAGGTTGGACCGTATAGAGTAGGCGAGTATTACGCGATGATTTATTATCGTCGCTGTAGATGCGCGGCTAAGGGCTTTTCCGCGTTTTTACTTCTTTTTTATCCTCTTGCTCACGGTAGCCCGAGACTTGTGGGAAAGTGGACTGGCATACTCGATAGGACACTTTTGTCCTTGTTTATGACTGGCTAATGAGCGTGCCTTGTACCTTACCTTTACGATCCTAGTTTTTCAACCCGTTAAAATACCAAGGGTCTAACTTAATTAGGATGTTTTATAATAACGCCCCTCGACAATTATTAACATTTAAGAAAATAATAATAGCTCGTTTGACTGCATCCCACAATTCCATAATTCAAGACATCATCACCTACCGTGCAAGGAAGGAAGATTTCGCTTGCGTAACAACCTCGCGCTGGCCGATAAGCAGCGGGGGCTCGTAAATCTCCCCTGGAAAACTGGTTATACAAAATAGGCAGCGTCTCCCTTGATTCCGAATGCAAAGAGTCCTTAGCTCGCGGTCTGTTTACGCGCTCGTCAGTTTCTGAGGCACGCAGCCAGAGCTTTTGCGTGTGACGTTTTGACACCTGCTGCCGGGGTACGAGGTATACGATTTATACCCCGCCTGTGCCTTACAATAAGTATTTAAAGGGTGTCCCTTTTCGATGCGTGCAGATGCTTATGCGTTCTTCGGTCGTGTTACTCGAAACTGCACCCACCGTGCGGGTTTTAAAAACAATATCATTACCGTCATTTCTTTAATTCCGAAGGCTTCGAAAGCGTTGCTCAAGCTAAAACCCACTGGCACGAATAAGCAAATTCCCAGTTTTAAAATAAGCAACAAGGATGAAAAATTTTTCTAAAATCGTAAACAAGTGGCCTTAAATTCTCGCCTAATCTTACATCACCAAAGCCAGTCAGCTCTCTCTTCGAAAGCTGTGCGCGAGAGGGAGGGTAAAAATTGTAAATGCGAAAATTCCCCGTAGCATGTACATAAGTATCCAAAAAAAAAAAAAAAAAAAAGAAAAAAAAAAGCTAGCAGGGCCAATCAAACGCCCATTTCTCAATCGGGTCTGCAAGACTAAAGCCAGCTATTTAATCGGATTTCTTTAGCCATCCGCGCACGATCGCATAGGAGGAGGAGGAGGAGGAAATACCTAAAAAAATACCAGGCAATCTCGAATTCCCTGGTTAAGCCGAACAACAAATCCTCGCGCGCCGATATATAGGCACAGATACGGCCGAAGGGATACGGCAAGGTGTTCCAGTTAGGCGTATATCGGCTCCCGTGCGCGCGCGGGCTCCTCTTACCGTTACGAGTCCCGATGCGCCGGCACGGAGGAGCCGTGAATTTACGATCTAATTGAATCGTTCGTTTCTGCGTGGTGCAGAAGCTAAGGAAGGTGCCTTGTGTAGCGGGATCGCGAGAGGATAAATGGGCCCGGCCGATTCTAAGCTACCGTATGTGACCTGCCCCCGAATATCTCTTTCCGTAGTTTTAACCCGCAAAGGCCACTGCTTATTATCTTGATAACTGTCCTGCGATTTAACCGCTTGTGTTTTTCTATCATTTACATGCCTTTTTCTTTCTTGCTGACATACTTCTGCGGATTTTTTTTCACTCGAACTTCGGTACCGGGTGCTTTTAATTATCTGCTCTTTTTTGCAGTAGCGAATCAGTCTTTCTTTTTCTCAAAAATTTTTAAAAAGTGCAAAAAACTTTCTTACCCGTTTAATGTCTTCGAAAAACACTATATCTTTTATCTTTTAAATTCATGTAATATCTCAAATTTTTTAGATAAATAATGATTGATTTATCTTCCATCAAGAGAATGTGGGAAAAGCTAAGCAAAATTCAATCACAAAAAATAGTATATTATATAATAAGTGCGTAAAATGCATCATTCACGCACGCGTGCTGGCGTCGGCTTTGCCGACGCCAATCGCACAAGTGTGTGAACAATGCAGTTTACGCACGCATTATGTATACTATTTTATATTACGAGTACTCGAAAATGCGTCAAAAGTATGAATTTATTGACAGAATTTGGCTAAACTTTTAAATTTTTAGATTGATAGGTTTGATCCTGCTAGCAGACCGCCATAGTTGTTCTTGCTAGCATGGGTACTTTGGTTTTAGCTGTACACTATATAATATACATGGGTTTGCTATAGTGTACGTTTCACACCGCGGCCTCGAACTCGAACTCACAACAGCGCGTTGTAAACTTGTACGGAGAAAAGATTTCACGATTTAGCGTCGCTTGATTTGTTTACTTAGGAATGCTAACGTTGAAACTGATGCACAAAAATGATCCCGAAATAATCATTCATATACGGGTAAGTATAAGCTCGGTCATCAAAACACAACTGCTGCCAGTGTCGTCTGCTTTCTCCACGCTGCCGCCGCCGGCCGCTGTCTCGGTGTTTACCTACTTACACCTAATTTTTCCCGACGTTAATTTTTTGAAGTCGCGGTCTCCGCCGGTGCTCAAGCCAAAAACTGAGGTAGTTGTTCGTGTTTAATAACATTTGATCCTTCGTAATATAGTCTAATGATGTGTTTTAAAATAAAATATATTTTTGAAATCAAACACACTGTTCTTCCTAAGTTAACTTCAACTTACAACTACAGTTTAAACACTTTTTATAACATTTGATACTATTATTGTTACACTTTTAACTATAAGCAGATTTTTATTTAAATAAATATATTTCAACTGCTGATTATTATTTTGTAAAATATGATTAACCGCTGCACGCAACACAACTTGATGGCCGAGGTTATGTACGTTTTCTTTTTAACTAAGTAGACTTTTTATAAAAAGAAAAAAATAAAACTTTTAATAACTACCTATACTTGACGTTTAATTTTTATAAAAAAGTATTATTTTGTAAAATACACGAACGATTAATGATATGAGCCGCAGGCCGCAGCAAGACACTTGCAACAAGCAAAAGCAGCTAAAACCAAATGTGCCTGCTGCTCAGCTTTGAATTTAAATCAATAGATGGCAGCTCTATCAACATGAGCACAATCATAATGTGCGATTTTACACACTCAAAATAGCTCTTTTGAATGCGTAAAATACGCATTTTAGAGTACGGGTAATATAAAAAACTTTTTGAATTGAGAAACTCAAAACAATGATTTTAAAAGTCTGATAGAAAAATTGAAGATTTTTTCAACGATTCATTTAGAAATTGAAACCGATGAAAGAAGCCAGAGTCAATGCTTTGATTTTAAGATTCTGATTGGGAATCAGAGATTTTTTTTTTTAGTATCTTTTTAGAAATTGAAACCAAACAGCCAAAGCGTGAAGCCGTAGCAGTTCGTGTAACTATTTTTCAAAATAAATTTTATCTTCAATTTTTTTTATAAAAGGGTGAAAAATACTTCAACTATCGATGGGAAAGATTATATTACAAAATATTCACTTATATATCATTTTAAATTAAAAAAACAAACAAACGACAAGCAGATTTAAGGCTTTAAACGGAAAAAAATAGCACGGTTTGGGTTACTCTCCGTACGTGATCAATTGGCAGTTGATTTTTATTATTCTTTCTTTTTTTAAACCGTTGTTATGATGACTAATATGAGTGGGCCGTTTGGTGCAAGCGTCGTATGCACCCGAAAATTTGACTGGTGGCGCTGGCTGTTGTTTATGTATTCTTCTCTTCCATGATGTAGACAATGAAAGGGGTTTTTTATTCTTCTTTTTTTTTTTTTAAGTGAGCCCAAAAAAGAAGGGAAACATGATATACGCGTGCGTAGGTGGCCGACGCAGCACTTGCAGCTTACAAATCATCTATTGTTCTGAAGCGTTTTTAAATGTCAAAAGAGATTTAACATTCAACTCTTGCTCCACTTTGTTCTTCTTTTTCCTTCTTTTCATAATCATATAAATTTATGTTTGTTCTGTTGTTTCAATTTTGATTCAATAAAGTATCTGATAACATTAACATTTTTCAGAGAAAGTATGATTTGATGAATCTTCCTAATCTACTCAAAAACTTGAGCTTTCACTACATTAAAAATTTAATTTTTTACTAAAAACATTTAATTTTTTTTTTTAATTCTGAAAAAGTGTTAAAATTTATATTATTTTCTATGTATATAATAGGATCGATGAAACACGGTGGGTGTTGGGAAGAAAAAATGGTAAAATTAATCCGCGTCTCGCGTGACCGTATTACAGTGAGTCGCGTTCCATGCTAATGCATAGAACCATTTTAAAATAAGCGCGCGTCCGCTAATAGGCAACGATGATTTATTGACGAAAGAGAAGCGCTAATTTAAAATATTGAGCTGAAACATGCTTGTCGAGGGTATCAACTTAATACAACTAATTATCACCTTTCTAATATCTTTTTTTTTTTTTTTTTTTTTCAAATTTCATATATGTAAATTTAAAGTCTATGGAATTATGAATATTTCACACGCTTGTGTGCATAAAATTTAATGCACAGTTTTATTACGGTACAAAAGTAATTGAATATTCAAATTTATACCACCCCATAATTTGATAAATCAAATTGACCAATGAAAAATTTGCACTGACAATAAATACAGTCTATAAAGTTTGAAATTCATGTACTAATAATGATAGTTCAAGCTTAAATTTATAAAACTCTGGTAAAACTAAAGATTTTTTAAATCTTAATCCGAGGTTGATTAAAATTTTCAATCGCGGTCATAAATTTCGAAAAACTGGGTGTTTTATGACCATGCTAATTTACTTTTTTTATTTTTATTTGTATCTAAGCGACGATGCAAATGCATTTCGAGTGGATAAAAAAACGTCTAATGAGAAAGAGACATTCAAGCTCGACGATAAATTCCACGTGGGACGTTGTTTACGCTTACACACATGGAGTCTGCGGGCGCCTGGATTTATTTTGTTGCCATTTCACGGGGAAAAAGAATTCGCGACAAGAGCGAATACATTTTAGCTCTTTTTTTTTTTTTTTTTTTCGTCAAGAATGCATCCAATAAAAATAAATTGAGAAAAATTTAGGAGGTAGAAACAAAAAAACGTGGTTCTTTAATTAAGCTAGCTGAAATTTGCAACTTTGAACAGTGTTTCTCTGATTCAGTGGTTTAAACTCTGTCTAAATTCACTGTTATTTGCGTGTCAAATTCATCATGATTTTTATGTTAAAACCAAGCGGTTAAATTTTTTTCTGCTGTTTTTGGCTTTCCTGTATTTATACATTGTAATTTTTTTGAGTAATGTGTTATCACAATTCAGGTTTTTGAAGAAAATTTGAAACTGGATGAAGTAGTAAGATTATTTTTACTTCAAAATAGAAAGTATCGTCAAGCATCAACGAAGAATGTCAAAACTAATAGTGCAATTCGAAAATTGAGATGTCAATTGGACAAAAAAAAATAGTCGGTTATCAGGGAAAAGTATAAAGAGGCTTTGGAATAAATAGAGAAAACAAACGGAATAATTCGAGGGGGATTGAAATAAAGTAACTCGAGTGGCGTAAATTTTAATACTTTCTCCTCGTTTACTTATCCCGCTAAAAGGTATGAAATATCGCTCGAATAAATTGAATTTATTCTCCGGGCAGTCGCTGAGGAGGACGGACAATATTCCTCGGCTTCGACCCGGTCATAAAGATATTTTACCGTCCGCAGCGATATTGGGATACTGCCCCAGACACACACACACACACGTCCGTATCTCTTATATTACCCCCGAGGAGTAAATCAAGATCCGATAAACGTTATGGCCGCTCGCGACCGAGGGAAGCTTTCAGAGGATTATGGTATCTCCTGGACCAGCGTCGATACCTTCTGTAAATCAATTCTCGCGGAAGTCGATGCACCCAAGGTCTTAATGAGACCGCTGGCTTTAATCACTTTCCCCCGCTACACACGGCAAAAGACGAGGGAAAAGATAAAAAAAAAAAGGGTCTTACTTTAATTAACGATTTTGTTTATTTATTTATTGGTTGCGTAACGGTGACTGGGCACTATTTTTCGGCCGTAAATTCGTTAATACGTTCGGCAGCCACCGCCCAGAGTTATTGGCCGCTTATTTATGACCGAGGTGTAAATTATACTATGCGGACGCGACGGTGAGAAAATAAAATTGATAGTTTGATGAATTTTCGGATATTTTCCTGCCTTTTTTTATTAGCATTATTATTGGCCCCCTCTGGTCAATTTGTCAATTAGCTGTTTTGGGTCGTAAATCCCGCTGATGGATGGCCGTGCGTGCGCTTTGATTGTAATTTTAAATGTAGCGCGATTACCGCTCGACCCATTTTCTCGTGTTAAATCGTCGCAATAATTTTCGAATGATTTCCCACTGCGAGATTGAAAATGAAAATTCGAGCGATTATTGATTTTTTAAAAATTTTCAAACAACCGGTGTAAAAAAGCTATCGCAACACTTGTACGTGCTAAAAACCGGGTCCACTTTGTTTATTTTCATTTACCCCGGGTACAACAAGCCGGCGTATGTAATCATAATTAAATATCTAAATAGCATATTGAGGCCTGCGCGGTGCATTTATAATAACAACAACAAGGGGTTATGTAAACAGCCGACAGTATGGACTATAGAGGGTTTACATTTGAGATAAAAAGCCTGATTTAACCTCGTAAATTACAGGCTTTTAGCACTGATAAGATTTTTCATTTATTATTAATAGCCTGGCTCGGGGATCTTTCGGTGCTATGTCGCGGAAAAATTCGCGATAATAATACTTCAGCACTCGACTCTGCAATCGTAAAAACTTTGATGGCTACGTGGGCCGATTCAAGCGTCCATCCATCTTCTCTAATTCTAATATGAGGAGGTATCCTTTTACTCTTCTTATACTTTCGCGTTCGCACGTGCATACTCGAGCCTACTTATTTAGCGTTTCCAGTTTTACCGAGTTGCTCAATTGCTTCACGAAAAATTGTAGGAAATAAAAGTACGGCTCTTGATTTTAATAACGTGTACCACCACCACCGCGTCGAGTGTCGAAAATTCATCTTGAATAAACAAGTTGCGTAAGTATGACTGCACCGAGGTAATTTATTCGTGTGCGTAGTGTGTGCATTCGCGTCTGATTTTACTACCGAACTTTGATTTTTAAATCTCGTACCGCCTTTAAATTACGTGGATTATACCTTCTAAATTTGTTCGAGTGATAATTACGAAAATCCACTCGAATCGAGTTAAAAGTGAGCCACTCTTAGCTTAGAGTGGCTCACTTTTTACTAGGCTTCGAGTGGATTTGAGCTAACCTCACTCTTACAGATTTACCGAGTACGTTTTTACATTAGTCAATCAACCGACTGCGTGCTAGCTTATGTATTACATTACCCGCACGAGCAATTTAATTGTTATTCCAAGGGGCTTGAAATAATGATAATTCTTTTGAGTTTGCAAAGGATGAAAAATGTGTCCATCAACTTTATGAAGCCTCGTCCCGTTAATATACAGCGGAATGAATCAAAACTGTTTGCTCGGTAATTATTTTGAGGCCTCGGTAGTAAAATATATTTATATTTCTTGAGGCTGGATAAAATAGTTCAGCGTGTTCTAAAATTTAATTTTTTTTTTTTTATGCAGCTATAAAAAAAAATTGTGAATATTTAAAATAATTGATTAGGAGATTACTGATATAGAAAAAAATAATTTAAGAAAAATATGATATTTTTGGAATTAGACTCAAACAACCAATTAGTGGGCTCATATGTTGAAAAAACATTTCCAAAGGATTTACCTGAGTAATCAAAATCGAAAGTTTTTAAATAATAAATTCAATTTTAAAATCACACTGAATTGAGTTACCGAGAATGGAGCAAGCAGTCTGTTATTCCAACTATACTTGGGTTCGAATCTAGATTGTTTGATTTTAACGTTGAAGATGAAAGTTCTTTTTCAAGTTGTTTCTACGTATTGCAATAACTTAAAAGTTAAAAAAGTAAAAGAAAAAAATTCAATAACTCTATGATTTAATCTAGATATTGAATTAAGAAACCATCGCTTCTGACGATTCATAAAAAAAACTTTTTTTTGCCCAATACCTTTTATTTGTTTAGTTATATTGGCTAGAATAAAAAAAAAACAAAGGCAATAGAGTCCAGTCACAAAACAAAGCGACGCAATCCTTGAACTCGAACGGCCGATCGAGTAGACGCGGAAGGACTCGGGGTTAATGGGCGCGAAGCTTCGCACCCGATGGAACTTAGCGCTATCATCCCGGACACGTATACATCAGGAGGGCACGGTAATCGTAGAGCAAGCCAAGCATCGAGACTTTACGATCGTCTCCTGCGGCTCTCCCGATCTTTGCTTAACGGTTCGAGTCGTTCCGGGATCAATCATCATTATTTCGCGCAGTGGCATCACCCACGCGTAACTATGCACCGGCATCGCAGTCTGCTTTTCTCGGTACATTTGCGGACGCGATGACTTTGTGAGGACTCAGCCCCCGGAAAGACAATCCTACTCCTAATTGTTTTTTAATGATCGAGTAAGCAGCGCACGCTTTTTTTTTATTTATCTCTCCCTCCTCTTTGTTTGCGAAAAATTGCGATGAAATTTTAATTAATGACCCCGTCCGGGAGTATTGAAATTCTCTGGTGCATCATGTGAATATCACGCGTAATTGCCCCGTGAGCTTGGATTTTTCGAGTCGTTAAAAAATCACGTATTCGGCTGGAAATCGAGTAAACAATGCGGATATTGGAAAAATTAAAATTTTTCTCTACCCGCGTACCCCCGTAAATGATGATTCAATCTTCGTTTTAATCGCGAATTTCATTCAATTTTTCCACCGTTCGATAATTTTTTTCTTGTTTGATGAAAAAAAAGGCCGGCATAATAAATCCCTCTCGAAAAAACTCGCCGAGTCATGTTGGTGCAGTGCAAACTTCAATCTTTGGCGAGTACGAAAAAAAAAATATATATTCCAACTAATCTCTTTTTAATTTTATTTAAATATTTACTCGCCACCCACATGCGTTATCCTTGAATCCTTACCAAAACCCAAAAAGGTTCCCATAATCGATCTCGTAAACTTGAGTAAATTCGGGATAAAACATAATCGGGATATCCGCACCCCTACGTCAGACGACACGATAGTAGACTCGAGCTAATTCGGTTAAATTCTCGTTGATCAGCTAATCAGAATGGAATACATTACAGATCGACGTAGGTTTTAAAATTGAACGGAAGCTCTCTCTCGAGAGCGAGAGAAAATCCCCCCAAAATCTCCATGGCTCAGCATTCCTGGCCCTGCACCCGGTTGGTCTCGCCCTTTTAAAAAGCTCCCGGCAGCGTAGCCAAAAGAGAGTGAGGCATTTTTATCTCCGGGGATGAGTATATAGAGAGGCCGGGTTATTTGCATATTTTAATATGCATTCTCCTCGCTTATCGACAATATAAATATCGGATTCATCGCTGAGCTGGCTTCGATCGGATGCGGGAGGCTTTTAAAGCTTGATGTATGCTTTATTTTAATGGCCACTTTGTTCTTTTAATCCTGCCCTATGGCCTCCTAATTATATTACGATTGATTTTGGTGCTAACGGTGGCTGAGGATAATCAATAAGACCGGCTGTTGAATTTTCAATTTTAGCGCTACGGACGATAAGAAAATCTAGCAAAAAATTGTATTTAATTACCGTTTACTTTTTTTTTTTTCATGGAACATTGCGGGCTGCCGGTGGATTTTATGCGTAAAATTTTCTCGATGTTTTATTTATCATTGATATGCAAATATTTAAATTAATCTTTGTTTCGAACGAGAGAAACGCGTACGCGGTTTCACGTTTATATTGTTCAAAAATACGTGTATCGCGCACTTTGAAGATTGGAATAAGCTCGACAAAAGAAAATCAACAATCGAGACTGGCTTTTTACAACCCTAACAAATCACATTTTCATCGTTTTCAAGGTTGAAACCCGATTGAAACGCGCGAGTTATCCAACACGATTTTGTGATTAATGGTTTTATATCGTCCGTAACGACTCAGCAAATAAGAAATCATTAGTATTGAAAAAAAAAGTGAAGCCACACCGAAATAATTTATCTTTCGCGATGGCGCGAGCGTCAAGGGCGAACCAAACCCGTGAAGGATAAAGTAAAAATGAATAAAAGAGAATAAAAGCTCATCAATTTTTCGATTGGGAAGATGCACACTTTCTAATTACATTTTTTCTGAAAGTTCTCGATTCTTAAAGAATTTTAAGATTTTTTTGATAATTTTTCCATCAATATTACCGGAGATTTAATTTTTTTTAAATTGGTACTAGTGACGTCATCAGTACCATTTTACATTGGAAGTACATCTGTTTAATGATTATTTCGGAAACTTCCAAAGTCTATAACTCCTTGAATTGTAATTTTTTTTTCAAGAATAAAAAATACGTGTCGATTGTTTTTCGATATACTATCTAATAAAGTCAAACAAACTAAATAATTTTTGTTTATGCATCTTCCCCATTGGTTTTTTTACATTCATCTTTCACTGTTTTCGAAATTTTTCTTGATTATTAATTTTTTTTTTTTTTTTTAAACTGCTGGATTTAAAAAATTATAATTTATCTAGGTTTAAAAAAAAAAAATTTTTTATTTCAATTTTGGACTCTCTGAGAAAATTTTGGTACTTTTTAAAATTGTTGCTCCGATAAAATGAAAGATAAAGTTTTTTTTTCCTGATATGTATTAGTGAATGATCTAGGTCAAATTGAATAAAAGTAAAAACCGAATAAGCTTTGCGACGTTCTACTTTTAATTCTTCTCCTCTTGTGCACGTGCGTATAGCGCAGAATCAATTTACTCGTTGTTCATGCAAATTTTCGGCATGTTCGAACGAAATTACAATCTGAAATCTTTTTCGCTCTTTCCATTTTATGTTAACAGCGTACGCTGTTTTTTGTACTTATATTGTCAAATAAAGTAATCGAAAGTCAATATTTTGAGTTGAAGAGTATTTAAATTAACTTCCTTTTTTAATCATGATCGGATGAAATTTATTTTACATATATGAGAACAGTTGAAAAAATTCTCTTTTCTTTTATTCACAAATTTTTCCAATTTTGTTCCAAAAACAACGTAAAAACATTGTGTTTACTAATTGTTAACGCAAGGCAAAAAGATAAAGTTTTTATTTATTGAAAAGAGGTAATAAAAACTCTTTCATTAAAAAAATTAAAAATAAAAAATTTTCCAGATTTTAAAAGAGATATTTTATTAATAAGCGTAAAGTCCATTATCGAAACCGTAAATAATGTTGAAAATGACCTGTAGAGTTGGGGATCCGAACGAAGTCAGATTCATTTTTCATCATAAAAAAGCTATTTACGGTTTTTTAAAAATCCCCGTGCGTGGTTTTGAGCCCATTAAATTATCGAAGTTGGTAGCGTCAAAATTCTCATCGCCCCGACGTGCGCACGTGTGCGAAGGTACACGCCCTTGGGCCGGCGCTACCGGTTAACGATGTTTATTTTCAGTTCGGATTCAATAAAGCATTCGACACGGGGGTGTTACGAATTTTGCCTTTTTACCGAAACGATCGAAGAATTACGCCAGAAATGAAAAAAGTGGGAAAATGTACGGGGGGTTCAAGGGGTGAGGAGCCGAGTAGAGTTGGCATTAACCGTTGACTTTGGGACATCATTAGTCAGTGTCGGGATAGCGCTGTCACCGCTCTGTCATAGAGACAGATAAAAGACCGACTGAGATGGAGAACCGGCGAAACAGGGAGAGGGTAAAACCACCCTTCTTCTTCTTCTTCTTCTTCAATTTGCTGAAACTTTGAAAATCACTCGGTGATTTGTGGGACGTTCAATTATTTACCTAGAATTTCGTTGAAAAAAAATTTATCACTACATTAAGTGCACGTTTTATTTTATCCACTAAAAAATTAACAAGATTTTTTAATGAAAAGCACAGTGTTTTTGGATTTTTTTGGTCAAGCCCAAGACATTAAACAAATTTTGATATTACTAAAATACAATTAGTCACTCGAGCGACTAATTATTCCATACATAAATATTGGTAGTAAAGGTGATTGTCACTCAAGAGTATTTTTATTTCAAACGAGTTGAGTTTCAGCACGTGCAAATATTTATTTACACCGAGTTTGGATATCGGGACCGAAAGAAAGATTAATATTGTTTTCCTTTCTCGGTTCAGCGAGACGTTGTACCTCTCAGTCTCAAAAAACATAAGAGATTTTTCATGCGGGCTCCCTGAATGACATAATTACCCAGGGTACGGCAGATGCGCCCAAAAAGATTTAGCGAAATCTTCGTTAAGGAAGAGGTCTCTCTTTCTCGGTTCCCTCCCACTTCCAAGTTTCGCGACATCGATCGCTCTTTTTCATGCCGTTGCTGCAGCCACCGCATCCTTCCGGGCGGAGAAAACCTCGACGAATGATTGCCACGCTGCGTGCGCGAAGGGGGGGGGGCGACTGACGCGAAAAAAGTATGTCACGTCAAACGTCCCGAAATTCACTTCGTGGAATAAAGACTCCCGCGAATGATGCCTGCTGTACGGGTATATTTAAGAGTTTCTTTTTGAAATCCGCACCGAGCTAATTCGGAGACGAGAACGACTGATGGCTGGCTACATGTCAAAGGAGAAAAATTCAAGTCTCGCGCGGATGCAGCTACGGGTGGGCGGATATCGTTAACGCTCATTGTCGTATTTTACCTTTTTCTGACTGTCACCGTGAGTACTTAAATCACTTTTTGGTAACGAACAAAGTTTTTGAAGTTAAAATTTTTATTGAATTCACCCGGATATCATGTGTAAATTGTGTTAAATTATCTCCCCATTCGAGGCTGTTTCCAAAGCTTCCAACACTTTGTAAGCAACTTTTCGGGGGTCTGGTATACAGTGATGAATATTCCACGGCGCGCTCGTACAAAACCCGGGCAAAGTTTTGACGCTCGGAATCTTGTCGGCGCATCAAAACTTCGCGCACGTTAGTCTATTCGCTGACTTCGTCAGGCATCCTTTATGACAATAACATGTTACCAACCCCGCGAAAAATGGGGGGACGAAGTTAACCGTCGCCGCGTCGCGTCCCCAAATGAAGTTTATTCGCCTATCTTATCTTACTTTACCGCGGCGTACCACCCACCGGTTGTAACTGTCAAAGGATTCGCTGAAGTACAATTTGAATAATTTCTCCGCTCTCTGAATATGCAAACTTGAATCTTCAAACTTGTAATCGGTAATTAATCACCATTGACGCCTCACCCTCCACTTTTTTAAATTATTCCGCAAGTGTGGGAACGAGAAAATCCGCATCACACGAGTCATTACTCCCCAGAAGTTGGCCAAAATTTCCCATCGTCCCGATAAAAAAAAAAAAGATCCCTTCTCTGCCATCAGAGATCGATTCTCCCATCGGGTTCCGCTAATTTGCAACGTCCCCCCCTCGGTGAATTTTCGAAAAAAATCGCCCCGTCATCCTTTAAAAGTTCCGATCCACGCGTTAGAAAAAAAAAAGAGAGAGAGCTGATATAGGAAACCAGTCATTAAGCGTCGCGTCAAATCGCTTTGGCACACGCTGCGTTGACCCGTTTAATACCCTCTTGACAGTCGATAGTAGCACGCGCAGAGGATTTAGTTGGTTCTTTTTGTCACGCGCGGGTTAATCGTTTTTTCAACGTCTTTCCTGTCTATCTCGAAAAAGTTCCATCGGTTCGCGTGTCAACGAGATGATTTCACCAGGTGCGTAATAAAACGGACACACAATATGCGCGTCACGAAAGGTTATACATAACCGATTGGTTTCGTCCTTTTCCGAAGTATATTCATGTGTTGTCTGGTGCCTCTTTTTTTTTTTTTTTTTACGATACGGTGAGTTTATTGGGATGTACATAAATCAAATACATAAACATGAGTGCACATATGCGCAGTGGTATTCGCTCGTCCGCAATTCATAACTGGAGATATACATGATAAATGACGAACTCGTGCGGTCACCATCCCTCCATTGTAAAGCCAAGTAGCCGCTTCGTTGCGTCATGAGATCTTGACGTGCTTCAAACGTCAAACACATGGACGAGTATGCCATGTTTTTCTTCTTTAAGTACCAGAGTTTTGCTTAGTTTTAATTTTCTATGTTTTTAATAAACTTAAAGTGACATGCTTTAGTTACAAGTTAACTTCGTTGAGAAGTTTCTTGATTCTCTTGAGTTGTCTACTTCAACTTCGAGCTTGAAGTGCTCAAATATTCATAGTCTCTTTCACGATGAACAACCTAGTTGACAAAGTTTTAAAAACAACAACCAGCCATTTTACAAAGTACAATTTCCACCCCAAAAAAATCTGGTTTTCAATCAAATGTTTTGAAATTTACGATATAAACTTTGTTGAAGTTTCTCAATAGTCTCCTTAAACTTCAAATATTTACGTCAGTATGATGAAATCTTTCCCCTCAATAGAGCCAGCTCACAAAGTTTAAAAAGGCAAGTTGAACTCTTATTTATTCCTCAAAAACTCTGTACCCGTCAATCAAATCTATAAGAAAAGCTACAATTACTCGATAAATATTCGATAAGAAGTTTCTCGATGCTCTACTTAAACTTCAAGCCCTCGAGGTTAAAATATTGATGTCACTTCGGAGAACCTCAACTTGCTTCAAAAGTTTTAAATGGCAAGCTGTTATTTTCGATCCGCAAAAAGGCTCGTACTTTTCAATCAAATTCATATGAAAACCAACAATTAAAGGAGAAACTTTGCCGAGAAGTTAGCACTTAAACTTCGCGGTCGAAGTGCTTCGAATATTCATACTCTCTCCTTCACTTTGAAGAGTTATCCCGCGGAACTTTTACCTCGAAGCTTTTCCTCGCGATGGCGGTGTAGGCCACCACCTCATGACTCTACGGTCACGCACGTATTTGTCTCTGGAAGGTGCAGGATGCACCCGGGTGATTGATGACGCGACCCAGCAGCGTTGTAGGTATTACGGTATTATGCACCCTTGGTGCTTGCAGGGCTGCGAGAGTTACGACACTCTTGCCTGCGCCACCTAAAACTCATTTGTTTTGGCAGTGCGCTCAAAGTCCGAACAAGGCTATGTTACCCGATTGTGTGAAATATTGAAAAAAGTAGATGCTTCATCATCGTTTCAATAATTAGGTACAGGTATCCTTGAACAGAATAAATGATTTCTGTATAGATTGAGCCATGTCTGCCATAATTATTGTGATGCGGTGCATATTACACAAGTTACTGCTACCAGTTTTTTTTTTTTTTTTTTTTTTTTTTTTTTTTTTTTTTTATCAACATTGATTTAAATTTTAAAATCCATTTTATTATAAACTCTAAATACAATAAATTAATATCACGAAATTCATCTATCGGTCAGAAGGTTAAAAAAATTAGATTTTATAAAATAAATTAATTTCAACTAGTGATGAATTTTTCAAAAACTGACACTAATAAAAATTGCGTACGCTCGAAAATTCCCCCGAGAAGTATCAAAGTGAAAAAAAAAAGAAACAACAAGTTTAAAGAGATTTGTGTAAATTTACTCGGGGATTCTTAGCGTACAAACATTTTTTAGCCAAGTAAGACTTCTCATTCGCGTGTTTTTCTTGTTAATGGATATTTTCAAGACCGAAATAGAGTGTATACTCGGGGGGGTTTGGCGCCGAAGGTAAATATAGTCGAACAGTAGGCAAAAATACGGTTGTTTTCGGAACACTTATTTTTACGTGGCTCACGCGATTTCGGGAATACTTTTCTTAGACCCCCGCCAGTGCGACGATTTCCTCAACCAACTGCGGGTAACTTCTTTTTTGGCGCTTTTATTTAACACCACCGCGAGTGCGCATGAGAAGTTTAAAAATGAGTTGAGAAAAAAATCGCGAGACAAAGCTTGTTATACTTACAAAGTATGCGTTTTTTCTTTGACTTTAGTCTCTCGTATCTGTGTCAGACATCCTTGTCAAATTCCTCCAAAATTAAAAATTGTTTACACGCTGTCGTAACGAATCGGTCTGGTAAGTTTATCCTCTGGGTAAATGAGCGCTGATATATATTTTATACTTCCATTCATTAATATTTTTTGATGAACTAAGCAGATTTGTCGGTGATTGATGAGTTTAATTCTATACAGGCTTGACTTATAAAAGAAATATCACGGTAGCGAGTAAATTTTCTTATCCCGCTCGTTTAACTTTTAAAACTTTATGAACAGGAGGAGGCGAAACTCGGCCCCTGATAACGAAATTTCATCATTACTGAAGCTTAATATAAACTCTTTATACCATGAAAGCCAGGAGAAAGAAGAAGAAGGAAGAGAAGTAAAAAAAGGAAGGAAAGCTTGCAAGCAGGGGGAATAAAATAAGATCACGTTGAAAGTCTACGACGAAGCTTTTACCCCCTTTTCTTTAGCTTTCCGCAAACTCCGCTCGCTCCCTCTGCCCCCCGTCCTCCGGTGTATAAAACGAGAGACTTTTGAAAAAAAGGGGGTCAGCAAGACAGTGATTACGCTAAAAGGGAAGAAATCGTACAGTTGAAGGGTTGAACAAGATGAAAAATGAAGGGAGAAAAAAAACGCGATGTTGCTGCTGGGAGCTTACTTATTAAAGTTATTTAAATAATCTTTTCTGTCATTTAGCTCGACGCGAAGCCGAGGCCAACTCGGCTGGAATAATAAAACCAACGAACTTACTTTACAATTTGCTCTGTCTTCGCGAGTTTAAAACCCCATAAACAACGTCTTGAATTATTTTACGCTTTCTTAAGATTACAGACGTCTTATTCTTTTTTTCTCTTCAAGTCTTACTTGCGCAACCTTTATTTAATCATAACAATATAAAGACTTTGCGCATGAAATTTTTTTACCCGGATTTAAACAGCTATCGCATCTTCCTCAATTAAAACGAGGAAAAAAATTCTCTAATTTATCATTCTACACGTGCTTCTTGGAGATGAGATGGGGTATTGAGCCCAGCCAAGCATCATTCTTCTTCTTCTTCTTCTTCTTCTTCTTCTTCCCCTCCCGAGACCGAAGTTTGTGTAAGTATAAATAAAAGAGCATTCTTATTTTTCAAGATATGCACGATTTCCCAGGAGATATTTTGTTTTAACCAGTCGAGAGCAAGGCCCCCTATTAATTATTATCGTGCATCGGCCGTAGACTTCGCACTTTTATATTTACGCCGCTTTCATCCTTCAAAGTTGAACGCACTCTTACTCTTTCTGTTCTTGGACAAATTTATCAATAGAATTTATTCTTGCACTCGAAAGGATCAATAATTTATCCTCGGGAATAAGTGTTTTTCCACTGAGCTATAAAAACTTTACCA
Organism: Encarsia formosa; assembly: GCA_038277355.1. Classification (NCBI taxonomy): domain Eukaryota; kingdom Metazoa; phylum Arthropoda; class Insecta; order Hymenoptera; family Aphelinidae; genus Encarsia; species Encarsia formosa. Next base: position 9,592,330 of record CM076188.1, read on the forward strand.
ATTATAAAGTTTGAGCAAAGAAGACACCTCGCGGCTTAATATCAATCGTTATTTTCAAGAAATGAACTCGCCAGACTAACCGCAATGTAATGACCGTACGCGTATTTCAAAATTGGATCGAGCTATAATTTTAATCAATGGGTCGTTACAAGAACTATTATCGTTTCGAAGAATTTGTATTTCAGCCCGCAGGTAACTAACCTTGAAAACTCGTTTTTAGCGAAAAATTGTTTTATTTTTAAAACTCGTTGTAAAAATACAGATGATTTGAAAGTACAAAAAATAATCGTAATTTTACGCTCCTCCTACGAATGGCCTGTAACTCATTAATAAGCATTACGAATTAATCAACCTTGTTGTAAAAATAATCAAGATCCCAGAGTAATCCGCGGTGTTTTCATACACAAAATTACACCTGTTTTATCAACTCGTGCAAAACTGAGTGAGCTCTTCCCTTGATCCTGAGGGCTTATTTACATTTAAAAAATGCCAAATCCCCAACACCAAACGTGCTTGGGCAAACATGAATGAATAAAAAGGTCGGTTGGTTGGAAAATTTTAAAATACTCCAAGCGAGCACAAAAGCCCGGGGCACACTTAATGATCCGCGTAACGAAACTCGTAGCGCGCGATATAATTGAAAAATGAAATTGCATAAATCATTAGAGATACTGGGGTAATAAGCAGGCTCAACCCAAAAAGAAGCTGCATCTTCTGCAAAATAAAAGATTGATAAATCTGTGATTATTCCCCCGACCTGGGATGGCGTAAATCGTTCATCCCACGGGCAATAAGCTTCGTAAAAATTAGAAGAGAGGGAGGGATGCTTTGTAGAGAGAGGGTGGTTGGAGCAATGAAACAGGCAGTAAATGCCAGTCGAAGCTGCCGGCACCTGTGCCTCGCTAAAGTTATCGCACGCAGCGTTTACCCTTGGCGTGCGTTTCTTATCTCGGGGAGAGGATCCGGAGGGACTCCGCGGGATTACCTCGAGACCGCCAGGCTAAACCAGTTCTTCAGCGGGGACCTTGGCTGATGCTGCTGCCGCTTGTTTGTGTACGGTTTAAGTTACGTGGCTACAATGCTGGAATGAGGAATTATTTACTGGATCCGCTCGGTGGTAGCCGAGAGCTTGTACATTATTGTCGCTGGAAGGCCGAGGAGGATGTAAATGAATCACACTCTCGTTTTGCTACCTACAAGCCTGACTGCCTGCCTTGCAGTGGGGGACGCATTACTCTTCCGAGAGGATTCGTCTTGCCCCCCCCCTTTTTTTTTACTACATTTTCTGTTTTTTGGAAAGCTACTTGAATGCAAAAATTCTTCTTTTTCCACTTGATAAATAAATAATAATAAATTTCTCTTCCACAGGAAGTAAAACTCGTAAGATCGAGTGGACGTAAAAAGAAAGCTAAAGTATAAAATCGATTTGGTCTTTAACTGCTACTACTTCTTTTGCGACGTTTTTTAGCTAGATCCACTGAGAGCAGCAGCAACGTGTACAGTGTACACTGTCGTTTCCATAAATCTTTCGGTCCGTACAAAACACACTTGGATTACCGAAATTAAGCCAGTTCTTCCTCTTCCCTCTCTTTTTCCTTCTTTTTCCTTCTTTTTCCTCTAATGCCCTTGGCGACTGGTTTTGCAGGACCCTCGATTTTGTGTTGTGTACATGTGTTGTAAGCTCTGGATTTAGCTGGTGATTGAGTGATTGGAAGTACGAGGTTAAACTTTTAAATCCGCGAGGGAAAAAAAAACACTGTACACTTGGGTGTATTGCAACTACCGTTGATCGATTAAATTTTTTAATTTTATCAACGTTTTTAAAAAATAGTTTTATTGCAAATTTAACTTTTTAGTTACCGAGTAGCTATTTCAACTCTCAAATTTAATTTAATAAAATTCTTATCAAATTGAATGAATTAAATTTCGACTCAAAATACATCATTTATCAATTGTAATTTCCAAAATTGAAATTAAAAAATTAAATTTTTAATTTTGGTTTCCTGAGCCAATTACAATGCGAAAAAAGTGCTGTCTTTTCATCTTTTACTTACTTTTACTCGAGCGCGTGTTATATCAGTGATTTTAAATCTAAAATCCTCAAACAAAAGACCAAAACAAACAGTCTTGGGTCTGCGTGCGTATTGATAATAAACCCACGGACAATTATTACCTCGTGGCTTGACTAAAAACGCCGTAAAATATAAATCGAGTAAGGCTAGGCGGGCCAGAGACCAAAAAGATTATTATCGGCAACACTTTTTTCGCCCGAAACGGGGGAGGTTTACACACGATTCGTCTGATTTAATTAATAATTGCACCGGCACGCGCGCTTCTGGCTGATCGTGCGTGACTCGACTCGGCCCGTCGATGATCGCGCCTGCCGATTATTACTTTTTATTGGCCACGAAATCATACAAGAGAGAGATAGGAAAACTTGATGCATTAAATTTTCGTGGTTCAAATTTTTTTGGAGTATGGTCGGCTTAGATAGCGCGGGGTAATGATCGAATATTAACTAGTAATGGTGGAATAACAGTAATTTGCTCTTGCTATTTTTTTTCACAGTTTCTTGGTGTTGATGGAGCTTTGTTAGGAAAGCATTATAAACGAAAAATTTTGTGAAATACAGTTTCTAGGTAAAATACTTTTCGTGATTGGATTTATTGAACTACTTATCATGCAAAGGATCTGCATGGCCCACTTTACTTTTGAAAAATGAATAAAATGGTAACATGTGATTTTTGCAGAATTGTTTATTTGGTTGAACTTTTGGTTCATTAATGCAAATTCTTCGTAACGTCGTAAAAAAATAAAAAAAACGCGTTCATCACGCTTCTTCTCGAGAGCTATAAATTAAATCCGCTTAGAGTCACTTTGGGGTATTCAGGAGGTCCTTAATGAGTTTCCTCGCACCGAGATAAAAAAAAAAAAAAAAACAAATAGCCCTCGCCGAGGTAATCCTTGTCGCGTATTACGAATCAGCCACCAAAACGCGCTTCGGAGACAGAGGAGAGCAAAGCGATTTGGCCCTCGGCCAAAATAATAAGGTACCGGCTCGCGCCCTTAGCCAAGTGGGGATAAGCGCGCGTGCCGGGGGCGCTGCACGAGCCAAAGTGGACGAATTCCAAGGAGGAATAACTTTCTTGCACGCCCGCGTTCGGGAGCGAAATTTTGAATGGCACCGAGTCAAAAGCCAACCGGCGCGTATCTCTTTAACGAGCGCGAGATGAGCATCTCGTGTTTAACCTGATAAATTTTACCGATTTGTCCCTTTAATCCCAGTCTTGGCATAACGTTCGCAAAGCTTTAAAAAAAAAAAAAAAAAAAAAAATTTAAAAAGTAGTTTTTGAAGTTTGCATCGCTCGAATGGAGAAACAAATCAATTCCCTGTGAAATATCAATCCAGTCCCCTCGTCGAGTAAATCGAACTTCCGGACGGGGCCGGCAGTTAGGGGGTGACACGTCAGTGACCAAAGCTACCGCTGCGCGTATGTAATGTGCGTACACGCGATATATTTCGCGAGGAGGAGGAGGAGGAGGAGGTAGAGCCAGTCATTTATGCCGGGTCGTTTGCCACGGTAATTGCACGATGACGCTCGCCCCTGACTTTATTTCCTGGCTCAGCTGCAGGAATTGTAAGGACGCGCCGCGTGCCGAGGATGAATCACGCCGGTGAATTCTACGGTGCGGTCGGAAGCTGAGTGCTTCGTTCGGATGATAAATTCAAAGTGAAAAATTTTCTCATTTCGGCTTTAGGATTTTGTGCATGATTTTTAAACTTCCTGTGAGCTTTTGAGGTAATTCTTTTTAATATTTCTTGTCAGTAAACACACTTTTTAACATTTTTTCGTTTTTATTCATACATTTCAAAACTTTATACACCAATTAACAAGTATAATATACAAAAAAAAAAAAAAAAAAAAAAAAAAAAAAAAAAAAAAATTAGAGAGGCTATTTAAATTGTATGGCACAATGTCGAGCAATCATTGCCTCCTTAAACCCAGTGAAATTCTATTTTGGCCGTTCTTAAATTCAAAGCTATCTCAGCTACCATCTGTTGTTCCCAAGATTGCAACTTGAATCCGCGAATGCGGCAGTGCGACAACAATAATAGAATCATTCGGTGACGAAACAGCTATAAATAAATTGTTAAACCCAAAATCAAATATAAACACACCAGCGCACCAGAGCAGTCTATTTTATCTCAGTTTACTCACCAAGCGTAACGCAAGTGATACGTATAATTAGACCCGCGTTGGACAAAGAGACAAGAAATTGGGGATTTACCCGGGTTCAAGTGTGAAGAAAGTACAGCCTCCGAGAAGTCTTGATGATGTCAATGTTAACGCTCGAGTTACACCAGCTCTCGAGGCCTGAGAGCCATAATCTTAAACAACGCGTACTTTTGAGATTAATTAGAGAATATTTAAGTTATTTATTCCCAATAGCCGTTTCTTTCGAACAATAGTGGAAAAAAAAACATAAATATCGGGAGAGCGAACAATTAAACAATTCTCCTCACATCAAGGATACATCAGAGGAAAAGAGTATCGAGTCTCATTTGAGCGATAAATCCGAATAACCGGGATCCGCGCTAGCCATCGGAATAAATATTCCTCGGCCGAAACAAACCCCATACATCCCCATCGCCTTAATTTATTAGCGCTCGGTAGGCCAGCGACGAACGGTAACAATGTAAAAGGCGCCCGCCCGCCCGCCGCGATAAATATCGATTCACAAAATTTGCGTATCACCCCATTTACCTATGCGCCATCGAGGAACGAAGGTCAACACGCAAGAGAGGCGCGAAAACGATAACCGTAAATCGTATAAAGAAGCGATGGAAAGTAAAATAAAGGAAGAGAGAGAAAAAAATGTAAATAAATAAATCGTAACAGATGGAATGGCGTTATCCATCACCCGGTCCAAAGAACACACTTCAAACAGCGGAAACAACCGCGCGACTCGTATGCAGATTTATGTACACTGCATTGATCCCGCTGCACAGATTTCCCCGGAGCAAATAACCCGGTGCCACCTGTGCTCTCTCCAAAATTACCGCCTTTTTTTCATATTTAAATCCCCCCCCCCCCCTGTTTTGTGTGTTTCGAAGGGTTCGATCAAATTTGTATTCGAAGGGCTAAATCTGGTGATCTTCCTTACACCAATAAGCATAAATATCGTATAATGCTATTATTAAGTACGAGAGGAGAATTTACACGCTAGACTCGAAGGATTGACATGGGGGAAATTTACGGGTGCAGAGATCTTCTTCCCTTATGGTGATAATAAATATGAGCCATTTATAATTCCACCATTGAAAAAATTGGTCTCTTCTAAGGCTTTATTTTATTAACTTAATTGAATAATTAATCTGTTTTGATTAAGGTTGAAAAAAAAAAAAAAAATTTTAAGATCAATTCCATAGGATTTAGCATATACACCTAAATTTTGAATTAAAATAAATATACATGAAAAATATATATATTAAATGTTGTAGTACCTTGATAAATATTAATCCTCAGTAAATCAGCAATGAAAATTTTTTCTCGGGGATTAATTTCGAGACGACTTTAGTGTGTTTTTTCCCTTCGTTCTCCCTGACATTGTCGCAATTATCCTTCCACCATGTGTCCCTTGTTTATACCACTCGTAGCATTAAAAAAAGTCAGGCAGCAATGTAGCTCGTAAAACGCGACTAATCCTGACTAAATTAAAGGTGACGCGGACGAAAATTCCAGGGGTTCACGGTAAGCGCCCTAAAGTGAAGGGTTCAAAGAGTGGGCTCATTTTTCGAAGGGCACGAGATTGAATGGATAAAAACCGAGACCGAGAAGAAACTCGGGGCTATTATGTGAAAGGGTTGTTTTTAAAATGGCCCTATTTTAACCCTCTCCGGTGTTTTTCGAGGTGCAATTTACGTACCTTTTTTACTTTTACAATTGTACTGAGAATTTTTTTAATTTTAACACAAGGACGGTATTAAAAATTATGCTTGAAAAGTTTGTAATTCTAACAGAGGTAGTTGAGTTTTGAACCTTTAAAGCTTGTGTAAACATCAACTTGCAAAACTTTTTCAATAGATCATTTATTTAATCAAAGCAGCATAACCAATAAAGTTTAAATAAAACATCTGTTAATAGACTTGTAATATTGTAATGAATGATGCTTTGAAAATTTAGATAGCTTCCTACGCGTTAGAGCGTAAACGCTCGTCTAAAATTCCGTATAAGCTCTGAATTTGAAGTTACAGCGTCAGGGGGGCTACTACGGAAGATTATTAAGTTCTTGGCCATGAGGGTGATCGATAATACACGTTGCTAGGTGACAGAAAATGTGCGGGGTTGTGATGTGACAAGAGAGGAGTCAGAGGAGAAAGAAGAGAAAAGACGGTTTTGCCGGAATGAGAGACTCGGAGGGGACGCAAAATGAGAGGATGATAGAAAATAAAAAAAAAAGGAGGGCTGTAAAAAGGCGCGGGAAAAAGAGAAGGAAGAGCACGTTTTCTCTCGTGAGACGTTGTATTTTTAGATTCCGACGACGAGACTTGTCGAGAGGTCTTCCAAAATAGTGTGCGGATCTTCACTTTAAACTGTATCTTTTTTTAAATTCGTTGCTTTAAATTTATCAGTTGTATCGGTAAAAACCTTTTTGAATTGTCTATTCCATATTGATGAAACGATACGTGCTCGTAAATACATTATTAGACTTAGTGTAAAAAAGAAAATTTTTGTATCCATCATAAAAATGGGTCCCTCTTTCCATCCAAAAAAAAAAACCATAAATAATGAAACTGTTTTGAAAAAAAAGTCAAACTCAATTATGAAGATTAAACTTCAGAATAAATGAATCATTCCTAAAGTTGCGGTATCAAATTGACTTTTGTAATAAATAACTAAAAAAAATTACTCCACCTACTTTAGTGAGCGACATCAGAACAACATTTACTCATCGGAGGGATAAAGAAACGCAATGGTTGCACGGCTGTCGCACTCGCCCCCAAAAAAGGTGAAAAATGAGCGTCGCGCGTAGTCGTCGGAGATCGGTATACGAAGGAAAGAAAAAAAAAAAACGGTTAAGTGATATTAATGAAGAATGGTTAATTAGGGAGTGGCCCGAAACCAACGAGGTTTTTTCGGTGTCCCTCGCGCCTGGGGATGTATTCCCGTAATTGTTGAGCGAGTGAAAATTAATGGCCGGCCGTGTAATGCATGCATGTATCCTGCGGCTTTATCATCCACCCGCCAAACATAATCAACGAGGAATCCGTCAGAGACTCTACAGGCATCTTCGATTTCGTTCGAGGGCACGCCCGAACTTCATTTTTTCCCTCGCATGAGCCCCGTCACCAACCTCCCTCGTGTGTCTTTACGTTTCATTTTCTTTTTTTTTTTTTCGTATTAATTTTCATTTTGACGTCTGTTCTTTTTTTTAGGTGCGGGGTGACGAAATGATTGAGGTGTTGAATTGTAAAATAATGTTCCTGTCGAGCTTGTACGTGATTTGATGACCTTACGATGTGTTTCTTAAGAGTAAAACTAAATTAATCTTTTCAATTTATTTAAATCTAATGCAGGTTTTAAAATTCTTAAAATTTTCATTTTTTTTTATTATATTTTTGTAATTATTTATTATTATTATTTTTTTCAAGCTTTAAAACATATTAGATAAGAGCGTATGCTTTGCTATTTTATCACGCAAATATTAAATTTTTAATATTTAGATTTAAATTTTCAACGTAAACTTTTAACAAATTAACGTGTCTCACCGTTGTTGTTGCTGTAATTATAAATACTATACTTACTTTGATTTCTTGTGTTGCTAAATTTTGTGAAGTTTATTTTAATTTGTTGGGTTACGATGCTAACAAGCTACGATTGATGGAATTTCTCGAACTAAGTATTAAAATACCAAGCATTTTAAGGTCAAATATTGAGAATTTGTCTTTTTCATCGGATAAACAATCTTATGAATTAATAATTAAAACAATCGTTAGGAGACATTTACAATTAAAAAGGTAAAGCGAAAAAGTCATTGTATAATTAGTTTTTATATATTTGATTGTTAATGTTTGCTATAACAGTTTTATGAAGATTATTGAGATAACATTTAATAAAATATACTTGGTGCAATTTTTATTTTATTTGGTGCTTCAGTCTGTAGTGGGCTACCAGCTGATCATTGTGAGTACTAAAAGCCTATTTTTTATTAAATGAGCTGACTAATTCGATTTTTTTTTAGATTTTGGAAGATCTGGTTAAAAATACCATATTACAATTAGCTTTTATCGTTCTTTACATGCTCTTTTTATTATTTCCTTTTTTCTGGATTTGTTTCGTCGCCGAAAAAATTGCCAATGAAGTATAACGTTTAATTTTTTTTTTTCTTTTTTTTGAGAAATAAAATTTTTTTTCTAATATATAGAGCACAGTAGTATTAGACGCAGTTTATGAAGTCCGATGGTACACGTTGAATCCACGTGACAGAAAGTCATTAATCATCATGAATGCCTCGCTAAGACCTATTGAATTGACAGCTGGAAAATTCACAAAGTTTTCATTAAAAACATTCGGAAACGTTAGTTTATTGTCTATCAGATGTTATTCTTAAGCAATTATTTGAACCAAAAAAACTAGGCGGCTTCTTACTTATTTTTCTTGCACATTCTGATACAGTTTTCTTTTAACAGGTTTTGAAAGCAGTTTTAAGGTACATATCCGGATTAATGGCAATAACAAATCGAGTGTAAGTTACACTGCGAGTAGAATTCTTTCGAAAAATGTAAAGTAGTATAATATTCAGTTTACAGTTTATTCTGGTAAGAGCATAAGCTAATTACTTAGCTAAATTTTCAAAAGAGCAGATTTATTAACTTTACTTTCAATCAAGTGGTCTATGCCAAGTCTATTATAATTTCAGTTTGAGCTCATTTAAAGTTTCTATAATCGGGTAAAGGATCGTGATTTATAGTCATTTATGATTTAGATCTATCTCCAAAGAGCATTATTTCAAGTCATTTTCAAAGACATTAATTCTAAATAAAAATTTTAAAACTATTAAATAAAAACTTGTCTTTTATGAGAAAAAAAATTTTATAATTAAAGTTTTGTATTAGAAGAAATCTTTCCTGTAATATCTTTTGCACAGATAAAACATTGAATTCGGTTTTGCTTAATTAAAAATTGAATGCATCCTCATCTTGTTAGCTTAACCAAAAAAAAAAACAGCTTAACGTAAGCAATTGAGTAAGTCTGTTACGGATATGGTAGTTATTACATCAATCAGAACGAATATAGTTTTTTGTGAAATATTCAACTTTTGTTTTTCTTGAAAATTTATGTCTTAAATTGGGCAAAACAGAAAACTCTTATAAATTGATCTTTTAAAACACTATTGCGTTTAAAAAAAAATCGCGATTGTTCGGTACATTTAGTCGTAGTTGCACTTCTTTTTAAATAATTTACACCTATGTACCCACTTTTTCTACACCTTTTTTTTCTAACTTCAGGTTGAATTCAAAGTTAAAATAGACGTGGCTTTAGTAAAAAACATTTTGCTATCGAATTCATGGAATAAACTTAAATTTTATATCACGTAAAATATTACTTTTAACCTCGCTTTTAACAACTTATGTACATTATTGAAAATTTATCAATCAAGCTTTAATTTTTTATAATGGCTCCATTTGAAATTTTTGGTTCATTGAACCAACGTATATAAAAATTTACAAATATTTTAAATAAATTTGATGATTTTACGTCGACTTCTATACTTCGCAAGCTCATTATCTGAAAAAAGTCGTATCGAAAATATTGTTAACTTTAAATAGGTAGGCCTTACATATGTCAAATTTTTGGTCTGATTTATAATCGGCATCCTCGAGAAATGAAAAAAAATTCTGAATCAATGCCGGGGTAACACATCCATGAATCTTATAATCATCAAAAACGTCAGTGGTGGTAGACACACTAAATCCCAGGGCAATTCATTCAGCCGAAGTCAACAAGTGTCGCAGACAGTAAAGCCATCTACCCCCTCGCGAGCCGAGATGGAAGAAGAAGAAGCTCGCTTTTTCGGAGGACCTCTCGGCTGTAACAATGCATAGCAGTGGCTTGTGTACTAAAACTATACGGCTTGGCTGTGGGATATGGCGAGGAGGGCGCGGGCGCGGACGGTAATAACGGAGACTAATGCACGTGACAGGGTCAGGAGTCGAGTCGTAATATTAATGACTTGGCCCACCCGTACACGCACACACCCAATCCACTTTACAATAATGCGAGCTATCCTCCCAAGATAAATGTCCCTGTCTTCCTTCCTTCCTCCCTCCCTCTCGCCTCTGCCCGCTACCGAGAAATATAACCCTGCTGTTTAGTACCAATCAAAGGTTTTTTTTTTTTTTTTTAGATTGGATATTAGTAGCGGTATCGTGTTTCTCCTCTACTTCTTTTAACGATATGTTTGGATTACTTGTATATGGGGTAAGAACTTATAATGTTGGGGATTGAGTTTCTGGGGGGCGATGGGAACCGAGAAAAATCTTTTGTTGTGATAGCCGCCTCTCAAAGTTTTGGGAAAATACACGCCTTTTCTTTCCCTCTCCCCCCCGCCCTTTGTACCCGGTCGCATCATCACCAACTTTTTTTCACCACATAAATCACGAGCTTACGAAGTTTACGAATTAATTAATGGATTTTATGTTTTCGAAGATTATATATATTAATCAATTAGTCATTAAAGCAACGTAATAACGCGAGTAATTTATCATCGCGGTCCGCTCTACCTAGGTAGCTACTACCTACCTTCATTTATTATTACACTGTTACATAAATTAGTGAGAGACCACAACAAATGTACTTTCAATCGAAAAATAAACCATTAATTTACCTATCAATAAAATACGCCGCTAATTACTTCGTAGCGTTCACCTCTCCCAGCCAAGATTTATAATTGAACGAATATTTTTGGCAACGACGTGATCGAATCGAAATTAGCTACAGTCCACCGTAATTGATGCATCCCCCGAGCTGTAAAAAGATGATTAAACATCCTTCAATCCTTTAATCCATGCAGATTCGGTACGCTAATTTAAAGAAAAAAAGGAGAGAGAGCAGGAGACGGAGGAGAGGCATTAAATCTCGGTATTTAGCCATGACAGAGACAATACAGGAGCTTAAAAGTGCCATTAAGCTATTAAATAACGATCGATCCCGAATGATTCACGCACGCACGCTGGAAAAATTAAAGAAAGAAAGAGAGCTGGAGTAGCGGCAGAAAAAAAGCTCGGTACGCAATTAGCATATTTGATACGCGCGCCAGAGCTTTGCGCGTCGAATCGATACGCGGGGTGGCTGATTTATATGCATCGTTTTTACTCGCGCGTTCTCCAGCCCCACGGTTAACAAAGATAGAGAGAGAAAGAGAGATCGCGTATCGACGCTGCCAAGACAAATTTTCCGTGAGACGATATGTTGCTTGCAGGGGGGAGGAGGAGGAGGCTAATGCCTTTTATTTACGGCGACAGCAGCCGTCGAGTACACCTGAATCACTTTGCGAAATTACCCAAGATATATTTATCACACGATTACGGTTAAACCGCGTAAAACTCAGATTTAAATCAAACTTACCTCAAGAGCAAAGGGTGTCCGAATGATTTCCGCAATCAAGTTCCGAATAAACAGAGAGTCGTCCAATCTCGGTCCTCGTCCCAAAGTTCCCGCTCAGAAGTGCATGCACTGCTATCGATTAGCCAGTCAGCATAATGAGATCGGCCGGATGTCCACAGTGCGCCAGAAGGAGGAGCGAGAGAAGCGTCCATTTATGGTAATAAGTTTCGGTTGGCCGTATAGCAGCCGAGCAAGCAAGCAAGACACATCCTGCAAGCTCTCCTCTCCTCCTCGCAGACAATTAGCTTTTCGACGTTGCAACGAGATGAAGTCAAGCTTACCTCGCCCTTCCCCTTGGCTCTCTGTGTATGTGTGTGTTGAGACCAGAGAGAGAGAGTGGGAGGAGTAATGCAGTACGTAACATGCTATCTATATTTTAATCAGTCATAATTAAATGAATATTTCATCTGCTCTGGGCTCCTTCACAGGGGGGGTAGCTGTCGAGGGCTGTGGGAAAGGGTTTCATGCAAATTCACTCCAGATTGGCTTGGAAGAGAGAGAGAGAGAGAGAAGGAGAGCGTGGAAAAAGAGGCGGAAATCAGCGAAAGACGAGGGCGAAGAAAGCTTGATGCCGAGCTTTCGAGCACGATATTTGAATGAGCTTGGGAATTTGTTTCCGAATCAGAATACACTGCCTAAAGCTTGTTTGGGAAATCTTAAATTGCTTGGGAATTCACGAGCTTTATTTCTTTCTTCAATGACGAGATGAATATGCAAACTTTTTTAGGATATGATTGGGGTAGTTTAATCATGATTACCTTGCAATGAAACTATTAAAATCAAAAGTTTAAAACTATTGGCTTTTCATAAACTTTTTTATTGATACAATTGACATAATTTGTTAATTTTAAATTACAAAAGCTATTGAATAACTTAAGTGTTGGAACGAAATTGAAAAAAACAGCAACAATAGAGTATTAAAATGTGGGTGGATGTAATTTCAGGTAAAAATAAATTGATACAAGCTTCAATTGTTTAATAGCCGAGTTTCTAGCGTAAATGATTCAGTATAGTAGGCGTATTATAGGGCTTTTTCACCGGGGATAATCCGCGTCAGTTCGAAGTTTTTTTTTTTTCCCCTCGTTAATTAGTTTAGTTTTCGAGAGTCGCCGTTAGTGGAAGCGTAGGCTGTACCACCGGCCGGCGGCGCATTAAATACATAAGCTTATTACTGTCTATTAGCATACTACACATCTACGAACTCCATTGGGTGCAATGCCGTGATGAAACTAAGAACGTTAACACGAACCTCGTTATATGGACTAGAAATTTGCTCCAGCAAACCGTACGAGAATAACAAGCTAATAGTTTTGAGCTTTTCACATTCACAAGCACTTTAATATGCGATTTAGAAGTTTACCTAACTAACTTTTGAATCTTTAACCATTCACTTTATTTTATTCAAATGACCTACAATCACTTTGTTTAAAAGTGTAGTTTGCTTTATATAAAGTTTGGTCGAAGACAAAAATTAATTTGTGCAATATTAATAATTTTTGATAATTAAATTATAATTTGAAGCCCTTTGCCTTCTCTGATCATTAAGACGTGTCACAGAGTCTATACATTCAAGATACCAAGCGGGAGGGGGGGGGGGCACTTTGGGCACCCTGGGCACTTTACCTTATTTAAAGTTAGAGGGAAAAAAATGTAACTTCTGAGAACTCTATTAAGTTTAAGTTGTGAATAAAGTTTTTCATTGCTGTTTTTTCTCTTTTTAAATTATTATCAACTTATAAGTAAAAATTTTTTTTGTTTCTTATTTTACTAAAAAATAGTAATACTAAACTATAGTAATGGTCTAAAAATTCAAATTATTATTAGCATTTATAGTAAAGTGAATTCAATAATATAATGCTAATCCGATTATTCTCTGAACGACGCTAATGAAGTATCAATTTATAAAAATAAATAAGGTTTTTTATTTTATAATAAAATTTAAATAAGTAAGAACGTGCTTTAAATAAAATAAACTATTTTGTTTTTCCCCAGGCTTTAATACTCTTTTTGAAGAGACTAGTACCACTCAGCGCGCTGCAAGCGCGCATAGGAAAAAAAACAATGATTGTAACCTCAAAAGGCACTTTTCGAATATTTTAAAAACTTGTCCACCAATCAGCTCACGAATAAAATCTTACATTGAAAATCTCACCAAAATGGCGATAGCTCTCTTTTATAAAGGGATTTACAGATTAACTCATCCGAATTTAACAATGTTTACGAAAATATTAAGAAATTAATCAAATGTACACGGAAAGAAAGGCGCACTGTAAAAAGTCTGCCGTGCACCGAAAAATCGGTGCAAGGCACCAGTTTCTCAAAATTTATAACCTCCACAAGGATTACTGCTTTACCGACAGTGTCGATTTTAGAAATTTCGGTGCCAAGCACCGAAAAATCGGTGCAAGGTACAGAAATTTCAGTGTCTGTCATGCAGAAAGTAGTGACGGTTACTCAGTTTTTTAAAGCTCTCTGAAACCACCGCTTTGCAGTGCGTCCTTCTTTCCGTGTATATTTCTTAAAAGTAAAAAAGTTCAATTAAAATATTTAATTGAAATGAAGCAAGACAGCATCTTTCGAATGAACATCCATCAAAATAAAAATGTAAACACAGTGGCAGAAAAGTAGTGGTTAAAATTATGAGAAATGCTACCGACGAAGCCACAGTCCACTCGCGATCTATTTTTCGCAATAGCGTGGGCCTAATAATAGCCGAGCGCGCGTCCATCCACAATGTACTCGGTGTTTGCGTTTTCTAAGGTCGCGGGTTCGATCCCCTTTGGCTGGGAAAACACGCTGCTATTTTCGGGTGAAGTGCCGTTTTAATATTACGGAGTTGGGAACTCGGGGGTGCTGTCTTTTATTTTGTCCCAGCGACAGTTTAGAGTTTTCGCGTTCAACGCACTCGCTGCACCAACGAGGAGCTCCTAATTGTTGATGCTTCAACCGAATCTCGGGTTTTTCGTTTCACTTGCGGCTAACCCGAATCTACGCGGTATAATCGCGTGAAAGCGTTAAGTCACTGGCAGGACTACGCGGGGAATTAATGATGTCGTTCACTTGCCGGATTTTCGGATGGTGTTTTTGCGAGCTTCAAGGTTTTGTCGAGTTGTAGAGTTTGCCCTTTTTTGAAAGTCATGATTTTACGTTGAAAATCATTTATTTTGAATATTTTAGTTTCAAATTTTTGTTAATTAATTCAGTTGACTAATATGTTGCATTTTTGTAAGAAACTTTTTTACCCAATATAAAAGTTTTTTTAAACCAATATAGCGTTTGTGGTTCAAAAGTCAAAGTCAAAAAAATTTAAGTTAAAAATTAAGTAAAGAATGATTGAGAAGTGAGAGTGAGTAAAGAATGAGAAATTTTGACGATCAATTAATAAAAACAATATAATCCATCTTGTTTGAAAAAAGTACAGACTGAGCAGAGTAGTAAGCTTCGGCAGAAACAAAGTTAGCCCTCAGCGAAGAGCTATCGAGTACCTATTAAGATTATTAAATATTTCACGACATTTCATTTCAAACATGAGTTATGTACATAAATTGTCATTAAAAGTTTATTAGATCAAATTCATAATACCACATATTTTTTTATGAAAAGTAATTTTTTTAAGCAGCTGTTACAAATCAAACTTTTCTTTTTTTTTTTTTTTTTTATTGTAGAGATGCGTTATTACTTTAAATGTAGTACTGAGTTTGCGCTGAACTAAACTTGGCAATATGAATTATTGCTTGAAAACTTCTGCACTGAGAAAACCGCAACTTATAACGGTAGCAACGAATACGATGGCTAACCACAATAGCCACATACATCTTACCTCAAAATTTTACGATACAAAAATAGTGCACGAAAAATTAATTGAATGTTTGTATGAATAAGTTACAAATCAGCTGGCTTTTTTCACTATATTTCTCGGTATAATTTAGTTATTTATTCTAGCGGGATAATTGTTCTTTTTGAAAAAAAAAATTCATACATTTTTATATTTTTAAAATGAAATATAATCTCTATATTGTTAATTTAGTTTGTCTTTAAATTTTTATTAAAATGTTTTCTTATTGTTGATAAATTTTATCAAACTTAGTTTTTAATTAAAAGTTTTTCCTTTAATCATTTTAACCTTAAAAAAAATACGAACTCTCGATTTGGAAACGACCAAATCAGGAAGGAGCGGAATGAAAGTTTAGGGTAAGGTGAGTAGCACACGAAGTTGAACAACCGCGCGACTTCCAAGTTCACTCGGAACGAGAAAGACGTGAAGGTTTATTTACCGAGGCAGTTACTCGTGCATTAATTAGATCGATTAAGCCCAATTAGACTCTCCTTAAGGGTTCTACGTCCTCTCGACATTTACCTACTTCTCTCCTATCCTTTTCTTTTTACATATAGGTAAACTCTCGAATTTGTGCGTGTCATGTACTGGCTTTGAGTGCGTGATGCAGCTGCAATAGCTGAGCGCGTAGCGTCTAACCTTTTCGCGGTCATTGCAAATGCCTATAAAAAGAGACCGTCTGAACGATTTCGCACGTGAATCAGTATTCGTATTTATAGAAAACCAAACGCTCTCAACCTAAAAGATGTTATTGAGATTTAATACAGTTCTACTTCAATAAAGATTTACAAATATCGTCAAGTATCCTTAGTATTAACGATCTATTGTAAAATTTCAAACAAATAATCCTTGCTGAAAAGTAGAATTTGAAAAAATTTCCAAAAGATATATTTTTGGTAAAAAATTTATTATAAAAAAAAAAAATTTACATTAATTCTCGTAGCCTTATTTTCGTTAAACATAAAAAGATTTGAAAGTTTATATCGAAAAAAATTGTAATATTTCTTTTATTATAATATTTGGTTTACACTGCTGTTTTGTTATTTGATATTGAGCCGGCATTAACCACCGTCATATGGGGAATCCTCAAAAATTTTTAAAATATACAAGTATTCAGAAAAACATAGTTCTTATTGAAGCACACCTCTGAAATTTTGACCACATTTTCTTATCGTTATTTCTAACGCTGATCCGCGAGGAAAGTTTGTTGCAAAGTTCGCAGGCGAAGTTATTGCAAAATTATCAATAAACAATTCATAAAAAAATTCAAAAAATGATGACGGCAACCGATCCAGAGGGAAAAAAGAAGATAAAGACATTCCATTATAGTATTTTATCTAAATAGTAAGGTAAACATGGGGAAAAAATTGTTTAAACAATAATATTGTTTAAACAATTTCAAAAATTTCACAATTTTGCTCTGAAAAAATGGATTCATATTTTTCAGGAAAAACAAAATTAAAAGTGTCCTTAGATATTTTTTATTTAAAGCCTTAGGTTATGTGAAAAAAATCATTGAAATTGAAAAAAGAGTTCTTGATCACGGAGCCAGAACGTTCATGATAGTTTCTTTTTGCAATAACTTCACCTGCGAACTAAAAAATAAATTTTTTATTATTGGATCAAGTTAGAAATACAATAATAAATAGTTGTCAATATTTCAAAAGTGTGCTCCAATTTTTACTATACTTTTCCGAATTTTTACCGAGTTTAAAAGTTTTTGAGAATTCCCCATATAACATTTAAAAAAATAAAAAAATAAATAAAAAAATTTATAAAATAGAAAAAAAAGTAAAATTACCCAACTGGGTTTCAATTAGTCATGGAAGTATAAGTATATGACTTCAACGTCGAGTTACATGACCAATCAGTGTAAAAGCTCCGTTTCAGATACAATGGAGTCTTTGAGACTGCAATTTTCCGCATAATTGTAAGAGCTTTAGCTTAGGCATGTAACATCTCGAGACTTATCTGGTCTGTCTCACGTGAATGTAAAGATTCCTTTTGTCCCAGCCTGTACAGAGTGCAGCAGGCTGGCTGCGAAGCACCTTGTTAATTCACCACCTTGAAATTGCGTCGGGGCGCTGTTGCTTCCCTTATCTCGGCTCGGCGCTTAAGCCACGGGGTTGAAGGATGCCTACCCTGGACTAACGAACCGAGCCGAGAGCTTCGCCCAATTCCCAAACAGTCAAGGCTGGATTAACGGAAATAGGTACCTTACTCGGGCGTACGCGAGGCGCCACTCTAATTCCTCGGGCTGGCTCATGCATGTTTCACTGGATTAGTGCTATAATTTTACGTCCCTGCTTCCAGAGTGAGAGAATGAGACGTCGGCCCTCTCGGGGCCAGACACTTTAAGACACGTACTCCTGTGAGAAGGAGGGCTGAATGATGTAACGCGGAGCTGAATATTGAGAAGTGTGCTAAGGCTTCGGCTGAGAAAAGCTCACTTACACCGAGCTTTACTCCTGAGCTATTCAAATTTGGATTTAGCCTCACTTAGATTGACGACTACGTCGAATCCTCAGATTAAACAGAAAAATACAAAATAAAATGAATTTTTTTCTTTATCGTCATGATAATTGAAACGAAACGAGCTAGACTATTACAAGGGTCGCTCGGAGACGAAATAAAAGGGCTGGAAGTTGAGGAAGGGTCGTAGCAATACGTTGAGGTAACTCGAGCGGGAGAATTAGCCGAGAAATTCATTAGAATTTAGCAGCGGCGAAGCTTATCGTTCTACTTAGCTAATGGGGCTCACGTGCCTTCGTAGCGCGAAGGGTTAAGATGTGTCGTTGTCGTCCGCAGCTAAGATCCTAAACCCCAGCCGGATGTCGTGAAAGATAGCAAAGGAGCTGTAGGGTCGATTTTTTCTTTCCAAAAGTTACCCGAGCACCGCCAGCAGCAGTTTCCTCCTTCGGCTTCCTCCTTTGACTCTAATTCCTCCGCTGGTGCTGCGGTTACGTCTACCGACCTGCTGCCAGCTTCCTCGTTCGTGCATTACACGTTATTACATCGCTTTCGAGAAAATTGCTTTTAACCAAAATGTATATCAACTGAGTTATTCTGATGATTTATCCCCCTCGATTATTCTGGTTTTTTCTTTCAATACAATGAACCAGACCTTTAAAAATATTATTTTTTCTGCATGAAACCATAGGAAAAATTTATAGTTTTACTATTATCATAGAAAATTACTTACTCTGTTAAGCTTCATTGGATAGTAGATCAAAAAATAATCGAAACTTTATTAAAAAAATAAGATTATTGAAAGAGCCTTTGAAGGTTTTAGAAATATGTCACGATTTTAATATTCCAAAACTTATCTCTTCGGTAATTTTGAATAAAAACCTATCTCAAAAAATTTTTAAAGAAAAATATTTTTGAAAAGTCTACATCTTTTCTATTGTATGAGACTTACAAACGCGAGTAAAAATCTTAATATTATTGAAAGATCGGCTACCAACGAGTCCGCAATTGCCTGCAATAGAAAAAAAAAGAGAGCAGCTTGAGAAATACTCTTTGAAGAAAATAAACGACTCATCTCTTAATCAAATGAAGGAGATTTAAAAGAAAAAAAAAAGCTAAAGCCTAATCGCATGTTAGACTTTGCGTAAAAAAACTCTTCGGTATTGCGAGAGTCTGCAAGAAAGCTTAAGTTATCGCAAGGAGGGAGTGAAAATAGGCACCCCCGTCTGGTGCTACGGCGCGCCTCCTTCGACGCTCGGCATTAGCATAGGTGGAGGAAGACGCGCTGGGCGACGACGAAGCCCCTGAACTCGACGAGGTTAATCCATCAGCATAGGCATGTAAACGTGTACGTTGGAGTGGCTTCGGAGTCTCTCTCTCTCTCTCTCTCTCTCTCTCTCGCTTGGCGTCGACACTCCGTGAATTCCTCGATAAATACACTTTAGGAGGGACGCCACGGACGAGGAGGGGTGGACGCTACATTATGCACGATTGTGTATGCATCGCACACGCAGCGCACGACGAGCCGTTGACTAGCGTCAATTGATCGGCTCAGACTGCGCTGCAAGCTTGTGCAAGCTTTGAGCTTTTTACTTCTTAACACTTATTTTCTTACTCAGTTTTCAAAGCAATTTAATTTAGTTTTTTTTTTTTTTTTTTTTTTTTTTTTTTTTTTTTTTTTTTTTTTTTTTTAAAGCAGTGGAAAAGCTTTATTTTTTCTTATTCTTTACTTTTTCAGAGGAATGAACAATTTGAAAATATCATAATTACCGATTGTACAGAAAAAAAAAAGCATTTATCATATCGGTGTAGACAGGCTCGTGAAAATACCTTCGCCGTTTCCCTTTATACAAAGCACACACCCATCGTGCTTGCAAGAATACAAGCAAAACCGAGGGATTAGGGCGAGTAAAAGTAAATCAATAAAACCGGCGAACTTTCACAAGTTCACGCGAGTGTAAAACTCATGGGCTCTTAATAAATCAGGTCCGTGCAAAACCGGGGATGCTTCAAAAACACTTACGCAAAAAGTATATGGTACAACTTAAAAAAAAAAAAAAAAAAAAAAAAAACCAGCAATTTGAAGAATTCCATGGCTCGCGTGGCCTAGTTGCGGGGACCGTGCGTATCAGGCGCATCTAATGCAAACAAATAAAAGCCGGGGTTGTAAAACGTTTACACCCCCGTCGAGGGGACAGAGGGGGGACGGCTGGCGCTGTTGCTTTGATTGGCACGCGGGCCGTTAAGGGGTTAGCGGGCCACCGTATATTTGGGTATCTAGGGTGCAGCGGCTGTGCGTAAGCGCGCGCGCAAGGACGACTTATATTGCCTACTGCCGGGGAGAAGAGAAAGGAAGAGGGGGGACTCGCGAGCCGTAAAACCTCGCGGGCTGCTACTACTGCGGGGGATGGAGGCTTGATGTGCCCCTTTAACAAAGCCGGCTCTCCACCCCACGAGTCTTTATGTCTCGGTTGGACTGATGCTTCCTCGCGCGAGTTTATGTGTGCGCGGGAGGCCTGCTGCTGCGATGCTTATTCTCGATTCCCGCTGCTTAGCTCCACGGCTTTAAAATTCAATTCGGTGCACCCTCGAATTTATAATCACGTATCGAACTTCAAAATTTGAGATTAGAGATCGAAAGTTGAATAGTTTTTGGCTTAAAATCATTTATTTAGAAAAATAAAAATAGTGGTGAGCAGTCGTATTTTTTAGATGTTTAGTGTCATTTGAGAAATTTGGAATTACTGATTTCGTAAATAAGTTTACTCAGCTGCATTTAATCTGCAAACGATGAAATTTACGAAGACTCGAGGTAAATTGACGAAATATATAAAACGATCAGCACGTAAGCGCGTCAAATCCTCTGGTCGTATAATGGACCGTAGTGCAAAATCCCCACTTGAAATAAAGTCCCCTCTCTTGGCTGCAGTTTAGTTTGCCGGTTGTTTGAAATCTCTAGCAGCAAACTCGTGCCAAGTAAAATCTGCTATTAACGTCGCGGTGGTGTTGGTAGTGGATGCACACCAAAGTCAACGACAACAACAACAAGCACCACCACTGCCATAATCGCTCGGTCGTTTTGCTGTTCCAGGCAGCCAGGCAGGACACTCAAAGCCAGCTACCGCGAAACTAATTCGCGACGGGGAAGCCGCAGCAGTTGCGCCATCGCCGGCCCGGGCGCGCGACCGGCTATACGAATGCCAGTAGTAAGAGATGATAGCTGCTGGGCCGAATAGTCCTCGGCGTTGTAAACCCATTACCCCACCGGAGATATTTGTTTACGCTTCTAACGGTGCTTCTCTTCTTTTTTTTCTCCCATCTTATTCCTTTCGACTGTACCCAACTGAAACTTTTTATTTTTCAACAAAAGCTTATTGCTCAATTTCAAAATTTTTATTTGGACTGAATTTATTATTCAAACCGTTGCGCAATTGATGGAAGAAAGTCTTCTCACAGTATGGTAATTTGTTCAAATAATTTTCTTCAACTCGGAATTAAAGTATGCGCGAGGAAGAACGGATTTGTTTATACTCGCAGTCAGGAATTTGAATTTGAAATTAAGAATAAAATGTCGGAGGGGGACTTTACTACCCGATGGCAGACCGTTAAGGACGCCGGAGTGTCATTTAGATTCGCGGAAAGAGATACAAAGTAAGTTAAACCGCTGAAGGACGCAAGATTGATATCGGCTCGAACTGATATAAACACCAGCAACCGCTGGCGTCGGTAGCCGTAGATGCAGTTACGTTTTGTGCGTCGCGTGCGTCTTCCTACGCATTTCTAACTTGGCAGTGGCAATTATAGTCGAAGAAGAAGAAGAAGAAGAAGAAGAAGTATAAATAAATTAAACGGGGGTCTCTCTCTCTTTCTACGCGGTATGGCATTCAATGGGACATTTAAGGGGGGTAGTTAATTGGCGCATTAACTGCACCGCTAAACACCGCCACTGCGTCGTTTCTTCTTCTACTTCCTCGCATTTTATTTGTTTCTCCTTTTCCGTTCGTTCCTCCAACTGTGGATTTTGCATATCCCTTTAGTTCTCACAATAAAATATTATCACTGTAATTCATACGAAACTCGCGTTACGTAAAAGGGAGCACGGCGGGGCTAATGAAGTAACTCTGAAGACTCTAAAAGAACACGAGTTTCAATGTTCGTCCTGACGTTTATGCGATAACCGATTCTTAACAGTACCAAGAAGTGCATTTATTTCAACACGTTAATTGATATGCCCATTCGGATTCATAAAAGTGCCATTTTGTAAACCGGAATTTAAAGTGTATCAGAGACGCGCGCCGGCTCTTTACGATGGGCTCGCGATGGGTCATAAAGATCGCCGATCGCGTGTATAGGATACTCCCCTCGGTCGATAAATTTA
Source organism: Encarsia formosa (assembly GCA_038277355.1). NCBI lineage: Eukaryota > Metazoa > Arthropoda > Insecta > Hymenoptera > Aphelinidae > Encarsia > Encarsia formosa. The sequence continues at coordinate 9,614,681 of CM076188.1, forward strand.
CTCCTCGCGAGATGGACAACACAAGAGTGCGGGGCACTGATGAATCAAAAAATAAACGTCCGTATCGCGACGTGAATAACAAGATCGAGAAACTAAAAGCGCGATATTGCGAGTCAATTGATCCTTATGAGCCGGAGCGACACGATGAAAGGCGAAGAAAAAAAAAGAAAGCTTACACGGATATTCGGAGGGTTTCGTAATTTCCCGTGGACGCTGTTTCGACCGTAGCTTACATAAGGTAATTTAACGACGTCGAATTCGTTTCAAGGGCCAGCCGCGAAATGAGAGATAAGTTTTAATTTATGTATCGGGCCTTGTACTCTTCGACGTTTGATATTCATTGAATTTTTTACGTAACGCTACATCGAAGGGAATTCCTCGATCCCGAAAGATATATAATTTCGGTATGAATATTGATTGTAATCGCAGAAACGAGATATCATAAATAAATCAAGAAGAAGCGAGGAGGAAGAAACAAATCCCATTCATCCCTGACCTTGGCGCCACTGGAGCGAATTTTCCCCTTCGGAAGAAAAAAAGTGCCAGAGCCAGGGAACGAACGGTCGCGTCATTAACGCCGCGCCCACAATTTTTGCTCCCCTCCTTGCAAATTGCTAAATTAAAGCCCTCCCTTCTCAAAAGTGACGCATAACTCGTCGTCGTAGTAGTGGAGGTTACAGCCCCGTAATTAAAGAGGACGTACTGGCATCCTCATTACCATCGCCCTCGTAATAAGCGCGTAACGAGTATTTCAAGCAAAAAAAAAGGCCAAGCTTCCTCTTTTTTTTTCGTCTTGGGAATTCAATGGTCTGTGTGCAGTGGTAATCAAAATATAATAAATTCAACGCGTGTCGTCGGAGGATTTTTTTTGGTTTTTATCAGCACTTACCGATCGTAAAGTTGGGCGAATTAAGTCGGGTACAAGCAGCGTTCGAGAGAGAGAGATGAAGTTAAAAGCGTTTTATTTTCAATTTCGTAACACCGGGGCTTATACGTGTCTATCGAGTTGAATTTCAATGTTATTGGCTTGCTGCTCGTTTAATTTTAATGGGGTATCAGCTTTCAGTGTATAATATGCTCGTTTTTAAATTTCAATAACGTGTTTTAAAGGTACGAATTTAACTGCCCCAGGTGTAAACGTGTAAAAATCATCGAGTACATTTAATTTATTCGCGACGAAGGGAGTTATCGCACTAACTTTTATTTTACTTTATTTGAAATTCATTTTCATTGCTACTCTAGGTTGAGACGTATGAAACTCTCCTATATTTAGTTTCTGCATTATTATTACTCATCTGGTAAAAATACATTTGTAATCTACTGTTACTATTTAATGTTAACTTGAAGTTGATATAATTTTCAAGTGATAGCGCCCTTTTTGGCATTTTTTTTCATTTTTAAAAATTATGTGCCCGACGCCAATTGCCGTTACAAAGAGTAGTCAGCTAGACGATATAAAAAAGCAGAAAAAAAAATTTTTTTTTTTAAATCCAGTCAGACTCAATTGTGGACTTGTACCCTCAACTCCAAAGCTTATTGAAGGAGTCATTTTTATTCGGACGCGAGCATTGGACTCGAAAATCCGGGCCTGAGTCCGCGGACTCTCAAACAATCGAGTCTGAGTCTACACTTGACTCTGTATTCCGAGTCATTGTCTAGCGCTGATTGTTAATGATTGTAATTCTTATTATACTACAAAAAATGAGCCCTCTTTCTGTCTCTATTTCACTCACTCAAATTCTCTCAGAAATCAGATTTGATTTGATTTGATTTTGACTTGCTGAAGCCCAGAAACAATTAAGCAATTCTTATAACTTCTGGGAGAGATTGGTGCTCCACGCCGTGTCATTTATGCTTTTTCCCCTCGGATGGTTTATTTTTCGATTCTTATTATTTTACTTTTTAATCTTTCCACCTATACCTTCTTTGAGCTTAGCCTATCGTAGAGTTATTTATACGGGTGTTACGTGCAAAGCGATCGTTGGCTTGGCATCTGCCCTGTAAAAAATAAGAGAGAGAAAGGAGGGGGGAAGAAAAAGGAAAAAATTCAACGGTACCTTTAAGAGTTGCGGTAGAGTACTTTCGTGCCCGCAGCGAGTTCGAGAAGTGATTGAAAATTTTTACGTTCGATTGTTTTTACCCCCGCCAAGGCGCCCAGTTCGTGTGATTTCGATTTATCATGCCTCTTTTTTTTTCCTTCCTACTACCACTTCTCTATCTTTTTTCTCTTCCTCATCGCTGGCAGTCGATAATTGAGCGATATTCTTTGGTAAATTGTTCGTTAAGAAACGCAAACTTCCGCCGGGCTGTCGCAAGAAAAGCCATGAATTCATTTATGAGCAAGAATGGAAATACTGATTGCATTGTGTTGGCGATTAAGGTGGTGGTGGTGGTGGTGGACTTTTTAAAAGCTTCATGCACGCAAGAGGATTTTTCGATAAAAATTACTGTGCACTTTTACTGCAATTTAGCAAACCCACCGAAAATTACTGTAATTTCAGTGATGAAGTGCTTTGGAATTTTTCTCGAAAGAACTTTCATCTAGATTATCATTATTCAAAAGAAGGTTCAAAATTTCAAATTTTCTTCAGAAAGAAAGTGTTTTTTGCGAACTCGTGATTATTTTGATTTTTCATGTTACCGGATCACTGTCGAACAATCAGCACGTGTCTAGGCACTAATTGCGCAAGTACCTCAGATTTGTTATTCTCGAAATCCCAATCCCACACAATTAGCGAATGTCAACTTACCAAGACGTTGACACACCTTCGAGCGTACAATCAAAATATTTTAACGAAAAAAAAATTTGACCAAATTGATTTACGAGCCTCATTAGCATCGATTAGGAAAACCGAGCCTCGAAAGCAAAAAAAAAAAAAAAAAAAAAATGAAATCACGAAGTTGCCTGGAGCCGAATCACGTACGTGCACCGAATGAAAGAAAAAAAAGTCGAGCGAGCATACGGTCTCACGCGAAAAGTCGATCGATTCGACGGTGCAGGAAGGGGGTGGCTTAACCTCTGTCACGTAACTCTTTCTTAATTGGTCGCAGGGAGCCCCCGAGCGACGAGATTATTCGCATCACGCCCGAGTGGTCCGATCTTCCTGCGAATAGTTAACGTTACCATGCGAAAAGAGGGAACCCGAGTCTTGGTCAGGACTCCCGAGTCCCGAGAATGACCCTAAAGTTTAAACGCTCCCAGCTATCCTAACCCCGAAAAGGGGAAGAATTTTGCGTACGTGATGGATAGCCGAAGATTTGAAAGCTCGGGCTTGTTTGCCAAGGGCAAACTTGCAGACTTTCGAAATCTAATTTCGTTACTACGAGAAAAAACCTGGGCTCAAAGAGGTGTGGCAGAGCTCGGAAAATACTGTTAAAATTTACACTCCTGGGTTATTTGAACTAATCCTCTTTGAAGCCGCGTTATGAGAAAAAGAGGGATTGGATCAAAAACAATCACTACGATCTACTGAAAAAACTCAAATCCTTTTACCTAAAATAATAGGTAGGCTATACCAATAATTTATATTTATTAAAAATTAAGTATCTAATAAAAGGGAATATCTGGGGTAAGATTGTACGAGCCAAAAGTTTCGATAGTAAACTTTGGATCGCGGGGGATACAGAGCCAAGACAATTCGTACTTAAAATTTTCCTGCAAGCTCGAATTTTTTTTCTCCCATCAAGCCATCGTCCTATCGTTTCTTTTGATTTGGAGTTAAGTTTCGCCGTCTTCGATGCTGCCCCTCCTTTCCCAACGAGAAAATAATATCGCGTTTCAAGGGAGCTGCTAGTTCGCCAATATCCGTGTAATCGAAGTTCTTTTTCAGCTGAAGAAGAATCGAAGAATCTCTCTTTCTCTTGGAAAAACTGCGGCGCTCGCTTTTCAAAGTCGCTCGGGCCGTTTCAAAAAAACTTTTATTCATCTCGATTCCACTCCACCCTTCAGCCACACGCATGTAATCTTCAAGCAGCCGAGAGATTATCTTTTTTTTGTCATGAGGAAGGTAAACTTTGGTCGGTCTTGAAAAAAGAAAAAAAAAAAAAAAAAAAAAAAAAAATAGAAACTGAAGAAGAATAAGCCGTCGTCACTCGGTGGATAAAAAGACAAAATCAAGATTTTTCTGGTGAAAACGCGCCGTGCTGTGTGTGCGGACGCGCGGTTGTTCCAGACAGCAGATCGTTCCAAACTTTCGTAATTCCATGGTTTGAGACGACCAAGTTTTATTCTTTTGCTGTCCTTATTCCACTCAACCCTTTTTTTTTTTTTTTACACTACAGTTGAATGTGATTGTTTTTCATTACCGCATTTAAATTTCATTTTTTATTAACTCTTCATTTAATTAAAGTATAAATTATTTTTGAATGGATTTGTTTCAAACAATTCGGTTTATTAGAGCTACAGTAATATTTTATTCATTATGAAATTTATTGAATCTTCGACATAAAAATCAAATTAATTTTGACTGATTACAAAATAAAAAAAAATTATAAAAGGTATTATTGAAGAATGGAAATTTATGAATACCTGTTTGGAGCTCCCTTTAATATTAAATTCAGCGAAGTGATGTATTTAAAATTGTAAATGTCAGTTATCGTTGAACTTGTCATACCGCTCGGGGAGTAAATATATTCGCATAATATTATTAATTCCCTCTGTCAACAATCTTTTCCAGACAAGTTTATGAAATGTAAATAACCCGAGTAATCCTCTCGAGTATCGTGATACCACGACGACGAAAAAAAGTAAAAAAGCTCCCGAGCGTATATAATATAGTAGTAGCAGTGAGGTGTTAAATTTTAAAGCTCGCACATTATCTGCTGCACGAGATTTCCTTCTCGAATCCGCTTTTCGAAGCTGTTACAGAGAAGAAGGATCGAGAGAGAGAGAGAGAGAGAGAGAGGCCATTAACGCAAATAAAAGCTTTTCTTCGTCGAGAAATGAAAATGATCATAGCTTCCGCGTCGACGTACCGAGTAAACCTACGAGCGCTCGTTTTTATTTTGCATTTGTTAATCATACCAGCAAGGGGAGGAAATAAAAGAGTCCGTGGTGGATTTTTGCATTTTAATTGCTGTTTTTCATTGTGAGTCCTCCTCCTCCTTCTTCTACTTCTTTGCCGGACACGCGTGTGCGTGGCCATAGAATTTTATTTCGAGCATCAAAGAAATGCTGTTTATGGGCTAATACGCGTATAAAGACCGCGGGTTTGCGAGTTTGATTATGATGTTTTTTTTAATCCTACTTCAATGGAAGATCATGCTGGAAAAGCCGCTCTTTATCTTTTGTGCGTGTTTCATGCCAGGCTTTTTTATTGTATTAAGGCTGCATGCTGCATATTGTATGAAGATAAGTGGTGAATTCTCCCTTTTTTCAGGGTAGCCGACTTTTTGATGAAGTTATTAAGATCTGTTTACATGGGATAACGGTTATTTAAAGTTAAAGGGTAATTTCTCTTGTTAAATTTATGGTAACTTTATTAACTTTTATCATTTGTCATTTTCATATATCCAAGAATCAAAATTTTCACTGAGAAAAATCAATATCGAAAATATTATTTAAAACTTTTATTATATTATATTAAGTTAAGAAATTAAATCGCATTGTAATCTGTAAGATTGTAATCTGGTGATCTCGAGTTATGCACTGACAATATTAAAAGCTGATTTTCAGTATAAAACTACCTATAAACTTCTAAAGGCGAAAAGAGCCTCAATGCTCGTTAATTTATGTTAATAATAACAATAAAAGTCATACCGAGCTAAAGCCAAATGGGTCGTTCCATTGTCACTGGTGAGACATTTGTACACCTTTCATATGAAGTAATCCAATTGAATTTTCACGAATTTATGAAATAGATTTTTTGAATTATTGACCTTTTTCCCAATGCTTTTATCCTCTCAAAAAGATTAAAATTTTGTGGTCAAATGATGTCTTACTTTTTTCTTTAACTAGACGATTTGTATAAAATATTTTGACTGAAAAACTGTTTTTCACTGGGGTACTCTAGTGTGGAATGTCCCACTAATTATTTTTTTTAGAAGAAAATAGAATCATAGCTGCTGGATTCAAGAAAAAAAAAAAAAAAAAAAAAAAAAAATTGAACGACCAAAACTATAGCGAGACAAAACAAGTGTCCTTGGATCATCAGAGCGTCATCCCATTGTGCTGGACGAAATCGCTCTCCCCGTTATTAGCTTTTATGATTTATAGCTAATCGAATGCGGTCCACGTGCTGCAGCAGTGAAAGAGAAGATGCAGGTCGACTAAAGAGGGGGAGAAAACCGATCCGGAAGCCGAGGTAAATGGCGCGTGCAGCGGGCTTTGCGTATTTATGCCGTTCGACTTGCGGACGTAAACATGAGAAACGATTTGGGAATTGAGGGAGGAGTTGGTCAGCCTCTCTTTCTCTTCTTGGTCAGCTCCCCCGAGGGGTTTTGGCCGGCTAAGGCGAGGATTTGCGCGAGAATTCCTCGATCCGCCGGCTCCTTGATTAATCTCCGGGGAGTCGATCATCCCGCCCGCGTTCCACCGAGGTTTTCGGATCTTTTTTTGACCACCACCCTCTCCTCTTCTCGGTGGTTCAATTATTTTACATTGCCCTCAATTCATCGATACAACGTTTTAATTAGTATTTAAAAAAAGGTAATTGTTTTATCCAATTACCGCGAGTGATGTAATGCAAGTTTGCTTTCCCGCAATTTTATTCAGCTCACGATAAAAAAGCTTACTTTTATAGCACGAACGATAGGAAAAATCGCAAACAAGCCAAGAGAAAAATCTCCTCTATAAACAAAAAAAAAAAAAAAAAAAAGAGGAGGAGGAAGAAGAAGCAGCCAGCATCACAACTTGTACCTATCGCGATCCCGCCGGTATAAAATACACCACCGCCCCCAGCCAGCTAGCTCCGGTGCATCTTTCGCATAAAAGAAAAATCGCAAGAGCACGGTATTACAAAAGAAGAGAGCCGTAGCAGTGGTAAAAAAGAAGAAATACAAGATGCATTATTAAAGCTGCAGCGAGCGTGTGCACCGTGCGCCCTCGTTACGCAGCAGCTCTCAGCTTTTGCACAAGTGAGTCGCGAGGATTAGTTATACTTTTTACTCCCTTATTCGGAAGCCTCTAATTTTAACCCTTCGTTTATCCTCACCTTTTCTTAATTAAATTTTTAAAAATGCCAAACAAATTTTTTAATTAATTTAAAATCGTAAGCTTCTGCCAGCTGGATGATTTTCGAAAAAAAAAAGAAGGAGAAGAAGGAGAAAAGAAATTCAATTTGAAAGCGAAGGCAACCCTTGCTCGAGCGGCAGCAGCAGCAGCATCAAAGCCATTCACCGAAATCCAGGCATCCCCATTTGAATACCCCTCCGTACGCGAGTGCTTGAAAGGCAGCGTCTAGCTGCTACCACCCGGGATTGCGAGCATCGTCGTCGTCGCTAATTTTCCAGAAGCACGCGTTACGCCCGGGCTTTTCGTATTCAGCGCGTCTCCTCCTCCGAACGATCGACCTGGCTGACTGGGAGGAAAGAATTTAATTCCCCGGTCGCCGGCCCGGGTAATTCGCCAATTCAGAAGCAAGTGCTTTACCGGGGCTTAATGACTGCGCGAGAAGAACTGCGGTCATACGAGGATTCCCGCTTATGTAGTGTGGCCCGAAAATTGAAACTACACTGTCCGTTTTAAAATACGCTTCAGGAAGCGCGAGAGACGGTAAATCTAACCGTGTTTACCCAAAGCCCGGGCTCTGATAAAAGGAAAATTCACTTTTTGAGGATAAAATTTTATCCGAATAAAGCCGGCCGGAGTAGTAGGAGGAGATGGATGAATAATGCATGAGAGTACGAGGAAAAAGTTTATCTTGGTTGATAAAATCAATCATTTCTTATGCTGCCGCCACTGCGCCGCGCGCTGCCTCAGAGCCGAGACAATATTTTCGGGATGAGCGACTCATCGACCTTATCGGGAACACTAGTCTGCAGTCGAGAGAAGCCATACGGCGCTTTGGCACTCTTTTGGCTACTTAAATCAGCAATATAAAGTAGCTGCTATCGCATAGCTCACTCTTCGAGAATAAATCGGTCGAGCTCAAATTTAATTTGTTCCATCCCTCTGTTTCTCTCTCCAACTATTAGCTCGACAATGGATTACGAGTTGCTATGATCGCTTGCTTTCTGGGTTACTCGATCATTAAAATTAACTAACAAAACGCCTGCCTTCGATAAACATTATTAAGAGTTATTGAGACAAGAGAGAGTTATTATTTCACTTTGACTAAATCCGTAAAAATCAAAAAAAAAAAATTCGAATTTCAAAACGTCAAAAACAGATCAACCTGTAAATTACAAGAATAATTAAAAAAAGTTAACAAGTTCCTCCATAAGTTCAACAGGTCTAAACTTTTTTTATACGTATGAATGGCAAATTTTGTTTTTTTGATTGACAGTTTTAAGTTAAACTGTGTCTTTTGTCAGTAAACTTCAATTCACCTTGTATCAAAACTAAAGTGTCTTATAAACTCTTGTATAACCTTTTTTCTACTTACTCCTCTAGATTAAAAAAAAAAAAAAAATTCAAGAAGTCCGAACCAAGGAAGAGTATTATATTATACACTCGCAATTGAAATCGAATAAGCGTGCTTTGGTCGGAAAAATTCTAGCTGAAGGCATCTGTTGCATAAATTACGGGCAGAAAATAAGACGCGTACATTTCGATTGAAAATCGATCGTCTATTCCAGCATCCACGCACGATGTTCTCTTTTTGGACAACCCGTCAGAGAGTAAGAAGGGGGGAGGAGGCATCGAGGCAGCTGCGTAAGAAAGGCGCTGCCATGGTGTTTGGCCCCGCGGCGCAATATCGAATCCCGCGTGTAATTGAATTCGCTCTTGTTTCCTCCTCTGGCGTATCTTTTCTTTTGCGAATTCGACTAGCTCAACGTTTGACCTTACACAGGGGAGCGAACGCTCTAGTTTATACGTCTATGGGGGAGGGGAGATGTATTACAGCGCAATAAATTCAACTGCGCAGCGACGGAGTGTCGACCGAGTTTTACCCCTAAAGGCCGCCATCATTGGCTTTACAACCCGTACACTTTTTTTTTTTCAAACTTTTCTCTTTTTATTGTTTCAATCATGATGGGATTACCGGAGAAATTTCGAAGCAGCCAGATGTAAAATTGAGGGATTGAGACGAGTTTGGAAAAAAAAAAAAAAAAAGTAAGAGGTAAAATTTTTTTATCATCCAAGTTGAGGGAGTTCATAGTAAAAATACGATATGCATGACGAAATTGTTTTGACGAAGCCAGTTGTGGTGGCGCACATGGCCAATTTACGACATAAAATTTTTCCTTTGAACGTAAACAAGGAAGAGCTCACGGGGAGGGTCAGGGAATTTTCATAATTCGATTTAGCCATAAAACAGCCTCCCACACAACAACGACCCGTAAAATTCTCTCGTTCAAACCGAATTATTCATCCGGCTACTTCTTTCTCTCCCCGCGGCAATCTAAAAAAAGTGATAAAAAGGGAGGGGAGTATGCCTTGCTGTTTCTTTTTTTAAAGTACATACCTAATGAATAGCCGGTCTGGCGATAATCAAGCGGCCCGAATTCGGTAATTTCTCTCCCGATCCCCCGAAAAAAGCGACCCCCCCGGATCGAGCTTGTAGCAGAGAGTCCCTCGGGAGCCCTTTCCATTTTATAATTAACGAACCACGCGGCACCATCCCTCCTTTACATCTCGGCCGGCATCGCTAATTGTCACGCTTCGGAGGACTGATGCGATAGGCACGCGGCCTTGCGTTCTAGTGGCTACTCTCCGTTTTTTTTTTTTTTTTTTTTTTTTTAAGAGATGGATGCTAAAGGTTAAAGGGCTTCCTGAAACGTTTGATCAAGTGCATTTGGTTCCCGAAAACGTTTGAAAGGGGTTTTTTCGAATTAATATTCTACTACGCTGCCCTGATTCTGGAGCGTTCTCGTGCAGCATACTTTTTATTTCAATCGCTACTGCAATCATTCTGAGCAACGCGTCCGAGTTTGATTTCTCGTTGGTTCGGAATATTTTCGACAAATAGCAAAATTTCATTTAAAAATTTAAATTATTTTTCTAAAAGACTGTGATTTTTTTGAAATTAATTAAATTTAAAAAAAAATTAATTATTCTTGTGTAAATATTACTAAAGTTTTTCTTATTTTTTTCAGGTAAGTTTGCAGATTACAAAATTTAAAATGAGCTGTAAGGAAGACATCTAGAATCTTCAGATCAAGGTACCAGTAAAGCAACAATTTCTTACTTTACCCGAAAAGGAATTATATTTATAATTCATGAGAATAAAATAAAATAAATTGAAATTTTGATGCCGAGCACACCCTGCCTCCAACACTAAATTCAACGTTTTCGTACACTTCTGTTCTACCAAGTCATAACAGCAAGCCCATACATTCTATAAAATTTACTACGCCCTCAACAACATTTTGAATTATGCGGCCTAGAAATAAATGCAAAACCTCACGGTCGTAAAAGAAGTAGGAAAAAAAAAAAATGATTATACGCTCGCTCTTCCAATCACACGAGAGAGCGTAAAAAATATATTCTATGAAGCGTACCATAAAAAAAAGATAAAAAAAAAAAAAAAGAAGCAGCCCCTCCTTGAAGAAAAAAAGAGCGTATCTCTCTGCCCCCAACACCTTGATAAGCCCAAAAAGGAGAAAATAATCCGTGACGTCAAAGCCGGAGGAGGCTCGTAAAAACTGAGATATTTGCGACTCTCAATTAGCTGGCTCCCTTATCTCCGCTTAATTACATTCAGATAAAAAGAAAATGAGAAGAAGAAGAAGAAATAAATAAATAATGCATAAGTCTCGGGACGCGTAAAAGGCAAAACTAATTCGGGGCGGTCGGGAAAAGGCCGAATAGTTACGCTCACAATTTTTACGATCGACGCGTGTGCGCACGGTGATATAAAAACCCGAGGCCTGCTGCAGTAACGAGCGGCCGATTTACTCCTCCAAATTTTGGGGTTAGGGGGCGAGCGAGGGCCTTTGACCGACTTAGCACCGCAGACGGAACGCGTGACTTATCGGTAATTTATGCCCGCCGGGTTTGACACCCAGTCTGACGTATTTTGACGATTTTATTGTTATTACGAAAGTTTATGCGCGACGGAGGAGAAAAAGCATAAAAGTATAATTCGTGGCCTTGTGACGCTGTGCGGTGCACATTGACTTATTTAATAACCAAGGGACGACACTTTGGGAGCGTTGATTGCCGATAATTCACGGGGATACCGCGACGCATGTAATAAGTGGGCACGCATAAACTTCTCTCTTGACTCCTGCCTGATGACCTTATTTTCAAGCATTAAATTCTTTATTGTTCCATGAATGATCAAAAATTTGTACTCTAATTATCGGGAGCCACACGGTTGCGCAGTTGGGGTGAATGATGACAATAAAATGAGTGACTCATGGTTTTCAAAAAGGTAAGGGATACGGGAATACTAATCAAGCGTAAACAATGAAAATTATTCATTCTGCGATGCGAGTGTTCAGCTTCCGCTTATTAATGTGCAAATACACCTGATCTCAATTAGTGAATGATACATTGTATGATATTGCGCTTAAGGCGACTTGTTTCTAAATTGAATATTGACTGAATTGCTTGGAAAGTGTGTCCAAAATGTATTGTTTTTTTTTTTTTTTTTTTTTTGTTTAATTTTATTAAAGCACTTGTGATGAGGTTGGCAAACCAAGCGGACGAAACGTCAATTAGTATAAATTAGATTATAAAGATCCAAAATTCAATGGCACCTCAATTCAAATGATCCTTTCATTGATCTATTATTGAGATACGGGATAGTGTCTATCAGAAAATTATTGATTTTTCAATTAATTCTTTCTGATAAATTGAAAAAGTAAAGAACACTAAATACAGTAATTCTTACACTTACTCGAGGTTGCGGTCATTACATTGTTTTTTGAATATTAAATAAAAACTATTAAAAATTGTAATTATTTTAAAATACAAACACTTGCACATCTCTTTACTACAACAAATTTTATTGCAAAAACTGTAAAAATTTGAATCTTTTCTTTCGTGTGACCGTTTAACTGTAACAAAAGCAATAAACAACCATCGTGTTTTGACCTTAGCGACCCTCGGCAATCGAAAAAATAAACCATTAAATTTGAAGTATGAAGTGTACAGTTGCACAATGGTCCTTGAAAAACAATCGTAACTCGATCGTCGCGATAAACCAAAAATTCTCCCCGGTTTAAATTAGCCCAATAAATTTCCCACCTCGCCACCTTCACAAAAGCAAACGCCGTAACCGTCTATGGAGTGGCCCATAAGGCGGGCAATAAAAGTTATCAAAAACCGATACACATTTAATTTGGAAGAAATCAAAAGTGCATCAAAGTCCCGAAAATTAAAGCAGGGAGTCGAAAGGGAAGGGAGAACCCCATTGGTGGCGATAAATAACGTGCCCACTCGAAAATTTTCGAGCGTCGTTATCTCTCGCGAAATAATCCGGGGTCCACGGGGACGCGCCATATGGGACAGCTGGTGTAAAACTGTGTCGAGTGCGAAAAAGAGTCATCGAGGCCGCACGCCTGATGAGACCCCTTCGATCACCCGCTGGGGCGCATAGCGGCGCTGATTTTTGGGTGTCGAGTATTTGTCCCTCGTTTATCTCCTTGTTGCGAGATATTTTAATTTCGTTTTCGAGCTTTACCGTTAAGACTTTTCATTGCGAGGGGGGTATTTAAATCATTAAAATACTTTGCGCGAGGTCAGTGTGGCGTGAACGTGTGAAATAACCAATTTTACAATAAAATAACTTGGGTACGAGAATTTTTTTTACCTCGGAGTAATTAAAATTTTTGAAATAAGGATCAATGAAAATTCGGTGAATTCGTCGAGGCGAGTAAATAAGAGAGAGGCGATGGTGTAAATTGCATCTGCTTTTGACGCGCTAATAGATTGATGATCGACGAAATATCTCTTCAAAGTATGTCTAGTTTACAGCAGCAGCAAGAGAAGAGTTGATGGCGATGAAATGTTGGATGACGCACTTGTAACGGGTTCGGCCGTCGTTATTGTCACCCGTGCATTAAACTCGAGGGCTTTAATTAAACTCTACTTTGGAAGCTCGCCTGTATGGAATTAATTATGTACGCGACCGACGTACACCGTTAACGTGTTTGGTAATTTAACCTTTTGTTTGGATTTTTAATGGCTTATTGAATATAATTTAATGCACGCCGCTGATCAAATGGCTTCCTGTGCTGTTATTTCGAGATCAATTTGACGATTTTTTGAAATTAATATTTTAAAATCAGTTTAGTTCGATTGAAAAATTATCAAAATTCATTATAATTATATGGTATTTTAATAGATCGACAAATCCAAATTAATTTGTATTTTCAGATAAAATAAAACAGAGACATGTAGTAATTCGATGTTCAAATCATAAATCAAAAGAAGTGAAGAATCAAATGTCATATTTTTTCTTTATAAAAATGAATTTTTCAGTAAAATTTTTACATAAATTGATATCCTAAATTTTGGTGAGAAAACGGGTGAAATAAATCTAGGTTTAAATAGTTCTTTATAGCTATAGCTGGTTGGCGATGTTAACTCTATTTTAGTCTTTATACAATCTACGTGATTCATACGTTTTAGATTTTGCACCTAGACTTCGGTATTTCAGAGGATAATCAAGGTATACGGTTGAGGAAGTAAAGGGTAATCTCATTTTTATCATCGATTTCTGAGCAGAGAGCGACGATGTACATAAAAAATTACCCTCTTTTTAGGGGTATAAATATTTTAAAAAATATCCAAATTGAAGTATACGATTACGATCTGGCACGTGTAGCAGGGCACTCCAATCGCTCGGCTTACATAAATTCGCATAAAAAATTAACGAGTTATAATAAAATAGGTGATATGCAGGATCCCCCGGCTCACAGCCCCAATAAATTCTGCTCTATTCAAAGTGCCCCCGGATCGTTCGTCCCGGTCATATCGTCTGATTTTAAAAACCATAAAGTCGAGCTTTTTCGGCTGCGCGTCGATAAGGCGTAATCGCATCGAAAAAACGGTGCCCATCGGTTTAAGAAATCGGAATTGAAATTTCGCCGCCTATCCCCTTCCATTTTTTTCTCTCCCTCGTCTCTGATGTAGCGAGACGGCGCCTTTAGATATGAAGAAAAACATTCGCGATCTTCGTTTTTTTCCTCCTTGCGGAGCGTGATTTAGATGCGAGAGGTACGAGACCCCGCTAATGGAAAATACTTTTGAAGAGGGTGAAAAGTCGTGTCGCTTTTTTGATAACGCCACTGCTTGCCGAATTGTGAAAGGATATCGTTTTTTCATGATTTAAAATATGAATCCCACTTGGGGATTTTGATATGGGCTCGCTTTTTTTTCTTTTTTTTTTTACCGTGGAGCTTCGCTGAATCGTGTTCTCCGAAATTAAAAAGCTTTTTTTAAACTTTTTTTTGTAAAATTAAAAAGCAAAATAATTTCGTGAAAAGATTTTTTTATAAAACAGAGTCGGTTCCCCTTTCATCGGATACTCGAATAAAAAAATTTCAATTCGCAAGCTGCGATTTACGCATTTAACTTTTGTAAAGAGAATTAATTTGAATATTCTGGATATACAGGGATGAAAAATTGTTAAGCCACTTTTTACGCTCGACAGCGGTTCGATAAAAATATTTCACCGAGTCAAAATTATCGAAAAAACAATTTCACACCCGAGATGAACATAATAAAACGCGCATCAGCCCAGCAGCCCAGCGCGATAACAGCAAATCTATCGAAAATTACAAAACCCACTTTTCCAGCCGATTCGGTTCTTCCAATATTTTACTCCCCGGTAGAAAAAAGGGCTCGCGCTCTACGCGCCCGCAATAATACAAAAAGAGGAGAGAATTTTCCCCGTGATGTGTAGTCGATGTCTATCGTCGGTGCGTAACGAGATACGCGCTGGAGCCCATTGTGCTGGGAAATTGGAGGCGCTATTTTTCGAATTTATCGACTTAAACGTTGGCCGTATTACCGACCCGCTGAAGGGCTCGGCTATAGTCGTTGGAAAATTTATTTACTTTATCGGCTTTATTCTTCTCGCCCGTGCCCTGATATTCTGCTATTTTCGCATTATGCGCGCACCGAAGATGCTGCCGCAGTGTTTGCGCTCCTCTCTCTCCCCCCGTGATTCTCCGAGGCCTGCGAAACTTCGATTAAATGTAAATGCCGTGTAAGGGCCTCGAGGTAATGTGATTGCAAAAATTGAGGTAAAAAATAATGTTTTTTTTTTTAGAAAAAAACATAAAAACATAACCATGAAGTCATTCAACCTTTTTTGATTATAGTAAAGCACACGCTGATATTGAACTTTATTTGCTTCGTATTTTACGTTTATCATACATTTCTTGCGCACACAAAATACAATCACATGATGATGATTATCATTCTCACATTTGAAAATTATATGTCTTGAGTTCCTTAAGGTTGTTGGGTCGGTCCATGATCTGACAAGTAGATTCTAACAAAAAAGTACTCATTTTGTAGGTAATTGCTTCTTATTGATGCCACTAAAGTTTTAGGGCAAAATGAACCTTGGGAGAAAAGATATTGCCAAATTTGTTTAACACGTAAGCTTATGGGAATCACTGTTTTCTTGAAAGTTTAACAGGACCTGACAAGTATATTTTAATGAAAAAATTCATGATACCATTGGACCTTATGAGCTGAAAAAAAAATAATCAAACACTAAAATCTTAGGTTAGCTGCTATGTTGTGCCACGAGTGCGAGAGAGACAGAGAGCGCCGTGAATCTCTCCGTTCGACTCGCACTAGTATCTCTTTCTCTCTCGCACCGACCCAACAACCTTAAATATTCTTGCTCACTATCAGGTACATAAAGATGACTAGTGTTGGTTACAAAATATATCTTAACTTGTGGATAGAAAAATAAGAAATCAGCAACTATGGGTTTCGTGGTCCTCCATATTTTTTTGTTTTTTTTTTGTTTAATACAGTCATTACTACTATCACATTCAATGTGTTGATTTCAATCACACTGTTGTAAACGCAAACATCTTGCCACTCAATCAATCAAAGCAGTCACGAGACTAATTCAAGATAAGAATTCACATGTCCCGAAAAATGCTTTAAAAAATACCACACGTTCGACTACCGTTCCAGCTCTTAAAACTCGAAAAGGAAGACGTAGGTAGAAGGCTAAAGAACATCTCAATCGCAGGTAACAATTTGGATCGGATGAAAAATATATCTCAACCGGGGCAGCTGTTATTTCGCATCGATCAAAAATTAAGCAACCCGCGCGAGTAGTAGTTTGCATGGCAAATAAGCCGTATAAATCTCGTAGGCCGGCTCCGTTCAACACCCCCTTAAAACTCCCGAAATAATCGCGGGTGTACGGACGTTTCTTATTCTCCGGGGGTCATTAATCGGCCCTCGTAAATCATCCGGAGGCAGACGCGATAACGCGTCTCGAGGTATTAAAGATACCACCGCCCGCGTACGTTTTCATTAGCCCTGACGATTTCTCCCGGCCCGTAACTGATGCCCGAAATTAATAATCGAGCGCGCCACGCCCGCCCCGCGGTCCGTAATTGTCCTGTGCTCCTTTTACCCCTGCAACGACTGGATTGTGTCTTTTCAAATTGAAAGTTTGATCTGATTTTTAAAAGTTCTGTTTTTACAACGAGCGTGATTTTGTTTCAGAAATGAATGTATTTTGGTACTCTGGATTTGTATACTCAAGAGTCATTTATTCGTCTCTCGGAATATATTATGCATCCATACTTGAAAAACTTTTTTCATTTCAGAAAAGCAAAAAAAAAAAAAAATAAATTACGTGTCGTGCTGCAAAACCGCTTTCATTAGTATTACCCGGTCTTTGGAATAATTCCTTTTTTTTCAATTACGCTTTCCGCTCTTCATTTTCTTTTTTTTTCCCCCATTTCTACCCTGCATACACGCCCCTGCTTTTCATTTCAATCTGAATGCGATTTAATTTTCATTCCGGTCTCGAATTTTGAATTCCTTCAGTGTTCTTCAACTTTTTTTTTTTCTCTCCTTTCCTCTCCCCTGTGAATTATACACGGAGGCAGCGGGAGCCACTTGTACAACTTTTTTCACGCTACTCGTTCACATTAATTTTTTCCCCTTGATTATGTTGAATTTCAAAGTGAGGTGAACAAAATTTTCTCTTTCTCCGTCGTAAGAATCTTCAGTTTTCATTCAAATTTGGATCAACCCCATGTTTTCAAATCAAAAAATTTTTTTTTTAATTTCAATGAAACCACGTTTTTGTAAAATTCGTACCAATGAGAAAACTTAATCGCTCCGATTGCTCAAGATACGGTAACATTAATTTTCCAATAGTTTTCTCAACGGTGGCGGGGTTTAGAAGATTGATTTACCAGAATTGTACCTTATTACCAGTGATTATCGGTGCCTTCTCGTTCGTCCCAAAATCTCGACCCTTTTCTACCCCTCTTCGGTCGGTGCTCGCTTAATTACATTCTTTAAAAAAGAGGAACCGTTATTACCCGAGAGAAAGAGAGGGAGCGAGAAAGTGTTCTTACTTAACGCAAAAACTTCTCACTTTAAATGCTGCATAAAAGAACTCTTCGCTGATGAAGATTTTACTTTGGAGATTTTTATCCGGAAGGAATTTTTTACGCTTCATTATTTCTCGATGAAAAAAAAAAAAGAGAGAGAGTAGGAGGAAGAGGGAACAAAAAAAATACTTTCCAATCTCTCGCAACTTTTCATTTTGACTTATGAATAATTGAAATGGCCATTGAATTAAAAATTTACTAAAATCACAGTTTTCAATTAAAAATCTTGAAATAATATTTTTCATAAAAAATTCAAATTTGATCAAACAAGCGAAATTGTTACCTTTTTTTTACCACCGTAGAAAATGATTGAACACATAAACTGTCTTATTTTTTTTTCCTCGACCATGCATTTATGTGCTCATCAAATTGGTCGATTTCGTTACGCTTTTTTTTCTCGTGCGCTTGTCCATCAAACCGTCATTACGTCCATCACTCGTGGTCACAGTAACCTAGTCTCTTATTCTTGTCCACCAGAAAAAAAAAAAAGCAGGGAAATAAATCATTCATAATGATTTTACTCCGCGTGAATAATAAAAAAAAATGATCATCTGGTGTGTATCAACAACTGTTCCCCCTCAACACAGTGTTTTTTTTTTCTCTCACCTTGATTGTTTTCCCCAGAATAAGCAACTTCAGCGTCCAGTATTCTCCGGGTTTTTGCTCATTTCCTCGTGCAATCGCGTAAAAAGCACCCCGGCATTGGTAGGTACCGAGTTGGGGTGACAAAAGTGGAATTTCTTGCAGCACGAGTGTGCACTCGTTTGGAAAGGCAGCGGCAGCACCCCACGTAGTCCAGGAATAAAAGAGATATATAAACTAGTACAGCGAAGGTTTGGGGGAGGAGGATGCGCAGCCGCTGTCATCGACAGATGATCCATCTGAACTAATGCGGACTTTGTGTCATTTTTATAATTCTGGTCGTTCGGGCCACGTGCTTGGCGCATACAATGTGCGACACATCACGACCGAGATAATTTGTAAGTAATGGCACCACGATTTTGGGATGCTTTTCTTTTATTGGTTTGTTTTAGCCTTGATTGCGTTTATGGCGAATCAATCTCTTTTGGATCGTGAGCATAGACGAAATTTATGATGCAGAAATTGTTGACCCTCGGATAACTGTTTCTTTGTAATAACTTGAATTAAAATTTTTTCAATGATTTAATGAATTAATTCTTAGTTAATTATTTGATATAATAGGCTGTTTGAAACTGTACTTAATTTGCCACACGATTGACGACTGCTTTTTGCATTGGCGATTTACACTGCACCTTCGATGATACTGTAGATCTAATTTTTATTATAAGTAATTTGAGGTTGATGTTTGTATAACTTAGACTGTTAAGGTTTTATTCAAGTTTGTAAACTAATTGTGAATTTTGTTTTTGTTCAATAAAGTCCTCCTGAAGAGGTCGGCAAACCCTGGCCGACGAAACGTCGAGGAATTCAGATTATAGATTTGTTTTTGAAAAATTCTTTTTGCAAATACACCTCCTGCCTTCAACCGATCCATACGCCCTATTGGGTGATTACTCAAATCTTCATGTTATTTTTTTTAATGGGTAAAATTTTTTTTTTTTTTTTTTTTTTTTTTTTTTTTTTTTTTTTTTTTTTGTAGTTACTGATGCATGTATTGGTAGAAACGATCACTGCGGGACTTGTTAATATTCAAATTTATTTTTATTTTTTTAAAAGACTTTTTTGGAATCGAACACCTTTTAAATATAACCTTAAAAATCAGTAAAATTATCGTTTGTAAATAAAAATGAAACGATGGAGTTAAACTAATAAATTATAACCCGGGTGGTTGTCAAAAGTATCGTAGTGAAATTCAAAAAAACTTAACGACGATGAACGCTGTAAAACTCCAGATAAAAAGATTAGCGTATTACTGGCACTAGTGGGTGCTCGGAAGGTTCATACGAGATCAAACATCATTTACTCCACGTCCCAAAAAGTAAATCTCTCAGACGCCGGCAACAATTTAATAATGCAAAGTAGGAGCCATGCAGGTTTAGTGGGAGATGCGATAGAATCTCACTTTGAAGAGGTAGGGGGATGATGGAGTCTCGTTAAAAAGCGAGAGCAGCGCCTTTAGGAAAAAGTTTTTCTCGAGGGCTCGAGCGAGCGAGCACCAGATGCGATCGGTATCGCGGTAGTAGCAGTCGTTTATACTATAAACATCGAATGGACTCTCCGGCAGCTCGGTGGAAGGAAGCTCGAGCTTTGCATAAAGTCGTTACGGGTTTACTGTTATTGGGCCTTAATGATTATTGGGAGGACGCCGACGCTTCCGAACCGGAGGAACGAGACAAGCTAGAGAGCGTATGGGACCATCGTCCCCCTTCCCGTATTCCTCTCTCGTGACGATGATCCCTTTTCATTTTCTTCCCTTTTTTTTTTCTTTTTCCTTTAATTTCAGCTTATCTCGTTCTATGCTATTTGCATTGTATCAGCGTTAGCCGGGGGAAGAAGCTTTACCTGATCACTTTTTTAATCTGGGTAATGCGTGTCTTTAGAACCGAAAAAAAACGCACCAAAATTACCGAGTGTTATTTTCTGCTTGAATCGCGTTGGGTCATTGAAAACCAGTTATTTTAGAAAAATAAGCGCTCACCGTTATTTAAACACAATATTTATATCAGAAAATATTTTTTCCAAGCAGTGGAAAAAGGTTTTGAAATTATTCTTCTTCGGTAAGTACTACTCTGATACGCTCCATTTGCATTCCGCGTTATCACCATGAAGCATTATTCCATCCGCGGAGCGGTATTTCTTTAGTTCGAAATAACCATCCGCTGGTGGTACTAATCTCATAAATACCCGCGTAAACATTATAATTTTGCGT
Source organism: Encarsia formosa (assembly GCA_038277355.1). Classification (NCBI taxonomy): domain Eukaryota; kingdom Metazoa; phylum Arthropoda; class Insecta; order Hymenoptera; family Aphelinidae; genus Encarsia; species Encarsia formosa. The sequence goes on from CM076188.1 coordinate 9,635,190, forward strand.
AGCGGTGTATCACTCGAAGGCGTCGAAAATAGCTCCCGCGCTGTATTTTTCTCCGTCTTCGGTGCGGGCGTAATCTTTTTCTCCCTTCACCGAGGAGTATCCATCTCCATCCGAAGCTTTTTTTTTTCTTTCTTCTTACTCTGGGAATCTAAATGATCTCCATCCATAAGTCGTGGAGTGCGGTCTAGTTGTATCGGCCAAATGGAAAAACGACGTTGTTATTTGTTCTGATAACGACGATGCTTGTCGGATGAAGATGTATGCGTGCACCGAGTCTGGACTATGTTATTTATGTTCCTTTTGGATCCAACAGTTTGTCTTACCTTGAAGTATTAATAATTTTCTACATCTATCTAAAATTATATATTTTCATAATTTTCCTTGGTTGTAAGAACATCGTTCTCAGTTTCAAATTTCCTGTCAAAAGTACCGTCTGTGATGTATCGACGAACCCAATAATTAAACGTTCGAAATTCACATTGTTTTCTCGAGTGCACAGTCATTTAAATTGAATCTAATTTTCAAATAATGATTTAATCAGTTGGAAATTGGTCCGTATTTGTGTAAACAACATCAAAAAGCAATTTTACGGCTGAATAATTGATTAAACAAACATAATCTCGGGGAAACGAATTATTCGCGATCTCACAAATGACGTAATAGGAATAGGATTTGTCTAAAAACAATACTAATTTCGGCAACTAATTAGTGTTTCGGCTGCGAACAACGTTCACCCTTCCATCCGAGTGAGCATTAATTTTAATTAAATCCCATTATATCCTCGCCGTAAAATTTGTTTTCGAATAAAATAATTAATTTGGACTAATCTTATAAATTCATGATGAAAGTATTTGAAATCACTGTAACAGGGTTGGATCGGTAAGTAGTGAGCAAAAAATCGCCAAAAAACTTGAATCTACCAGAAGGGAGTGACTACCAGAGTGAAACTGGCCAAATATTAACATAGGCTTCGATAAACAAGTCAAACTATCAATCAAGGTATCACCCCCGAGTCTGCGTGGCAAGCAAGTTATTCTCTTTGTTTATACGTGGAAGTTGTGCAAGCCAAGCATTTATCCTCCCGCGCGCGCTAATATCAAAAAGGAGGGGCGATTTCGGGAGGGCTGGACGGCGCCTTTTAGACAAATGACGCCAGCCGGGAAGTCTCTGATTTAGTCATTAATTTTTTGGAGGGGTTCCCGCTGGGGGTGATCGATTTCTTATTTTTCGTCCGCCATCATCTTTGCGGGGGGGAGGAGAAAGGCGGCGCTTCTTTGTGCATGCGTGCGTGAGTGCGTGGGGGGTGGGCTGCAACGGCCCAGTTTTTCTCCCCTTCTTTGTTCGGCATGTGATCCGCCCAGTGGAATTTGTTTCCAAAGACCTACGGGCTCCCCCATGAAGTCGAAGCAGAAGAGGCTTGTGTGACACACAAAAAACGCGAGGGCGCGCTACTTGATTGGATTCCTATTCCGTTCTCGGCTCCCTCCTCCGGTGATGGGTTTTCCTTTTGTGAAACTCCTTTGTTGCCATGGGGGTGGATGCTTTTTGAGATATTACTTATTAATTCGGCTCTTGCCTTATTTTGTTTTTATCATGGAGCGACTAATGCTTTCGATTAATATTCCCTCGGCGGTTTTTTAATACAATTCTGCTGGATGCTTTATTTACATATTATATCTATCATAGTTTCATCTTTCAATACTACCTCTGATAGTTTTGTACTGACATAAAGTAACAGACGTTTTAACAAAAGAAAAATTAATGAACAATCTAATTCGAAACATTCAAATAAGGTCAATGAACCTAATTTTGCAGTAAAGTGCTTACTTTTGACATTTTCTTAGTTTTGCATTATTTGAGCGATTTTTTAAAACGTTAAAATATTGAATTGTTGATTTGATCACACTTTACATATTAATACATGTACATACAGTTAATATAGAGCTTCTGATTCAAGTTTGTATAATTTTTTATAGAAAAAAAATTAGTTTTACAATGAATAATAAATTAAAAATTGTGAACCTAATTTTTCACTTAACTAACCATCAATTAATACTGTTGTTTGACATATAAATACTGATATATTTTGATTTTTTCAAGTTTCAAGAAAGTTTTTTAATTTTTTTATTTTATTCCTATCCATAAGCTGTACTAGCTAGTTTGCACTGGTATTTCAAATACCTGGTAGTCAAAATTAAAAGTTTTCCAGATAAATTTTCTTTAATAACTTGTACTTTTTAACTATTTAGGGATGAAATAAAAATGATAAAAAAAATTTCTTCAACGGATTTGTTTGTTAAAATGGTTCTCGGCAGTGACCAATGAACTCTCGTAGGAAAAAAAAGCTCTCACCAGACCACTGAAATGAATCGAAAGACACCTTTATTTTCGAGGAAGTAGCGATGGGTATTCCAATGGGTTAATTCAACGTGAGACGGATCATTCGACCTCCTCTCGAATCGCGACAAGTGCCACGGATGACTTAACAGCCTTTCCAAATGAGTTCCGTGTCTCTTCTTCTTCTCCTTCTTCTTCATCTTCTCGTCGAGGATCCTTTTCCTACAGGACTCACCCTCTCCGACTACATTTTACTCCCACGTGACATTACCACCGGCCGATGTCGATTAAAAGCCCTGATCAATCGAACGAGCGTATATTTATCGCGGCTCCCTCTCGTTTTATCCCTCTACTTGTAAATAAAATGAGCCTCGGCTCCCTCTTCATTTTATTACCCTGTATATTTTAAAATAATTACTTCTATCAATGGGCTACGCTTGATTACTTTTATTACTGATTTAATGGTTTAATTTCAAGGTATTCGCAGGTATTTTATACGGGCAATTTCAAATCGATTTTAATCGAGTTCTCTTCGAATTACAGCTCTTTTAATTACGACTGATTCTCGGCAATATCGCTAAATAGATTTCTTGATGTTAAATTTAAATTTTCACATTGAAATGTTAATAGTTTAACCATCGTAAATACAAAATATTAAAACTCATTTACTTGGTAATCGTACATAATGAATCTTAACAGAAATTTTTGGTGATGACAATTAAATTCTAGACAAATAAACAATAACTGTTATAACATTTATTTGCAATTCAATGATAAGTACTCCAATCTGCAGTTAATTTTATAAAACATATACAAACACACGGGTTAAATAAATGATCATTTCCATATTTTACGATAAATTAAAATATTAGGAATAATAAAATAAACAAAATGATGATTGTATATTTATTTATCAAGCATCAGTTTACTGAAAGAACCCGTAAAATCTTAACATTCAAACACAAATCTACGCGTTTTACGTTCCACCACTGATTTATTCGTTGAGGATGCAGGTGCGACAGAGTGCATCGATGACAGAGTACGGATCGCAGTTCGAGCTGGGGCGGCGGTCCTCCAGGTACCCCTTCTTCTCGTCAGCTACGCTGCGGGGAATTCGTACGCTCGCGGCGCGACTAGCGACCCCGGCTGAAAACTCGTGTAAGCTGCTGGTCTCGCAGCTACCGGTCAGACGTCGCGCGTTGTCCTTGCCCTGCCTCGGGTCGTACGCTCTGATGTGAATTTCGTGTCGCTTTCTGAGCTTTTCGATGGCTTTTTTTATCTCCACCAAGCCATTGTCTGCTCGCATCGACTTCGTCGAAAAGTTCGTGTGGGCTCCCGAACCGTTCCAGCCTCCGTCTTGTACAGGCTTCGGGTCAAGGGTCGCCACCACACCGAAGTCTTCGGCGACTCGGTGAAGAAGGTAGCGGGAGATCCAAAGGTCGTCTCCAGCTGTTATGCCAACACTGGGTCCTACCTAAAAAACAAATCAATTAATCGTTTTTTTGTTGTTATGGATTTTTATAATAATCAATTGCCAACTAAAAATACCTGATATTCCCACTGGGAGGGCATGACTTCGGCGTTGACACCGCAGATCGGTACCCCGGCATACAGACAGGCGCGATAGTGAGCCTCGACTATTTGGCGTGCGATGACTTTGTTGGCACCAACTCCGCAGTAGTACGGCCCCTGGGCAGCCGGGAAGCCATTCGTCGGCCATCCAAGAGGCCGACCGTCGACGTCCAAAAACGTATACTCCTGCTCTATTCCAAACCACGGTTCTTCCTTTTTAACCAAAGCTGACTCCGTGGCTTCCTTGCAGATGGTTCTCTTGTTCGAGGCAGTCGGTTTAGTATCGAAGTCGTAAGTCTCACAGAGCACCAAGATATTGTTGTTACAGCGTATTGGGTCTCTGTAGATGGCTACAGGATGCAAAAATACCTCGCTGTTGGTACCGTGAGCTTGATACGTGGAACTACCATCGTAAGTCCAGATCGGCAGGTCTAAAAAATTTAATTTTTTTTTTTTTTCATAAATTTACTATATAATTTAAAAAAAAAATTGTCCATGCAATGAATACGTGGCAATAAACTTTTGAAAAACTCAGCGCGAAAGTAAAAATTTTTTAACGACATACCTGAAGGATTTTTTGGTACAGAGCTGATGGTGCGAGTTTTACTTCTGATACCCTCGCCAGTACCATCAATCCAGATGTATTCGGCCTGAATCTTATCATCTGGTTGAGGCAAATCAAAGTATCGCTTCATTATTGTTTTGTCCAAGGCTGCATTGGGAGAATCTTTTAACATAGTACGTGACATGTTGCTTGCGCGATCTCTGTAATTACAAAATTATTAAAATTAACGTAAAATATTACCGTAAATATTGTTTTTACTCTGATAAACTAGTTCCAAAGAAAAAAAAAAGTTCCGATAGCTTTAAATTTGGACTAAATATTAGAACCAACAATAAAGGTTTAAATTAAATTATACTAAAAATCTCGCTAAAAATGAGATGTACCATTTTTTGTTCTCTTTAAATCATATAATGTTTAATAGAAAATAAAAAATAAATAGGTTAATTCGTGTAAAAACGAATCTTACGACAATTTTGAATGGATTTCATCATAGTTTTATTTACACCTCTAACATTCTTGTTTCTTTTTTTTTTTTTTTTTTTATCGTGTACCAAAACAAGAAAATATCATCATTGTTTTTATACAGACAATGCAATTTCAAATTAATTTTTTTTTTGCTTTTAAAAATATAAAAAAAAAAAAAAATTTAATATATAAAATACATTTATCTAAAAAATTGATAAAACTTTTATTACCTTCGTAATCAGTGGCAAACAATGAAGCGTAAAATAAAATTATAATTTTTGTAAAAACAATTTCGAATCACTTGGTGCACTACACTTTTAATAAGGTTCACTCTCTCCAATGGTTGTTTTCGAACTGGCTTGGGCCACCAAGTTTCATTCCGTCTAGTCCGGGCCATTGCTATGGAAGGAGTCCTTATCTCTTTTCTGATCTTTCCACTGAAAAACAACTATGGAATATTTCGAAGTTTCTTGTGAATCCAAATGCTTGGAATTTTGTTTTTGAATTTTCTCAAGTTAGAAAGTAGACGTGCCCTTCTTAAGCAGTCATTAGTCTCGGTAACGGCCTTCTTTACTCAAGCTACTTTACGATACATTTGAAGAGCCATATTTTTCGGCATTATGGTTTTAAATTATTTTATTTTCGTGATGAATATTCCACAGGTAGAATGCTAAGGAAAATTTTCATATTTTGAAACTGATAACAGAATTATCTTTTGACAGTTATAAAATTTATATCAGATTTCATAATATTTACAAAAATACTCAACAAAAACTTGTGAATAAATAGTATGAACAACAATAATGATTTTGTTTTTAACTGAAAGTAAAAATTTTTTCGAGCACTGCAGAATTTAATAAAGTGAACGCAAATCAGTCAAAATACTTATTCTTTGATCAAACATATAGCAAATAACTAAAATTAAAAAATACGTAAATTCAATCTAGGAAAAATTAAAGTTCGAGATGGAACAATGTTATCAAGTGAATTTCGTGCTGATGAATGGCATAGTTAGAAAAGCAATAGACTAGTACTACAGAGGTTCAACTGCCTTAACTTTTTTTAAAAAATAGGCACTTATTTGTTTTCCTTTGTTTAATGTAATTATAAAAGATACCCTAGATTTTTATTTTATTTAAAAAAATGTTCATTTCATGAGACTTTAAGAAACACGCATTTTCAACTTACAAAATTGATTTTAAGAAATTCTTGGACAAATTTCATGACAAAATTTAGTAGACGCAAAGAAACTTATCAAAGTACCGAAAGAAAAAAGCTCACAGGGAAAAGCCAGCAAAGCCGAGAACAAACGAATTTGAAAACAGCTGTCCGTACCTCAGGGAAAAATCCATTTTACATCTTGATCGTGCATAATCGCCATTTTCAAGTTTTTAATTCCGCAAAAGGAGAAGGAAGGATAGCAGAGAACAAATTGTGCTTCGAAAAACCGCGCGTCGTGTAACCCGGGAGAGTCTGCCAGGCGGGCTACCAGCTAAAATTTGCATCGCAAATGCGCTAATTCCCTCGACTGTTGCGCGGGCCCGCCTCGCAGCTCTAGCCTTGTATCTCGCTTCATTCCGGAGACGAGATTAATGAAAAAGCCTTGGAAGAGCACCACCACCCGACGAGGGCTGCAGATGGGAGCAAAGAGAGAGAAAGAAAGACAAAAAAAATAAGAAGGAGCTTTTTCGCGACTTTGACGCTCCGAGTGCGTGGATAAGAGAGAAAGAAATTGGGAGAAGCGTGTTTACGAGACTGAGCGCCGAGGGGAAATTCGTGAAACCCACTCTTGCATTTAAATTTTGCAATTTTACCTTTTTCTTTCTCTTTCCCTTTTTTTTATTCCTCGCCAAAAGATACTTTAGATGACTTTGGTAAATTCTATTTTTTCCGTGTAAATAACCAAAATCTACCCAGTCTCGCTAAGTTTTTGTCAGAAAGTTTTTCAATCCAGCATTGTTCTTTCGAATGTACAATTATTAAAAATCTCCAGAATACCAATTCGTAGAATACGCATTAAAAAGAAACTTTAAATTGAAAAAAAAGTATAACAATTTTATTTGAGCCAACTTGTTTAAGTAATAAGTGAAAGAAAAATAAAAGTCCGAACCAAGTGTCAAGTCGAGTCTAGTTCTTGTCTTCTGAATTGCTGCTTCGAAGCATTTCTCTACCGCGTAAAAAAAAAATTCAAATGAAATGCAAACGAACCACGAGGAATTAAATATCTCGGTTAAGGGAAGCTCCTCTTGCACGACACCAGAACGATAATGAAGAAGAATAAGAAATTCACCGGGAAACTTGAGCAAAAAGTTTTTTTTTTTAAATTGAAGCTTCCATTAAGTTTTGAAGATTTATTCAGACAGCAACGAATTGAGCCCCCCCCCCCCCCCACACACACACATACATCTCATTGACTCTTCCCAAGCACGTAGACGAAGCGTTCAAGCTTCCATAAACTCGCGAAACTTTATTCTAAAAGTTGATCCCAAAACAATTTCTCACCCTCGTCCGAAGCCCGCAAACATAAACACCCTTGGCAATCTCCTTTGCAAATCCCATTTTTGCCCCCTCGGCTCCTACCCCCGCCCTGAAGATTGCAAAGCACCCTTTAAAGTAGAAGAGAAAAAAGTGGATACGCAGGATAAGGAGTGAAAAAAACCAAGGCGCTGGCTTAGCTTCTCGCAGCAGCAGCAGCCCCCAAAGTTCGCCCAAAGAGTGAAGCAACAAACCAAGTGACTCTTGTAGCGAGTGGCCCTGTCACGCCAAGGAATTAGTTCGGGATTAACCTGGTAGGGCTTCGAGGTGATTATTGGAGCTTTGCCAGTTGGAAGACGATAACACCCTCCTGTTAATCAGACCCTCCTTCCTAAAAGGCACACACTTTCCTTCTTCTTCATCTTCCAGAAGGAGGGAAGAGGAACAAACTCGGCGTTAAACAAGGAACGCGCGAGATTCGTTCCAGATTCCTTGCCTTTTGTTTTCTATCTCCCTCGTTTTTCTCCTTGAGCGAGCTTTTTCCGCGCTGCGAAAGGACTACACGGGGGAGGGACCCAATGCTCTTAGACCGAGGGAGCGAAATACACTATTTCCATTATATTTTTCCCTCTTATTCGCGTTAATGATTTTTTGGCACCGAACTAAATCGCCAAATTTATCCCTGCTTGAGAAAATGTCTGCTCGGTTTGAACAAAAATTCTCAGTACAATCCAAGTTTTAAAATCTTGTTCAACTTAAATCCCTGAATTGTATACTCTATGCAAAAGTAGTATTCTTCGGGTTTGGCTCGAGCGCAGGTAGGTAACACGCTGCTTCCCACTATTGAAACCAAGCGTTAACTGTAAACTCTAAAATGGTGCTCCCCGGTCTTATACAATTCAAATTCGAGAACGAACAACGCCGATCTAAAAACTTCCATTACAATTCACGAAAGTGGCTTTTGCAAAAGTAGCTTCTGGTTGAACTTCTCTCTCTCTCTCTCTCTCTCCCAGGAGAAAGCGATTGACCACGTTTATCTAATTCCAATTCCCGTGTACTCCCCCCCGCAGCAAGATCAAAGCAGAATATGAACATTCGTCTTATTTTTTCCACGTCGGCGGGGGCGCTTGTCTTGCCTTTCGCGCTTACGCGATTTGCTAAGGGAATACTAGCGTATTCAAGCCTCGCAAAGGAAATTAGGGTCCGTAAGCGGATTTAGCTCTCAACTTCTTGGGATTACACCAAGTTACAGAAGATGCGTGAGAAAAGTAAAAGAAAACCGTCTCTCTGATCCTCCGGCAACAAATGCACGGCCTTGAATTTATGCAATGACCATAAATTGAGCGCCGCGGCCGGATACAACGCCGTTTATATATTTTTTCAATGTCAATGAAGAATTGTCATCCAGCTAAGATAAAGTACGAAAAGCGAAATGGCCGTCTTGTGTCGGACCTCGGTGGTGAAACAGCTCCGAGCCAATAAAAGTTGTCTTGGGGTGGAGGTGGCGGGATGGTGGGAGGAAGAATATTTCGTCGGGGAATGACTGATGGCGCCATCCCCTGCGATGGGGAGAAAGTGAAATGGAGAGGATGAGGCATTGAGATGTCGAACGCACAGCGAGGGAAAAATGCCCAACTTTCTTGCGGCAACCAAGCCCCCGCGCGAAATGAAAGAGGGGCAAGAAAAATGATACCGATGAGATTCAATGCGCTTCCCCGGTCTTTCTTCTTTCTTCGGGTTCTAGTTTTTTTCCGAAAAAATTTTTATTTACTTGTCATCTTTTCTGATGGCTCAATCCATCACTCTTTTTAACCCGGAATCTATTGCTTCCGCGCTCGGGGTTCCGCACTCAATCTTCGAATTCGCGAATAGAACACATGTTTGTTTTCTCGGTATTCAAATTTTTTACTTTTTTTAAAAAAACGATAAGTTAAAAATAAAATAAAGTACGAGAACTGCAGAGCTCCAACCACCGACAAACCGCCGCGCGTCGTTTTTGTGTAGCGCGGGGGTGGCTTTCGCGTACTTAGCGCGTTGCAAATGGGTAACCAAGTCCCCCGCGGTGTTGCGGCGGCTCTCCCTCATCTCCACTTGCTGGCAACTCCCCAGAGAAGAACCCAACCGCCGCGGCACCACCGGCAGTGCGGGATACACTTAATCCGTAGCCGATTTTTCGTTGGAGGTCGGTCCTCTCCGCGGCAGATGTGCTCGCCAAGAGTGCGAACCACATGTTGTTTGTTTGCCTGTGTTTACGTACGGGCCACGCAAATATGACACTAATAATCGAATAAATAGGCAGAGGTGGTACTGAAGGAAAAAAAAAAAAAAAAACACTTGCCGGCTGAGAAGATAAACTGATTAGACGTGTTTGATCAGCCAATAATGCTCCTATTTTTTCGAGCCTTATCCGCTGTTATTTCAGAAATACTTAACACTGGGCAAACACCGGGCTTTGTCGGTGCCCCTTGAGTGACTTAATATCTTATTAGTTTGCATCTTTTTTTTCGCGGTGGATCCATATGGCGGGTAAAATGGTAAATGATTTTTTTCTCAAAATCAATAACTGTTTGTTGTTCGGATTTGTTTGTACACTCACTCATATCGAAGTTTTACTATACTCTTAAGGAAAAATTCGAATCTTCTGGTTGTAATTTCTTGTTGCAGAAAAGTATTGGCACTTCATCACTCGGTATAGAGCATCGGTTTCAGCCGTCGTAAATTGCAGACCGCTGCCCTTTAAAAATCGTCCCTTTACTCTGGGGGAGCGAGTAAAAGTAGCACGCGTCCTTCGCAGGAATTCGGGCCATTCGGCGCTGGGACAATTTAATTCCAAGGGCAATAACTAACCCGCCCTTTTCGTTTTCTTTCGGTCCGATAAGCTCGTGAACGACGTTGCGCTCCGTAGGAGAAAAAAAAAAGAAACTGTATCGGCGCCAACCAGCACCCAGCGGTGTCGAAGGGAGAGAAAGGTCAGGGTGGGATGCATAAATTACGGCTCGAATTCGAGAGCTCCTTTTTTTTTCTTTTTTTTTTATTCTGTGGGGAGAGAGAATTTACTTCTTTTTTGCGGTGAGTCGTTTGTTACGAAGGAAATCGTCATTAGAATTTTAATCAGCTGTTGCGAGGAGACGCAAAGTTTTGATGTAAATAAAATTTTTGGGGAAATATTTAACGAACGCGCGGAGCGCATTTTACGGCCAATTTGGTCGAGCATATGTGCTATTTTAAATGCTAATTAGCCAAGATTACCATTATACGAGCGAGCTTAAAAAGATTATACGGTTTTCACGCGAGAGTTATAAAAAGATTACCGTGTAATTTGAAAATAAGATTAGTTCACGAGAAATTTGTAACTAGTTTTCGAAGTGTTTTCAAAAACGATATTTTTGGTAAGCTAAAAAAAAAAGATTTTTATTGATAAGGAGACCGTTTTTTCCAAGTTTTTTCATGTGTTTTTCGTCTTTTGAGCAGTGTTATTTTTGTTTGTTGTTTGTCAGTTTGAAAATTTTTTGAAATATTTCAGAACAGACCTCGGGACTCTAGAAAGCTATGTACGTAATCAAAGACTATAATGTAAAAATTTCAAAAATTTTCTAAATAATACTGTTTATAAAAGCTCTTTTCGACTCTCTTATGTTTAAAAAGAAAAAGGTAGAGCTTGCAGCAAAGGAACGTCATCTATACTTAAAATTCCGCTTGAGCTCAGAAAAATCCATCAATTTTTTCTTACGTCCGAGAGGGACGAGGTCCGATAACCGCGAGTTCTTTTTCTTTGATTCTCTTTTGGTAGAAGGCACAAAAAGACTCCCGAATGCTCTCGCATCATTCGGTACATCTTAAGCCAGCCGCGAAATTAAAAGCCGGACCGTCCTGCGCGCTTTTCTGCGGCTAGCCTTGCGTAAATTTACCAGTGGAAAACCAAGCCCGAGCGGGGAGCTATCCTTGTACATCCCCCATTCTAGAGCTTCCTTCCTTCCTTTGATTTTTGCGCTCCTCGGTCCTCCTTTTTTTTTTTTCTTTGCCTCGCATTCGATGAGAGTAGTAGGTGGTGGTGGTGGTGGTTGAAGCCCTCCTCTATAGCTTCCGGAAAAGCGTCCGTTTTACTCCCCCGAAGGGTAAGCCGAGGAAAAGAGCAAATACCGGTAAGTTGATTTTATTCTTGGATGCAGTCGACGGAAACTCAATATGTTTACCGAGGATTACAGTTCGGTGGCGCAAAGCTTCCACCACCACCACCACCATTCGAGCTTTTTGGCTTTTCGTAGCTCGTTATTTTTCGTTTTACGGGTCTACGGTTCCCCGGCTCGCGGGGGGAGTACCCACTGCTTCACGGCAATTTTTCCGATCGCGATTTCATCGATTCGCCGTTTTTTTTTTACTTCTTAGTTTTCAAAGACGCTGCTTCTGATGCTCTGGGGGGAGAGGAGGAGAAGCCACGTTTATGAGGAAGACTCGGCGGCATTCATCGGGGGAGGATTGAATGCCGGTGCTTTGGATTTGAAAAGTTTGCTTCCTTATCTGAAATGAATGCAATGCGGGGCTTCGCGATTAATTTGATCAGGGGTACAAAATTAGTTTTTTTTTTTTTTTTTTTTTTTTTATATTATAGAGTTTTTTCCTCGGCTTTTTCTCTTCAGTAGCCATTTGGTTGATGACGCCCATCATAAATCAACAATTTTTCCTCAATAATCTAACTTGATACTTTTGATGTTTGACGAAATAATCTTATGGATGCTAGTAAGTTGAATCTTTATGAAAATTAAATGCATTTTAAGTGAAAAAAAAAACCGTTGAATAAGCGTATAGAGTTTCTCCATTCAATTGAGAAAGCTCTAATCTTTTTTTTTTTTTTTTTTTTTTTTTTTCGTGCTAGCAGAGTCTAATACCACAAAGGTTACTCCGATATGCATTTCAACGTATGAAATAAAAGAAGTTTTGAAAGAATAAGGAGGTAGAGGGAAAAAAAAGACGGGGGAGGCTATAGCACGATGCACTTTTTAGCCCGGTGGTTTTTAGGTGCAGGAATTGTCTGGGATTTCAGGAAACACAATGGGGATACGATACCATCGTATCGCGACTCTCTACTTGGTCGAGATTCTCTCTCTCTCTCTTTTTTTTTCTCCTCTGGCTGCTACGTTTTTTTTAATTGCGTGCGGCTCACGTTTTCTCTCCCCATGGAGTGTCTGCAGGGCCATTGTTCCTTCATTCACGCGTGGCTGCGAATGTTTTTAGTCCGTGAATACGCTCGCCAAGCTTGTCGTTTTGCGCTTTAGTGGACTCGAGGATATTTTGTACCGCGATGTGTTAAAAAAAAAAAAAAAATTGTCATTCAAGTTTAATTAAAAATTTTTTTCTTCCTGGTTTAAAAAAAAAAAAAGTTCTTCTGCGAGAAGAAATTATCAGTTCTCGAACTCGAGTTACTCGATTGGTACTAGTTCGATAGAGATTTGGTTGAATACACTCGATCTCCAGCTGTGAACTTGATGACGGTCGACCCAACAAACTTGGTCATTCGAGGGAAATTCAGAGTTAAAATCTATTATTCGCTAAGACCTCTTGTAAACAAGAACATTCGGGTGGTAAGAGGGGACAACAAAACGATCGCACACATTAAATATTAAGCTCGCATTAGAAGTTTTCGGCTCGTCGAGTTTCCCTGCAGAGCGCAAAAACAAACAACTTGGGGTTTTGCTCGTCACTTTCCTGTTTACTTAATTGACTAAACTCAAGAACTCGAACAATCGTGTAAAAATTTGTTTGAAAATAAAGGTAATCATAAACGAAGGCCGGACACAACTTTTCATTTCCGCGAGTTGGGGGATGGGATTCGTCCTATCGGGTTTCCACTCGGTCTGGCAGAGTCCAAGGGACATAAACTTGTCCTCGGCATTAATCCTGCGGGTGGTGCCACCGCGCTGTATACATCGGACGCGTCGCGTCGCAGAAACAAAACATTGATTAAGCTCTCGACACCCGGTGATTGACGCTCCTGCCGAGGCAAGTCGGCCCGGTACCATCTGCCCGCGAGCCCGACATATGCGACGAGCCGCATTGTGACGCAGCTTTATTAATCGAAAAAAGCCTCTGCTTATTTTTCCTCCGACGCTTTTTCTCCAAATGAGGTCTTTCGATTGAGTGCTTTTTTTTTTTTCTTTCTCGTGAGTTACGATGGAAAGTACGTACGTACAAGATATAGTTTTAATTTTAGATGACTTTTGAAGTTTTTAAAAAATAAGGTTTTTTTATCTTTCTTAAAAAATGTACTCAAGTACGTTTACGTGCCTTTTTTACCATTTTTTAACTCTCGTTTGTTTTTAATTTTTTACATGTGTCCACTTAAACTATACTTTTATCGTTGCAGTTTTTTCTTTATTTTTGCAATGTTTATGAAAACAAAATAAAAAAAAGCTATTAAATTCAGTAATGATTTAATAAAGTACAAGTGGTATCCTAGACCAAATGAAAAGAAAGTAAGTCATCCTTAATTTTGATGCATAAGGTACAGAAGAGAATGAGTATAATGAACAGCCACTGGAGAAACTTGGGCGCTTGTCCTACATTCGCGTCGCCACTTCTCGGGAAATTCCTCTCCCCCAAAGAAGAGCTAGAGGAAAAAAAAAAAAAAAAGAAGCAAGAAGAAAGCCACCAACGTTATTTCTCCCCTCGGAGCATCTCTTCTCATTCGATTCCTGTAGTCTCTTTGTTTTAAATTTCCTCCTGTGCTCCTACTCATCCCAGCTCTTCAGTCTCGCAATTCTTCGTTACTTCCCCTCTTGCGCGCGCGCTCGCTACCTCCAGAGCGTTTCTTAGGGCGGAAGAGTACGTAATCCTGGCCAGGCCTAATAACATATTCCTCGGGGGTCGTAGGAAGTACCAGCAGGTAAGAGGGCTTCGTGCCCTACCGAGCCAATTTCTGCTGAGAGCAGCTAGGGAAATATATATACCCCGCTGCTGGAATGCCAAAGCTTGAGCTCTCCGGAGAGCGCGTGTCTTCGGGGGAGAATGCGAGCTTTTATTAACAATCGTCATGTCAACCTTTATTTGCCCGAGGCTTTATTTACGAGAGCCCGAGATCGTGACGTCCTCGAGGGTGCTTTTAATACCTATTCAAAAGATTTCATTTGTCTTTAATTATTCCTTTTTTTTCACCGGGTATAAAAAGATAAGGTTATTATAGAGAGAAGAAAAAGGTTTTTCTTCAATTTTAGATCGTTTGCAAAATTTTTTAAAAATTTAGTTCTACTGTCAAGTATTCCTTTTTTTTTTTGTAAAAAGCGAAACTTGAATAACAAAAATTATAAACAAAAAAGCTGAGCTCGAAAAAATTCATGTGTCAAGAATCATTCTGATTGCAGGCTGACAATATCGATCGATAATTAAAAAAAATTAACTGTTAAAAAGTGCGCACTAAAATGTAGAAAAAGTTCAACTCATAATAAACTGCTCGAAACGAATGATCCAACAGAATTTTGATCGCAAAGTAAAGCGTCTCTTGTAGGACATCATCCCTCTTCTCCCTCCTGAATCAACCACTAAAAAAGGAAATTCCTCTTGGGCTTCCTCTTCAGACACGTGAAATTGGTTGGCTCACGGGAGTATTACTATGTGCGATGGTCGCTTACGATAAATTTTCGGTGCCCTCGTTACGTTAATGACGTTCGAAGCTCAAGAGGAAATTCTCCGATATCAAAGTTTCGCGAGGCTTTGATCCAACTCTGATTATTGAAAAGCCTTTTTATTAATTAATACTGTTAAATTAACTAACCGCATCATCGGAAATTACCGGCGCCGAGTGACTTTCGAAACTCAATAATTTCTTTTTTTTTTTTTTTATGGATGCGAGATAATGTTATCATTTTTTTTTTTTTTTGAAATGAAACGCCAAGGTAATAAAGTGTTTGGCCCTATGCATACATAATTTTTTCATGAAATTGTATGCATCTACTATTTAGCATACATTGTTTATTACAACATTTCCGTAAACCAAAAAGCTCAAGCTTTATGTAATAAATGCTGCATTTCACGTTACTTTATAACCCTTATTTTGTTTACCTTTTTTTACGCGTACGAAATTTAAAATGCGCGCAGGAGTATTTTCGCAGAGAGCATATAAATTTCCGGGACAACTACCGTTGACGATGATATTTTTTTCACTTTATTTGAGAAAAAATATTTTAATTTAACCATGTCAATTTAAAAAAGTCCAGGTATTTCTGTAATATTAAAATTTTCTTTGAAAAAAATCTTGCGAATAAAGTTTGTAAAAAAAAAACTAAGAGTTATTAAAATTTAAAATGAAAAAAAGGCTGGGGGCATATTGTAATGATGAATAACAAAATTCTCGGAGCGGGGTTAAAAAAAAAGTTTGTAATTTAGCGGTCTCACTTAAGCCCCGCAAAGTTAAAACTCCGGGGCAAATGAGACGACCCGGAGGAGTCGGGCAATTGAAAACAAAAGTGCCACATGGGCATTCCAATAAAGCACCTCCTCTGCTTTTATCCTCGAAAAACTTTTTCCCCGGCTGGTGCTGCTCGGCTAAGCGATGTCCATAAAAGAAGTTAAAGCGCGCAGTAAATTGCCGGGTGTAAGCCGGCCAGCACACCACGAAATAAAACTCGACCGCTCCGTAACCTGTGGCACTCGCTCTAAGTGCTCAACTTTTCTCTCTCTTCAACTACACGTGTATTTCGAAAAGATTGATCGATTAAACTCGTATTATAATTTGGTCCTTTGTCGTACTATGATGCGGGCCGTCCTTGTTGCAGGTTGCGCTGTCGATGAATGCTATATTTGTAAGTGACACGCGAGACCTATTGATGAGAAACTTGTCAAAGTGCTTGGTGGTTTACGTAACGAGCTTTTCTTTTACGCAGCATCTGGAATTAATGTGGATTGCCTGTCATGTTTTGATGTTACATTAAAAAGAAAACAAAGTTTTAGCTCGAGTGAAAAATAAAATATTATTTAAAGTTGTTGAATGAAACATGTTAATCTGGATAAGCCAAGCGTATTGACTTACTGTCTTACCTTTCATATTAAAATTTATTTATACTTTTAATTAATCTACCTGTCAAAGTATTTTACTAGCGATAATTTTTTTAATTGTAAAAGAAAAAATAATTGTTTTGCTATTTAATAGTCAACTCCATTGTAGTCAAGCAAGAATGTATAATATTTATTGATTAGCTGCTGATCATGTTGATTTTCTGATGAATCTTTTATAATTAGATCTACTTTAATGTTCTATTTACTCTTCAAATGCTTTTTCCAAAAAACAAATATCAAGATTGTCTTAAGCATTACATTATTCATTTTTTCAACTTATTCATCGCAGTCGAGCAGTGAGTTATTGGTGAATACACAATGCATTTTTAATGAATTCCTAATCATATGTTACTATATATTCTTATGCTTTTGTAAATTTATTTTGCAAACAATTTCTGATGTCTTAATTTTAAATGCTCATACCAATTGCGTATATTTTTTGTTAAGCCATTGTTTACGTTACTGCGTGAGATTCCAACATATTCTTCATCATTTTTACTTTAATGTAAGATGTAAGACAAAGTATTTATCCGCTATTGATATTATTTGATAATAATAATTACTAATATGTCAGTATAATTAAATAAATTTATCATACCGGTTTAGTAATCAATGAACTAAAGAGGATGTAAAGATTAAATTAACTCTGAAAAAACATTCGTAGTATGTAATATGAAAGTTGTTGGAAGAGGAGAGAGAGAGGAAATTTGTTTGCATAAAATGAAAAATTGAAAAAATTGCCAGGGTAAAAAAGGAGACAATATCTCGGGCTTCTCCTCCCAACAAAGTAAAAATGCAAGCTTCAATATGAGCGAGGCGCACGTCGCGGGGTTACGTCTAGGGGACCGGGAACGCGAGGTGATATTAAATGATACATTATTAAAATCAACCCTCCTCCGGTTACGGGCGCGACTCTGCAATTTTTCTCCCGTACTACTCGCGTGTGTGTATGTGCGTAGATTTTTTTTTATTCCCTCTCTTTCCAAAGTTTCACTGAAATCAGCGGCCCGTGACAGAGCCCAGACGACGTATTAAAAGGAGATTTTATTCATGAGGATCGGTTTTACGTGATTCTTTTATCATGCCGTTTTGATGAATGTCGGCTCCGGGGCCAGAACCGGAGGAGTAAGTATTGGAAAAGTTTTTTTTTTACCTACCTACCTACCCACCCACCCGATTTCGCTCGGCTTTTCTTGTTCGTACATTTTTATTAAATCGCCTCTGTTGGCTGTTGTAGATTGAAATAATGTCCCTGTATAACTTCTCTTGCTATTTTTTAAAGTTATCAGATATGGAATGAACACTCAGCTTATTAGTCGTATGTATTAAAGATTTTATCATAGTTCGGTACAAACTAGAAAGAGTTGTTAAAAATTTTGGATAACTGAAAGATAAGTAACTACTAAATTTTTAGAAGTAGTTATTAAACATAATCATTACTCACCCATTTGGTTCCTCTAAGTACTAACTAAAAACAAAAATATGTATTTTAGGTTGAAAAATCTTCCGTTACGCGTGAAGCTATATTCAAATCGCATCTTGACGAGCCGTAGGTCAAAAAATAAATTTAAAGAGACAAAGAAAGCCATCCAAGGGCAATTTCGAAATTATGCATCCCGCATAGCGATAAATCCCAAAAGAAAAAGCCTAAGGACCCCAACTTCCTTCCCGATCGCCCTCCGAGCGAAAAAAAGCCTCCGCTGGATTTTGAGGTGCAATAAAAAGGGGCCAGAGAAAAATAACGCAGGTGGGAGGTTGACTCATTATCATATAAAGTACCTCATTTGAAATCCTCGAATTACCCAATTCACGGGGCGCTAATGCCTTGCGGAGAAAAATTCGTGGCATTCCGCGCTAAAAAATCGTGTCAAAATTACCCCCCAACAGCAAAAAAAATTATAATCATTCGTCCCGGGATTTATTTCCCGTGGAAGTATGCGCGCGTTAATTCGCTCGCTCGTTAAGACCGAAGAAGGGGAAAAAAGTAAGCGTGTGTTGTGCATATTGTCACACTCGGTCCCGACGAGTTAGGTTTTTTTTTGTTTAGCTTTGCGAAATTACGCAGCGTTCCTTTCAGAGGCCCGTATTTCCCCAGAGAATTCGCGAGGATGGCGAGAGCGCGCGAGATTAAAGACTGGCTCTTAGGCCGGGCGAGCTTGTTTTTTTTGGAGAGGATGATGATACAACCCCGCGAACTTTGCTAACACGTGTCTAGTTCACTTTAGCCGCATTGTGGCTGCGTTAAAGATTTCTGCTTGCTTGATGTTGAGTACTTGCGAAAGTTTTGTTGGCAACACGGGCGATTGCTGCCCAAACGATTTTAATTTTATGCTATGTAGTTCCATTCAAATTTTGGACGCGTAAAGCAATGAATTTAAATAAAAATTAACTGTTTCAACAAAATACAAGCAAAACCAACTTCCAATAGAAAGTAAAATTTTTTTAAAAAGCTATAATTTTAGTTGTAAACATTGTAATGATTTATGCTGATAAAACTTAAATAATTTTTAGTTAGTGTGTCGATAAAATCAGTGACTGCAGAAATTTCAGACGAAAGTTAGATCTTACAAATACGTATGAAATACAAAAAAATGTTATTGAAAAATTTTTGACTTATAAAGCTGTATTCTAGCACGTAATTCTTCATATGGTTTGAAGCTACAGTCAACAGGCTCTTGTAACTTTGTTCATAACACCATAAAAAAAAAAAAAGTCTACCAAAGTAAAGCAACGGTATAAAACCGAAATTCAAGCCCCGACAGTTTTCAAACGACGTAGGGACGCTAGTCGCGCAAAAATAATCACCAAGCTGATGCTCCGCGAAACACAATCGAATTCCTCTCTCTCCCATGCCTCCCACAAATAAAGAAAAAATCTCGGATGAGCCAGTGCTATCGTGGACGACACACAAAAGCGTTTTTGCAAAAGCACAGAAATCCATCGGCCCTTTTTCTTTTTTTTTTTTTTCACTCCGTTAACGACCTGTCGATCGCCACTGCACCAGTCCGAAAGAACGAGTATAAATTGATTAACGAGAAGCTGCACCTCGCCACCGACCTTTTTTTATCCAGAATCAACGCCCTTTCTCTTTTTTTTTATTAGTAACTCCGGAATTACACGCTCCATACGTCGTGAAAAAAAAAAAGATGCAGAAAGATAGAGGAAGAAAATCAGAGAGCGACCAGTGCAGCTACATTCCCATTTTGTTTTCCGGCACACTTGTCCCGTCCATCTCGCTAATGGAATTGGGAAGCCCGTACACGCGTGTACACCCGAGGTATCGGTAAAAAAAAACCGAAAGACAAACCGAGGGAGTATAAAAAAAGGTGCAGGGGTGAGCTCGTCGATTTATATTTATTAGCAATTCCTTGTTTGCCCAAGCGTAGGACGCTGGAGTGCCTTGCACCCTTGCGTCATTCGATATCACGAGTACGCGTTTTCCAAGGTCGGATGTACCAACTCCTAAAAAGTGTTTGCAGTTTTTCAAAGACAAACCTATTGAGTTTCTCATCTCCCGCTCTGATTTCTTATCTCTAGTTTGAACAGAAAAATCCGTTCTGTTGGCTTTGTAACTCGAAAAACTAAAGCAAACGAGATGAGCCATAATTTTTTCATGGGCTCCTACGCACCAAGTTGGTGTACCCCAAACAGAGACAAAAAGCCCATAAAAAGCCAAATCCACCGCAATAAAGCACCCGTGAGTCCATGACAGAACTCATAGATCAGCCGGCGGAACCCCCACAAAGCCAATGCATACCAATTTTCTATCCACGCGCTTATAATTCACCAGCAAATAACTCGGAAAATTAACTTTTCTGCTGTCGACCCCACCGTACCCTCCCAAAAAAAAAAGTAAAAAAGCCCAGCACACAAAAGAAAGAAATCTGGGGTAGGGAAGCCGGTGCAGCGGGTAACAAGTCGCATAGATTTACTTTTTTTTGACTCCAGTTAATGCGTATTCCCGCATTATAATGCGCCCCGACACCACATGTTACCCGCACAGAAGGGTAAGGGATGTTTATCGATCATCGCTAAATCATATTTTCCGACCCTCAAGCCTTTGGCGCTGCAAGTGCAGCCTTCGTAAGTCGTGATTCAATGGAATAGCATATTGGCTCTAGGTGACGCTTTTCTTTATAAGCTTCCCCCTCCCCCTTCTTTTTTATTCGGGAAAACTCGGGGGTTGAGTGTCGATTATGGGGGCACGCACTGTGCCATGGGGGGAAAACAAATCCGGCTTTTCACCCCCGGGGTGGGCCGAATCATTTAGAAATAATAATTGCGATAAATTTACGTTTCGTGCGGCTATTGTGTTCTTTTTCTCTTTTTTTGTTCTCTCTTTATCCCCCTCCCCTTTCTTTTTTAAATGGAACCGCATGATTTATGACGGGTTATTTGGGTGAGATATCGCGGCAATAAAAATCAAAAATTTCGTTCGACCGAGCTCTAGGCCCTTCCGTGCAATACTAATTTTCGAAGTTGAGAAATCGCGTGTGGCCAATCGATTTACGATCGGGTTTACCAAACTTTTCACCAACCTTTCGTCGCTGTAATTTCCTTGCGCCTGTAATACTCAAATCAAAGCTACAAGAGCTACGATAATTGTTACCTAAAGATGTCTCTGGAACGTGTGTGTGTGCTCAGGTGACGATAAAGAAAAAAATAAGAAGAATATATCATTTTTCTTTCTTGGTTTAAGAGCCGACCGATGAAAGTTATTCAATCGCGTAAGTGGAGCAGCTGCTGCTCGGGGAAACATTTTACTCGAATTAACGACCTTGCATCATTAAATGGCCGGACCCTCCTTCCTTTTTCCCTTTTTTTTCGCAAGGACGAATCATTCTAAAAGCTCGTCTAAAAGTAGTAAATACACTAAAGACATTTATAAATATTTAATCGTCGAACGTAGACTCGTAAAAGTAGCGCGGAAGACGTTCGGCTGGCTTTTATCCCGTGGGATAGGTAAGACCTTTCTACCCAAAGTTTTTCCTTTCTTCGGCTTTTGTATGCGAGGAAATCCATTCTCGATACGTTCGTCTTTGATGTTATACTAAAAGTTAATTTAATTACTTAGGTACATCTTGCTTGATGGATGTCGAGTAAAAAATTGATCTTTTTTTTCAAATTTCAAGAAGACTATACTTTTTAGAGTTCAATCACTTACGCAAAGATCAGTAATTTAATCGTCGTCGTAAAATTTTTTTATAGGACACGGAAAAAAAAACTTTATTTTCAATTGACCACGGGCGATCACTCGGGAGGGAAAAAAAAAACAAACCGAAACACTCATGTAGTGAAGACTTTTTTATATTTCCTATGGGTATTGCTTGGGCGATCGTAAAATTTAGCGAAAAAAAGAACCGTAACATTTCTGTCAGTCACCACGCGTCCCTCGTCATATCCTGAGGGATGAAAAAAAGGTTCAAAATTTACGATCAAAAGCGTTACTTATCAATCCTGACCCAATAAGACTGATAAAATAAACTTTAATTCGTCACGGTTGGGGCACGGATGCTCCAAATGATTCTCGTCGTTGATCTACCAAGACCTTTACGTTTTTTTTTCATCATTCGAAGAGGTGACGAGAAGAAGTATACGCAGGGGGGTAAACTCGGCCCGTTTTATCGTAACTGTTATTGCCGTACTTTATGTCTGACTTTAATGGCTTTAATTTGAATCGAACTATCCCCGGGTTCCTGATGCTTTTTGAATGGTACAACTTGTTTCAACTGCGTTTAATTATTTCGTAGGATGGATTTATTTTACCGGAGCAGTTTAGAGGGTGAAAGAGGGTTAATCTTTTCGCCCTGAATTTATTATGCACAGGGATGAGCGATTATGAAAGTATTATTTAACGCCCCCGAGTGTAATGAAATTTTCCGTACGGCCATTTTCACATTGCGCGCAGAGCTTATACACAATTAAATAAAATGAATGAACGAGTAAGGCGGTCTGTGTTTTAAAATTCGCGGTTCAAATGATAATTGATGCGTGAAAAATTCACGAGTTTTAAATACCCCGAAATTTGCTCAAAATTGTACGTAGCGGGGAGTGGATTGAAAATATGATTTATGGCTGAAATTTTTTTAATCCTCAACGTTATATGGGTATTTTGTTTGTCATTTATCATGAGATAATCATTCAGAAGCTTGTGTGTTATGAAAATTGACGCGAGCATTTTTTAATCACTCCGAGATTTACACAAAAAGCTGATTAAAATGAAGTTTTTTGAATTATTGGTGTTTTTGTTGATGTTTTATTCGGAATATCCGCTGTTCATTGTTGACTGATTTATTTTCAATTATCTTGACTCAACTGTGAGTATTTAAAACTAAATTATTGACACAGATTTATTTTTAATTCTCTTGCGGCCACTGTAAAAAGTAAATAACTACAAATTGAACAGCAATCCCGTGGAAACGTGAACAAATTGCGTCTTTAAAAGCCCCTGCGTAAGCTGTTAATGGAGAGTAAAAAAAAATTAAAAATCCCTCGATAAGAGGCAGAAAATAATCCTCTCAAGGGGCGGGGGTAGGCTTATTGACCTTAATAACCTCTTTGGCCATCGATGGGATCTCTCGAGGAGAGCCGCCAAATCCAATTTGGCCAATTCAGCTGCACTCGAAAATCCTTCTCGGCCCACGCACGCAACCGTTAAACGTCAGCTGCGTTACGGGCCGTTTGGTGTTAGCCCATGCGAGTAAATATCGCTAACCCCGGGAACGATTTTGCCAACAATACGGCATCGTACCCAAAGCGTAATTACCTTCTTTTTTTTTTTTTTTTTTTTTTTTTTTTAAACAGGTTATTAAGAGTGGGTAAGATTTGTTGGACGTAAGCGGTGCTAAGTGTGTCTCCTTCCCGGAAACTCGCTCTGGAAAGTTCGGGCAAGTTCCGGTTGAAGCGCTGCCCCGATTGAATACGATTCGAGTTTCAGTTCTCAGCGTTTTACGTTGAGGGGAGGGGAGGGGTGAAACTTGGACTTTGGGCTGACGGGAGTTTCGTCGTATCCATATCGTACCCTTTTTGTTTGGCCCAGGAAACGTACCTTGTAAGTCCGCGGTCAAGAGGTCTCGAAACTTATGCTCGGTACTGATACTGTCGAATGAATTTTTTATTTCACAAATTATCGCTTGTTTTATTTGTAAATTTAAAACAACAAAAAACTTTGGGATCCCTACAGTACTTTGTTTTCGCGATAGAAAAAAGCTGAAAACATAATTTTTTCTTGAAAAGGCAGCTCCGAAAACACATCAGCCCCTAAAAATCGAATCAAACAATGGGCAACATTTGTCGCCGGCAAACCCATTACTACGACAGAAAAAAAAAAAAAAAAAAAAGGCCTAAAACTCCCAATTTCTCGGGCTATTTACCCCGGTTTCTCTCCCTCTCTTCCCTTGGTCGTAGCACACTTGTTGTTGCACTGCGAAAGCGCCGGGATGATATTTGACGTTTCACTCCTGACCTTCGCGAAGGATTAATTTCCCGGAAAACGTATTACCAAGGGGCGGCTCCAGCGGCTGATACTATACCGATTCATTTTTCACCGACGAGGAAGCGCGAGACCGGCCAATCTGAATTATTTACCCGAGATAGATACATGGTGGGCTCGAGATGGAAATCTCCGGGTTGAATGTCGAGGACATAGGTCAAAATTCAAAGCCGAAAGTCCGATTCTGGTTTTTCATTTTTTATAGCTGACTGTATCCGATATTGTTTCCCTTGCAGATTTGAACACCAACTATCTAAAAGCACCGAAACATATTTTTATCAACAAAGTTGTAATATTTTCAAAATGTAATATAACATTTATTATATCCCCTAGAATCCTTATGAATAAAATACAAATTTTATTACTCAATTGTTTGTGAAAAAATTACATAATTCTCGGAGACGCAATAAATAAAATTATCTCATGTTAATCTTGAAGAAGCCTCATGTTGTATGCTCACCCCATTGTGTCTTTAAGTGCACGAGAGAAAAATAAAATACACGACCCCCGAAAATGTAGGGCTTTGGTATCAAATGGCGTTCAGATAAAGGAACTAGGACTACATAACTTTTTGCTTGTCCCATTTTTTCTGCGTCACCCCGTATGAAATATTATATCCGCGCGCTTACATGCGTATCCGAGGGGCGGGGACTACACAACACACATTTTTCATTTTTTCATTTTTCAATCTTTTTACAATTTCCATATAAAAGGGTTTTTGCAATATTTTTCGCCAAGTTTTGTTCTTTAAAAATTCATACTTGATCGAATCTGATAAAAAAAAAATCCTCTCTTTTGTACATATTTTTACCAGAAAAACGTATCCCTTATTCAGCGGAAAAAATTTATTGTTTAAATACTCCATTGGAATTGGTGTTTATTTGCACTTTAACGTTTAAATTGAATCCGAGGTATAGTATTATTTAACTTCTACCTTGACTATTGACTGTTGATGTATCAATTGAAGCTAAAGAAGCTTTTGAAGTGTGAAGTTAAATCGAATGAAGCCTCACGAAACTCCTCGATCCCTGAATTTCGCAGAGATTACTCAATAGTCGTCTAGACTGCAGCCCAAGCAACCCTTTGCAAAAATCAAATTAAAGTTCAATGTGCGCTGTGTTCATGACGCTAAATAACTCCCAAACGAACGAATGTGGCCTGAAATTCGCGTGCGAAGGGGGAGGGTGAAGTTCGCATAACCATGACCTAAAACTACTGCCCTAAACTAAAGCTATCGATCGGCCAACTAAGCAGGAGGGGGTGGGTTATCGCGAATACTGCCGCCGCTGCTCCCCCTTAAAGCAGCCATTACATACCCCGAAAAGATTGCATAAATTTTTCAACACGTGCTTGCGGAAAATGTGTCAGGGGGAATAGAGAGGAAAAAGTGTATTCCGGGTGCGTGCGTGCTCCTCTCGTCTCTCTTTGAAAATTCGCCCTTTTGAATCACTTTTTTTCCAGCAGCAGCCCTTAAGGAGCCAGCCAAGCAGGGAGGGAGGCTTTTTTCTCATCATTCTGCTTTCTTATTACCTTTACGTCTTGCCGCCACCCGTGTTTACTGCTGCTCGTTTTTCTTTACTCGCGTATTTTATTCTTTGACTACTCGCTCACGTACTTTTGAATATATTCGTATTAAGAACCATCCTCTTTTTCTTTATTTAGACCATTTGGTGTTTTACAATCCATCTCTGAAAATAATAACCTTTCTCCTTGCGTTTTATGAACGCTCTCGGAGTTTACAACTCCAGTAATAAAGGGCTTGTTGACGACGGTAAATGTCAATATTAGCACTTTTTTTATATGTTTATATATTTCGGAGCACAAAAATTAATGTTGTAAATTAAAGTTCAAGAGGGTTATCAAAAAAGAGCCGAAGCTTAATCAACGGGGATGAAAATTCATCATCGCAGTCAATGCATGTATAAAATCTAAATGAAGCAACGGAAAAAAATAAAAATGCAAAACAGAGGAACGAGCAATCTCGAAGCCTAACAATGTTAGCCGTCCGAAAGGCTGCTGCTGTGTTCCCCTCCTTGAAAAATCTTTCATTACTCTCGGAGTTAATTAAATTGCTGAAAAATCTGGAGCTGCTGCTGCTGAAACTCGAAGCTTGCCAAATGAAAGGTGGGGGAGTTAAACGTGAAAAGACGTTTCCTCCTCTCGTTCGACTCGCTCCTAAACCTTATCTCGCGGGGCATAAATCGAGGCCTTAGTTTCCGCGCAATTTAATAATACTTGCGCCGTAGCTGGCTTCTGGTGGCGCGGTACGAAACGAGCTGAGGGAGCTGACGCCTTTTGTACTCGCATAATAACCGCTGCTTTCTCCCTGGCAACGCGCGCGACATTAGGGTTGCGCTCGCTTCGTGGGTGTTAATAGATGTTGCCTGTTTCGTTCCTTCTTTTTTTTTTTTCTTATTCTAAATCATTTTGAGATAAAGTAAACTTTTAATTGAATTTTATGAATATTTTTTGCATTTTATAAATTTAAATTGAGTTTCAGCTTTTAGCGTGATTGGGACAAAAAATAATATTTAACAATTAACCATCAGTAAAATATGCATTAAATATTTCATGAAAAAGTGTTTTCTTTCTTTCAGCGATTTTTCTCATTTTTTAAAAGTATTAATTATTAAAATAAGTACTAACGAGGAGATGTTATGACATGTGAAACGACAATGAAACCTTGAGGGTTTTGATGAACCAAATCTTTAATATCTCAGTGGGCATTATGTTGAACATCAAGAGCTTTATTAAATATCTATAAATTTTAACTACATTAACTTTAACCATTTGATGATATTTAAATCAAGCTGATGATTAAATATTGACCTATCAAACAAAGTTGAATTATAATAAATTTTTTTTAAATCAACGTTTTTTTATTTAAAAAAAAAATGTATACAGTGATCAGACTTGAAAATTTCAGTCGGCTTATAATATTAATCAACACCTCTAAATGTATGACTTTTTATTATGAAAAAAAAAAAAAAAAAAAGTTTTAAACAAAGGTACTTTTCTCAAAACATAATGTGATCGTGGCTTAGAAAATAAAGTCAAAAAAAAAATAAAAGTAAATATTGTTATTACGGATTTAAATCAACAAAGGCGTAAAATAGGGGTGACCTAATGTTGAAAAACAACCCTCGGTATTTCGAGTCACGTCCCAAAGTGCTCGAAGCAGCTCTTTACGTCTCAACAAATTTCTAATGCGCGCTCGCCACTCAAAACATTCGAGCAGAGGTAGGTAGGAGGGGTGACCCGCTACATCATAATGCCAAGGTACTCGTGTGTGTACTCGCTACGTACTGCCCGGGGCGCGGCGGCCTCCTGCACGTTTAAGTTGTTGTTGCCGCTGCCGTTATCGACGGGGGCTGGAATGACCCTGGGGAAAGCTGACGGACCGTCCGGCCGACAAAAAAAAAGTTTAGAAAAGCCCCTCCGCACCGACAATGAGGATTTACATTATTCGCTCTTGGAATTTCCATATTTGGTTACACACGTAAGCTTGAGCCTAATGTGGCGCACAATACGGCCGTTTTCAAATCCTCTCGAGCCCCGCGCTCGTTTTAAAAAGCCAAAACTTTTCACAGTTTGCGCAACCGTGAGCTAAGAGTTACGTTTATTCGCTTGACTTATGAACCATGATATTGGCTTTACTTTTATTGCGCATTCGAATGACACACTGTATTTAACTGGAGTTTACATTTGCGCGTTTATTTAGGCCATTCCAACAGTCTATTCCATTCATGTGTATAAAACAATAAATAAATTAAACGAGTCAAGTTTAAAGTTCGAATTGATGAATGAGTTTAATTAAAAAATTTTCTTTACAAAAATTGAAACGTTATTTTTAGTTATTTTAACAATTGCAAGCCTGGAGTTAGAACAATGGTCCAATGGAAAGATCCTGACAATGGAAATCCACTTACCAGTGTTCGTTTGGTTAATCAATACTTAAAAATTATTGAATGCCTACAAAACACCAATAACAATGGTACAATAGCCACACACGCAATAATACAGCTTATTGATATTAAACAATCATCATTAAAAAGCAATAATCCAACGGTTCTTCTCTTTTTTTTTTGTATTTTAAACATGTGTTGAAAAAAAATATAAAAAATTAATTTTTTCTTAATTTTTTAAAGTATCTTTTGTTTTCATTTTCCGTATTTTTCATTTCAGGAATAGTGGCTAATACCACTTTGGTTCCAACCTTTTATTTTTGAATTTTTAAAATAATGCACCTATTAACCATTCTCAACGAACTTCATTGATTTACACTTTTCACAATTTTTTTTAAGGCATACATAGTTTATAACTCGCTTACAAAAAAGTTATTGTTTACTCAAATATTGTCGGTAAAAATGAAAGTGGATAGTTGAGATCCTCAAACAATGAGGTTGTTGATCCCACAGACCACCGCTGTTGACCTCCCCCATTGTTCGATCTCGCTTGATTTACCAAATGATATTATTTTCATTTTCTTTACATAAATCCCAAGCGTGTGCGTAGGCCTACCGCTTTGCTTTACCAGCATTTAAATACTCCGAAGCGCAGCTGTCATATCCTACGGGCATCGTCACAATGGGGATACCGTAGCATCCCTACGTTTCGTCACCCGTGTGCTTTTTAGCGGCCTCGGCGCTCGTAAACCTGCCACATGCCACGCGCGGTCGTGCCCCCCCAAAAATCACAAAAAAATAATATAAATTGAAAAAATTTCTACTCAATCTGCGAGCGGCCAAAACAGAGCGGACAAAAAATCGCGTGAAAAACGCGAATCGAATTGGAATTGTAAATTAAATGATGCATCAACCCCCCCCCCCCTGCTATAAAAAGAGAGAGAGAGAAAGAGCCTTTTTGGAGTCGAAAAATGGAAAATGTAGTTGTTAAACGAGCGTGAAATCCCACGAATTTGCGTCAATTTTCGATCCTGAAAAATAGAAAAAGGTAAAAACGCCCCGTTTTTCAATTTTTTACAGTGGCGCACGTGGTATTCAGTGCACCCGGGGGCTATGATAAATCGGCTCCGATAATACATGTAACATCCTCTCTTTTTCCCATCGGTTTTTATTTTTTTTGTTTGGACAAATCTCTTTCTCTCTCATTCTCTCTCGGTACGTACAAGCAAATTAAACAAAAAAATGGTAATAAACATTGAATTTTCGTATAGATTAGAGGGAAAGAGGAGGTTAATTCAAAAGAACAAGACTGACAGTCGACGCGTCAATTGAATTGAATTTATGCAAATGAAAAAGATAAAAGCTCGGGTTATCGCCGAGGATGAAAAGGATCCTTCCCCCTTTGTCAACTTGTCTGAGTCACGTAACGAAGAGCCGCACGTATTCGATTCACCCCCGAATGCAGATTAATCCGGGCTTATAAGTGGTCCATTCGAAAGTAGGTCACTCCATGAATCTGTTGAAAAATTACAAACTAGAACTGGCTGGACCGGGCCATATAGGAAATGGAATCTCATGTATAATTCGATCGCGGGGTATCAAACGGACGGCTTCCCCTCGATAATGGCTCGGGTCTTCCTATCGCTGTTATTCACATAGGAAGCGACCGAGGAAGACTTCCGTATGGAGACTGTGGCGTCTTTTTGCTCGGGGGTTCAAAATTCTGTTTTCAACTTTATAAATCAGATGGCGTTATTGCTGAGGACTATTAATCTTGTAATCATTGTGTTTTTTTTTTCTTCTTTTTTTAAAGGTTTGATAATTTTTTAAAAATTAATCAATTTCAACGGTTATTTCATAGCTCGAAAAAATAACATTGATTAAACCGATTGGGATATTTATTAAAATCGAACTCCCGCGGTGCGTTTCGTGATAAAGGTTTATTAATAAAGTCCCCCCGGACGAATAATTAATTACGATAGGTTTCGTATAGTAGATAAAATTGTTTCGAGCCCAAATTGAATAAATATCCCCCTCGCGGTAAAAAATAGTATCAACGACTTTTGTATTTTCATTCGATTCTCCACGGCCGCTTTATCAAACTGACACAAAACAAATCGAATTAATAATTTTGAGCTCGCAAGTGGGATACACGAAGTGGGAAATCGTACGTCGGGGTGTGCGGGCACTCCTTGTTTTTTTTTTTTCTTTCGCGTTCTCACCTGACGACCCGCGGTAGATCGTATCGAAAACCATAATTTACAGTTTGAACACATCGGATACGTCAAATTTCCCATTCGGCGGTGCTTGACGTGTTTGTATTACCGACATTTTTCGCACCGCGGGGTTTCCCTATTTTCACCGTTTCCCGGGCTTTTCTCTGCCTCTCCCACTGACAAGGACGAACCCAAAAGCACGCGCGCCATATGTTACGCGGGTAATAAAACCAAACCTCGAAACCATAAAGTTATTTTGAATCAAAACAACGCGTGCACCAGCCCGCGTGCGAAGAGGAAAATTTTACAAAGGAACGTCGACAGTGTGTGTTTGTATTGAAGGTCCATTTTATATCAGTTCGGGACTCGATATGCAGTTGGTCAAATAAATAATTTTAGGGTTTATGAAACTATTTACCGAGCTATTTACCCATTGTGATTGTTGATTCATGTAGCGATATAGCCAGTCCGAATTGTAATTGATTTTTTAAGTATTTATTTCGAAAAAAAAATTATATTTGCTCTTGATTTCATAGAATAGCCTTTATTTAAAACTTACGGTTATTGTTTTTTGAAAATTTCTAATCGAAGGAGATTGGAACCTAAGACTTCAGGTACACAGCTCCTCGAAAGAGGTACGCTATTTGGTAAAGAAAAATAAACTCCTGCTGATTCCTCATTTTATAAATAATTATTGTCCGATAGATTTTCATGGAGAAATAAAATCAGTAAATTTTTTGAATTCAATTTAATCTATAATAGTAGTTATTCAAAGAAAAAACAACAATGAAAAAAAAGCTTAACTATTAGCTTATCCCTACCTTTATTCAAGTATTTAATCAGCACCACTTATAAAAGTACTGTATCGCTACCATCCTTAAATTTAATTTATTCAAAGTTTCGATACAAAACAAACTGAAAGACTTTTAACGTAATTATTCATACGACCGTAACACTTTCAGTGGTAATTAAGTTTACGCAACTTTGACACATGTGTAATATCCCGGGTATGATAGATGATGCTCGCCACCAGCAAACGTGAAAAAAAAAAGTTAAATGAAGCGTCGAGGCAATCAATTAATCCTCCGAAATGAATCCAGCGAGCCAACAATACGGGCGCGGGCACCCTTTCGCGAAGCATATGCTTATCCCACCAGTCAAGCGAAACAAAAAAAAAAACAGGGAAGAACAAACGAATTTCCATTAAACCCGGGCTCGCGCGCACACGTCCTGACCCGATAAAAACGGCAGTCATCGTGAGCCAACAAACGGGTAAAAAAGGGCAAAAATCCACACATACGCACACGCGTGAGCGGCTTAAAACTTCTTCTTTTTTTTTTGTTCGTTCATTTAAATAACAATGAAGAAGTGAGTATCAGCTCTCGCGGGTAAAAAAAAAAAGTAAAAAACGAGTTCAGTAAGTCGAGCAGCGTAGACCGGAAAAAGAAGGGGCCACTCGGATTTCGAGTGGGGTACCTTGGTTCTCGTTTTACGCCCCCGTGAGCCCGAGGAGACGTTCTTTAATCGAGGGCGCAAGAATTATTAGTGGTTATTATTGTGCTACCTTAAATCGCGGGGGTGCGGAATCGTTGTCTCGGAAACTTACCCATTACGGTACACCCCCTCTTTTTACCGGGGCTCTTGAGTAATTGCGTATTTAGTTTTCTTCCATCCCTCCCTCCCCACCCCCTTTTTTTATCATTGTTACGTATTTTACCCGCGTGACGGCAGTTTTTTTTTTTAATTTAAGGGGACCAACGGAGAAAATTAAACTTTGGTGAAAGTCATTAATTTTTTTTTAATTCTTGTGGACATTTTTTTGGCAAATGTCGCTTGTTTACTATCTCATGTGTAAATAATGAAAGAATTTTTTATTTAATAAACGTTTCTCATGATGTCAGTTTGAATTTTTAGTTCAAATTTCTGACTGAGGTAAGTTATCAGAAAAATTAATGAAATGTTATGATTGAGTGAAGCTCTTCAAATTGTTGTCGAGTTAGACACACGAGCTTCAATACCTCGTTGGCGTAAAATATTTGAAAGGTTTAAATTCTGTATATTTAATTAAGTTTCATCATATCAATTAATAAAATTTTTACTGGAAGTGAAAGCTCATTAAAAAAAAAGCTACTCAATGCATGGATAATTTAAAAATATAACTATTCGAGACACTTATTTGTTAAAAAAGATAAGCTCGCGAAGCACAGTCTACCTGAACGCTTAAAATATGAAACAATAGGAGAGTGCGCTCTTCCATCACCGAGTCATCAAAGCCCGAACACTTTATTCACTCGATCCGCAAAAATCGCGGGGGAATTCCATGCTCTTCCTGCATTGGGATTCGCGAATAAAGTAACGCTCAACAATACTCCGGGTGATGGTTATTCAACGCGCATACAAACCTATGGAGTCGATAAAAAGCGAAATAAAAAAAAAGAGTTGAGAAAAATGACAACGGCAGCCAATACGAACACAAACACGATTAATTCGCGGTGGTGGTGGCCAGCAGAGGATTTCGTAAAAGCCGCTCGCGTCACTCTGCAGGCGCACACGCGAGCCGTTAAACGCAGCCCCCGGGTATAACAATGGAATATCAAAGCGATAACAATAGAATATCAATGAGATAACCCGAGCACCGCCGACGACGTAATACCTGCTCAGGCCTCCCTCTCTCCCTCGACTTTCACGTTTGTATTTAAACTTGTACTTATGAAACTTATAGTTGTACCCGGCCGCGCCAAGGGTAAGATCCTTGATTTTCGCGGCCGATCACGACTCGCGGATGATCGGGTTCTCACATTTATCTTCCCGCACTTTGCTTTCCTTCTCCTCCGATTTGCTTTCGACCATTGTTGCACTTGAATTTATCGGACTATTCTCTACCGTTACGTGCTCTTTGCTACGGTGCTCTTTTTTCGAGGTTTTGTAACGTTTACAATTTTTTTTTTTATGGATTTCTTTCTCTACCTAAACGCCCTGACGGACGTGTGGGGATAATTAGACCCCGGGAGATTTTACCTCGATCTTGAGGCTGTTCTTTCGTACCTGGGAATATCGGGGAACTTGGAGATTAAACCCGGCGAGATATATTATTTGTTGTAAAGCATTGAAATCAATGTGTGTAGACCAGGTATTTTTCCTAACACCTTTACGAGTTGTTCGAATCCGGCGCCGTTTCGTAAGTCAGATGCATCTGTAAGCGCTTCGAGTACCACCGTGCGAATGGAATATATTATAATGAAGCAGTAAATCATACTTCTGATTATTTTGATATTTTCACCCACTACTGAAATTTGTTGATTCTATCCCCTCGACGTGTGTAAATGGAATAAAAACGACTAGACAAAGCGTTTTAAACTATTACAGACTGAGAAAACGATTTTTCGGTAGCGTTTAATGTTGAGATTATAATCCCGAAGATTGACGTGCGAACGAACAATTGTTGAAAAAATTTGTTTTGTTCTTCGTAGTCGACCTCACAACGGAATTTTTCGAATTATATTTAAACTAGATTGTTATGAAAAAGTTAACGAAAGAGATTATTTATTAGTCGTAAGTCAGCTCAATGTCAATTTTTATTCGAAACTTCATTTCGCTGCGATCCGACTTTTACAGCTTCAAATTTAAAAAAGTCCCCCGAAATTGATAGTAAAAGGAGGTGTAAATTTACCATAAACGAATAATAATTCATTCGTCGAGAAAGTGAGGAACATAAAAGTGCGCATTTGTGTAAGAGCTCGTCGAGTTTTCTCGCGCGCGTCTGAAAGATAATTTTATAAAACCGTTACACAGCCACCGCTGAACGATGTTACAGTGAAGATTTTTCCCTTCAGTCTCGATTGTTTATCGTCAAAAAACTAAAATCCTTACGAACGAGAAATTTGCATCATAAGAGCAGCGGCGTGCATGTAAGGAGCATATGTATTTCACACGTGAGCCGTCTGCTGACTCTAAGATATACCGACGTGCGGGCTTTTACCTTCTTTATTATGAGTATTATTGTTGTTGCGGTTATGATCATAATGGCGCATGTTGAAATTTGAAAGTCGCGTAGTGGCAAGTATAATCGCCAATTAACATATTCAGTGTTGGATTTTCCTAATTGGCCGGTGGGTAGATCGAAATCAGCGTGAAAAACTCCCGCGTTTATTTAAACCCCTTTTAACGCTTGCAACGAGCAAGGTTGGATGTCGATGCGCTGACCATTTTTAGCGCAACTCGTAAACTCTCTTTCGCTCTTTGTTTTTTCATTCCTTTTATCGTAAATTTTTATCTTTTCTAAAAACAGTGACATTTATAAACATTTATCATTGTTGAATCACGCTCTTGGCTATTTGAATAAATCAATCGCTACTAAAATGCCGCACGAAAAAACAATTTTATAGAAATTTTATTGGATTTTATGAATAATGAATGTCCTTTTATGGTTTTCAAAATAATTTTCAGTTCACAGCACGGATTTTAATTTTTTGCATGAAAACATGCCTAAAAAATAACTTTTCAATTCAAAGTACAATTTTACAAGACACCTGACAAAAAAATTTATTCAGGCTTAAAACTTTTTTAAGATCTCCTACAAATCACAAAAAAAAAATGTGATTATCCAACGGTGAAAATAGAAAAACCAATGAAACTTAGCCTTAAGAACAGCTGCTCGATGAAGCTATCCCATAAGGCAACGCAGATATCTTTGTAACATATGATCCCACTCCAGTCGTGGACAGAACGCCTCAGTTTTCTCATTGTACTCGGTTTGTTGCTTGGAAAAAGAGTATAGATGATGTTGTCCCCGCCGTAATGTTTGGCTTATAATAAGAGGCGGGCGTTCGCCCTCCAACGCCTGTCAAGAATTGATGTTGTTGGGCCATTACGGATTAATAGCCTTGGTTTGCATTGACTAATGATGATTAATTTTTTTTGTCTTCCTTTTTTACGTTTTCGTGGAGAAAAATGATCAAATCGAATTTTTAAGGAGCGTGCTAAACGATCTTATTAAAGGAAAAAGGTGATCTATGAATTGATTTTGGTGGCGAAAAAAAAATTTGTAATTTGTTTGAAAAAATGTTTCTCAAAATAAGGTTGTTACGAATTTTAAAAATTTCGTTTCAATTTTTTTAAATTTACAAATTCAGTTTATTTGAACGAATTTCCGCAAGCTGAATGATTGAAATATTTTATCTTGTATATTTTATTACTTGAAATATGTAAATTCTCACAATTTTTTGCGCGCTATATATGCTGAGTGGAATTTTATTCCGAAAAAGCTTAAAATATATTTAGCGGGATTTCATTCCAAAAAAGCTTTACTTTGGACAATTTTTGTAAAGATAAAAATTTGTAAATATTTTTATAAAAGTCTTTCAAATTTTTAATGATTAAAATTTTTATTTTTTAAATTAATAACTTTACTGACTAATTGATTCGATATTGTCAAAACTCAAAGTTACTCAGTATGTAATCCTTGGAACAATTCCGTTTTCATATTTAATCTAGTTTTGGGCCAGATAAATATTAAGTAGTGAATGAAATAAGGCGATTGAAAGAAGAACTCAAATTATCGAGGGGCTATGCACTCCAGAATCATTGATGATTCTTTTGATTCTTTCTGATTCTTTTGTGATTCTTTTGACAAATTTAAAATGTTTAGAGCCTTGAAATTAATTTCAGTTGATAATTTGTTAAAAATAATATTTTTCGAAGATATTCACTTGAAATGAAATCGATATTTTATTGATTATATTGATTTTTGTGTGTGATTCTTTTAGTGATTCTGGAGTGCATAGCCCCTCGCAAATTATTCAAAAAAATAGTTATTGTCGATTGTGAGTAAGTAAAATATTCCACATAGAGGAACAGTGGCTATAAAAAGAGGGTGAAAATAAATAAAGCAACCTGCTGTCGGATCACGTGTAGTCATATCCAACGTCATCGCAACGCCCGGTATGCAGGCACTTGCCCGATCTATTACCACCACAGCACCAAAAGGAAGAAAAACCGAAATAAAAAAAAGAGAAAGAGAAGAGGAAGAAAGGGAAGAAAATATAGGTATCAGCCAACGCCTCGGCTATATTTATCCAGCAGTGGCCTCGCAACACTTATAAGAAAAATAAAAAGGGGGGGGGGGACACATTTATGAGAAACAGAAGTACTAAATGCTTGATTTTCCCGGTGCGTCATTTTCTTACAAGCCACGACTGCGCATGATTTTCACACCGAGAGAGTTGGGCTGAGCTTGATTAATGACGACGAAACTCGCTCTGTAAAACAAGACTAATCGGTCCCATTATATTTTTGGCACAACTCTCTCCCCCGCGCACACACTTTTACGTTGTTGTTTACGAGTTAAACGCTCTTTGGAGACCTTACTTGCTACCCTTTTGTCACCAGGACCTTTTTTTTTCCTCGGTCCGCTCCCCGAGCCCATGTGGGTCATTAGAAAAAAACACCAAGAGCCTGATAATTGTTTGGAGTGGGAAACGTTAAGAGAGTTTTTTTCTTCGACCGTGGGGTTAACACCCTTTTATTTTATGGCTGCAATTATCATAATTAGAAGCGTGAGAGAGTTTTCGGTTGGTAGGTGTGAAAAAAAACTAACCCCGGCTCAACGCTTCTCGTTTTTAATCTTTCGAGAGACTCTGTAATTCCACACAAATCACCTCGAGTAAACTGCATAATTTCTAATCTCGGTAACTAATTTGATAAACAAAAAATAGATTCGAGGGCGTGTATGTCAACCCCAGGGAGAAGAACACGATGACGCGCGGAAAATTAATCTCGAGGCGATGTCAGTTGAGCACGGTTTAGGCGTGTTTATAAATATTTCATCGAGTTGGGTTTTTCTAATATTTAGTTCTTTTTTACCTGTTTTAAGCTGATTTAGGTGTTAACCGGACTACACCGGAGATATGATACATCACCTCGTGCTAACAATTTTACTTGTGGATTAACAAGTTGTGCTACGACGACAAGTTTATTAGTTTGATTTATCACGTGAGTTGCGATTTAAAGATACTTTTCTGCAATTGATGATGGATTAATTACGCTTTAAATTCGTAATTAAATTCAGGCAACATACGAAGATTAATATTATTAAATTAAAATTAGAAACGGCTTAAGCGATCGAACACTCGTCTCGAAAATAAAGACCTTGGGTTCGACTCTTACTTAAGATAGAGCATATATTGCATTGTAAATTATATGACTACATTAAATTATTAAAAAAAAAAAAAATTCAATTCAATCTTTAACAAATAATTTCCAAAAAACCATTTTTTTATTATTATTATTATTATTTTTTTTTAGTAACAGACATGAAAATCTCATTCAACCTTATTATAAAAAATTTATTAGAAATCTAATAGCTAATTCAAACTCAAGCCCATTTATTCCATAATCCTTTCGGCAATAAGGCAATAATTCAACAAATTTTATTGCCCTAGACTCCTAAAAAAAAAAAAAAAAAAAAAGAAAGATATGGTTTTCCCTAATAATGAGAACCCAAGATTAACACCGACGTAAAATCTCCCGTTTTGAATGGGCGACCCCAAAAGATCACTTATTTCACACAATAAAAAATTGATTTAGCTCAAGATCCATAAAATGTTTACTTTTAAATTCAAATTCGGTAGCGTAAGAAAAAACACGCCTTGGATTGTAAGGGCGAAGCCCTCTTGAAATTCGACAAGGCCCGGAGCCTGAATTTGCATGACCGCCATCTGTTTTCGGGGGCTGGTACGACCCATATAAAATTCGAGAACCGGAACTCGCGGGGTCGACGAACTCGGTGCGCTCTCTGCTCTCTTCTCATCTCATTCGTCGTCGATAAAAAAGTCGAACCTTTTTTTTACTCTCTCTCTCTCTTTTTTCATTCCCTTTATTCTTTCGGGGGTTCTTTTCACGTAGCGGACTCGGGTATGAAATTCAAGCCGCGTTCGAGTATCGAGTTCCTATTAGTTCTGTTGGTTATTCACGTGGTTTACGTACCTATTTTGATTGAAAATCTGCCTCCAGCGGGATTTTATTGATCGGCGGGATGTTATATACTTTGAAAATATTTTCTTCCCAGTGGTTTATGAATTTAAAAAACTTTTTACAATTTTCTAAGTGCATGGATTCAATATTTCGGTTCCCCCAAAAAGACAAGAGATAAACAAACGGGTTTAAAATAAATCTGTCACCAAGGGTTGATAAACACAGTAAACCAGTA
Organism: Encarsia formosa; assembly: GCA_038277355.1. Taxonomy (NCBI): domain Eukaryota; kingdom Metazoa; phylum Arthropoda; class Insecta; order Hymenoptera; family Aphelinidae; genus Encarsia; species Encarsia formosa. Next base: position 9,673,468 of record CM076188.1, read on the forward strand.
AAATCTGGGTCAACCTTAACTTCCCCCAGCTCTCCACGGGAGTACAGTCCTGCACTAGATCACCTTTTCATCGGATCTCACAACACACGCGACCTAATCTCGAAACTCGAGGAAATGAAACAATCTCCCGCTCCCGCCCCAGTCAACGCGTCTCTTCAGAATTATATAATAAATTTATCCTTTGGGGGAAGAAGAAGTAAGTACAAGACGTCCTCGCATATTAATGAATTTTGGGGGACGTGCGCTATCTCTAATAAAATCAAAGTCACGTATCGCCTTGCGCAATGCTTCTGACGCTTCTTCATTGAATATTTCAAATTTGTTACGCGAAAAGATCCAAAGCGATATCGGGGCAGCCTGACGAGTGAGGAGATGATCAAAAATCAAAAAAAGTACTTAAAATCTCAGTAGTTGGATTTAAAAATTTTACAATATTTTACATTTGTCACTCATAAAAAGTGCCTATAAATCAAGTTAAACAAATCATTAGGAACTAAACGATTCTCGATTCTGATCAGGCGTGTAAACTCAATATATCGACAGTTGGCCCCGTCCACTCGTGAAATTCGTCACATTATTCAAAGTGCAAACAATCAATCAAGATAAGTAACTGTCTCCGTTTGTCCGATCGAGCGTTAAAGCACATACGCGCCCGGCCTATTTTTTTTTTATTCGCTCTTTTCATCGCCGCTCCAAAATCGCCCGTCGACTTTGCGAACAGATTAGACCAGCCGAATAAGCTTGGGGATCCATGTTAAAAAAAAAAAAAGCAGGGAGCAGAGGTTATTGTGCGGGGACAATTGGGCGTGAGAGTGCAATGGCCGATTGGTGCATTTTCTGGGAAAGCGTCGGTATTTTTCGGGGAGGGGAACGACCCCCTCGGAAAAGTGTATAGGTATGCTGGCATTGACCTGCGCGTCTTCTGTCCTGTTGCATCGGGGTGTGTGCGTGCCGATGATTTGCGGGCATTTATGTAGGTCGGGGGGCGAACGTCCTTTTTAGGTGAGAACTTCACGTGTGGGGAAGACGATTCGAGTGGGTTCACGCGACCGTGTTTTGGGGATATTTTGGCAATGACTCGTTATGAAATTTATGATTTATCATCTGAGAAAGGCACTATTTTAGTGTAAATTAAAAATGACATTATTTGTGGCTTTGTAGGCCGCGAAAATATTTTTATAGTACCTAGTAAGTAAACAATTTAGGAATCCAAATTCTTCACGACTGTTAATATGTCCCAGCTGGCTTAAAATAACGATTTTCTGTCGCTGAAAATCTATTCAATCGCCCGTAGAAAATACAGCCGCGTTGGGAGGAGTATGAAAAAAAAGAGCAAACAAAGCATTTTTTTTGTATACCTTTGCTCCAAAAAAAAAAAAAAAAAAGAGAAATTTCCAGGGCGTCAGATGTGTATTCAAATCAAAACATACGCGAGATCTCAATTATTTTTTCAGCAAAAACCCCCCGCGCTTTGCTACGAACCCACACCGGAGGGATTACCTTGGGACAAAAAAAGTGCAGTGCACGAGCGCACAATTCAGCGGAAAAACTCTCGGGTCTATAAGCTTCGCGGGGAAAAAAAAATCGTACGACCGAATCATTCATCGGGAATTAACAAGGTCCCCAGGCGATGTTAATTTAAGGGAGTTTAAAATCCGGTACTCATCATTGCTGCGACCTTTTTGTTCCAAATAAACATAATAATATAAAAATATTTCGGTTGGAAGTTGCTTTTACAATGCTTTTTTTGCTGCAATATGCTGCTCATCACCTATAATTCTATAAATATAATCGTTAAATAAGTAAATAATACAGTTGTGCAGATTCAATTTACTAAGAAATTTTTTTTAGCTGTTATTGTATTTAGTATACAATTTAAAAAAAAAAAAAAAGTTTTTTTTAATAATTTAAAAAGTTTCCTATTTATAAATATTTTTTTAAACAAAACATTAAGAAATGAGATTTTTTTTTAATTTTTCATCAACAATATTTTAATTAAGTAATTTTTCTTTAATCTTACATAATAAATTATAACAACAGTCAATTAAATATTTGGTTGGATAAAAAATAAAATATGATCAATTGCTTTAAATTCTTCTGTGTCAAACATTCTGTTCCTACACAATAACAACAGTCATGATACAAAATTCCGTGCAAGAAGTTCTCATTCAAAGTTTATAACCCACTGAAGGACACGTCTTCATCCAATGAATTTGAAAAAAAAAACCGTTCATTCAGTTCATGCCTTCGCTCTCCCTTTCAAGATGAGGGGTATCTTCTCGTGGCAAGAGAAAAAAAAAATATATCCAAGTTGTATGTCCCATCCAAAGGGTCTTCCAATAGTGGCACGAGAGAATCGAGTGAATGAGTAAAAAAGAGATGCGTGCCGAACGGGGTTACTAAAATATATATTAGATACAGATATGTGACTTAGGTTTATTCAATTTTTTTTTCATCAAAACTAACTTGCACAACCTGTTTCTCCATTTTTCGACTATTTCATTCTGTTGCAAAGCGTAAGCCAATATCAAAATCAACCCAGCCAACATCACCCCCTAAGTATAATAAGACAGGATCCAATAATAGGTTAATAAATCAAAGGCACCGTACTCCTAATCCTCCCCCAGTCAAATAATTAAGTATTCACGAAAGATGCAAACGTCTCTATCGCAGATGTGTTAATAACTATTAACCGAAATTTTTCACGCCGCAGAATACAATAACAAAGATGATTTTGACCAGAACTCACGGGTGCAATAAAGTCTCTCGTCCCGTCATAAGCAGCAATCACGTAAATGCGAGGGGTAGGCAGAGTAAACAGAAAATGGAGAGACAAAAAAAAAGGTCATTCGACTACTGCGGAGTCGATTTGTAACAAGTGTAATCGAGTAAATGACCATTTGGGCTTGTTATACACTACCAGCGCCGCAGCTGCGGGGAGTGATGCTTCTATCTTTGTGTGAACTGTCCAACAAAAGGCGTTTCACTTTGGGTGAAAAATACCCCCGGAGTGTTCCCGACAGACCGTCGAATTACGCGTTTTAGAAAAATCCCGAGGATAAATGATTTGGAACCGTCTCTGATAAATGACGGAAAGGTGCGAGAGTTTTAAATCCGTACTACGAAAAACAGAACGCACAAAGAGTACATTAGAGCCGATCCATTTTGATAAAGGCCAGTATTGTGACGCCTCGGGAGCGAGCCGAAATTTATTAGCGCGCACGTAGTTTCGTGAGACATTAACATAAATTCGACATTAGATCGGGGCTACTCTCGTTTCAATTTGTCTTCATTTTACAGCCGGGTAGCATCATTTGCATAGAATCATCGTGCATCATCCCACGCGACCGAGTTTTTAAGAAAGGGGTGCGTGACGCTGTAGTAATTGTACCGATGGAAGAACATGCTAATGCGAGTTTCATTATTTCCACTGCTGGCACCTGATCGCTCTTAATCCGAATTTTTAGTTCTTTATGCGGGATGAATTAGATTGGGGAGGCAAGTGGAATCGATTAGATACGAATTTGAATATATCTTTTTGTTTGTTTCGTAAATGAATTACGAAGTATCATTGTTACTCGGTTTGATTTATTTTCACTTTTGTCGAGAAAGGCACGTCATTGAGGGATCAAATGGTTTGAATTTATCACTGAAAAATTGAATATCTCCTAAATTAGGACTGCAAATTGACGAAGTCGAGCTCGTTACGATGCTTCTTGGCTCTTCCACCAGAATATCGAACCGGCGTTTAATTTAATTAAAAAATCAAGTTGCCAAAGATTGTACAAAAGACTATTATAAAACTAACTCAAATTCCTTTTCATTAGTTTTAACCCGGGTTCGTCAAAGCACTCGATAGTCACAATTACAAGAATGCTTTTTTTGGTCCTCAATAGAATTACTTCGAAATGATTCATTACGGTCTAGGAAAAACTTACCCTCCGAAAAGTAGAAATGTCGAGTGTGCAAGTGGAAGAAAATCTTTGTCGACCCACTTACGTTATAGGCCCAGCAGATGACGCGAGCTCGTCGTTTTTTCGCAGCCTCCCCTCGCGGCGTAAGAATACCAAGGGAGCTGCTGCCACGTGCCCGAGCTGCATTGCCCCCCTCCCTCTTTAGCTTTATTTGTACCATCGTGCGTCGACGACCTCCTTTTGGTCGTCGTTGCGTGCCGTCTTTGTTTGGCTCTTTGGGAAAAATAAAGAATATCTGGCTTTTCGCTTTTTTGGGACCGCTGACGCATCCTGGAGTTCTAGGCTTGTGACGCAACCACTCGATTTGACATACTTCTGGCCTTCCTAAGGGAGAACACTGTATCTTGTACCTTGCTTTATAATTTTTAAACGATGTTATCAACCAATTTTTGATTCCCTAAAGCGGAATAACAAAGTTCAGATTATTGTAAATTTCTCATGCCTTATTTTGTTGTAGACTTTTAAAATTTATAAAGTATTAAAAAAATTTATAATCGTAAAAGTGTTGAAAAGAAATAGTTTTAAGTATTAAAAAACTTTGAACATAAAAAAATCAAAAGAAAAAATATCCTATGTCCTTGTTCTTAGAATTGGTTTATATCAGAAAAAACATTGGTACATGCACAATTGTCGAGATAAATTCGGCAGCGTAACACACTCGAGTCCATGCAGGACCAATAGATGCAGCGACACAATACATACAATTACAGAAAATCCCGAGTACGGTACGGTCGCAGTAATGCAATTGCGGCTACGTTTCCAACCATAAACTCGATCGAATTATGCGCACGAGATGTCACGTAATAACTCTGGCTATAAATTACGTCTATAAATCGTATTTTCGATCCCTCTCTCGCGCGCTATCCTTTTGTATTAGCGATGCGCACACCGCGGAATAGAAAGAAATCGTTGCTTGCGATGCGCGCGCATTCAAATTAGATGCACTGTGTACGAGTACTAGCGTGGTACCATTTACACAATCTTTACTTTTACGTTAGCAAACCATTATATTAATGTAAAAATATTATTACTGTGAAAAATATTATAAAAGAAAGATTCATAAATGAAAAAATATTTTTGCTCATCAAAGTTATGAATTTTTCTCTTTATACTTTTTCATTACCTCCGAGCATTATCAAAATGAATGAAAAAAAATATATGTATATTCAAGCTACGTTATATACATATTTTTTTATCCTTCTTATTCACGAAATATTTGACGCTCCGAAATTCCGGGGGAGCAAAGATCGTCCCCGGCAATGAGGCACGCAGCATGCATTTCGCTGATTACGACTGCAGCAGCCGGATTTTTCCGGGGGGGATAAATGATAAACGACCGGGCGCGAAAAATAAAGCCGCGTCACGCTCATTCGCGTCGCGTCGGCCTGAATTAGCGAGGAAAAATCCCGCGCGGTTTAAAAAAGTAGGGGAGAGAGACGGAATAATGGAAAAAGAAAATAATGGGACCCAGGGTTTCGCTCGATAAGTCGCAGTGGCTTTTTTCCCTCCGTGTTTTGGACCTGCGGCGGCACCCCTCACATAAATTTCGGGCGTCCGGTCTTGTTGCGTAGCTGACCATGAATGTGATTACCGGGGTGTCTCTCTATCTCTTTTTTTTTGGATTTTTCTATTGCCCGAGTGTTTTTTGATCTGCGTAATTTCACTTTTGGACCGGGCCCTGATTTATGCCGATAGATAACGGTCGATAATTACGCGGTGCAAGTAATTGCCCGAAATTTATTGCCCTCCTGGATTTTGGGAAAAACGCCTGTTGTCCTTTTTTTCCGTGGTTTTTGTACTTGGCAAAGAAAAAAAAAAAAGGTTTTTTCGTCTCGCAGGCAACTCGAGCGCTGAATAGATTTTCATACGCTTGCTCGCGTAATTTATGTTCACAAGTTATCGCCCGTGAATGGAGGGGGATGCTCGAAGAAGAAATTTCATCGATGTTTTTACCGCTTATACCGTGATATATGTATATTTATGGGTTCTTTTCAAAAACCGAGTTTTCGTGCTCACCGGCGAGTAATTAATTTTTTTTTTTTCCAACTCGGCTGTTAATAACCGTAAAGCGTTATCACACGCCCGGGTGTTTGAAAAATTTAACGACCCCGGTGAAAAGAGACGTGATCATCGGGGGAAGCAGCAGCGGTAGATAAGAGTACATCCTCGGAGCATAACAGTTTGGAAAAAGAGTCAGAGGTATCAATTGGCGGGGCATTTCCCTAAGCCGCGTTTACAGAGTTTCCAGTAGTTTCACACGGCACTTCTGGGGCCTCATTAAAACTCTTTCAGCAGTGCGGGAGGACACTAAACTGTAATGAGAATAATTGCAGTTAACGACCGAACAAGTGAGCTTTCCGCGGCGCGCCGATAACAATAAAACGCCGCGTCTAATCTTCATAAAGCGCACAGACGACGACGACGACGCCTCTGGCCTTTCACCTTTCCGCTCCACCGCAACACATGTTGTTTCGCGAATTCTCGTATCCTCTGATTTTTATCCGACCTTGTACCTTCTTTACGAACCCTCGCGAAATTCTTGCGTGGAGGCTTATTGTATTAGAAGAGGCCTTCGGGTCGATATGTCCCGCAATAATCGCAAAAGTATTCGGTAAACAGCCGGGAGTTTGTCCAGGCTCCCGGGCTATCGTGATAAATGTCGGAATGATGAACGAGCTGGATTATGTGTTTGCACGGATGCGCCGTCGGCGGAGTGAGTGAATTTTTTTTTAATTAAATTCCACGAGTGCCTCTTATTTTCGTGAATTTATGGCGGCTACTTTTGGGGTGAATCCGGCCTTATTGACACCAATATTACCGTTAATCTTTCGACAGCTGGCGTAAGTGAATTGACCTTTTTTAAATAAATAAAATTTCGGGGGGTCGTTTAACCGAAATTTCAACGAAAAATAAGCCATTTAATCAAAAACCCCTTTTGCCCAAAAGAAAGGACAAAAACCGCAGAAGAATCATAAAAATCATCCCCGGGGCGATAAATCCTGGGGGTAACAAGCGTGCGGGACTTGAACAAACACACGAGAATCCCTCGTTCCTTTTTTCTCCTCCTAATTGACAGTAGGAGACAACCCCCGCAAAACCGCAGACTCCACTGGTCCGCTCAAAATATTTCCAGTCCATTTTTCAAAACTGCCAATTTTGTTTGTCTTCCGCAGTTGAAGAGGGAGGGGAGTCAGTCCCCTCAAGCGCCTCCCCGGTAACGAGGATGATTTGTAGCCGCTCGGTCGCGAACTTTGGCTTTTCGCTAGTTTCGACCGAAAGAAACCGATCTCCCGCTTCATCTTCATTAAAACGTACGCGGATTTTAAGTGCCGGCCGAAGGCTTGATTAATTGTCCGTTTAATTGAAAAGTAAGTGGAACCTGACCTCAGGCCTGCACCCGGATTTAATGACGCCGAGTGGGGGGAGGGGGCATTGTCATTTCGTTAAGTCATCCGACAAAATTAGAGAAAAGGGGTGGAAAATTCGACGTTTAGGGGCGAGCCTTTGATTTTTCGAGATACCGAAAACGTCCCCCATTTGTCCGTTCATTTGTCAAGATAATAGACAACTGTCGTGCACCTTTCTTTTATTTGACTTTGGGTCAAGCTGCCAAAATAACGTCATCGGGCGTTAAAAAAGGGATAAAACGAGCTGGAACTGTCGCCCCGACGCGACGTTGCGATTGGGAAAGATTAATTGTTTTTTTTTTTCCTTTCGGGTTTTTGATTAATTGGTGACAAATCTTTGTTTGACTCTGGGCTGTTTGATTTGTCGCAGAGTAAGTATTTCAGACAAATACAGATTTATAAAAAAAAAATTTTCTTTGATAATTTTGCTTTTAGATTAACTTTAGACATTTGAGCAATGATAATACATTTTTTTCAACATAATCTGGTTCAAAATTTATAAAAAGAGTAGATAAAGAAAAGCATCAGCGGAAACTGGAGCTACTCGATTGAGGGTTTCAAGTTTTTTTTACTAAGCTATCTCCAATAGTGTATAAAATTGTTTCCAAATTAGATTTCCATTATCAACTGTTGAAACTTTGAATTCGTCAGATCTTGCCTTGTTATTTTATTTCTAAAAATAAACCAAAGCACGTTCCAGATATTTGCTGCTAATTTAATTATTCAGGTAGAGTTCGTACATTATTAGCAGTAGTTTGACCGTGCTGGGTGGCCATCATTTATAATTCATATGTTTATTACCAAACTAAATGGTGTTTACAAACTTGTCACCTATAGAAACTACAACATCATTAAGCCTAGAGATTTTAGTTGTCCATCGACAACTATTAATCTCACTCGACCCTGGACTCTTCTCATTAGTCCCCCAAAAACGCTAAAGACTCAATTCTCGTTCCCAGGCTACGGTTGTAGGTGTGACAACGACACGTGTCCATGTTCATCTCTATCAACAACACACGCGCCTCTAAGGCTGCCTAGAATAAACAAAACACCGCGAATAATTGTATTTTACGCGAGTCCCATGACGACACGTGTGTAACAATTTTTTTTCTTTCCCCGTCCCGATTGAATATGAATTATACGAGTTTTCCGGAACATTGTGCACTGTTTTTCTCTATATATGACGCTTACAAATGTGTCGCATTAACGATTCGGCCAAATTTTATAGCCACTAAATTACCGTGAAAAAAAAAAAAGAAAAAAGGGAAACAACCAAAAGAAGAAAAAAAACGGGGTACAAAAAACTGGAAATTGCCACAGTTGTAGGGGCGATGCTGCGGGACATTTTTATGTGTTTCTAGGGAAATACGGGGCGGGGGTAGCTAAAAAAGAGAGAAATTTTTTTCCTTTTTTTTTAGAGCCAACTCCACCCTTTTACCCGCGCGGACGGGTTTACGAGCTCGACATATGGAATGAAGTCATTTTGCTCCGGTAATTGCCTCGCATTGTTAGCCGGTTTTTTGCTTGGGGTTAATGTATCGATAACAATTTTTTCGGTGAATTAATGGCTGGCATCGTAAATTTGTTTCGATGCAAAGTTCCTCCTTTATTCGCGATTACGAACACGTGTAATAATTATTTTTATGATTTTTCGCAACACGTTACCATTGATTAATATCGTCGATAAAATACGGCCGAGTTGGGTAATACGAATGAATTGAAATTATTATTTTTTGGATAAAACTCACAATGAACGTTACGTAACTCGGGAGGATGGATGGTGACTATTGGCGTTTTTATTAAAAATATCATATTCAAAATAATGGCGCATACCGGTGGCGAATATTCTTATATTGGATAAGTCAATTGCAGACACATTTAAACGTGAACAATCAAGGCTTACTTATTATGCTGTCAGGCGCAGTGCCGTTATAGGACACTATGTCTCCTTCCGACATACTTACCGCGAGATAAGGACGGTTAGGACTTCTGCGAGCAGCAGCTGAATAAGTGAGGGGGGAGGAAGACTCGATTTCATGCATACAACTTTTGCCATTTGTTGCGGGGCGCCTAGAGGACTTTTCACCGATCATTTTATTCGAGATTACGAACAATAATGATACGTAATCCCATTTGATTTTATCGTTTATGCAAGTGGTTACACTGAAACAGATGCTAACGAGGAAGAAGTTAACTACCTTGGCACTTTCAAAGTATTAATTGAGTTAAATTTTATCATATTTTTGCAATCTCAGAGACTACTTTGAAATTTACGTTTTACAAATATTTATCCATAAAATCTGTTACAATGTTCCTTTTTCTGGAATCTTCTAGTTCGTTCTAATAAATTTTTATACTTTCTAATTAAGAAGGGGCGAAATTTATCAATTATCATCTCGAGCAAACATCAAAGTGATTTTCATTTTCAATAAGCTCCTTTATTTTTTCCGTACATGGCCAAAATTATATCGAAGTGGCCCCTGGTAGCTCTTAGCCGTAGGCTCAGCTTTTATGAGAGCAGCCAGCCCCAAGTCAGAAGAGGATCAAATAACGTTTGATTTGTCGTGGGTAGGCACGCTAATCCTCCAGCACCGAAAAAAAATAAGGATCTCGCTCGGCTGACCGTTTTCATCCCAAAGCTGCAACCCTAGGGGGGGCTGACCGACTCATTGTTTATCGAGAAGTGCGTTCGGCGATAAACGCGCTTCTACCAATTCTACTTTCCCCGAAAAAAAAAAGAAAGCTAGTGGGCCATAATGAGCCGAGATCAGGGGCTGGGATTAGAGCGCCGAAACAATGGCGATACACTTAACGTCAAATCCGCCGAACTCGAGTTAATTAAGATATCTCACCCCCGCCGATAGGTACCGAGAGTGGTCTCTTTTAATTAACTGCTCTTTGTTTGGCTATCGTCTCCCCTGCCGTACAATTTTTTTTTTTCCTTCCTTCTTCATGTTTTGATTTTAATAAAGACCGGAGGATAGTTGTATTAACAGGGTGATGTATGCCCCCCCGGGGCCGGCTTTTGTGGGAATCGAAATAATATTTTCGTAATGAGCTACCTTCGGTGTGCACGATTTTAAGCGGACAAAAAAAGAAGTAAATAAATATAAACCAACTCGCAGAGTGATGAAATTTTCGATAATCTACCGCGCCGGGAGATTAATCTCTTTCACTCTGTGCTGGTGGTGATGCTGGTACGGCGGCAGACTCATTTCCCAACAAGTAAAATGAAATTCCAAGAAAAGTGCAAATCATCGGGATGGTTTAACCCGTTTCCAGAATAGACCAAACAGCTGGGGAATCACGTTCGAGCCGAGCCGGGTCATGCAGGCACGTGCCCCGTGTACGATTCTCTCTTTCTCTCTCTTACTCTCGCTTTGGCTCGATGCGTCTTTGAGAGATCGCCAATCGGACGTGCGAGATACGCTGCACCCGAGTGATCGATGAATAATAAACGTTGACCGATTGTGATCTTGTGGTGACGCTCTAGTCCGAGTTTCGTTAATTGCTGTTGATCGGCTTGAATCTTACCGACTGTCGATGACCGTGCAGCATCTATACATGTATGTTGGTGCCAATGCTTTAGAAAAAGAAGAAGAAGGAGATTGGCTGAAATTTCAGATTTGGATTTTAAAAGGGCTCAGATAAGGGTTTGAATAAGTTTGACCGGGTGTCTAGAAAGAACTTGGTCAAAGGTTTGTAGAACATTGATAAGAATCCATAAGTTTGTATTCAGAATAAATTCTAAAATGTAGATTTTTCTAAATGTATTTGTTTTTTTACCTTTATTTCCATTATCATGCAATAGTGTTTTTTATACAATGCTAACATAAACTTCATTGTCATGAAGTAGTAATTAAACCTGACACCAGAAGATGAGTTTTACACTGCTCTACCAACAACAAATCCATCGAACTTTTTTATCTTTTCTTATAATTTCAAACAATTGCAAATATGAGTTAAAAAAATCTGTTCGGTATTCCCTTCTAATTTAAGTTACCCTTTTTTCATTCTCGCTTAGCATGGTCATATTAAGCACATCTACCCAATATATAATTTTTTAGCATTGTAGAACCTGTTACAGGAATCGTTCTGTTAAACTCACTCGCCAAAAAAAATTACCCTCTCACTTTTATCGAATAATTTTTCGACTATCGATATTTTATAAGTAGTAATTATTAAACTGGTAAAAAGTTTATACCACCTCCCGAAATAAAATTTAGAACATCGCGATAAATCTCAAATCAAGAACGTCCACCAGTATTGAATAACGCAGCCAGGCGAATCCTCCTAAAACGAGTGCGTATCTCTGGCGTCCCTGGCGGTATTTATACATCCTTTTGGTCGTAAACCTCAATATAACCTCTTATCTGCAAACATGCAAACATATGCATATATAAAAGAACTACCTCGCAGTTTCATTAATCTCGTCGAGTCCTATCTGGCCGATTCATCTCGTATCGGTGTAGTTTGACCTATTCGCTCGTTAATCTGCAGGACGGTCTTTTCCATTGTTTTATTGCTCCCGTCAATTCCCTAATTTCACTATTTTCGTTTTCATCTCGATGTTTAGTTCTTTCTTGTATAGCTACTTCCTTTTTCTCTTCTTTTTTAGCTATTGAGTGCTTTTTCGTGCGGAAAATGTACAAGCTTCTCTTTTTATTTGATTAAATGGCCTTGTTGCTCGAGCATGGACTTGGTATTCATCGTCGAACGGCCGGACCGAAAGGGGAGCGAACGGCCGCCCGACCGTTCTTCTTTTCTTTTTTTTTTTTTTCGTTCTTTATGAGTCCACTCCAATTACGAAAAGTCGCTTTCAATTAGGGGCTGATTTTAGTAGTTTGATAAAATTATTCATTGAAATAGTAAAAAAGCGGGTTTTTTTTTTTGCCGATACGACGATGTCCACCCTTGCTCAGAATTGAACTTTATCCAAGTGCATAATTCTCGAATAAATTATTCGGTCCAATTTTTTATCTTCTAAGTGGAAAGAAAAGGGAAAACTTTTTTTTGCTTTCGTTCAATTAATTGAGCAAGAGTTGAAATTTTTTATTGCTGCGTAACGATCTTGTTTCAATAATAAACAAGTCTACTTCTTAGTTTGAGGAAAATTTAAAATTATTACTCTTGCTAATTCTTGGATTATTTATAACATGCTAATTCATTTTAATGCTTGTAATCTTATGGGAGAAGCTGATTTTGAAAAAGCTTTCGCATTACAGGACCTTGGATTATAAAGTCTTAACTGTTTTTCTTTCAAACAAACCATTTAAGATAAGATCATCATAAAATTACAAGAGATTAAAACTTATTGCTTCATTTTCGTGAATATTTATGACTGAAAGGTTGATTATGAAATCAGCACGTAAAAAATTAAAAACTTTTTAAATTGATTTTATCGATGTTTATTTTAATTTATCAAATGCAAAATACAAAGTAAAGAGTGCTAAGAATATTGATAACCATTTTAATTATCGGAGCAAAGTTAAATGAAAAAAATTTTGATTGCACGTAACCAGCGAATTAATTGATTAAACGCATTCAAATTCAAGACTGCTGCAAATCACGAAGGAATTTCATTTTGTGATATAGAATCTCGCACAGGGCATATTTGTATCATCATTGTAGCCCAATAAAGCCCAAAATATTTCAATTTATTTATGATTTGTGTAGGTAGCTGTTGGAACTCATTTAATTTGGTAAAAGAGTGATACGACTGAATGCAGATTCAAAATTTATGATTCATCAATAATAAACTAAATCCATCAGGACACTTGCCGCAAGAATTTCGAATCCATTTTTTAGTGTTAGCTGCGTCTTAAATACTCCATAATTTTGAAGCTGCGAGAGTGCCAGCGATAAATCTACATTATACTCTCGCGATTTTCTCCCTAATAAATCCGTATAATTCAGGCGAGAAAAATATTCCAGGAATTATCGAACGCATAACTTTTCTAGATCCCGGGCTGCTTCATAATATATAAGATCGAAAATGAGGATCCCTCCGCAACGACGCTCGTTAAGTAACTTTCGAAATAAATTCAGCTTCCACCTGGTGATAGCACCGCTAGCGGTACCGTTGAAAATCACTTTTTGATCCTGTACAGGTATACGGTAGCAAAACAGCTCGTCGTGATTATTACAAACAACGGGTGCCGATATTATACATACGTCACTCAGATTATTCTTCTCGTATAACAAATCGCCCTGAAATTACACCGCTTCTGGTCTCGAACCGTCTGTGCCGTAAATCAAAAGGAGTGCATAGCGCGACCGTCTTGCATTCTTAGAGTATCACAACTAAGTTCTCGAAAACTCATCTGCAGAAATAAAATCCATAAATGTTACGCACAGTTTATTTTAAATACGTAGAGTTCACTCGATCCTAGTTATTACGTTGGTACTTGAAAAAAGAAAGTATTAGCTCGTAGGTTCGATTGATCAAATGATCCAATTTCGTTATTAGACTGGTTTTTGATGTTTAAAGAATTAAAAATAGTGTATAAATAACTAAGAATAAAATCATTTTTGTTAGAACTTTTTTAAAAGAAAATTAGTTTCCATACTGACTACAAAACCAAACCTTGCAACGTAAAGATTAAAAAAAAAAGATTAATTTTCGTCCATAAGTTTAATTTTTGACCGTGACAAGCGCACCAACTGTTTGCAAAAAGCGCAGTAGAACAAAAATTGTGATGTTGAACGTCAGGTGGCGAATTCATCCTCGAACTATTTTGTAATCTGGGCCCTGGTACAAGCGTCGTATATTTTTCTCGGGCCGGCTTGATTGAGACAGATTTAATGCCCTCCCTTCTCTCCCCCTAAGCGATCGAGATTAAGATCGGCAGGTATAACGACGAGACGGGCCCCGCGCTCCGGGACGAGATAGGTTGGTACATATAGCATGGCTCACGGTGATTACCGATCGCGTAAGATCGAGCGCGCATGCGCAGTCTCGCGCGTGACTCATTCTCACGCAGATCGCTTTTCACGTATAAGCCGCCGCTCATTTTCACACGATACTTTTAATTAGATAACTAACCCGGCGAGTACTCCCCCCCCCCTCTTTTTTTTTTAAATGCTAATTGATTCGGTGCCTCGAGCGAGATTCCTCGAGGGAGTTTCGTTTGTGAAATTTTCCTCTTGCAACCCTTGCTTTACTTCTTTTAACCGGCGCGATTTATGCTTATGCGATAAGTAGAAAAATCTAGTGGAACTTTTTGGATTCCATCGTTGCGTCAGTCTTATTTTACTCTCTTGTAACATGTTTTTGTACGACTTTTTTCGGTTAGTCAGGTGTACGTACTAATAGCTATCCAACGTCGTTTAGAGTGACAAGTACATATCTACCAGTTAGTTTGAATAATTTAAGGGGATATTTTTTTCAATTAACGTGTGGGGAGAGAATGAATGTGTGTGAGCATTATGCAAAGATATTTTAAAGGGCTGATTGATATCTACTCGATTTTATCTTAAAAATCGCTAAGAAAAATTACGAATACAGGTCCGATCTGAGTTTTTCTGGGTCTATTGACTCGGACATTTTAATATATAAATATCTGAATGTTATTTTATGCAAAAAAAATTATTTTTATAATTAGTTCCATACTGATTTTGATTTTTTTTTTTTTTTTGTGGTTGTCACAAGAGCGATTGTTTCTTTTAGTCTTACTACAAACTGATTATTGACGGTTCAAGAGGGATTCGAACCGAAGATTTCAGAATCGCCAGCTTATAACTCTGCTCGCTGAGCTACCAAGCTACAAAATCAAAAGTTTCTAAATTACTTCATATTTTTAAAAAAGCTCTTATTTTATAATTTTAATTGAATAAGCAATTTTTTTTTTTTTTTTTTTTTATAAGAAAAGACCAAAAGAAAGTATAAACGAGTAAAAGTACTGTATTGCTTTCAATATAATACTATTTTTAAGCGTATGAACGCGCCATTGTAAAGGAGCATGGGATATAGTAATAACTATAAATTAAACTTTTCATCACCATGGAGAATAATGCATTTGCACCGCTAAGCTTTCTATCTGGGAGCGATATTTCGCGAATAATACACCCAGTCAAAACGTTATAACGTAATAAGTGATAAAATAAATGTGCTTTTGATTTTCTTTCCGTGAAACTCGAAATTAGCGATACCCCGTGGTACATTGGCTTTCTCTTTACTCTTCTGCGGGCTTCTCTCTTATTTTATTTTTTTTCTTTCTCCCCTTCGTTTACGTAACACAACAATAGACTATTTAAAATTTATTGTTACCTACTGGAAAACAAATTGAGAAATTTGCTTGGGTTTGAGTTTTTTTTTTTTTTTTAATATTATTTTTTCTTTCATTGTGTAAATATTTCTCATTCATGACAAAATTTTAATAAAATTTTTCTCAGTTTTATCGATAAGAAAAAAAAATTATTTTATTGCTTTTTGTTTCTCCAAGAAGTCATTCCAATTGTCAAAAAACTTTTTTTGCAGGAAACAGTGGTCTCTTAAAAAAAAAAAAAAAAAAAGCTGCGAAACAACCTTAATGTCAAAAAATAAATAAATCGCAGGACTCGTTATTTCTGAAAGTGATAACTCAAATTTTCAAGCCGTTCCCAACTTACCAACCTTGATCTTCACGATCTCAGCACGCAATGAACCTTGCGCAATACCCACGGTGCGAAGGTGATTTTTTCAATATTTTAAATATACAACCTGTTTCGTAATAAAACTCGATAAATTACCACGAACAAGTGAGATAAAAAAAATCTCCGCCTTTCAGCGAAAGCATCATTTTGCGATTGTTTTCGTTCGATTTTAGATATCGGCGCCAATTAAAAAGCATCGCTTGCGAAAACGTTTGTATTGTTGACGGCAGCCACCGCGCTGCACGAGAAAATTTTAATTAGTGAGCTAAATTAATCGACTCGCATTTGAAGTATAAACTTTTTCGTTTCTAGCCCCCTCCCTCTGGCACTCAGGTTGATTAAAATGTTTGATGAGCTTTCGTTTTTCAATGACTTTTTTAGCAGCGCACGAGCGCTTGACTAATGCCTCAATCGTGGTAATATATTAATTTGGTAGACCGTAATAAACTTTGCGTCATATTTTTTTTTTCTCTCACTTTTCTCGCTCTCTGTTGCTTTCTCTCTCTATTTAATTAAATCATTCGTATCGTATTATTGAAAATTTCAATTGATTATTTTCTCATGCTATATTCGCGCCCGCCTTTCTGACATTTATCACATTTGTATTATGAAATTATACGTTGAAAAAAATTCAAATACATAAAATGTAATCTGTTGTAAGCTTATGTAACAGGTGTAAAATTAATCAATTAACTTGAAAAAAAATTGAAAATGTAGCTCCAAATTTTTTTTTAATAATCATTGATCAAATATTATGCAACTTTTATTTTTTGCAAATTAAAAGAATCTGAATAAATTTGTCTTTCATAATCTCTTTTACTTGATATAAGCGTTTCATTAATTAATCAATTCATTAGAAAAAAAAAAAATTAACAAATAAAAAATAATTGAAAAAACAAAAACTTTTTTTCAGCAATCTTTTTACGTGATATATTGCTATCTTTACAACGTTAATCAGGTACGAGCTCCCACACTTTCGGCTTACAACTTACTTCGAAAAAAATCGGAATTGGCTTGAAAAAGCCCCCTATTAAATTAGCCCGCTCGAAGTCGGTCAGAAAAAATCTCGGCATCTGTCCTCCCAGCAACGTAAAAAAAAGTAAGAAAAATGAAAGAATCTTATCGGGTGAAATGTGATTTTTCCCGTGCCGTAAAGTCCGTTTTAAAGTTGTCGCCTACTGGTTATCGGTATCGCATAAGCGACGGCCCCCCGAGATGCGAATCTCGTCGTCCTTCGGATTTCTTGAGCGCCCCCCCGGGTTGAGAAACGACCCGAGCTAGCCGCTATTTTTTTAAAAAACCAAATTCGATGACAGCTCGAAAATCCCCTCTTATCGGACCCGGAATGTATTATCGAATCACGGGAGGTGCGAAAACCAGTTCGCTGTCAAAGGAATTATGGGGCGCGTGCTGGGGGAGATGCCCGATAGCTGGACCCGGAGAATGATGGGGATTCCGGGGACGCTGACACTGCTACTCATTATCGATCTTTTTTAAGGTGTTTTTTCGTGTTCTCGTACTCGGACTAATAAAATTGGGGGGAGTTGTGTGTTTACCGGGTTTTTTTCTCGTCCCCACTCGGAATACCTACGGCCGTATTATGAAATTTAACATCTTTATTTTATTCCAAAGTTCTCAGCGGCAATTATTCAAGAGAAAAATCCCTGGACACCATTTAAAGGGACATTTTAAAGGAGAAAAAGCCTACTAAATATTAAAAGCCTTAGTGGGGGAGCGTGCATGAAAATTGCCTCGAAAAAGACCCCTACCAACCGGATAAAATCCCGACAACGGTCTTGGCCTTCCCCCGCAGATCCTCGCATCCTTCCACTCCGTGACGAAGGATTTTAAGGATTTGGCCGGAATCGCCCCGCAGGAGGATAACGTACGATGCCCGGACATACGTAATCGCGTTTATGCAGATGAAGCCAAAGCTAACCGAGATCTGTGTTTTACCGTACTCTGGCCAATTTCATCTGCCTTGTTACAAAAAATTTCTTAAAATTACATTTTTTTGTTCAAAAAGTTTTTTTCAAAAAATAGTGAAAAATATTTAACCACTCCTTATTAAATTATTCCAGTCAATTTCGTTTAAAAAACAAACTTTTTATTTTTAGGTAGAAAATAACTACGTCTCGTGTCCTAATTTTGGTGAAAATTTTTTTTTTTTACCCCCATTTTAAAGCTTACGCCAGGAGCACGAAAATTGGCTGGCTTGGTCCACGGCTAAAGCGAGAGTCGTTTCGACTTTATACCGTCGAGGGATTTCGTTGACTTTCATAAAACGCGTCAAATTTACTTAAAAAGCTTTCAAAATAATTGGAGCGTACACACAGGAGAGCGAGCTCACAGGAGCTTTGGCTGCAGCTACGAATTCTAAAACGCCGCTACTTCATCTTGAATAATACAGCACGCGCCTGAATAGTATTGAAGCTGATAAAACTCCGTAACATGTCGAGAACTTTCAAATTTTCATAGACTCTAAAGGTCTCCCGAGTTTTTTTAAAAACTTCTCTCCTCCCGTCTATTTTTAGCTGCGACTTTAATTAAAAAATTCGTTTGAGCCGTCCAATTTAAAATTCCCTATCAAATATTAAAAGGTGATCAAAAATAACTCCAAAGATCTTTCATCATTCACCGACCCCTGGGATAAGAAAAGAAGTGCTGCCCCTTTGAAAAAAAAATTCATCACCCGCTGTTCATGAATAACAGAGCAGCGAAGTCAAAATAATTTTGCGACGGCTCTCCGCGCTTATTATGATTCATCTTAAATGAAAAAAAAAAAAAAAAAAAAACCCAGCAGAAATCCCAAACAATCCTTCCCTCGTTTTAATATCATCCATCTCGCCCCTCAGTTATAGCGCATATCGATTTCGGGGGTGGCCAGCAGAAATCGAGCCTCTAATTTAAAATTCCAAGTCAGATAGACAGTGCATTGGTGTATGTGTAAGAGAGAAATGTATCGGGGCGGGGATTTTCGGGAGGCAGAGTGACCATTTGGAAGCTTAAGTCGTCCGAATGACCGGCTCATGTAAATGCGCCCGCGCCGTGCGTGTAAACACGGTTATGCAAACGAGCCCACTCGTACTTAACAGTCCGGAAGCAGCTCGCCGGAGTCTTGCCCTTTCCTGCAACCCTTAAAATCAAAAGGATTAGCATAGCTGTCATACGCAGCTGGCGGTTTGACGAGTGCACCAATCGCATTAATTCGTCGTCCCTCGATGACCAAATAACCCAGATCTTGCGCGCTACGCATCACTTGGCAGGGGATTTGCATTCCGCACAATAGGGGGGATGGCAAAAAGGGAAAATCGTTTTCGGCCTTGTTGCGCTGTCCCGGTCTTTTGTGTTATCCGGATTTTAAGCACGCCCACTGCGAAACGCTTTTGTTGTTTATTTTCGAAATACCGTATGAACTACCTTCCCCCCCCCCTTTTTTTTCGATGATGATAAACGCGCTCGCCCGGGGGAGAGACGATAAATCCTCGACACTTCTGGGGACTTTCAAAATTTCGAGTGCCAGCCAACCCCTTGTCTAAATCTGAGCTTGCCAGTGGTGTCGCTCGAGTACCGTACTTATCCCTTTTTATATAAATCGTTTTCTGTTCGTATGTTACGAATTTACATCAATAATTTAAGCCCACGTATTGGTGCGTAGACAATTTTCAAATCGATCCTTGGAAATATATGACATCATGCTTCGTTGAAAAATTTCATATTTCTCGATTAAACTTACGAGTAAAAAAGACGAAAGAGTCCTAGCACAGGAGCATCGAGGGTACGGTAGAAATATTCGTGGAAGACGTTAGCATACAATGGCGTCGTATCGTAGGGCGCTTAAATATCTTGGACACCTACACGCGAGATTAATTGATTGGTTTGCTTACTTCGCTCCGAATGAAATATTTACGTAGAACATATAGGAGGGATTAAACTTTGAAATAAACGCTCATGTACTAGAAGCGTAATTCAGTTTTGACGTTGAGCTGCTTTGCAATACTTTAAAATGATGGAGGGTCTAGCTCGGGTGAAGAGCGAAGCAAACTGTAATTTATTTTTACTTTCATATTTATGATATTCAAATTTAATTTGTTGCTGTGCTGCTACTACTCCTGCTGCCTGCTAGAAAATATTCTTACGTCACGAGGTGAGCTATTAATTTTCGTATGAATCATTGATAAGTTTTTAATAATATTCATTGGAAAAAATTGGTTTTTTTTTTAGTAAAACACTAGACAGATTGCCGAGATAACTATTTAAATAGCTTGGGTGCATAAATAAATAGACTCGTTAAAAGAAGCTTTATAAACACAATTTTGTTTCAGTTTTAAAATTGAGAGTTGTATGAAGATAAGAAAACTTCAAAAGCTTCCAAAATTCAAAAATAAAGCAGCTACCGGAGGAATCTCAAAATAATGTAATTTAAAATTGAAAATTTCAAATGTGAGTTTTGGAAATCCGTAATTCAAACCACTGATCATTTTTTTTGGTAGCTCCAACTGTACGAATTCCGCTCGTACATAATTTTTTGAATAATTTAATCAAGGTATTAAACTATTAAAAAACTATCATTATCATGAAAAATTATGATAATTGTTAAATTAATTAGGATATGTACATTCGTTGACTAAATCGCTGACACAATGATCGCACAATAGTAGCAGTTATTAAAATCAGCTGGTGATCAAATGGCGGGAGTATCAATGAGCGTTCGAATCAAACTTCGGTACAAAAGAAAGTTGCCCACAACCGCAGTGTGAAATAAGTCAACAGCAGGGTGACAGTAGGACCAGGATACACAAACACGGGAGCGGTGGTGTCGGGGACAAACGAGTGACGAATGAGTATCAGCCGAGTTTGAGACAGGCCGCATCCCCTTTGGGGATACCCGAGATTGATGCATTATGGGAGGCGATTGCGCAACAAGCCACGCATTACCAATGACTACGCTTCTTCCTTCTTTGGACGCCGGTCGACCTTATGATATTTAAACCACCTACATGGTCACTCGCCCAGGACCGGTGATTAGGGAAGGGGACGCCTGGATGGTGAAAAATTGCCGTACGGCCTTCTGAAAAATTCGCGAGGGTGAGCCCGAGGGCTAAGGGATTTGTCGGTCGAGAAAAATCGGTTTCGAACAGCGAGACGCTTTGGAAATTGGGTCGGATTTGCGGTTCATTACCATCGGTCTTTTCGAGATAAGAGACACCGACGACACCCAATGGGGAGGCGTGTCCGTCCGATTCGGGTGAAAATTTCATGGCATCTTATGAATAAAATATCTGCATCGGGGATTGGGATTTCGCTTCCTAATGCGGCCAATTTTTCAAAAGTCCTTTTCTTTTATCGCGACTCTATTTTTCATTGTAATCTGCTCCTGTTTACATTGAGTCATCATCCAGCTATTTCGGACTTGTAAAACCGTCACATGAATGGTTAGTATTTTTTATTTTACTGTTGAAAAATTATTTTGATCACAAGTGATTAATTACGCAGTGGTATGAAAAAAAGTTTTCACAACCATTAGGGGAAATTAGCGCGTGGACTTTAGCTGACAATGGTCCGGGTGAAAACTCTATGAATTTTAAAACGTACGCTCGGAATCCAATAACTCGTTAAGCAGCAAGCTCCTCTATACACAAACTCCCGCTCGGTTTTCAACGGGTATTCCTGAATCTTTAACTATAATATCCTCTGTGCCGCGCTGACAAGAAGATTGAGATAGATGACAGCTGGGATTTAGCCCGGTTTTTCACACTACCTGATTTTTCTTCGGGGACGAGGTCCATTCTCGTCTTTGTGTCTTGAAAAACTTTTTTACACCGGTGCTACATAAATCAAAAAGTTTTCTTTCTTGCCCTTACCCACAAGAAAGTGTTTTACAGAGTACCATTTTAATTTTTTTTTTTTTTTTTTTTTTTTTTTTTTTATAATCTTTGAAATTTTATTGTGAAATAAAACTCCCGAAGTTAATATTTTGAAACCCTTGCGTAAATACCGGTTTTTAATAATAGCTTTCTCGAAATTTTAAATTTTTAATACAGCGATAATATTTTTCAACCTTGAAGAGTATAACAAAATATTGATTTCAGTAATTTAATATGTATATCAATCCATAGAATCTATTGATTTTTATAACACTAACTACTGCACCAACCTGTACTTACATTTGTAGAAAATTGTGTAAATCATCTATAAAAATTGTTTTAAAAATGAATATAATATTTATAAATTCATTCGACATGACTAAAAGCTCTAAAATTGTTACTTTTCACAACTATAAGTTTCAAGTTAGAGAGTTCTTAAGTTAAAAATGACACCTAACAGTTTAATTTTTATAATTTTATTTTACACACAGTACTTTGATTTTTTGTCAGCTATTAGTTGTTTTTATTATTACGAAAAAGCCATCAATAAAATGCAACAATACCAACTGAGGCTTTTTTCAAACGATTCCCAAAACATTTTCTTTTCTAAAGAAGAAGCTAATTTTTTTCGTACTTTACGTCAAGCTCCTCATGTTGCAGTTAATTTTGAAAGCATGTTTTCCAAAAAAATTTATTTTTTGAGAAATCATTGGCTAACGACTCAAAATATATGTCCGTCAATGTTATTTTGGCTAATCAGAATTTTTATTGGAGCAATACTTACAAAAGTAGTATCGATTTTCTGGCACAATTCTGTTCTGTTGAGCCAAGGCAAAAAATTTTACTAATTTTTTAAACTAAAAATACTACTCTACCAGTCTCATTTCAATTAAAAGAAGTTTTTGAATATGCATGGCTTAAAATTTTTTTGGATTTTACAATTATTCATGACGAAGCGAACGTTTTTTATAATGCAGCATGTACGATTCATTATTATAATCCATTCAAAAAACAAATTTTTGAAAGAAAAATAAATTACAAAACAAATCTATTTCCAAACAAGCTGAGCAATGTTTATGAATATCCCGCAAAATTAGGAATAATCAGTAGTGATACTATTACTGTTAAGATTAAAGATTTGTCAAATAAAATAATCAATGTTGAAACTGAAAAATATTATTTATTGTCTATAACATTGAAAAAATTAAATTTTTTGACTCAATTTGACGAAGTTGGTATTAATGAGACATTTTTGGATGGGTCTCGAACAATTGAAAAAAAATTAGCTAATAATGAGATCAATATTTACGTGAAGCCTACGAACCTTGTCGTTACTAAGGAGCACTTGTTAGTTGGCATAGAAAACAATTGTAAAAAAATGGTTGCAGTTGTTCCAATAAAATCATTTAAAACAAAAGTGCTTATTTCAACCGAAGTTATCGTTAAATTTTGTTTTTTACCAGTAGTTATCGTTTTTATTTACATAATAAGCAGGATTCTAAGGACTAAGCACAAAAAATGGGAAGTATTTGGTATCATTCAAGTGTTTTTTGGCATGTCAAAAACTCATCCAACTATAGATGTGGATAGGATCTTGTACGTGTTTACAATTGTTGTATCATCAATATTTTCCATCGACTTTTACTCAAACTTTTAAGGAATTGGAGTAACGAGAAATGAAGATTTATTTAAGACAATTAAGGACATTAATGAGACAAATTTGAAAATATTCGCATTTAAAGGTTCTTTTAATGATACTTTTACCAAAAATGACATATATGCACAGAGTATCAAAAGTAGAACTGAAGTTTTAAGTGACACAATTCCATTCATCGAAGACTTGGCCTTGTACGACGATCGAATTTGTATAGTTAGAGAAGGTTTACTGAAAGCAGCAGCAAATTATCACCCAAAGTTACGTAATCGTGTATTTAACGTAGCGAAACCGATATTCAATTGCTTGAAACTTCGGTATACTTTTGAAAAATCCTCTCCTTACGCTAAAAAATTTATTTCTATATTTCGATATATTCATGAGTCTGGAATCAATCATATAACGGAATCAAAATGGAAAAAAAAAAGTTTTCAAAAAAAAATAAAAGAACAAAACAATGCGAAGTTTTTCATTGCGTGTCTGATATTTATTTTAATTTTAGGTTACACTGTATCTTTAATAGTATTTTTTTCTGAGTTATATAAAGGGCTGCATAAGAACTGGGGTGATTAAATTTAAGTGATTAAGAAAATAAGAAGAATGTCAAATACTGGAAAAATTTGAAAATAAAATATAGGCAGCTAAATTACCAACAATTTAGATTTAATTGGAGCTATTTTATAGTAAGATTTGAACTATACTTTTCTTTTAATAATTACTAGAATGGTTGTCAGCAGTAAATTTGAATTACCGCTGACAACTATTACACATATTAGTTTAATATCAGTAAAGCTCATTTAACCATAAGTTTTAGCGTATAATGATGAGGGCTGTAATAAGTATGATCTTATATTTGTCTACAGATGGATTGTAACAAATATATTTGAATCTCCTAATTATAAAATTACAAAATATTTTGTACATGAGTAGCTTGGATCAATGTTTCTACCTCATGATTCACATTTTTTACTGCACGAGTGTGTGCTGTTGTATTTATTTATTAATATAAATGTATTGGGTTTTTTTTTTTTATTTAAATAAAAAGAATGTTCATTTCCGTATTTTTATGTGCATTTATTCGAAACTCATAATTTATTCCTAAGTACACGGTCCCGTCTCTTATTAAATTCAAGCTATCCTTCAAATATTAACATTTCAATTTGAAGACGATGGAACCGCTTAGCTTCTTAAAAGTCGGTGCAAAGCTTGAAGCGCGATTTATCCAAACATTTGCCCACTCTCATTCAGATTTCCATTCTACTTTCGCGAGCGCATAAAGCCCCGGCATCAATCAAAATTAAAAAAAAAAAAGTAAGGAAAGAAGTAGCAAAAAAAAAAAAGAAAAAAAACCATTTAAAGACCATCAAAAACACGCGGCGGCGGGGGCCAAGCTATCTGTTCACGCTCGGTCCGCCGCTGTTAAATCTCCCCTGCAGGTAGCAGTACTCGAGGGAGGAAATTAATTATGCAGCTCGACTCTCCCGCTGCAAGTTTCAATGGGATGCATTAATACTCGATGCCTTAATAACCGTGAAGGAGGAAATTTCGCGCTCCCTCCTCTCCTTAGAGAATTCGCTATTGCTGCCAGGGAAAATTTCAGCTCCCGCGTCAAAGGAAATTCTTGAGCGGGTTCATGAGCTGCCGGGGCGTCAGGTGAAGAATGATCCTGACTTTGCCGAAAAGCGCTCCGAGCAGCTTTGGTTAATTACTCCCGGCTAAGTTTGCAGCTCTTTTTTTCGGACTTGACTGCGAAAGGTAAACTCGCGCGTCACGTTTTCTGCGCTTGAACATGCGAGTTGAGAGATTAAAGTACGGCTTTTTGAGGTAAATTTCGAAGGGAAAGATTTATGCTCCTCAAAACTAAAATCGGTCTATTCTAAACGAGCCTTTGGCTTCGGTTCGATCCCGAAAGGTTGTGAAAATAAGATACTTAAAAAAACCTTGACTCATGAATTCCCGATCAGCCTCAAGAACGACGTACCGTCGTGTTCTCACGTGGGTTGAGACACATTTGAAGTGCGCGCGGGGTAAAAAATAGCGCCAGGCATTAGCTCCGCGCAGCTAATCATCGAGATTTATGCCCTCCTCTCAGCCTAATGAAGCCATAGCCACGGAGCGATTCGCACGCCGTTCTTCTTTTCTCTGCAGCGGCTCTGGATTTAACGTATGACTCAGTGGATTTTCGGCGCGACGGAGCTTTTGAGAAAAAGTAATGCACCGAAAGAGGGAGGAGAAAGAAAGGAAACGAGGTCGTTAAAAAACGCGTCGGATAAGGAGTTTGCACGCATGTGGCGGGCTCCACCAGACGATTACGAGTGACAATTTAGGACTCGGGGGACGATGGCTTTTTAAATTAAAATTTATTTCGGATGTCTGCGAAGATCTTTTAGCTTTTCAGCTTCTTTTTATTTCGGTAAGTTTTTTCTATTTATGGATTTATCCAAATTTTGGACAAACGTGAATTTTCAAGTTATTATAAAAATAAAAAATAGTTTACATTGAAGGTAAAAATTAGGTCGATACCCTACGACGAGATAAAATAAAAAAGCGATCCACATGACGATAGAAAGAAAATTTTTTCCACTCGAGCCCCCCGCAGCAAGCGAGTCTATTTTTACAATCATTTACTTAGCGCGCTCAGCTGTACCCTTTGGGTTCAAAAAGTAATAACTGCCCCCCCTTTTTTTTGGATTCCATCATTTACCGAATGCTCGTAGGAAGCTCTTTGTGAACGTGGGATCAAAGTAAATCGCTTCTCAGCCGCACTTTTTTCCTATGGTCCTCCTGAGATTTACGCCGAGAAAATTTACGACTGGCGCCTTTCGGGGATATCATTTTTTTATCCCAGCACTGGTGTGTTCGACTCGCGTGTAAACACGAATTTCGGAGTGATTATGGTGTTGTTATTTCGGTTTTTTCATCTCGAGATTTATGTTTTCCTTAACTTGCTCAAATACGTTTTTTTTGTCTGCTAAAAGGGCAGCGATTTTGAATAATTTTTATTCTCCGCTTGGTAGCATGTGGAAATCATATAAACATAAGGAGAGATGTTTTCCAAAATATAAATTTCTAAAACCCTTACTGTAATTCTTTATAAATTTATATTTTATTAAAACAAAATATAAATTTCTAAAACATTTTTTTAATGAGCTCAGTATCTTTCACATGATTAAATTATGTAAGAAACTGCTTTGAAATTCCGGGTGTAAAATTATTGATCAGTGGATGATTTTAAAGACACAAAGCTTAAAAAGCGAAACTAATAACCAGACGATTTTTATGAAAAAACAAAAACCTTTTCTGAGCCGAGGAAAAATCTCGCACTCGCAAATAAATCGGTAAATCAAAATAGCGTTATCCTGCACGGTGCATGATCAGCGCAGCGGGTGTTGAGCAACGAGAAAACACATAATCCTGCGAGTTGTCGCCGACACGTGGCGCCCGCCGTGGAAGAAGAAGAAGAAGAAGAGAAAGTGTCGTAAATCGCGACTCGGGTCATTATCACTCCCGGTTTCCGTGCTCGCGCGCGTCCCGATCGGTTTATAAATTTCCGGGCGCGCGCGGACCGCAGCGAGATAATCACACATAAATCAGAATGAAAAAAATACGAGCGCGGGGGTGAACTCGAAAGTTCATTCCGAGCGATAATTCGCGTCATTAACGGCTCTCGAGGTTTCAATAGCTCACTGATTGCGATCGAGCTTTCGTAAATCCGACGCCGCTTCTCGAGTGACTAAACTCTCATGACGACGACTACGATGATGATGCGAGAGAGGGAATGAAAAAAAAAAGGGAGCTGCCGACTTATTATCCCGAACAAAGGGTCGGCTTGAGAATTGAGACGAATGTGCAACGGGATTATTTTACGATTCCTGCAGGGGGGCTACGCTAAATTGTGAATCGAGTAATGGCTCAGGCACTTTTTTTTTTTTTTTGAAACGCTGCAGGGTCATCGTTTCGCCGCGCGAGGAGTTTGATTTTGATTGAACGGGGTTCGTAAACCTTCTTTAGAATTCACGGCGCTCGAGGGAAGCGCTAAATCGGCTATGAGGCTTATCCTACCTATGTATTACTTCATCATTACCTCAAATACAACGGTGGTAATGCACCGCTAACGTGGTAGACCTTTCAAAGTTATTGTGAGAAACTGTTCTAGAAACAAATACATGATTCCAGACTTTTCTCTTCGCTATTTTTTTTTATTTTATTTTTTAATATAAGTTATTTTACATTGTTTGGATTCCGAAATAAAATTGAGTTATTAAATTACTGACGTTGCACGAAGGCTTGGCAGATTTTTGAAATGATTCTTGCTTTTTAAAAATTTGTAAAAGAGGTGGTTTTCGTTTTTTTTTTTTTTTTATTATTTTGGTTACGGTTTAAGCTATTTATTCTTTGGAAAAAAAAACTGACATTATTAAATTTTAGCGATTTTTTTCTAAAATTTCACATGTACTTAAAATTTGATAAAAATAAGCAGAGCCGTTAACTGACGCGTTTCTTATGATTCGTATTATTAGATTTAAATTTAGTTGAAATTTAGTAATAATAAGGCTTTTTCATAGCAGACGACTTAGATTTATCGTAGTGAACCCAAAACGATATTTTGTAGTTTTATTTAATTTTCAATGAATTTTTTAACTTTTTGTAAAAGTTAGACTTAAACTCTGTTAATTATTCTATTATTCTGACAAGTTTATTATAGAGAAATTTAAGTTGTTTTTACTTCAGAGCCGATAAAAAAATTCTTGTTGTACACCCCGAGTCATACACCCCGCGTTAAAAGTTATTCACATTTATTGAACTTTTAAACTTTTCGCATTCATTTTTACCAAGATTATTTAGGTTTTTAAGATTTTTTAGATTGTATTGAAAAAATTTTTGTTAACATTAACGCTGTAAGGCCAACAGAATTGGGAATTTTTTTTAATCGGCAATGTTATGGATAATCGTCTGCTATGAAAAAGCCTTATAAATTCAAATTTATTTCTTGAAAAATCCAGTAGCTTATTCCGTAGAGCACGTGACTTAAGATGGACCTGCGACATTGTCTTTAATTCTGGAAATTTTTAGGTTAAAATTTTTCCCAAAAGAAAAAATCATTTATCACGTCTTGTTTAATTTTTCTGTATGAAAAAATTCTGAAATCTTATAAGCTCAACTAAGGATGCAATTACAGCTGGCGGGACAAATCCCTCGAGTCCGAGATTATTCATCAAAATCAGTAATAACGATTAATCGCTCGCTCGCTTGATCAAAAGGACTAGACAAAGATCGCGGCTTTGAAAAACGCCTTCTCTGCTCCGAAAACCGCTAATGACCGGCTATTTCTTACCACATGATCCATCAATACGTCGCGTTTCTATGATTTGACGTTCGGTATTTACATGGAAAACGCTCTTTGGGATTAGTCCCGTTGTCATCGCGTGGGATATTGATGACTGGGCTGTTTGTACATATTTAAGGAGGCCTTGATTATAATTTTGCCGAGTGAGGGGAGAGTTTCAAAGCATATTGATGCGTGCGTTACGGAGAGTTTGATCGATGCACAAACGCGAATGTAATATTAAATCGCAATTATGTTCACTAGGCCAGACAGATGTAGTTTCGAAGCTGGGATGAATGCCCTCAATAAAGTTGTTATTAAGCTTTGGCTTCTGTAATTAGATCCTGGTATCAAAACTTGTTTAAACTTAATTTGTAAAATAGTCCAGCTTAAAATGATATTAATTTCAGATTATTCTTTCGATTAGTCTGGTGAAACTTGATCCCAGAGACAAAAACAAAAAGTGGACAGATCGATCGGTTTGATTGCAACAAATCTCCTCGGTGGTAAAAGACCGATACAAATGGACTGGGTTTTGGCGAGAGAATTAAGTACTCGACAAGAGAATGAAAAATTCGATAGTCTCTGGCCCCCCGAACACCAAACAGTTTCGCATTCATAACGAAAGGGAGGGCAGGGGCATTTGTTGTACGACGGACAATCGGCACCCAATTGTCGCGGGTGCGATTTCTTATCTACCCCCCCCCCTCCCCCCCCTCGGCTAATCTCGAGGCGAGGATCGAGGAAATGCTCGTGTTTTTCCCGAGTCAGCGGTATCGTCGAGCGCATCGACGGCACGTCCAGCCGCCCCCAGCCTGCAGCGAACGATAGCCATCTGCGGCCGCGAATCGAGATCGTGAGCTGCGCTGCCCGGTAAAGGACATTTTAGTTCATTTTTAACCGCTCAATTTTTCTAATATTCAGTTTTTACTCAAGAGCGGTAAATAAATAAATTTTCTACTCGCGAGTTGTAAAACTAAATAGACAAACTAAATAAATATTGTGTCCGATCCTTTGTGAAGGAAATCATTAGTTATTGATAATTTTATAATTTTTGTTTGCTCGAAAAAATCAAGAGTGGAGTTAGTTACTGTACTTGATTTAACTTAACACTTAAATTCTGATCAAAATTTATTTGATTCATCATTTAATTTTCATTTTTACTCTCTGACGGTAATTACTTTATTAATAAGGCTACGTGTAATGTGAAAATAAAAATGCTGTAAAAGTAAAGCCCGATTAATATGAAAAATTCAGTTTAAAGTTGATACCGTGAAAGTAATTTAATAAGGGTCAAAATTTTCGAGTTTCTCACACTGCACCGCTGTTCTAACTTAATCCTTTTTCTTGGCTGATAATATCGGCGACGCGAGCTGAATACGCTAATGTCACCGCAGACTTGACCTTGCACTGGCTCTTACACTCGTTTTCTTCGAGTTTAATCTTGATTCTTGCATATTTTTCATTCTTAACTTTGCCTTAAAAGATTAAATTTATTTTTTCAAACTTCATTTTCCTAATGGTTCTACCTTTTTTTTATTTATAAATACTCCTTGAATACTAGAAACATTTATAAATAATTTACTTGTGAAAATAATTTTAACTATTAGACGCTAAGTCAAGCCCTTTGATTTTAAGAAAAAAAATTTCTTAGTAACATTTCAACGCTTCATAAGCGAAGGGAGCTCGTTAAGTTGCTGTTGGGCTAATAATATCGTTAGAATCAAATTGATTGTTTCAACATTTATTTTGACATCTAAATTAAAAGCATTCAATTCCTAGAAATTTTTAATTTTTATTCATGATACCGTTAATAAAAATAACAGAGCGACTGTTACTTTCAGTAGAAGTGACGAAGTATAGTCAGACGTAAGCGCACTCCGCACGCACATTCTGCCACGCTTCCGTGCGTAAGTTTAAAAAATTTGAAATTTTTTATTTTAAACTACATCTCAAAAATCGCTTTTGAATATCGTGCACTTTGGAGTGTAAAATAAGGAGTTTGAAAAGTATTCGATACAAATGTCCCGTATATGCGCGTTCGAAGGTAAATCGTCTCGCGATTTATTTCCGCGAGCAACAGCAGGGAATCACTTGAAAAAGCGGGACGGATCGTAAGCTTCCCAGAGAAGCGAACTCACGCGACGCCGGCTGGCTTTTTCACCCCGAACGATCCGCTCGAAGGAGATATCGGATTTTTTTCTCGAGGTCGCCACGGCCGCCCCGGCTCCGGAGGGACTTTAAACTGTTACTTATCGGCTTGACTCGGCGCGTTTGAATACGACGGTGCTTCACTGTCTCTCTTTTTTTTTTTTTTTTTTTCTTTTTTTTTTAATCGGATGATGCTCATTGAGTTTATTTAGAATGCCTTTTTTGAGCTCTTTTATATAAGTCGCGGGATATTTTAAGTACAACTTTTATTTTGATGATTTTGATGAGTATTTTTCTCGCTATCGAGCAAAAATTTTCATTTTTAGATTCATAAAGTTAACTTTGTAAAATATATTTGTTAGACTTATTCTGAGGTGCACCTTGTGGTTTATAGATTATTCATTTTTTGATCAAAATTGATTTTTTATCAAATTATCTTAATTAAGTATGACTACCGAAAATTTTAGGGTTTAATTACAACACAATTAAAAAAAAAAAAACTGCTGATTTTGCTTCAGAGTTCTTTTTTTCGTTCAAGACTGTACTTATTGAAAATAATAAATCAGTTGTGTTTGAATAATAAGTGAACCATTTACGAAAATTTGAACAGGAAGCGTCAAAATGTAATAAAAAGAGCATCAGGTAGCGGTTGGTATCAACACGTAATAAGCCATAAATAACCGCGGGTTGCTCGTCATTAACAACTGTCTCGTGTGTCGATCGTCACGTCTGTCGTCGAGGCGACCTCGTCGGGGCTAGGATACAAGTTACTTTTCTCCCACTGGCACTGCAGTGTTTTATGTACGCGCCGTGACAACCGAGGCGCCTCTGTGTTACACTTTTCTCACGGATTGGCGCGCCGAGCAGGCTGTAAGCGTGCACTTTGATGACCGGCGTTTTCTCGACTGATAAGCATCTAACTTGACACGCTTTTAATCCTTTTTTTTCATACCAGCAGTCCTCGATTTACATTCCTCTTTTATGGGGAAGCCGAGAAATTTAATCTACTAGGCGTGATTGCGAGCGTTTTTGTGTCAAGCTGATGGATTTCTTTTTTTCTGCGGTTAAGGTGATGCTGATTGACTCTTGATACAAGGGAATTAATTACTCTGAGACATAAAGTACATCATTTTTTGATAATGTTCATTAATTAGTTTTTTACGATTAATTTGATAAAATCTTCATCTTTTTCAGATATATAGCGAAAATATAATTTCATTATGAGGAAGAAAACTTTCGTTTTTCATTATGAGAATATCCTTACTTTCTAAAACTAATTATTTTGAAATCCATTCGGTAAATTTAATCACTTAAGGTTACCGACTTGAACACATTATTCAGAGTAAGAAATGAGACATCAACTGGTTTTTCTTCTTAAATTTCCATAGAAATGAATGAAAACTATTTAAATTGCAATTACGCAGGCAAAGTTGATTATAATAATTATTCTCCGAAAGCGCACAAATTGGGGATAAGCACAAAGCGGTAGGGGAAATTTATAACGCGCTTGCCTATTGTTTAGATCGTCCAGAAAAAGCGTAACAACGCAATATCTGGCCCGAGTAACTAAAACAAACTACCCATTAAACAACTAAAAACACAGTGGCTTTTTAAACTCGCGTAATTCACGTCGTTATTGCGGAGTATGTTTTTATGTAACGAGGCGAACCCATTGCGATGTTATTTACAACCCTTTTCTTATTTACATTTTTTTCCCTCGCAATGGAGCGTGCATGTCGGTGCAGCGGCCACGCAAAGCACTAGAAGAAGAACAAGAAAAAACCGAATTTATGCTCTCGGGGCAGCAAAGTGGAAAAGTGACGGGGGTTTTTCGTCCTGTCCGGGGTGGTGGATTTAATATTAGAAAAAGCCATGATCCTCGGAAAAATTCCAAATATATCATACATCAGGGGTCCTCGATAAAATGCATTCGGCGTTATTAATCTGGCTTTCGGCCGTAAGTACGAGCACGCTAATTAAACGGGTCTCGGGAATTCGTTTGTTCCTCCTGGATTTTCGACATATTTTTCGGCGCTGTACGTGGTGCGATTTTCACGCTTTGTTTCTCTCCTTTGACTTTTCTCATAGCTGCTGAAATTTATCCCTCTCTCTCATATCTTCTTCTTTTCACTCGTCGTTCATCGCTCGAGTTATGTTGTGAATCCGGCCGGACGGCACCGAGAACTCAGAATTATTACATTTTTGGTGATGAATTACTCCCCAGCTGGCTCTCGTGTATTTTGTTCTCTCGCAGCTATCCCAGCTATGATATTAATTTTCAACGGTCACCCGAGCTTGAGTTTTAATTCACTTTACAACGTTATATTTTTTTTAAGAAATAAACGTATTATTTGATTCAGTAAATTTTTGTTATAATTATGATAACCGTTTCAAAAATTAACCACTTTTGCTGGTATAGGTACAAATTAATTTTTAGAGAGTAGCTTTTAAAAAGCTTCAAACTCAACAATGCATGAAAAATTTCTTTAAAATCTTATATATACATATACACATGAACAAATTTTAAGCATGAAATTTTTAATTTTTAAAGAATTTTGATTTGAAATTTTTCATAAAGCTGACCTAAATTTATGTTACCGCTACTTTGAAAAAAAATGAAAGTTATCAATAAAAATAAATTACTTTACGAAAAGTAATATAATAAATCTACTGATTAGCAGATTAGTTCTGAAACTCCATTTTTAGTCAGTTATTTAGTTTGAAATTTTCTTTAAATACATCTAGACGTGCAAAAAAAGACCTCAGTTATCAGAAGGAAATGTCCGAAAAAATTATAATTCGAGTAACCTAAACGTAAATATTAAAAACTAATGCTGCTGAATTTTCAAGACTTGGGGGACTAAAACTATTATCTAAAATATTACAACTTTTGTGTCCACTATTTGACCCAACGTTTAAGGACATTGATAAGTACAATTTTAATATTAACGCATTTAAAGGTTTTTATAATAGCATTTTTAGAGGTAGTGATATTTATGACCAGGCTTTTTAGTTCGTTTTGACAAAACTATAATTG
Organism: Encarsia formosa; assembly: GCA_038277355.1. Classification (NCBI taxonomy): domain Eukaryota; kingdom Metazoa; phylum Arthropoda; class Insecta; order Hymenoptera; family Aphelinidae; genus Encarsia; species Encarsia formosa. Next base: position 9,707,518 of record CM076188.1, read on the forward strand.
ACAAACTATCTTAAATATTTTGTTCATAATAAACCTGTACGTAATAAGCCCCTAAATATAATATAAAAAATAATTATTACTACAAAAGTTCTTGAAAACTTGTGCCTGAAAAGGTAGATAAAGAAAATAAAATTTCAAAAGAATCACACAAAACAGTTAAAAAGTAATAAAAGAATTATTAAGCGTAATAATTCAAACCCCGAATTTTGCACGCGTATGCACATTTCGAATGCAAGCACATACGGTACCGGGCTACATGAATAATAAGCTCGTCGACAAAGTGTCTTTCTCGTCAAGCGGTGCATTCAGCACTTCTGGGAAAGCCGCCTCCGCTTTTTCGTCTCTCACTCGGGGCCGACCTGTAAGTGACTGCGAGATGAAAAGAAGAAGACGAACGAAGAAAAGAAAGAAAAGAAAAAAGAGAATAAGGCGGGCAACGCTAAAACCGCGAGACTTTTTGCGCGCGTCCGGCTTAGCTCGCGAAATTGATTTTTTTTAACTACTCCGACTCCATCCCGCCCGGGTGGTCCGCGTGTGTTCCTCATTATTACCATTACGCGGCTCGTTGCGTGGGAGCCGGCGGATGCGAAAGAAAGAAAAGGAGCCTGCCGGGTGATGAATTTTTTCGTTAAAAAAACTTTTGTGACGATAATTATGCTTGACTACAAATTACTCTAAAACTATTTTTGATTGTATCTATAACTACAAGTAGTTTGAAAAAAAGACATACAATTGATAAAAGAATTTACAGCCATCAATTAATTTTACTTTCTTTGTAATAAGTTTAATTCCTTTTCCTTTCAAAAATGAAAAAAAAAAAAAAAAAAACTTTGTATAATCTGTAGCCATCTTTTACTTATTAAAAAAATCGATTAATTGATTTAGCTATGAATTATTATTTTTTTTTAATAAAGAATACTTTTTTTGTCGTTGATGAAAAATTCATTTAAAATTAATAAATATTATGTGATTTTAATTTTAATCTTCATTCCGAGCTTCATTCCTTGTAAATTATGTGCAATACTTTTACAAATTTTGTGTGGTGAATTTACATTTGATCCGTCAGAGAAAGTTATTCGGTTTCAAATTAAAACATCTGTGAGCGTTTTTAAATAATTTATTTCAACCAAATGCTCTTCATAAATGCGATACAAAAAAAATCTAAAAAATCTCATTCTGGTACGAGAGAATTTAATTAGAAATTAAGCTCGAAATTATAATTTGAAATAAAGTCTCGGGATTAATTAAAAGCTACTCAAATATGATGCCGATGTCGAAATGAAAAAGCCCTTTGACCTCATTTTTATCAAAGGTACATGCAACCCTTGGTATAAAAATTTTTTCCACCGCTTCATAAAACGTCATAAACATAAAAATGATTATTAAGGGGTACAAAGTGAATGGGGAAAAAATGCGCACCCGCACTACTACAATGCTCAAAAGAAAAAATCCGTGCATTACCGTAAGCCAGCAAAATCCAGTTAAAGGAGTGCACCAATAAAGAAAGAAAAAAATGTTTCTATTATACAGATATTCGGTGCAAGGTCGAACACGTGTCGGTGGCTTCTCGAATACGTGTCGCATTCTGAATTAATAAACACACCGCAGCAGCCGCAAGTCCCTCCACGAATTTTAATAAAGTGCATCTGTTGTACTAACATTTTTTTTTTTTTTTTTTTTTATGGTTGGTACGAATCGTGAGCGATGACTCCCGTTCGATACTAATTGAAGAATTACGCAAAAAAAAGAGGAATCGTCGCAAGGTGGATACGAGGCCGCTGCATAATTAGCAATAAATAAGCGTCCGCATAAATCTAGTTAATCCCCTAGCTCCCTTCTGGTAAACTATTTCGCATTAACATACCAATAACAACATCCCGCCCCATATTTGCCTAATTTATTGACGGCGTTACGCTACTCACTCGTGGTGACTCGCTCACTCGCGCGCATTTATTTATCGTTTTACCATAGGTACACACACTATCCCTTCGTATTCTAATGAAGCGCCCTGATGTTCCTGCTCAAACTCAGGGGTGAAGAGAGAATATTGTGACAGTTGAATAAATAAAAAAACTTTTTTGCCGATATGTGTAAGCGAGATGGGTGCAACTTCTTTATTAATATTCAAGTATTATCTTTTGGGTTATTTTCATGGTACGTTATAGCTATAATCTCCCTGGTGTTTCAGAATTGCTTTAAATTAAAATCAGCGAGAAAAATATTTTAAAATAATATGAATTTTTAAATTACTTGTTTAAGATTAAAATTAATTAATAAACTGAGAAAATTTATAAATATTGATTCAAAAAAAGCTAGAATTGAAAGTTCTAGCTATCCAGTAAAATGTTAAGATATTGTTATTATTTAAATGTTAATAAAAGCACGAATAAAATAAATTTTTCACCCAAAAGACCATTTCTTAATCCCAGAATTAACCTGGACAACATAACTTCTTTAGATACAGAGGGAGATGACTCACGTGTTTGCCATAAAAACTCCTAATCACTACCCGTATAACGCACATTTGGTCCTCGCTAATACTGCAATATCTCATGATAAGCCAACCTATTAATAAGTAATAGCCCGTATCACGAGCACCTAGGACGAGTCGAAATTAGGGATGGAAAAACTCGACCGAATTCGGTAAGCCCAGTGACATCTGTGATCGGACTCTCGAACGTACTGTACCGCTCCACGTGCTGCGCAATCTTTTTTTGGGGGGAAGTTTTTTTTTTTCTACGTTTCTCGCGTTTACGAGCAAACATAATTTGTCATTCGATCTAATACGCTGCACATTTTATTGAACCGGGCGCGGGTTTCATTGTCGTCGTTTTTATTTGCTTGATTGTGGTGTTTTTTTTTCACGAAATGCGGTGTAAAAAACTATCTCACCGTGAAAAATTAATCGTTTAGGAAAATTATAAATCTGTTATTGTAAATCATCGTTTCGTAAAAAAAGGCAAAGACAAATTTGTCAATCCATTATGAAAATCTTTTTCTTTCTTTATTGAAAACTTTGGGAAAATTTGACGGCTATTTTACAAAACTTTATAAAACCAAATGACTCTGGGGAACCTTTTCTATTTGTATGAAAAAAAAAATCCCCGCATGCACCTATACCGATGACTCGTGTGAATAATTATGAATTCATGATTCGTCACATTTGCGGTCACAATAAACACTTGATTGTCCGCTCGGAAGCCCACTCTTTTGTGCTTACATTACCCATAATATTTGTCATCCCCATCGATGTAACAAATGACCTGATCCATTGGACCGCAAAGTGACTTTTAAAGAAACATATAAAAATTTTCCGGCCAGACTGGGGTTTGTTGAAAAATATCGCACCAAAACCGCATGAATCGCGCAAAACGCGGGATTTTTTTGAAGGGCCCTCTAAAAATCATCGAATCATCTTCGAGCTGCTCACTGGGTTTGAAAAAAATCCCACTTAACTGCACGAATATTCAACGAGAGGGTAATACAATAGATGTTTACACCGACCCTCGGCTTAATCCGATGCTCGAATTTTCAAAAGACGCTGGAAAAAAACCAAATTGAATTGCGTTTGATTACGGGCTTGTTAACTTTGAATTATTCGGAGGGAGAGGTGAAATTTTCCCGAAAATTTTATCTTTTGGTGCACAGGGCGCCCCTGAAGATTGGGTTTATTGATTCACTGATGGCAAAAAAGCCATTTGCGCTTGTTCACAGAGCGCGTCGGAGGCTTTTTATGGAGCAGTGTGCGTGCCTCGGGTTGACACGTTGAAATGATGTGATTGAAAATCTGGTCAAATTCCCTCTTTATTTCCCGACCGGATTTTCATTTACGGGCTTATGAATTTACCCCTCCTCGCTTTATTTTCACTGCTGATAACCTTTTTTAGACACTGACTGGATCGCTATTTTATACGGAATTCATACATCTCTATTTAATTTTGAAATACATTAAAATTTTACCGGATGTGAAAGCTGTTTTCATAAAAGTTTTAATAATTGTAAAGTGGCCAGTAAATCTCTTTAAATCGTAGCATTATACACCGGCAGTAAGTGAAAACAACAAAATAAATTCGTCATTTTATTTGACTTTTTTTTTAAATCTCAAAATTAGAATCATTTATTTTTATTGTACGCTTGGTAAACTACCATCTTGACTGGTATCTAATAACTAATATTTTCAAAACTGCTAAATCAATTTTGTTTCTAAAAACAAACTTAGAGATTAAGTCATTTATAAAAACTTCTTTAAAAGTGTGTGTTTTAAGAATAATTCGTTGCGAAAATACAATGGCAGTAAATTTTGTGCAGCAAAGTGTTACATCAAGTTGGCCAAACAAAAAACTCAGCTGTACTACGTTTGTATAAACTCTTTAGAAATGTAAATAGAGCATAAGTAGTTGTGCACCTGCAGCAAAGCTTTATTTATCACCAAACTGCGCACAGCTATATCATGAGAAGTGAAGTGTACATATTTTTCTGTTCAGATTGTTAGATTTTAGAGAGAAGTTGCTTTTTTACACGAAACGTTCATCCGAAGAATTATCGTTTCCAAAATTTTTTTTATATTCTCTAAACTTCAACTTTTTCTCACTGAATTTTAAAATTAACAAACATGTTGGATTTTAATAGCTCGTTCACCGTGTGTGTTTCTTCATAACTGACGGGGTGTTTAAAATATTTGATCGATCTAAATTGAGATCAAAATCAAAACTGGAAGTCTTATTTTTTTTCATGAACCTCTCGAGAGCCTCACATTAGATTTTGATACCCCGGATCGCATGATTGATCGACTTTCCAGCTCCACGTTGAAGAGTTACTGACATCCCCGACTCTGGGCGTACGCATAAGCATGTTTGGACTTGAAATTTTCTCGCTTCGAGCGTAAGCAACCCTTCGGTCGCGCCCGAGGCTCGAAAAATTAATTATCATAGATAGGAATAGCTCATCGGGACACAAAGAGAGACGCGCAACAGCGTCCCCCTCACGGTACGCAACAACAAAGAAAGAGACAGAAGGGAAACTGCCGGGAAAAGCAGGGGGAGAAAAAAAAAAAAAAAAAAAAGATGGAAGGGGACAAGGGTGCTAAGCATGTGAAATCGATGGGGGGAGACGGCCCGAGGGGTGGTAAGGTAGACCCCGATTCAATTCGATACAATCGCGAGTGGATTTCCACATATATTCTTCTTCTTTCTTCTTTTTTCCTGCTCTGTGTATGTGTGTGTGTGCATGCAAAACCCGCGTGCGTGCGAGAGCTTTACGAGCCTTTTGGATGTATTTACGGGCTTCCGGGGGAGCGAGATTATTTTGTTTCCTATCGAGAGCTTTTTCTCTCACGGTTCGATCGTCGAGCTCAAAACTGCGGGAATTTCGAGCGGGCGTGCGTGCGATAAGTAGCTGCGACCCGTATTATGAGATCAAACACTGACTTATTGCGTGATTATTGTTATTATTTTTTTTTATTTTTTCATTTTCTTTCTGAAGAATGAATTTGGGCTTACCTAAGTAAATAGTCGGGAATGTGGGAGCCTAGGGAGCACTCGTTTGACGTTTTTATTTGAATCGTAAATTTTTAAAGAAAAAAACTTCGTAATCGAAAGTTTGCCAACTGGAGCTTTTTTTATTTCAAATGATTTGAGTTCTCTCACTTCAATAGTTTGTTTTATTAGGATTTCTTTTAAATGAATTTAAAATACATCAATAACTCCAACTTGAAATACTTTTTTCTTATATCTGATTCCTTTAACTCTTGAAAAAATTGCATTGGGAGGGATTGACAGGGAATTGAACCCTATGAGTTCTTCTAACAACGCTTGGTAAATAAACGTTTGATCTTACAGAATAAAATTGAAAAATCTATGTACCTCAAGAACTCCGTAGACTTTGCAAGGAAGAAGATTCTCGAGATCCTGTGAGTGCACACGTGCGAGGCCCAATACAATGACACGAATCGCCGGAGGGGAGATAAACCGGTTGCGAGTGCACGAGCTGATGATTATTATGCCGATTTTTCGGGGGGAGATGCGCACGTGGTTGTTCTACTTCTTCTTCTCCTCCTTATTCTTCCACCGCCTTGAGTCGTCGATTCCTGCGAGATGATCGCGATGATGGCTATGTCTTCATTATGAAATCTCGGTCGAACTTCATAACCCGTGCTCTTCTTAAAGTGAAATATTTAACATTTCAAAATTTTGGCGGGATTGGTCCAATAATAAAGGGGTAATATTTTTAATTTTATTAGCCTCGTTTATTGTTCCTTAAATTTTATTTTCTTATCTTTCAAATGAGATCTTTACTTTAGTAATTACAGTTGAAAACAAATTACTTAACATTAATTCATGGATACTTAACCGATTGTAGAATTTTTTTCTTCCAATCGAGAGGTAAATTTATTTATACTCTGAAGAGTAAGCTTATCAATGAACTGATTTTTCAATTCAAAAAAGATTAATGAAATTCTAATTTTTATAAAAAATTAAAGAGATAAGTATTTTTTTTTTTAAGTAAACACTATTATTGTTATAAAACCAAAAGTAATTAATGGGAAATAAGATTGCCAAGACGTTTTCTTCAAGCTAAATTTGAACAATTATTAAAGTCCTCGACCGGAGCAGTTAACGTTCAACTCTTTGTCCATTAATTACCGAGTATTGGACTTTGTATGCAAAGCCGCCTCACTGAGATTTGCATGACAAGCACATACTTTTTGAGAAGTGTAGCTCACGCTCCCTAAAAGCTTCAAATTTATTATTAGTTGACCTCACTGATACGAATTGATAAGAATAAAAAAAGATGAATTCTTGATTTACACGAGATAGTGCGTAAACAGTATAAAGGAAAATGATTAAGAGAAAAAAAAAATTATACCCCTTAATTTTTGTTAAGCGTATTTTATGATTAAAAATGAAGATTTTATCATTGCTGCTGAGCAGACAGAATTTTTGTGTGAACGGAATTTTGTTCTCAAAATATCACTCGTACTCTGCCTAGGATGTAATTTTTTTTACCTCAAATCATTTTTCTGCATTTCGAGCGTAAAGACGCGGAAGCAGAAGCGAGAGCAGAAGATCGGCATCTCTTAATTTCCGAGCAGCCATCTAGTGACTCGTGGGGCTTTCTCCAGAGAATAAGTTTCAAATTTTGCATTGAGTAATGATCGATTGAAATTAACTGATACGGTGACCAAACAAATACATTTTTTTTTTCTCATTAGTACAGGCTTTACGTTGTTAAATACCTTGTTTTTTTGGTGCATCAAGCATACATCATACGGCAGCATCGACGGCAGCGCCATAAATACTCGGGCCGAAATAATTTTCAAAATTATTATCTCGACGGTAAAAAAAAAAAAAATCATGTAATCATTTTCATATCTCGATCCGACCACACAGCATTACACCCCATAATTCAACGCTAAAAAAACGAAGAAGAGATTACGTAACGTGGCGTGTCGAAAAAAAAAAAGCTTATCCAACCGATATTATTACTCACCGCGATCGTAAAAATTGAAATTTCAACGTTAAAAAAAAAGGTCTGACGTTTTATGCAACGCTCGTAAAATAATTTGAGACGAGTAATTGTCGAAGGACCCCGGCGCGCGGCGCGTACAAAAGACTCTTTCACGGGCGTCTCGACCTCGATTCCGAGACTTTTCGCGGGTATTCAAATTTAGCAAGGTACACCCGCCCGCACCGAGATAGATATGATTTGAAAGGAAATTCGGTCCGTTCCGTAATCCAGATTTATTCATTGCCGGGCGCGTGAATTGCGGTCCGCGCTTTTGTCGACCGAGTACAACGCGAAGAAAATTTTTTTTCCCGGCTGACTTATTCAAGATTAAACCACCAGTTTTATCTATAAATTGAAAATGAAAAAAAGTATGTATTCTTGTTCGAGTAATGGATGACAAATGATGACGGAACCGACAACTGGGAAAGAGCAACAGTGCGCACATGGCCACCTGTCGTGGGGTAAATATAGACCCGGCGCCTCGTCTTCAAGGTGCTGCTCGAGGGCTCTTTTTATTCCATCCTCGTCGGTCAAACAGTGTATCATCAGGTCCACGCGGAATTTGAAAATCCCACGATTAGTTGGGCTCTTCCGCCACGCTCGGGTGACTGCACACCTGGCTCCATGGCTTGGGGTGGCGAGGGGGAAGCGGATTTAAATGTTGCTTTGGCTTTAAAAAAGAGAGGAAGTAGCATCACCTTTGATCTTTACCTACCTTTGCTTCAAAGTAGTGGCGGAGATTTAATTTTTTTCGCTCTCGAAAGGAGAGATGATTAGTTAATTATTCGAGGTTCGGCGTTCGCCGATAAACTCCTGACACAATTCGATTGTAAGTCCGACCCGGTGACCTACTAACACACGTTTTCGCACACACGCAATTCAATGTACAGTTGACATGACCTAATTCCTGCTTTCATGTTTGACGCATTTTTAAGACTTAAATTCTAAATATAAATCCCTTACAAAGCTTATGAATAAAATCTGAGGATTGCAACAAACAATCGTTATTGGGACAAATCATCCATAAACTTATTTATTAAAAAGCATAGTTTGAGGGAAAATAAATGTTTTAAACTAGACAAAAAATTCAATTCATAAGAATTAAAAGAGAGAGAGAGCAGAGGCAGAAGCAGCAACGAAGCGGATGATAATTAGTGATACTTCCTTTCGTAAGTGGCACTTAAAAACACGCGGTTTCGATTTATTTCCGAAACAGAGACGAGCCGCGGGGATTGACGCGCGCTCACATATGGCCTTATTTTTCAGTGCTCAAAGCAGAAGCGCTACACAAGCGCGAGCAATGTATAGTATCCCCCCAACAACACGCGGACTCGCTAGTGGAGATCATTGACATTCTCGAAGTTTCACTTACGTAATTTTGTAATTCTCAACAAAAAAAATTTTTGAATAAATAAAAATTTTATTTGTATTTATTTCATTTTAATAATAATCATCAACGGTCATCAAATGTCCTTTATAATGCCTAAAATTTAATTTAATGTATAAATACGTTCAGGTAACAATATTGTTCACATATACTATAGGTATTTTAAATATAAAATTTGCTGTTTGAAAAATCAACGGAACTCACAATGGCTGATGTCTTTGAATTTCAAAGTCTTGTGCGTACTAATTGATCATCAGTTTAAATTTTAAAAAAACAAATCATTTTTCGAAAAACTCCCTTTTTATTTTGATTCAGTTTCCAAAGCTTTTTGATTGCGAGCGTCGATTGATCCACGTGGTTAAACTTGGCAGGCTCATCGTGTAATGCCGTAAAAAAGGTGAAATTTTCCCGACAGCACTGATTTTTCGATGTCCGATAGGGAGTTAACTGCAGCGCGGGGCAGTTAAATTCATTAGAGCGACACCAACGTCGGTGCGGCCGCGCGGGCTTCTCTGATTGGAATATCAATGATTTTTGTGCCCTGGCATTTATACACATGGGGGTAAACTCCGACTGGACAGTTGTATGTGTACCTGCAGGAAAAATCCGTGGCGGCGCGTCGACGGCCGAATGAGATATAGCAAACGGTTGTGGCTATACACGTAAACGTTTAAATCTAACGAAAAGATTTAGTTGAAACCTTTTTATGAATTTTAATTCTTTTGGGGCAGCCCGTTTACGTTTATTTATTTTTTTTTTTATTTGAGCTTTGCGGGTACTTTTGAACTTTTTGTTTTGATTGTATTTCTAACTTTCAATTAACAACTTTAATTTTTAAAGAAAAACTTTATTGGAGTTTGTCAGAACAGTTTTTATAAAAATTATTTATTGATAAAAATCGTTAATTTCAATTTTTTACATGTTTTTTTTTTTTTTTTTTAACAATAAAATATTTATACAAATACATTTTGAACTTTTTTAAAAAGATTTTTTTTAATTATTACTCATGTTTTACTCAACTTTTTGATCAGAAAAACAAAAATATTGGACATTATGAGAAAAGTAGGAGAATGGATCGGGTGCTGCCATCTATTAGTAAATTCGGGAAACTTTACACGATACTTTAATTTAAAATCCTCTCGTTCTGAACAGCTTTTTTTTTTATTTTTAATATATTTAATTTATTTTAATTATAAATTTTCTTAATGCAAATAATTCTAATTATTCCTTCAGTTTTTAATAAAATTATTTATGCAATTGAATATTATGAGGAACATAAAGACAACTTTACTTAAAGAATTTACCGGAGTTAGTGATTTTATTAATACTTTATTGAAAAATTTTATTGATTCTATGAACTTTTTGATAAATTTTTTTTTTTTTGTATTTAAGTTGAAGGCTGGAGGTGTGTTTTGCACATCTAAGTAATTTGAAATTTTCGAAGTTTCGAAAATTATTTAAAAAAAAATTTTTTTTCTTAATTTTCTACTACTTGAATCCAGGGCTCTCTGATTTGTTCACGGTAAAACATAAGCCAGAAAAATGCACCGTTGGTCACAAGAGACACCGATACCTGACTGCTTATGGAAGGTCTGTAAGCGATGCCATGTAAATATTTGGAAACGTCAATTAGGCTTACTCAATGTAGTAAATAGTGCCTATTTATTTTTTTTTTTTTTGGAAATACAATTTTTCTTTGTTCGACTATCGTGTAAAAAAAAGAGAGAGAAAAAAAAAAAAGGCAACTGTGCATGATTCTCATTTTTCTACTTCATTAGACATAATACTTTTCTTATCGTGAGCTGGGGGAACTTTTTTTTTTCTTTCAAAAAAAAACCTATCCTCGATTTCTTTTCATTAGGATGTTACTTGAATTTATTACATTTTATCAATAATGATTCGATTGAAAAAAAAAAAATCCACATCGTAACTTTTTATCTCCTAATCGTCGTGATACCCATATTTCACGCGTCCACTCAGTACCTAAATAGCCCGCGTGAAAAAAACCCCCATATTTTTTCGAAAAAAAAAAAAGTATCTATGGAAAGGTAAAAAAAAAAACACGACACTTTTTTGTAACCCGGGGCCATTATAACCAGGCAAAAATCCCTAAACTCAGTGAATAATGGCCTCATAAATTAAGTGTCACGACAATGAATCCCTGAGCGTATAGAAATTCGCACTTTGAAAAATCTTTTATAGACACTGTAAAGTGTACCCCGCCCCTCTTGAAAAGGAAAAAAAAAGAAAAGAAACATGTACATTAGTCGTACATAATGTAGGTGAATCGGCTACGCCGCACACAAACAGGCGGGGTCGGATCAGCTGAGGACGATTCGGTCGACGAGGTTTTCCTGGTGGCTCGAGAGCATAAATCTGGGAGATGACCGATAAAATGACCAAGGGAAAAAAAAACATATACACGAGTTGTGCGACCAGAATAAATAAGAGGTGTTGGCTCGTTATATACCGTCGGTTGAAAAGGGCAGTCATTTTACGAATTACGTTGGATGGCTTTAACGCGGCCCACTTTTCTTTTATTATTTTATTAAATTATTTGTATTTGATTAAAAAATCAGTTTTCATTAACTTCGATCAGCTTTATCTAGTACAAAATATAATATAAGTTCAATATAATTTTTTTTTCATTCAACAATGATGTTATAATTCAGTTATATCGATGGTCTCAGCGAAAAAAAATTTTAGCATTTAAAATTAACAATAAGTAGGTGAGATCCCTTTATAAAAGAGAGCTATCGCCATCTTGCGTAAGTGTAAGATTTTTATTCGTGAGCTGATTGATGAAGAAGTTTTTAAAATATTCGAAAAGTACATTTTGAGGTTACTCTTATTGTTTTTTTCTATGCGCTCGAAGCGTGCTCAGAAGAGCTAGTGAGTAAAAAATTCGGAACAAAATCAAGAATTTCAATAAGTTGTTACTCGAAAAATCGAATTTTATTATTTTTTTATTCATCTCAGCCTTTCATTGTTAATGTTTTTCTTCGCTCTTAACATCGATATAATAAATGCAGTTTACAAGTTTTTAAGATGCACAACTCTGTAGTTGAGGCAGTGGGTGCAACATTTTATTCAATATAAAAATTGAAGAAAAAAAAAAGATAAGTGCCAAGTTTTTCAGGTCGGCGAATTTCTGAAAATTATCAAGTAAAAATATCAATTTATTTTTTATTTTTAAAATTTATTTAATATTTTTCTTTTAAACCAAAAACTGACGTATCTTTAAAACTCAAAATAATCTTTTCCAATTTTTAAAGTTTTGTTTTGCATTTAGGTAAACTCATACTTAAGCGTATAAATTTTGTGAAAGGAACAATAAAAATTGAACAAATTTTTTAAATATAGTAAGTGATTTGTTCACTATTTTGAAGAAAAAAAAAAAAAAAAAAATACTGTGTGTTCTTATTATTTAATAAAATCTTTTAAGTCTTAAAAAAAGAATGAAAACAAAGAAAAATGAAACAGCACCTCTGCTAGCGAAATATGCGGGTCAAAGCAGACCACAGTAACGAGCAATTCAGGATTCCGCGACAGTTACATACTACGGGTATATCAGTTCGGGTAACGCAATTTCCTAAAACGTCCGCGCTTGCTCGCTTCCCGATGAAAATCGGGTAGAATCCTCCGTCCTGTTTTTTTTTCACCCTCTCCCGTGCGTCCATACCTACATCGTCCGTCTGGCTCTCCGTTTTACAAACAGGGGGTAAAAAATAGACGTCGGAAATTTACTTTTTCGACGCGTCGGACACGCGCCGCGAACGTCCCACTTTTTAAGTCCGATGCGTCACGCTTATACCCGAAAGTATCCCCTCCTGGTCGAGTGGCTACCGGTCTTCCAACGCCGCACAAAGGCCCTTTTCTTCCACGACTTTTTCTTTTGTACAAGCCCAAATGTACCCTCGTTTTTCCAAAGGCGCTGCAGCCTGCTTTTTATTTCCGCAGGAGGCACGCGCGCTCCGGAGCCTTTTGACGCACCTACGCGTTCATAATCGACCACCTTTTATCAAATAGCACGCTGTTTGTCCAATACTTGTTGACACTAAAAACGCTCAAGAAGCCTCGATTTTTCTACTCCCCCTCTTTTCTCTCTTCTTCCCTTTTATCCCTTTATATACGCTTTATTAAGTTTGGATGCATTGAAATTGTTTTTACGGTATTCGTGGAATTTTCTGCGAGTGGAGAACTTTATTACGACGAAGAATGCGTGTTCTTGAATCAGATTAAACCGATGGGAGACTTGAATTTTTATCCTCGACGAAGAGATTTCTTGTTTTACTCTTTGGTCTCTTTCTTCAATTTATTTTTGTGTAAACTATCGGTTCAAAATTTTTCTACGTTTAACAACTAGCTGGAAATGATTTTGGAAGGCAGGAGTCAACTAAATTACAAAGGTCAAGAGTCAAACCCAAATATGCATGGTTCTTCTCTCAGTTCTTCTTCTTTTTTGTGAGTATTATGTTTTACTACCTGCAATAAATCCAAAAATTCTGAATGAACGACCAGGTACTAAACAGACAAGTTTAATGGCGCGTGGAGTAATGAATGAGTTTATTTATTCCAAAGAATCGCAAGGTCAAGTTGGAGAGAATAAGACGACGTATCAATACCAAACGCAGCATCGTAAATCAGTGCATGTATAAATGAAAATTCTCAGAAAACCTTCTGGGTCAGTTTGAGTGAACAAATGAACGAAACGTCCAAGAGGTCAACTTTAACAGCTTAGCTAGAAAGTTTCATCTCTTTCCATTTGTGTAATGCTAAAGGTTTTCACTCACTCCAGAGAATTATTAAAATCACCTCGAGAGAGATACATTTCATGTGACTCTATATTCGACTGATTTATAAGTGGAACGTTGTTGGGGTTGATCAACCCTTGTGGTCAGCAACTATAATTTAAATGACCCGACCGCACAAAATTGAAGTCGCCGTCCCCTACCGAAATTCATCATTTTTCCGGCACTTTAAATCAATATTCATCTCTCATATCTCGCGTGTTCGAAGCAAACACACTTTGATATTAAAATAAAAAACCAATTCCGAGACGTCTTCCGGCCACTCAGCACAAAGTGACCCCCAAGAAAAGTCCATTCCGAAATTTAAAAATTATTCCGTTTGGGGGCTAGGAAAGACCCTTTCCAAGAGCTCTGCTGATTTGCAAATTAAAGATTCCGATGAATCGCCTTCTATCTTCTCTTCCTTATCTCGCCCCTCGTCTCGAAACTGCTGACTCTCCGATAAAAAAAAAAAAAAAAAAAAAAAAAAAAACGCGCACCCGCTGGATTTTTACATTGTCATACGAGGGTGTTTTACCAAAAAATTTAAACTGATGACTCGAACCGTCGCGTTAAGCACCCGTGGGCTATCGCGAATTTTTTCAAGTTCATCTCTGCGTGCCAAGGGCCCGCTCCCGCAAGTACTTATGAATAAATTTCGCATGCATAGATAAAAAAAAGCCAACTTCCATTAGCCATTGAAGTGAAATCGAAGAAAAACGGAGAAGAGTCGGGTGGGGGGCCTCGGAAAGCCTTCGCCAAAGACAACATAAACAAACAGGCTGGCTGGCTGCTGCGCGAGAGTAAACGATAAACTTGCGGGCAGAGTGAATTTTGGCGGTGCACAATATACACACTTGATCCGCTGGCTGGTTCCCTCAATATACTCAGGGTTTGGGGAAACATCTTCGCCGGGAGGGTAAGGGTAAATGCTTATTCGCGCTGCACGGAAGCTTAGTGCCCGACTCCTTAAACTTCGCTCTGCAACTTGTGTGTGCTTTGGGTGTACCGCGCGCCTTCATTAGGTTGCGAGCGAGCGCAATTATTTGCGGTGGCGGGGAGCCGAGCGGATAGACGATTATTCCCACGGCTGTTCCAACCCGCGGCTATTCGCGAGTATAAGCCTGCGCATTGTTTTTCGGCTTCTGACGAATCGAATAGTTTTGAATTTTACCGGGGATACCGCACCAATTAATTTACGTCGATCTGGTGAGTTTTGATTGCATTGGTAAGATCGAGTAAACAGGCTGAAGCTGAATAAAGCTGCTGGTTTGATAACTTATTATACACCAGATAAACTGACGATTAATTTGTTGTTTTGATTGAACATACAGAGAAATTAGTTTATATTTAATTTCATCTATCGACTATCAGTAAATAAATTTTTGAAATGGTTTATATCAATCATCTATTTCAAATGCTTCTAAACTGTACATATAAAAATCGTGAAATTATGAATGACTGTCTAATTTTGTTAAATTTTCATTAAAACTGTACTCTTTTATAAAATGAATTTATCTTTCAAAATAATGTCTGAATCGACTAATTTTTCAAAAACATAAATGTCCTAAACCGATGAACTTTTGATTACCAGTACATAATTCAGAAATTTTTCAAAGTTTCAGATTGAACTCATATATAGACTTTCAATATCATAAAAGGATATCAACTTGATTAATCTAGTGTAGCTGTGGTATTACTCTCTTGGGGGAAGCAAGCAAATTTTATTTTAAAATTCTTATCGATGTCATCGATTATTGTTTTTTCAAACAAACGTATCTGTTTTCAATTTAAATTCTTATTGAATTTTAAAATGCGTTTGTCTTTCCACAGTCGATTTATTCAGCCTTGAGAAACATATGCAGGCACATAGATTCCATATTATTCAATCAACTTGAAGCATGTTTTCCGCAAATTTCCCCAGAGGTAAGAGCAGTAAAATTTCTACGCTCGAGCGTCCGCAGTTACCGGTTAAATTTATTTTTTAAACGTACGCCAGGCAAAAGTATTTTAAAATTTCAAGCGGAATGAAATTTCATGTTCCTATGGCGGGCGTGCCGGTATTTGTATTAACTTCCGCTTAAAAATCGTTCGAAATTAACATAACACGGAATCTTTGCGAAAATATTTTCCCGATAAAAAAGTTTAGTTTTGAAAAACTTACAAACCCGGGAAGCAAGGAAAATTCAAATACGAGCTTGAAACCTCAAAATCCTGGCGGGGTTGAAATTTTTAATTAAAAACTTTAGCAGCGCACGCAGGCCGATTGAAAACGAGCATCATCATTATAAGCGGTCAGAGTTTGCGCAAAAGCTTAGCAAACTTCGGCTCGCGCGCACACACATCCGTCGAGGCTGGGGCAAAACATAAAACTCGCAAAATGGAATGGCTCCCTAATGACGCTGGTATGAAAACCGAATCCGCGAAACGAGGGCCAAAGTGCCGGGCTCATTGTGCCTCTCCTCTGGGGCTATTTATTATTCACTGCCTAAGCCTTTTTCTTGCCGGGGGATGATAATTTCATGCGGGCTCGCTCACCACCACTTTTCGTAATTACTTTCGAATTAAAAATATATCATCGTAAAGCTGCTTCCAGCCCGAATTTCTCTTCATCTAGCTCTTGAATTTTTCTCTTTGGTGGCAAGCTTTTTTTTTTTTTTTTTCTTTTTCAATTGACTGCCGACGACGTTTATGAAAGATTCTATGATAAAAAAAAGGTAATCATAGATTTACTTTATCATTGTTAACAAATAAATTGTATGATTTTATTAAATTTTCAATAATTCATGATTTTCTTCTCTTGAATTATTCAAGTTGAATAAAATAAAATTTATGATTTTTGAGCGAAGTTACGTTAAAATATGTAGGCTAGAAATTAAGTAATTGCGATATTAGTAGAATTATGAAATTAATAATTTAATAACTTTTTTCATAAGCACCCCAGGTTTTTGAAATATTCGCCAAGCTATTTTTATAACAAAAACTATGTGTGATTATCTATCAAAATATATGTTTTATTTTTGCATGAACAGTATTATTTTAACTAATGCTCAAGATATTTAAAGTTATTCATGAAATTCAATAAAGTACACTTGATTTCTTTTATCACGAGATTAAAGGAAGAAAAAAAAAGTAAAGAAAAGGGGTTCGAGTTGACAGAAATATGTAATGTGTTTGATATCTCCATTCCATCGAAATGAAACGACGACTCCCTGCAGTCGCGCGATATAAGCCCGGGAAACATTTCTATCCCATACGGTACTAACAGGGAGGGAGAATACGGATGACGTCCTATTAAAATAAGTTTCAACATATCGATAAAAATCGACTCATGCAGCGCCAGCAGACCCGCGCAGATATATATTTACGTTGGCTTACTTTGGGTTGCTGAAGTTGTTGCGCAAATTTATGCAACCCGGGAAGAGAGAGAGAGAGAAAAGTTTCCGCCTCGGTCTATCGATGAAGATATGAGATTTCGTGACACACAAAACGGGCTATCCTGCCAGGAATTGATACTTTTTCCTTGGCATTGTGTACACAAAGTCTCGCGGGCTCTCTCGGTAAGAGATATTTTCCAGCGATGACCGGAAGCATAAACACTGAATCACGTTTTATCGAAAGTGAATTTTTTTTATTTTTTTCTTACCTTTCTCATTCTTCTGAACAAAAAAAAACTACCAGTTTTTCCAACTCACACACACAAGTGCAGGTGTGAGGTATCGAAAGGGAAAAAATTTATTCGGCGATGAAAAAAAAATTCAACACAAATATGTACACTGGAGAGAAATCAAACTTTCTTTGTGGATGTTTGCACGAAAATTTATTGAACCCAACGTGAAAACAGCTTATTGAAGGGGGAATTATTAGGAAGCGAGTAAAGTACGTTTCATCGAGTTAGCACGCTTATCAATTCTACTTCACTGATTCTATTCACTTGAGCATGAATATTAAATTTATCGAGTTTTCATTAAAATCTACTAGAATGCTGATAATTCGAGGTTACGAAATTGAGTAGTTTCGAAAAAATTCAAGCTGAAATTTAGGTTTGTAGAGTGATGTCCAACAAACAAGCTATAATCAGGTATATTGTCGGTAAACAAAAAACAAAGCTAGCTAACTTGATTATCTAATAAGGGTATTCGACATATTTTATTTTTTTTAATTCATAATAATACTCTTAGCAAGCTTTTAATCAAGCTCTCATCAAGCACGCTTGTAATTTGATTTTCCTGATATTTAAAGAGCGCATGGTGGTATGCGAAAATTTATTCTCGCACATACGCAGGTATAACGTAAATATTCGAACGATACGGACCCGAGCAAACATTTTAATGCGGCGTGACTTCGGCCCGAATTCGTATCCGAACTATCCGAAGCGGTGCCGAATTCGGCTGTAGCTCGGTCGGGGGCGCGGCTAGGGTTTCGGCCCGAGCGCGGACTGGTGCATCTGGCGGAAGTTGCGGTATAAAGATGATTCCTACAAGAGGTTAGAAATCCAGTGTAGTCAGGGTGGACACATAGTGCTCCAGGAAATAGCTTCCCCAAGACGTTTTGACTTCAAGAGGGTGAACATCTGGAGCACCAGGTGGTAAGTATCCCCGAAGATGATTTCTCCAGTAAGTTTCGATTCCAGAAGGGTCAGGGTGGATACCTCGAGCACCTGGTGATAGTTACGCCTTGGAGATGATTACCCCAGGAAGTTTTGACTCCAGAAGAGTCAGGGTGAACCTCCAAGGCGTAATTATCACCAAGTGCACCAGATATACACCGTGACCATTGCGGAGTCAAAACTTCCTGGGGTAATCATCTCCAAGGCGTAACTATCACCGAGTGCACCAGGTGTCCACCCTGACTCTTCCGGAGTCAAAACTTCCTGGGGAAATCATCTCCAAGGCGTAACTATCACCGAGTGCACCAGGTGTCCACCCTGACTCTTCCGGAGTCAAAACTTCCCGAGGAAATCGTCTCCAAGGCGTAACTATCACCGAGTGCACCAGGTGTCCACCCTGACCCTTCCGGAGTCAAAACTTCCCGAGGAAATCATCCCCAAGGCGTAACTATCACCAGGTGCTCGAGGTATCCACCCTGACCCTTCTGGAATCGAAACTTACTGGAGAAATCATCTTCGGGGATACTTACCACCTGGTGCTCCAGATGTTCACCCTCTTGAAGTCAAAACGTCTTGGGGAAGCTATTTACTGGAGCACTATGTGTCCACCCTGACTACACTGGATTTCTAACCTCTTGTAGGAATCATCTTTATACCGCAACTTCGGCCAGATGCACCAGTCCGCGCTCGGGCCGAAACCCTAGCCGCGCCCCCGACCGAATTCGTAACGAGTTCGGAAGCCGAATTCGGCCCGACTTCGCGGCTACGGCAGCCGCATTACAGTGTTTGCTCGGGCGATTTCCATGAGCCCCGGCATCATTTAAATCTGCAGCGCCATTGAAAATAGTGTCAACACCCGCAAGTGCGGATCCACGTAAAGTCTTAGGCTTTGAGTCTGTTTAGTTTCAAACAAAAAATTAAATAAAGATGAAGAAAGGTACTAGTTGGTTTACTTTTGAAAAAAAAAATGACTGATTTGTTTGTTTTTCAGTTGAGTATAAAAACTTTAGTGAAAACGTGGAGCAAAGTTATTAATAACTAAAGAAAGTACCCCGCACAAAACGCACATTACATTAAAACAAAGCAAGATTAATATCATCACGTAGAAGATTAAGTAATTCAAGGCAACTCCTCAGTCTCGGCGACACTGCCATAAACTATGACACCCGAGAAGGATGCGCGCTCTTCACAAAGTCAACAGCCTCGACAATTTTATACATTAAGTACACCAGCGTACACGTATCTTTTTCACAACAAAAATAACAAACTTGGTTTATAAAACTTTTTTTTATCAAGTCCAAGTGAAACAAAACTATTCTAATAGGACATTTACTTCAATACGAAGCTTATTGAATTTCAGTTAATAAAATTGGATTAAACTATTCTGAAAAAATATGAAATAAATAATTCAAATAGTACAGTAATTACTCGAAAAACCACCCACATGGACGCAATCATCAACTCGGTAGCTTAGTAGGTGGCAAATGAAAAATTAGCGGTGCTGCACGCGTTACTGAAGTGCGAAAGGGTACCGCAAGTCATCTCACAAGAGACACTTGCGGCGAGATCAAAGAGATCGCTATTGCGACGTAGCTTGCCTTAATTAATTGTATGCGATCCGTCCCATAAACGGAAGAAGAACACATGAAAAATCTGGAGATGCTTTCACGTTTGGAGAGGATATAAGGGGTTGCTAAGAAACGTGAGAGACCGAAATCTTGAATTTTCGGCAAAGCACAATATAATTTCGCGAGCTTGTATCTAAAAAGTACACGGTCTTTTTCATCTTAGAGATATTGTTATGATTATAAATATTTTGCAAAGTATTAGTGTCAGTAACGCTAGTGACGAAGTCATTACCTCGGTTAATACTGTCATTTTTCATTGGTCTAACTTCTTTCAGAATAGATTATGTCGAATTCGATGACTATTAATAATATTATAACATCATGGAGCTTGAAGAGGTTTTCTAAATCTAGTGGACGAGACATAATAGCTCTTTTTCAATAGTCAAATGCAAAAAAGTTTTTACTTACGTCTTTTGGCATGTTTGTATTTAAAACTATAGAAAAAAGTTAAATCAATCTATAATAACTCGCGGTTTGCAAAAACAAGGAATAACTATATCGTGAAAAAATGAAATAAATTTATCCGGCGCAATAAAATAAATCATATATGCGTACAGCAGTAGGTGAGAACGATAGATTGCGCAGAAGCACGCAGTTGTCTTATCACTCCCCTATAAATCTAAGCAGACGGGCTTCTTATAATACCCACCGCGTGTCGCATAAATTTATCATTTCTTACACCGAAGCGCAAACTCGAGAGCTGCACCAGCCCTGTGTTGTTGTTGCCAAAGCTGATTTTATCCTTAGATTAATGTCGAATCTTCCTCCCCCATCACGTGTTTAACCACTTTAAACACTTATAATTGTTCAAATTTACAAGATAAATTCGTATAATTGGGTGCCCTTCCTATTACCCAGAAAATTGCAGCTTCAATTATTGTTATTTTGATAACTGCGCTGCTTGTAAATAATCGTTACGTCTCTCTTTCAAGGTTTCTTTTTTAAAATACCGCAGGAATTTTTTAAATTTAACCTTGAGGAAACAAACCCGCTCCAGAGTGATTGATGCAGCTCAGAGTGCAATGTCATGGTTCTCTGTGAAATCGATAGGACTCAGCTTGTGCTACAGTATAACTTTTTTTTAACTCGAAAAATTTTGTTTTTAACTCTCTGGGCTGAGCAGTACACGTCAAAGTAAAAAGAGAGGAAAAAAAGGGAAAATTTTACGTTTATTTCACATCAACCTCCGTCGAGTCTTTATTTTTCTTACATCAGAATCGTGTCTTTGAAAAATTTCTCATTTCGATTGGTGCACTTGCTCTCTTCAATGCGTCCGATGTAATCAGAAGTTGAAAACACAATTTTCATCTTTGTAAAGCCAACTTCAAGAGAAAATATCAATAAATTTTCAAAATTAATTTCAATTCAGTTTTATTAGTTTGAAAAAAACGGAAAATAAAATCAATTTTAAAACATAAAAAGAATTTTTATCATCAGTTTTTCTTTCCTTTCATGTCAACTATTAAAAATTCTCGTTAACTTTTTTCTATAAAAATATCAATGAAAAGTATCCAATAAAAATTTTGCTTCATAATTTACAAAGGAATAATAATTACATCTCTTTGTTTATTTTGAAACTGCGAAACAAGGGTTTATTTTTTACTCTCAAGTTTTAATAAAGCCCTTTCAAAAGCTCAAGTAGACATATTATTTATCAACAGAGCTTAAATGTAGTAATTACAAGCTTTGTTACACTGTGCTGCTCTGACGCTATTAGCTAAATAAAAAGACGCGTATAGATAAAAAAGCAGCTGATTTGTAACGGAAATTGAAAAAAGAGAGAGAAAGTCGAGAGCCAAGTTAAAAAGGACGGTACGCGCCCACATTCGAATTAGCGATAAATCGTGCGCGTGTCATCTCGCGGTCTGCAATTTACTTTGGCCGAAGACGTCTATAAAGGACGAAAGAAAATTATACGCCTAGGTGTTCCGGTCCTGCCTCGGAATCATCATCCAGCTTGCGTTGTTTTCGACTCCGTTCGGGCTCCCCGATAAATCATCGCCTGGCCCACTTCCGGGTGTTTATCCTTCTTGAAAATTTCGGTGCGTCGGAAGAACGTGCCAAAGAATTTTTTCGGGTACGAGCAGGAGGAGGAGGAGGAGAAATCGATTATATTTTTCGTTCCGAACATACGCGACGACCCACTTTTAGTTTGTTCGAATTTTCAAGTTTGAAGATTCTTGACTTCAATAATGTTTTCTTATTAGTCAGACTCTTTTTTTTAACTCTGATCGATTTATAAAATATTATAATGAAACTCCTGAAATAATTTTTACAAGTAAAACTTGAACAAATTTCAAATTCTGCATATTTGTAATAAAAGCAAAAAGTTAGATTTCCTAGAACTTTAGAGATTTATATATTAAGAAAAACTGATTAATTATTTAACAGTCAAGTAGACCTAAATAAGTCACCTTATTTGAATTTGAACGCAAACTGATTTTGTATTTATAATTATATGTGTGCGTGCCTGATATATGTATGAAATACCTGACCTAAGAACGTATTTTTTAATTAGTCGACAAAAGTCATCTTATGAAGGTACAGTGTGCTGAAACAGCTGTAATGACAAAAAAAGTTAATAAAGTGAAAACGTGTATTTTATTTTATTATGGATTTTAACGTCTTAAATAAATTTAGTAAAAACTTAATCGGCATTTCAATTAATTCAAATTAGAATGTAGGGCTTGAGTTTGAAACCCAAAATCCTAAATAATCTTCAAAATATATTTTTTTTATTCTTACGTATGTATGTACAAAGTTCCTGAACAACTTAAGGTTACACGTTCGCAGTTAATCCGCGTATAAAACTCGTTAAAACAATAAAGTTTAAAATCGCGTAAAAGTGTTAAAAGTTTGTCGGCTACCTGGCGGTGTGTTGGGCTCGAAGCGTCAATAAGCGGCTAAAAACAAAGAGATAGAGGAGAGGAGGGTAAGGTACTTTGCGAATTCGAGCGTAACCGGGTGCAGATGGGTCTATAATGTATCAGCAGGGCGTCGGGTAAAACTTTGTTCCCAGCCAATATGCACCGCCAGGGTTAAACGGAGTAAGCTTCCAGGAGCGTTTAGCTCTGTCTGGCCAAAATTTTCCTACGAGATCCCGCCAAGTTTGCCATATACTCGTTCGCATTATCGGCAGGAGTTTCAGCCAAAGCGCGCCAACCCGAAGTGGTACTGTTAGCCTTAACGAGCGAACCTCGCGAGATTACGCGCGTGTTTGTTGCACTAGTGATTTACAAAATCTGGGCTTCTAATAGCTTACCTTTTACTTTTTCTTCAAACTACTTTTGATTGAGTTTTTACGTTAAGTGCTGGGTCGACGATACGAGTTCCACTCGCCATCAAGAACTGAAGAATACAGCGTTTAATTATTTAAAAGTATCTAGATGCAATTTTTGTTACATTAAAATTTAAACTATCATTATTTTTATCGACTTTTCCCTACATGGATCACCATTTTTTCACTCCAGATACTTATAGAGAAAATAACAAGTCTTCGAACATACTGCATCTAAAAATGAAAGCACATATATTAATTTCAAAAGGTAAAAAAGGTTTTTAACGACAACGCGTAACGGTAAAGCTATAAGGCTCGAATGTGCACATTTACGACCGAGCGTTTAATAAACCACAATCCGAAAGACTACGCATTACGTATAAACCCGAGGCCCGAAGCTAATTTCCCGACTATTTCAAAATCCATGCTTTCTCGGGTACTTGTCATAACGCACGCAGCTCATCACCGATGTATCGATCGATCGATCTATCCCGAGCAAACAGGAAGAAACCGCCCACTAAAATAACCCGTTGTAAGGGAGGCACTTACAGGTAAACACCGTCTAAACGGAACAGAGAGAGAGGAGAAATTGTTAATTTTTGTTTCTCTTCAGGCTCGCTGTGCCTGTGATTTTGATCTTGTTTTACGGGGGTTGAAAAATTTGCGTGGGATTATAATAACAGCTCCGCGCGCATCGCCAAATGGATTTACCCGAGTCGATCAGTCGTTATCCCACGGGCGCTGGCTCGTTTTAATTGATGCGCGATGTTCAAAACCTGCGCGGTGGTTTTAATTGTACTGCAATTAAGAAAGTTGCCAACTCGACGGTCGTTCGTCTACCTCCCCGGAAGGTGAGAGCGATCAGAGAGCTCCAGAAACCGCTACACCGGGGATAATCATCGAGGTGAAGAGAGTTATTATTGTGCGCGACCTTTTTTATTTTTCATGCTCGTCTCCTCCCCGATATATTGATAGGGCAACTCTAGCAGCTAGAGGCTATGCACTCTAGAGTCACCAAAAAATTAGTATTAAATGCTTATAATCACTTTTTTCTCAAAACCAACTAATATAAGTTTAGAGCCTTAAACTACTTAAAAAAATTTTTTCCCAATAAAATCCTCTATTTTATTAAATTGTTCAGAAAACTCTTTGGAATTAAATTTCCATCAAGTTTAGAAAGCGGAAACTCTACATACATTTAAACTAGCATAACCCAAATATCTTTGGTTCATACAATTGAACCAGCTGTCGATGTAATTTTTATGAAAGTTCATCAAACAGTGTCTGCACTAAAAACAAAAACAAAACAAAAATTTTTTACTTTTTTCTAGTTTAGTCTAATATTGAAAAATACAAAAAAATAAATTGATCAACTTTAGTGCTTCTCACGGACGTTGAACATATTATTCGGAAAATACTTGCAATCTAAACTTCGAATTCTCGAAAAATCACGGTTATTTTTTTAATTTATTTAAAAAAAGGCATAAAAAATTTGTATTGTTAAAATCTCAAAGCAAATAGAAGAATCCACGGCAACAGTCAGATGATCGAATGAAAGAAGCAACGAGCCGGAGGCAGGGCCCATTAGGCATTGATCATAATCGCGGTTTCGGAATATCGAGCGAATATAACGAGCCACCAAAGCGGATATATAAGAGCCGCGAGGTCCAATAATTGATGCGTCCGGTTGTCCCTCAAAGACAGCATGTAAACACGACGAGACGGGCGCAATCAAAACCGCGGCTGGTTGGCTGAAGCTTCATACATCAGTGATGATTTACGCAACTTGAATAAGTACATTCGTCACGCAGTTGGGACCCCACTCGCGGTCTCGAGTCTAAATCACGGGCTTAAATCCCGCTGCATCGTCATCGGGCATTAATTATAACCTTAGCGCGGCGCTTCTGAATTATTAATTGTCTTCGAGAGTTCGCTGCTGGCCTGCTGGGGGTATAGTTAGGTAGTATCAAAGCCCCTGACGTATTTCAAAGCAAGCGGATCTCTTTGCGACCGAGGGATGTTGTCGCTTAGCCGAGGGCTTTATTATTTTAAGGACGATTGTCTAACGGCCTGAGATTAAGAGGATTTTTTAAATACTCTAACTAATCGTTTGTCATGTGCTCGTTTATTTAATCCTCGTTTTTAAACGAGATTTTTTAATCAAAGGACTTAATTAAGTATATGAGATACTAAAAAATTTTCATTTAACGTCGAAATTTTTTACATTAATTAAATCTGCGGGTAAATAGCGGCCTTCCCTCTAAATGCTTGTCATAAGTTACAGACATCTCTTTTGAGTTTACATCATTAATGAAAGTTTCAGACGATTTAATTGAAAGCTGTAACCTTACAAGTACCCGCTCACTTATAACTTATTCAAAGTAACTTCAAGTTTATGGTTCACTTCTTCTTTCATCTAGTTCCGTGGGAGTCTTTTAATCGATACGACCAGACGTTCAAATTCATCCGCTGAACGAGCTAGCGCAGGGCACTTACTTTCAAAGAGTCTTCAGAAATATCTTCTACATTTTCTTTTGATACTAATTTATGCTTCAATTAGTTTATTGTTGAGTATTGAAATAAAAAAAAAAAAAACTTTTTTAATGTTTTAAAAAAAATCTTTCGTACAAAATCGCAATAAAAATCCGAGAAAAGGAAATTTCTTTTGTCTTTTGAAAAAATTATTTCTGTGAAAAAAGATATCGTCCTTTCACGGCTTACAAAATTATAAAGAGGAAAATATTTTTTACAGGAGGGAAAACTCTTTTGACTACAATTTAAGTAGAAATCCTTTTGTTTCGAAAGAAAACCTTTGGTTTTTTTCAGGGATCACGGAAGTAACATAGAATTTAATGAAAAAATTCTGAAATAAATTTACATAAATATAGTATTTTAAAATTTTTTTACTTCATACTATCTTACCCAATGAAAATTCGTTTTTTTTTTTAGGTTGCAATAAAAATAATCGATACCAGCCGAATAACACAAGAATATGTGATGAAGAACCTCACCAGAGAAGCCAAGTTACTTTCTAAATTGCAGCATCCAAACATTGTCAGGCTTTACGAAACCCTTCAGGTACTTATAAAATCATCAAAATATATAATTTTAATATAAATTTCAGTTTAGATTCAATGAAATCAAACGTTAATAATTTTTTTTTTTTTTTTTTTTAATCAAGAAAAAAAAATTACTTTAAATTTTGTAATATTTACTTTGAATTTGAGTAAATCGTCTTATCAAATGAGTTTTCTAAATAAAAATTCACCATAAATTTGAGTCAAAGCAAATTTTCGTTAAAAACGGATTGATGTTGAATAAAACTGTGAAGGTGATTACGCAGTATATTTACAAAGAGGTAAAAGCAAATTGATATTTTGTAATAATTAAAAAATTGAATATTGAATAGCTAATACGTTCGTATTGATGGAAATGGATGGTTTATTCAGCGTATTTACAAGGGAAAAATAAATGAAAACTCGTGAAATAAAAGCTTAATCCTTAAAAAAACCCTCGCGTACGTATTTCATGGAATATAAAAACGAGTTGATTACAAATTCCGGGACAAATTAAAAAAGAAAACATCCCCCCCACCCCCCCACGGGGAATTCGAGCTATTTACAAACGCAATAGAGAGAAAGAGAGGATAAAAGCTCGAGAGATAGAGAGTGAAACGTGCAAATCAAACAAAAACTCGCTTTAATTAGCTTTGACGTTTTTTCAAGCTTTGAACGTCGAGTTTGTTGTCAATTCCACGTATCTGAAATGGAACAAACTGAAAAATGCGGGTGAAAATTCTCTCTCTCTCCCTCTCTCTTTCAACGATGGAAATGTTGCTGCTCGCTTGTACACTTCATTTTACAATAGCGCTACGTTAAAGTCCGACAGAAGTGTACTGATAGAGAAAAAGTATTTCTCTCGCAATATTTCATTTCTCCTGGTACTGCGACTTGGATTTTTCAGTTCTCTGATAAAAGAACGAGTTATTTCCTTGCAATTAAAAAAGCTTCTGCTCTTTGAAAGGGGGGCCCCGAAGGGGTGAAAGAAAAGCTCTTCGAGTAATGAAGCTAGGTAAACCCTTCGATTAATGTACCGCGGCTCCGACGGAGTGTAAAAAATATTGCGCGGCGAGTTGCGCGGGTAAAAAGTTTAAAAGTTAAATACCGAGATATCGGCCATAATAGCCTTTGTCTTGAAAAAATTTTTATTTTTATATTGAAGGGAGAAAAGTTTAATTGAAAAAATTCACTGTTTGACTTTTCGAAAAATTTTCAAAAGTTTGTTTAACGCGATAAATTCGTAAAACAGCTCTGTTGTTTGAATCCAGGTTAATTTGCACTAATTCAAAGTTGAATTCATTATCCCGAGTTTGAATCCAATGAATTTGAATTAATATTCGAGGTCTATTACAGTTGTAAAAATAAAAGATTTTTAATGTAAAGTTGATTAAAAAATTGAAATTCTTTTTCGTATAATTTTTGCTTAGTAAACTATAATATTTGGTTGCTTAGTGGTCTTATACATTTGTAAAAAAAGAAAGAAAATTATAAAATTTAAAAATATTTTTAAATCAACATCCAAATTTACAAACGCTTAGAAGCGTTAATTCAAACTAAAGATTTGGCTGCAGTTCTAAGTAAGTACGTCCTTTTTTGGAGGAATGAATAAAGTACTCAAACACCATATGTAAATGTAAAAATGTAACGACGTAAAAATATTAGGTTTCAAAGTCAAACAATGAGAATAATGGAATATAAATTTGCAGAGTAAGAGGAAAAAAAGTAAGCAGATGTAACTTCATAAAATTTTTTATCTAGAATAATGTAAACACCGAGAGTATTATTCACACACCAATACATTTTTCAAGTAATGCACACATCGAGCTTTTTCTCTTGCAAACTCCTGTACCTTAATTTAATAATGGATGCAGCTAATTAAAGTCGTTTACGACACTTGAGCTTGACTTCACAGCTTGAAAAATTAAATTTTCAATTAAAAATTTTTTAATTACCTCAGAAACTTTAAAAAAATTTCATTTTCTTTTAAAAACAAATAAATTTTTGAACCTGAGTAAATTTTTACTATGTAAAACCCGTAACTAAAATAAACCCATTGCAGTTTTAGATTGGAGAACTTCACTTTACTTTACTTGAAACTTCGCACCCTAAATAAGGGCATTGCAAGTAAATTTTGACTGCCAAACTCGCCGCTGAACACGCTTCACGGCGTGACATTTAATTTTCTCGCGAAGTTGATGCTTCTAGCGGCTTCAAAATTTGATCGAAAACTTCGTTAATAAATATTTCCACTTCTAGCAGATTAACAGTCTTAAAATATGAAATTTAATTCAACGACTTTTGAAACAACAATAAGCGTAAATTAAAATTACGTCATCGTCGGGCCAATAGTCGATGAAAATTTATTGAAATTCAATGCAGCGTGAAGTATCAGCGGGGGCAGAGGTCCGACGGTTAACCCTTCGACAATCGAGCCGCTTTTGTCTCAGCTCATCCGCGCTTCTTCGTGGGGGGTGGGGAGGTTATACGATATCGAGCTCATATTTGACGAGGTAACAAGACCTAATAGTCAGATTTCCCCACCAAAGGCGTACTGTTACCCCGGTAATAAGGTGTAATTAGTGAGCGTTAATTCAAATTCAGTTTGTTTGATCGGCTCCATGCTTTAAACAACTCTGAACGTCTTTTTTATTCAACGAAGTTTGTTTGAAGTTTGAATTAAACTTCTTGTTTGAAGTTTGAATTAACGCTCAACTGGTGTTTGGAAAATTGATTAACTTCTCCCTGTTGTTTATAAAGCATCTAGTTTTTATTTCGGTCAATTGAAAAGTTTATAAAAAAATTATTACATCTGGTTATTGAAAATTGGTCGTTTTTTCCTTTTCACGCTAGTAGCCCGAAAGTACAATTTTCGGGCTCGTACCGGAAACGAATATTGTACTTTCTGACTACTAGCGTGAAAAATAGTATACAGCCCTTGGGAGTGCAAAAATGAGCTAACCTTTAGCAAAACTTTGATGACCTCTAAAGGCTAACTCATTTTTAGCTCCCTCGGGACTGTAATATACTATTACTATTGTTCATGCAATACTTTAATTCTTCAAGATATCAAAAATGGACATCAAATAATCAATAAGTATAAAATCAATAGTAAAGACTATTGTCTCTAAAAGTAATAGAGAAAAAAATTTTTAATAAAAGTTTAAGTCCAGGTGTCATTGTCCGATAATAGTTTTCACGCTTTCCAAGTAAAAGATTGAACGCGTAACGTCTACGCTGAAAGTAATGCGATATTCATACGGAAAATAACTTAAACTTCGCAAGGTTTCTTTTCTTGAAACGAGTCATAAACAGTTCTCAATAATACAGTGGTAACTCTGATTTTGAAAATTTCATATCACAGCATTGATTTTCTTGAAAAAAATTACATAACTTTAGGGAGTCGTTGTCAGAGCCATTGTAAAAAAAAGCGAGTTCACGCATATAGAATTTTAATGGAATAGAAGGTTAAACAACGCAGGGGTGGCAGCGGAAGCCTCGTAAAGCAGAGTAACAAAAAAAGAGCGTTTATTGCATTTGATTTTCACCTTATAATCTTTTGAGTCAACATGGAAGGGTGGTAGCAGTGAAACACCGGTATAACAACGTGATGACTGTGGGCGTAAAAAAAAAAAACGAGAGTAAAAAAAAGCGAAAGATATGGATACTCTTGGCAGCATCTGCCAGGGAAGAATATGTACGATCCTCGTAAAGAATGAACGTCAGCGGGTTCACCCCTCTAATATACGCATCTACGTCACCCCTGTTATGGCTAAAAATGATATATCTTTTTTACCTTATCTCCTTGTTTGATTTTAAATAATTTTTTTTTTTTTTTTTTTTTTTTACACCTCGATGAATGCTGTTATATTTTATGGTACTGAAGGATTAATGTATTAAATGCTCGTTTCTATGTCAACCCTTATTTTACATTTAATCGGTGCTAATTTTCATCAATTACTGTGACAATTGATGAATTAAAAAATTTATTTATTTTATTATTTTTTTACGACCTTAATGTTTTATAGTAGAC
This sequence comes from Encarsia formosa, assembly GCA_038277355.1. NCBI lineage: Eukaryota > Metazoa > Arthropoda > Insecta > Hymenoptera > Aphelinidae > Encarsia > Encarsia formosa. The sequence continues at coordinate 9,737,804 of CM076188.1, forward strand.
TTACAAGTTTTTTTTCTGTACTGAGAACTATTTAAGGGGGGAAGAAATCTATTCGAGTCATTTTTTTTCAAGTCATTTTCAAGAATTTTTTTTTTAAAGAATTATTTATTGTAGAATATTGAAATTTCACAGAAATCATGGGAAAGTATTAAAGCACAAAAAAATCTTTTTTTTTTTCAAAATGGTGGTGCTATAGCCATGAGCGCAACTGCATATTTTTCCTCTGCGTGCACGATTGCGGCTGTCCAAAGAATTTGAAACAAAAAATTCCACATGTACCTTGTAGAGTACCTTTTTAGCTTGTATGTGAAACTCAAAAATAATAAACAAAAAAATTTTTACCGAAGTTATTCACTTTTTTCGAAAATGAACTGTTTTTTTTTTTTTTTTAAATAAATTGTTGTTAAAAAATAATTTTTCACAACATTTTTCATCAAAAGTCCGGTTCAAATAGAAGCTTATACTGTTATAAAACTTCCCTCAAAATTTGAACATGAACTGATAAATAGTTTTTGAGAAATCTTGCATGCAAATTGTAAAAATGCAGTTTTGAGATATTCGCGTTTAAAGTTTTGAAAAGGAATAAGATCGCCGGGCTACCTTCTCTACAAATTTCTTCTTAACTTCTAAACCGCTTATAATATCACATTGAAATTTTACAGGGGTATTTTTGAGATGTTTAGGAACATATTTAAATTTAAAAAAAAAAAATGATTTTTTTGAAAATTTCTGATAGATTTCCTCCCTTAAACTTCTGTGAACGCTGTTTTTCAAATCGAGAAAATAATTTCAATTTAGAGTTTATTTTCTGAACTTCTCAAAGTAAAATTATGAAAAATAATTTATGATTTACCAGAATAGAAAAAAAAAATAAGGTCAAGCAGATGGTTCTTTTTTTAACTGAATTTTTAATCTTATAATTAAGTTATTTTAGTAATTTATTTTTAAACTTGAAGAATCTCATTGTTGATGTTCAAAAGTACGTAAAAATCTCGGTAAAAATTGAAGAACGCTTTAATTAAAATTTTTTGTCTCAAAATAAAATCCGGTAACTTCATTCGAAGTAACGAAGAGAGATTACACAAAGTGCAAGTGTCCAGTGGACGGCGTAGCCAGGAACGATGCGAAAAGCAATTTCCTTTGTCGCGTCCTTCGGCCGTCAACTGTACAGTTTTATCTCTTTTTTCTTTCGATAATTGTATTTCCCGGGCGAACTTCAACATGTTTTTCTCTCTGGTTAATATAAAAGGACGCAACCAGTCGGCGAGTGAAAAGAGGGCTTAATTAGTTTTACAATAGATCCGCACGCGCGCCTCGTAACGTGACTGGCGTGTTTTAATTCGGTCTGACTGGACACTCGCGCGTACTACTTCGGTAACTTTGAATAATTTTTAACAGTGGCTTTGTCAAACTGTAAATTCATTTTTAGCTCTCCAATAATATTATTTATTTCTCTGACTGATGACTGCATACGAAAGTTATTTAATCAATGTGAACAATGAGGGACGATGACGATGCCGATTTCTCTCATTATTTCTCGGTGGCCTCGATGAAAAATTAAATTTCCAATCAATCGATGCTCGTGCTCGGACAAAAATTAATTATTTATGATTTCTCTCTCGTTATACCACTCTTTGCAAATATCCTGATTATCAGATTCCCTTTTAAAAGTTTTATTTTTCAAAATTTCACGAGAGACAAATGTGGTCAAGAACTAAATTAATTTCTCATTAATGACTAATGAGATGGTTTTTAAATTTTCAATCGAGTATTTATTGAAAATCTGGTCATTAATCAGTCAACCATATAAAGTGTCCACCAAAGTAAACTTTATTTAACTTATAAGGTCATAGTTATTCAATTTTTTAATTTTTTATTATTAGAAACATCTTACCTTCCGCTAACTCGAGTAATCTGGGATTGAGTCAACATGGATAGCTTAAGATATTTTTTTTATTTTTAATTAAAAGAATTTTTTAAATTTTCATTTTATTTTTGGCACATTATATACTACGAGCTATTACGACTCTCTACTGCAGCAGTCAAAGTATTCGATCTGACATTATTGCATAAAGTCTAAACTAAAAATTGAAACATAGCTCCATTTAAAATTAAAATATTTATAAAAACTCTGAAAACTAATAAAAATTTTTTAAAACTTAAATGTGACAGAATGGCCCAGTGTACTACCTGGTGACGGAACTCGCAACCGGAGGCGACCTGTGCTCGCATGTGAGGAACCAGCCATCGGGGAAGCTCGAGGAGAACCAGGCGCGCTCCTACGCCAAACAGTTGACCGCGGCCCTGCGGCACATGCACTCGTGCGACATCGTACACAGGTAAATAATTTCTCTCTCTCTCCCTCTCTTTTTTCCTCGCCTGGAGTTTAATTTAATTTATCGGGTAAACAGGGGACGCCGAAGGGTTAATGCGTCGTTCATGAATAAGTAGGTGAAGGACAAACATCAGGGTGGCTCAATTTATACACGGGCCTTTTAATCGAGTCTAATTGACTAGCTTTTTTTTCTACAACCAACTGTTGATTAAAAATAACAGAAGCCTTTTGGTTCGTTTATTAATCAGTAGGGGTACGATTATATTATTGATATCAGAAGATATATTAAACTCCTCCCCCCGAGCGAGAGCGTAAATCAAATTCCCCCGCGTTGGGGTGAGAACAGACCGAGTTTCGCGATCTTCGCCCGAGTGACACATAAAGTAATCCCGAGCACGTGACGCCCGACGAAAAGTCAGACAGGCGAGTCTGAAAGCACGCTCCTTCGTCACTTCAAGGGAGTGAAAAATTATTCAAATTGGGGGCTCTAATTGATTTTGAAGTTCATTTTTACCGAGCGAGAGGTTTTGAAGCGAATGGATAGAAGTCGATGTAATGAAAAATGAACGTCGTCGGTGAGAAGAAAAGAAGATTCTGGTTAAGTAGCTTCACTTAGGCGAGAATCAGTCGTAATGCTCATTAAGCGCTCTTTTAAATTTTACAATGCTCTTTTACGGTCAGTGACTCTTCACCAAGCCTTTTTTTTTTTTTACAAAGTAAAGTCTGCACTTTTGAACAATCCATTATTCTTAAAATTTCAGTGAATCTTTTCCATTTAAAGTAGAAGCGTACATCTGAATGCCTTCTTTCTTTTTTAAAATACAAACTTATCTCGATACATCAAAGTTGTACTCCACGTACGGCCATAAATCCGTACCAGGAAGAATGAAGACATCACGGGTGACGATTTGGGGTGGTGTTCTTCCCTTTTTTTTTTTTTTTTTTCTTTTTTTTTCTCTACAAGCGAATGCAAAATCTCAATCTCGCGAGTTGATGGTGATGGATCGTCATACTCGTGGGGTGGCAAGTTCATATCGCAAGAAAGAAGGCGAATTTTCGAGGGGGATCTTTCACCCTTCCGATCGTGGGATATAGGGTTGTAATGAGAATTTAAATTTTAAATTCGTAGGGTGGGTCAAGGCCTGCTGAGCTGTCGATCTTTTTTTTTTCATAAAGGCGAAACGAACGCTTGCAAAAAATTTTAAAACCAGAAGGTCAGGCTAATCAAAATGAAATTGGCGTAGCGCGGTGATAACAGTGTATCGTCCCCGTCATTAGCCGCACGGGTGGTAGATCAAACGAACTTTCTTCGTTTGATGGACATTGCAGTTAACCAACCGAGAGAGCAACACTACCGCAAATAATGCAGGCACGGCCAGGGGAAATTAGAGGAAGCTCACCTACTCGATTAACGGGATTCCGAGTTCGCGTTTCTGATCTGCTAGTGCTTCTCTGACAGTTGTATATTGTTGCGCTCTTCTACCTATGACCGCCTGCGAGAGAAAGCTGTTATAAAATTATACCACGAAATTCAATTTTAAAGTTTGACGCGTATTAATTTATAGGCTCCGATCGCGTGTGCACCACACTGCCTGCAGATCCATTTGCATTTGCTTCTCTTGGTAATTGATTCACGGGGTGTTTAACACCATTATTGACGAGGGTTTATCAATCAACCGCGTGGAAATTTGCATTACTGCGATTTCATGGGAACCTAGTTTTTACTTTTATTTCAATTCCAATTGAAATTGAACCCTTTTTTTACTCGTTTGTGCTGCTGTCTCAAATTCGGATAAATTCTGAAAATTAAGCGAAATTAATTTTGTGCACGCGCAGCCATTTTTTTTATCAGAGCACCCGTAGGAAACATTCGATAAATTCACGTTACAAAGACGCCCCCCTCCGGCAAAATTAAAAATGCAAGCCTCCAGCCGAAAAACCCAATTTAGCGCCATATCCCGCTTAATAAATTTAATTTAACCGCCCAACACAGCCGAAAAATCGCGATCCCTCGTGCACGTCTAAAAAGAGACAAAGCCAAATGCAAAGCAGCAGCAACGGTGGCAGTGGGACGTAATAATAAAAAAAAAAAAAAAAAAAAAAAAAAAAAGAAAAGATAGAAGGGAGGAGAAGCAACATTAGCAGCACCTCAAATACGTAGTGGGTTGCTCCCCTCGCGCATCTGCTTAATGGTGCGGGAGCCGCGCGATCATATTTCATTCCCGCGAGTCGTCGTAGTCGTCGCCGCTCGCGAGCTACCACTAGCGCACATGTGCGTTTAGCTTTAGGATTAATATCCGCCGTGTATTTGTCCCGAGACACGTGGAGCTTACGTGTATCGAAGAAAGCGCGAATCCGTGGATTTGGTAAAAAAGCGATAGAATACTGGTTTCGGGTTCGAGTCTTCTTAGCTCCTGGTCCAATTTATCGTCCAGAATTATTGGTTTGATTTTAATGGCTTCAAATCAGAAGCGCTAAATAAAAAAATATTTCAAATTTCTTAGCTTGTCGTTTGCCAATATAGTTTTTTTTTTTGTCAAAATTTTTGAAGCGTAGCGGTGTCAGTAAACCACTTGGTGAACCCGCATACAACAGGTCGAAAAAACTCATCGGCGACGATTTCCCCTGGAAGTTTGGTTTTAATTTCTTTATTTTTTCAGTTACATCAAGTAGTCAGAAAAAAAATCAGAATAATAATGATAGATTCTAACAACCATCTAACGACCGACGCGGTTTTTCTTATTTAACAAGTGTTATTATCGATAAATTTTTTAATTTTAAAAACTTAAAAAGCACCAATCCCTTACAATAACTAAGTTGTCGTTGTAAATTTATTAATATGATATTGCATCAGTTTAATCAAAAATTGTCCACCGCTGTCACACACGATTAATATATTCATCCATGAAAAATAATTCAGATCCAGGTACTAGAGGGGGGAAAAAATAGAGGACAATAGAATAGTTATTATTGAAATAAACAGAGCAGCGTAATATCAATCTCGGCTCGCACACACATGGCGAATCAAGGCAACCAAAACATCCCGCATGACTGCAGCATCACAAATGGCATAACAAGCAGCTGCCTCGCTCGAAACCAAGCCGGCAGCCATCCCCCTTATTTCACATTTCCCGGGAGAAATCGCGTCCGAGTGCCGATCTCGATATGCGTGGCTCGCGAATCAACGCACAAAGAGGGAGGAAATTTTCGTGCCCGAGTGAAAATGAAACCTCGTCAGAATGATCATACCCCGAGATGGGGGAGGAACAAGAAGAAGAAGAAGCAGAAAAAAAAACATTAATTCATCTTGGCTGATCCTGATTATGATCGGGATGTGTTTTCTGTAGCGAGGATGTAAGTAGTAAGGGGCATATAGTCCAAACCAGATGGACTGGAATGTTTACACAATTTTAATAAAGCTTAGGCTTCGATTAATATGAATCATGTACGAATAATAAGAGAGGCCTTAAAAATATTTTTGAAAGCTTTGATTATTTACAACATGTCACCCGCTGTGAGTATTTACATTACAAAATAAATTTTCAAGGTTATGCTGTCAGCAAAACATCTCTCCACAAGACTTATAATAAAGCTGATACCGGGATTACAAATCTCTTTTTTTTGGACTATTGATGCCTCGGCTAAATTCCGAAAAAAAGTGATGAAAAATGCTCTACCAACATTTTTTTACTGTGCGAGTCAGCAAATTAAAAAAAAAAAAAAAAAAGCATCCCCGGTACGTAGACATTCAATCAAACATTCTCAACCTCTCCCGGTACAAAAGGAAAATAATAAAAGGCAAAAGATAAATTGGTAGAGTTAAAGAACTGGGCTACGGCAATAGAGTACCTCGAAAAGAAAAGGCTCCCGCAAGTCATATTAAGGGGGGGGGGGGTACATAGGCACGTAAAAAAGAGAGAGAGAGAAAAAGCACAAAGAAAATCAAAGCTTTCCGAGGGTAACGAAATTTCCGCGACGAGTCGTTTTCTTTGTTGCAGTCGAGGCCCGCGCCCCGCGCAGATGCTTGTTACGTCGCACATATTCTTATAATTGATCCGCGGATAAATCCCCCTCGCGTTTTTCCCCGCGAGGTGGAAGAGAAAATTCTTTGTACCGGAGCTTTGATTTCCAGGAAGAAAAGCGCGAGAAAAATCGAAGAAGGTGGACGACCGTCTGCAGGCATCTGCGGGGTGGTGCAGGTGTCGATAATTTCACGTGGATGGGTGGAAAGCTAAGTTTCATTGTTGGATTGTTGGGGCAAAGGAGCTCTCTGTGCAGGATTGTTCCCTTACTTTGTCAGACTTGTGAAATTAATGATTAGAAAAAGTGGTGCAAGCGAAGAGAATTGTTGAATTAGCTTGCTACAACTTGTCAAATTGTAGGTATCTAGTTTTTATTTTTGACTTGCGGTGTTCTTTATTCAGTTTTTACAGTATACTTGAAAAAATGAATTTTTGTCACTCCTATGTCTCTTATAGGTAAAATAAAATATTTTTGGGGAAAAAGAGGTGTCAAAAAGTAAAAAATAAAAACCAAGATTATCCGGTACGATTTACAAAATGAGATCTAATCTTGGCAAAGAAAGCGTCAAAACTTCACATCCCAACTTAATATGCTCAAAAACGTTCGCTCTTATTCCGCGGGCGTCACGGTGGCGCGGACTTAATTCCCGTCAATTAATAATTCATAAGTGCCGCTGAAAAGTGCTTTATGGTGCTACCCGCCCGGACATAATATAATCGCGGCGAAATTCTTCTACAAACAGAGGCGAGGGCGAATCGACCTGGGATTTTCTCGAGTACCCACTAATTTGCACTATAAAGACTTCGTGCCTGTATGTCTTCCTTTCTTCCACCCGCGTGCTCTCGTGTAAGAAAAGGTGTTACTGTTTTTTAATTAATTCAGAAACATGAAACGATACCGATTTGCATTTGAGTTCTCGCATTGTGATCACGCTTTAACGCTGAATTTTAATTCCTCATCGCTTCCCTTTGTGAATCGAATTTGAGTATTTTATAATTACTTTTGAAATTTTTTTTTTTTTTTTTTTTTTGCTTTGTATGAAAATACTGGAATTAACCTCAATAATTATTCAAACAATCAAATTGCTTATAAATAATGGTAATTATTATTAATCAGTTTTTCGATATTTTGTCTTTAATTTGCATTGTTCATGACAGCTGAAGCCTTTTTTGTTTTGGTTTTCTTTTTGCATACTGAAAATTCTAGTCAGTAGTAAGTTTTTTTACTTTATTTTGTCAGTATAACGAAAAATTGGTCATCCGATTAAAAATAAATTATCAAACAATCAAAACTAATTACGAAGGAAAAAAAGCATTGCCACAAAAATGAAGGAAAAAACTTTGGTCCGTATACAAGATCATTTGGGGTGGCAACTGAGAAAGTTTTTGGGGTTACTTCAAACTTTGGAAGCTCCGCGACTCTGACAATCAAGACTTTGCTGCGTAAATAGGCTCGTAATAAGTCGCCTCCACCAAAAGTTGAAAGAGCCTCCCTGCGAATGAAGTCCCCCCTCCCCCGGCCCTCTTCCATCCTATACCTAATACTTGCTGGCGTGTACACATTTTCTCGTTTCCTGCAGGCGCTTGACAGCTAGATAGCGACTCCCCACTATCTCCGTCTCCTTTCTCCTTCGACCGATTGTTTTTCCCTTTCCGATAACCCGCCCTCCTCCCCCCTCCTCTCCGAGCACCGTATACTATCCGCTAGCGGAAATTACCCCAAAATTAATTTAAACTTTACTTTCCTGATTGACAGTAACTTGTATTTTGATACTTTTGAAAAATGAAAGCGAAAGTATCTTGATTTTGATTAATTATCCAAACTGATGTATGGTTTGATATTTAGGAGTAAAGATCTTGACCCACCTAATAACTTTAGCGTTTTTTTAAAGGTTATTATTCTTTTACATTTCATCCAAGAAATTATTATAATATTAGAATTTTTATTAAATGATTAAAAAAATCCCTTTATAAAAGAGAGCTATCGCCATCTTGCGTAAGATTTTTATTCGTGAGCTGATTGGTGAACAAGTTTTTAAAATATTCGAAAAGTGCATTTTGAGGTTACTCTTATTGTTTTTTCGTATGCGCGCTTGCAGCGCGCTCAGAAGAGCTAGTAATAATAATTTCAGTAACTACTCTAAAACTAAATTTTTTATAATCTATCAATAGGGTTGGCAACCGGTACTTTAAAAATATATTTTTTTAAAAGTACTCGATTTTTAATGAATTTCAACATTTTTTTTAGAATTTTTAAATCAAAATTGAGCAAGAAGAAAATTAAGAAAAGTTTTTAAAACTACGGGTTGATGACGTCATTAACCCGAAATTCCATTAAAAGTATATCTATATATATTGAAATTTTAAAAAATTTAAACACTCGTAGTTCCTTTAATTTTAGTTTTTTTTTAAAAAGAAAAAATACGTGTCGATTATTTTTTGATATTTTAACTAAATAAGCAAAAAAATATTATAAATTTCAAAAAGTTGCCAACCCTATTACATATTCTAATAAGTAAGTACCTGAAGTGCCCCCCCCCCCTCCCAAAGAAATATCACTGCGGGGTGGCACATGAATATGATTGAACGATTAAGGTCTCATTAGGTCAAAGCAAGAGCTCTAAAATAAAAAATTACACATCTGATTCCCGGCGAAAAGCTTATGGAGTATTAATAGAGTACTACTTTGTGCAGATGACCGTACTCGCGGTAAAAAAACAGCACATCAACGTGTTGGATCAATACTAGATCCAATCAGGCTCACGCTGAAAAACTAAAATTAGAGTAGCATGAAATATACATTTTTGCTTAACTATTGATTAATTTGAGCTTATCAATCTTTTTAAATCGTTTAATTATTAAAAATTTTGGGTAAATGTTAAGAAAACAGGGGTGGGGGGGTCTTTTATTAGCAATGCACTTGAGTAACCAATTTTAATCAAAAAATCAAGAAGATCCCTTTGTAAAAGAGAGCTATCGCCATCTTGCGTAAGTGTAAGATTTTTATTCGTGAGCTGATTGGTGAAGAAGTTTTCAAAATATTCGAAAAGTGCATTTTGAGGTTACTTTTATTGTTTTTTCCTATGCGCGCTTGCAGCGCGCTCAGAAGAGCTAGTTAAAATAAAAAAACGATTTTTTGCCATGAGTCAAGCGCCATAAACATTTTAAAATAATCAAAAAAGTGTTGGCTTCATAATTTGAAGCCCTTCACCCCAGAGTTTATACATTCGATTTACCCGGGGGGGATTAAAGTACAATTACGTATTATCGTAATACTTATTCTTACATAAAGGGTAATAAAATTTTTCATAAAATTAACAGAAATAGAACAATACAAAATAGTTTTAATAACTTTGCTCAAGATTGATTTGCCACAAAACTATTTTTTTACAAAGTTTGCCCTTTAAATTTGTCGCATTCAATTTTTTTGGAAGAAAAAAAAATGATCACCGTTTAAGGTAAAATTAATCGAGGCTCATGCATCATAGAAAAATAAACGGGCTATCCAGGGTGCAGGCAAACAGCTGCCAAGTCTCGTAACGTCGCGATGAAGTGTTTGCCCAGCTCCTTTTCGCTCACGGGGAAGTCGTTCGTCAGCCGGGGCTGCAAGGCGCACACACCCGCACGTCTACGTCGATCATTCCCAAAGGTGCGAGCGAGTGTTTACACCCCCCGAAGAATTCGGCACACATAATTAGCGGATGAAAAAACCCGCCCTTTAATCGATTACTTTCAAAAAAAAAAAAAAAAAAAAAAAAAAAAAAGTAAAAGAGCCGAATAATTTTTCTCGTCGGTAAAGTGCAGCATCGAATGAGACCGAGATAAAAAAGTGGATGAAAAGCGAGATTAGATCGAGGCTAGAAAAAGAGGAGACGTCGTTCGCTTGAAAAAGAGCCTGCGATCTTTGGTACGTTAAATTCTCCGCTCGTTTTTTACCGGCCGCGCTCGCTCTGCAGTGATTGATAACGCGAGCGCCCGAGTCCTTGGGCGAAAATCTTATTGATTCGACGGTATGGAAGGTCGCGGGTAGACTGTTGTAGCGAAATACTCCCTTGATACCCTTGATAAACTTTAAGAGCAAAGGGGTGACTTGGCACTTTTTTTTTCCTGGTTTCTTGATTAAAAAGTTTCTAGCTGCACAACTGGATAAATAATGCATGTTTGCTTTTTCTTCATTAATTTTTCAAATACTTTTTTAAAAATATTATTCATGATAAAAGCACTCGTTTGCACCTGTGCATGAATTCCAGGCACTAAGCCGGGCGAAATAAAATCGAACCAAGAGTAGTCGGCAAGTACGAATTGAAAAGCATCCATTCCCAGTCTAAAAGGGGTGTATTTGTGTAAAAGTCCGTGCGCCAAACCAAATTCGCGGGGAGCAGGCAACTTTGATGGAAGGAAAAAAGGATTTATCGGCCCGCTGGATTTAAAGCTGCCCTCGCTCGCTGATTTAATTGCGCGGCTTTGTGTTTACGCTGCAGAACTCGTTTAATTTCGGGAGGCGCTCGCGCGCGCGCGAGCCCCGAAGGAGTTCGGTAAAAAAAATTTAATTTAAACATACGGCCGCACTACCACCACCACCACCAGCACGCCTGAAGCATTTTTTCTCCTCTCTGACATTTTTCTTCGTTCCCGCGGCTCCCTCTTTATCTTAGCGCGGCTGAATTTTCTTTGGAGTTTATTGAATGCTCAATATTAAAAAAGCTGGGCTCTGACAATAACTAGAGTTCCAACTTGGGTCCCAGAGATTTTTCATTCTTAAATTTTTTTTCATGTCTTTTTTTCTTCTGCCTTATTCTTTTTCTTTGGACTTTTTTTTTTTTTTTTACTTCTCGCTCGAGTTTGTCGCTGTGGAGCTTTCTTTTGAGAGCTTTAGTTTTTTCGTCGGATTAGTTTTAATGAGCTTCAGAAAAAAGCTGTCGAAAAAGTTTGTACCACGATGGCAGAAAAAATTTTAGGGTATGAGTGCACACCAAGTCCATTGTTGAATTAAGATTAATCAAAGTAATCGCGGTTCGTGGAGTGCTAGTTCAAGAACTTAAAATTATTTAAAATTGTGATTTAAAAATAACTTACATGGTGTTTACTGGTTTTTATAATGAGCTAGCCGTACCTAATGTGATCATGCTAAGTGCAAATATATGCTGTGGTCCACCAAATAAATATTTGTTAACAAGTAGGGCCTTATTTTAAGGCTTGATTCAGGAGCTTCATAACAAGACTTTACAAGTCCAATTATGATAAACAGGGTTGAAGTGCATTTTTTTTTTTTTTTAATCTAGCGAGTGTTTTTTAGTTAAAAATACAAGTTTATTTATTTATATAGACATTTTTACATTCTAAATTTTGATTGCATTTTTTGTTCTTCTACACTGGGAATGGGCCTCAACCATAATAGGGCGGATGAGGTTCAGGACCAATAGGTCGAGGGTCCGCTCCTGGTATCCTTAGTCCCATTTTAGGAATGCAACGACCCAGATAATGAGGGCATTCTAAATGACGACAACATTGTTCGTACACTTGGCACTGTAAATAGAATGAAATTTAAAAAATAACAGTACTCTGTAGGAAATAAAAATTAGGATATCCTTTGACTAGCCAGTTAATAATTAGTTAGTAGCAAAATATAAGATTTAAATTTTAAAATAAATGCTTATTAAATTGATACACTAATTTATATTTCTCACGGTGCATAAAAATTAAATTTTATATAAAATTTTTTTTGTTATACCGATAAAATTAATTGATAATGAGATTTAAATATTGTTTTATATTGCTACGTTTACGAAAATTTCTCTTTTAGATTAATTTGAAATTATACCTTATTTTCGATGAGACGTAAACTAATAAATCAAAAGAATAACTTTAATTGAATTATGTTTATTTTCACAGTTTAAGCGTGAATAAAAAAATTTGCAATCACCTCTAAGTAGTTTTTAGATACTTTGACTCATGAAATATTAATTTCACTTTAATTTTTAAATTAAGAAGAAAAATTAAATAATGAATTACTCACTTTACTTTTCCAAGGAACACATTCTTGAGCAGTCACTGAAACTACCAAAGCCGTGAGAAGTAAAAGAATTATTTTATTCATTTTTTTATTTTTGAATGATCTAAAGAAAGAAAGAAAATTATTTAAATCTTTTTTTTAGAGAAAAATGCCCTACAATATTTAGTCAAATATACTACTGACTACTTCACTTTTATTGAATAAAAAAAAAAAAAAGTTCCAAATGAATATTTGATTAAAAGAATGTCCAAATTGCTTTCAAAGAGGATTAATTACACGTTTGTTCGTCGCTATTATATATCTTAATGACCATATTATTAAATTTCCGACTGCTTTTATACTAGTTTTAAAACGTTATTTTACAATACTGGTGTCATCAACACTTTCTATCATTGTGAGCTGACAGAAAACATTTAAAAATAAATGAAAAAGTCACAAAATCTGCTGGGTCTTTTGAATATTTTACGCTTACGCACTAACAATAAAGAATGAAACCAAGTGAACAGATAAGGTTGATGTGATGATAAAAAAATTCACGCGTTTATTCAAATTGTTATCATAAATGGTATTACTTCAGACGTCAATAAAGTATTACGACCACTGATTTTAATGACGAGTTAATTTTGAATATAAATAAATGAGCCTAAAAATAATATAAACCACTTTTAGATAAATTTGCGCGTGTATCTATTACTTGCTACAAATAAAAATTAAATTTCATGGATTGTGAAAATCAATCAAAAAATCTCTTGACCTACGAGAACTTTTTTTCCACAAACTGAAAAAGACAATTTTTTTGGTAAAAAGAATTTTCAAAACTAAATTTCCAGACCAAACAGAAAAAAAAAAAAAAAAAAAAAATCGGGTCGTACTAAATCCTTGACCTACGTGGGATATTTGAGAAAAGCTCGGTCGTATAATTTGCAAAGTGCTGACGGAGTGGATAAAACTTTTCTCTGCTCACGTATACGCACCACCACACACACAATGCGCATGGCTAATCTCAAAAAAAGAATCGCAAAGAGAGAGAGAAAGCAAAAAAAAAAAAAAGAGGATTGTATTGATTAGCGGGAGTGATTCTCTTCCTTTATTTTCTCTCTCAGCCTCGGAGTCGACGACTACGACGACGACGACTCTGACCACCGCACGGCGCGCTAATTGCATTTTCCGGGCCGGCTCTGCGCGTGGCTTTATTTCTTCTTCTTGAACTCGGAGCTCTCTCCACTTTGCCGATACATTCTATCACAGAATTACTGTTATCGACCCGGGAGCTTGAATCTTGTATGAGCTTCCAGTCTTCGTAAGCAGTTAACCGCACCGGAATAATTTCTACCCTTCATTTTATTTACTGTATTTTACAGTGTTTTAAACAATTATTATTATCGAGTAGAAAAAGTAAAAAATCGGTACATCGAGCTTTTGATCAATTTAGAGTTCGGTCGGATTTAAATTCCTTTTCAATTAAAGTCACTCACTCGGTGCGACCACGAAACTCTTTCCCACTATTAAATCATTCGATTTTTCCTCGATTGATGTGCTTAATGGAGTCTGTCGTCTGAAAAACAGACTTTGTAAAAGGTGAAAAATCAAAATGTTTTTAATAGCCAATCAGCACTCTTTAAAGCTTTTTAAAATAAAAAAAATAACATGTTTTGTTGTACTTAAATGAATAATTAAAGAACCGTGAAATTTCTAATTTCCAACTTCGAGACTCATTGTTATGTCCATAACTTTTTTTTTTTTTTTTTTTTCATTTAAAATTCTTGAAAGAAGTAAAAAGTTTTATGGAGCTACACGATGTTGACATTGTGGAAAATATAACGAGCACATCAGAAGGTAAAGCAAACATTCCCAAACTTCAAATAATGTACCCTAATTTATTACACGAACTCTTCCCTTCAAAGCCAAACAAAATATTCAAAGCAAAAAAAATATTTTAACTGCGCAAATTATTTAAAATTCACGAAGCTGAGTTGAAAAAAAAGTTAACTTTAACAGAAATCTTCAAAGTTTTTTTTCTCAGGATGTAGGTATTTTATGAAAGAGCCGAAGCCATGAAATGTATCCCAGCATCCTCGTTCTATCTCGGCTAAACGACGGGCAAAATCTGATCGAAAATCGGGCGGAGTTTTCTAGTTTGGTTCCACGCCAATCCAATTTCCGGTATATTGGTACGAGGTATCGTTTGCGCTTTAAATCGCATCGATAATGTTTGCGAGTAGTGGCGCGCGGGGATTTGACGTTCCCTTTTTGTGAGTGCGCTAGGCCGTCATACATAACGACTTTATACCATTTTCAGTACGTTTTAAAGTTACAATTTTTCGAAATTTTTAAAAATATTTTCTGTTAAGTTTCGAGTTTTTCAATTTGCATATAACGTACGTTTAAAAATAAAAATTTATCAATAAAACATTCTTCCGTTTGCGATTTTATTTATTTACATTGAATTTACTGTGAGTTTTGCTAAAATAGTTTGAATTTTATTCCATCGCTAACTGTCCAAATTCTCATAAAATATTTCTCTCGAAATCAAAAGCTTTGAATTTTGCTGAAAGCTCGAAAAAGTCCTGTGGCTTTGCAAATGAATAGTTTATTTCGTAAAAATGTAGAAAACGTGTTTATTCCATCAAAGATGTGGGGCCGACGATTTATTTCGGAAATAAACCAGCTTAAAAATTTTTATAAAGCTTTACTCGAAGCTTTATTTTCGATATAAAATAAAATCAAAACCGAAAAAGCGAAACTTTTTCCTCGAATCTAATATTAACTTGATTCACAAAAAAAATTTTTTCCGTTATTTCATTCTCGATATTATTGCAACAGTTACTCATTATTAGCGTAATTAATTAGTTGTGAAAGTTTAAGTACAAAGTGTGACCAAAGCTGAAGTTTGAAATCCAAAACAGCCGTAAGTAAGAATCATCACTCACTCAATAACAAAACTAAACTCGCGCTTAATTAACAAAGCTCAGCACAAAGTTCATCATCCCCGCACCCCGAGAGCAGCAAAAAGCCATGTTTTTTAGTAGCCTCCTCCTCCCCCGGTTTAATAATTTAATAATCCCTTCCCATTCAAACGAAATTAATACCCCAAAGTTGGGACTCCTTTGATCAAGCGACAGCATTAATCTCACTGAGCGTCCCGCGTCGCGTCAAGTTCGGACTATTCGCGTAATCGTCTTTTCGGGTTTCTCGACCATTTCGTAATAAATAGCCGCGGAAGGCACCAGGCTCCCGCTCATTACTCATGCGGGCTTTAAAATCCCCCTGAATGTCGCGCGGCAATCATTAACGGATCGGTCACCGCGACCGAGCGGGCTTAATTTATCGCCAACGCTCGACTCTCTTATAAAAGGCCGCGGCTCTCTTCGATTATCGATCAATCCCGCGTCTGACGGTCCGTTACTAATGCGCGAGCATTTGCATACCGAGTGGCCCTATACTTCTCGCGCGCGCTCCTGCCCATTCAGCGGCTGCCTTTTTCAAAAGTCTGCCCCATTCAAGTGACAGTGTTCAACATCGACGTTTCTATTTCGATTTTCTCTGTAGCGCTCGCTGCAGGACTGATGGCATTTTTTGATTTATTAACGGGGTTTTTTTTTTTTTTTTTTTTCTTTTTTTATCAATGACTGACACACTCCTTTCCGATGGGATTGAATACGAGAGCAAGTAACAAGATTCTTTATTTCGATATGCAAGCGGGGATTTTTTTGTCATTGACCAAGATTACGAAATTACCTGTGTTAGGTAAAAATCATAGTACTAAATAAAATTCATCTTCGTCGTTTGTTACTTGGAAGGAGAGTGATGACTACTGCGAGGAGAAATGGAGCTCGATATCGGAAGGGCATTCGGTACGCGCAAACTGCTCGGAATAAATAAGTCCACTTTGCGTAAATCTCCTTAGTCTTCGGGGGTGAAAAATGCTCGGCACTTCGCAAGGGGTAAATCGTGCGTCGCTAAAATCGGCGTCTGGAGAGAGAAAAACAAAGTCCCTCCCTTGCGTAATAAGCGCGGGGATTTGGAGAGATGCGTTCAATTTGACGCATTCGACAAATAATCGCGTTAACCAGTCCGTGGCATCATCTCGAGGGGGACGATGTAAACAAAGATTGGGGAAAAACCAAACGGTTAATCATAATTACCCCCGTGCAGGTGCGCCAACTCTTATCCCCGAAAAATCGTGTTGTATCTCCTCTGTAATCTCTTCATCCCCCTGAAACGGGGTAAAGCACAAAAGGGGGGGGGGGGGGGAAATGGAATTGCTTTTGTAGCATCAATCTTCCTGCGTGGACAACCGAACGGGTTATTGTACGTCCACTGCACCCGCACCTGCACATGCTCCTTCGAGAGGGGGCTGGTCCTTTTATTTCCCGAAATTCGAGGATTCTTTTTTGTTGGGCTTACTTTGATTGTTGACGGCAACCTGCAGATTTTCGTATGAGGGTACTGTTTGTTACAAATTAAGCTTAATTTTTCAATGAATTAAACATTTTTTTTTTTATATTAAGTTTACGAACAAACTTCATCACAAATGAAGAATATAAGCAACTTTAAAACAATTGAGTAAGTGTTAATATGAAAAACTAGAATTTAATCTTTTTGATTTATACTAGAAATTACTCAGCGCGCAAGCGCGCACGGACCCTTATTTATTGCCTTTGCAAAAGAAATTTTTGTTAAATAAAATAAAAAATTCTAACTCCATCAGTTTTTAAACGTGCAAGCGCGAATAGGAAAAAACAAAAATAGTAACCTCAAATGCACTTTTCGAATATTTTAAAAACTTCTTCACCAATCAGCTCACGAATAAATTGTTTACGCAAGATGGTGATAGCTCTCTTTTATAAAGGGAATAAATATAAATAAAACTACTAATTATCTAGAAGCATTAAAAATTTTGTTTGAAATTTTTACTTCGGGATTATTCCTTAAGACACCACTCATACTGTTTGGTCAAATTCTCGGATGGCTTTGAAACTATTTTTTATTCATTAATTAATTTTTAGTGAAAAAATATTTTGTGTTCCTTTTCAAGCTGGTTAAAGAATGTATAGTTTTTTTTATATCTTGAAAATTTGGTTTTTTTACTTGAAATTGGTATTTTGATATTTTATAAGGTTGAAAATACAAGCCCCCATTCATAACTATAAAACCAATTCGAAAACTAAGGTTTTTATTATTTAGTTCAGATCATTTCCTAATTTTTTTGATTTCAAATAAGAAATTAAATAATATTTTTAAATTTTAGCATCGGTGGACGCATTTGAAAAGCATGTAAATAGATACGTTTACTTCAAATCATTTTAATGACTTTACCAGATCAATATAATTATAAAAAATTAAGTATTGTGCAAAATAAAATTCAGTTATATTATGCAATTAAATAAAATACTTTTATGTAAATTGGCACTTTGAGATAACCAAATCAATAGTGATCTTTTTATAAAAAAGTTACAATAATATTATTTACCTGTAAATGTAATAAATAAATAAAATTACGGTTTATCAAGAAGCTTCCTTGTAAAAATACATTTTATTTAAAGAATTTTAACTTTTAAGAGAGTAAAAAATTATCACAAAAAAATTATCAATTTATAGTTTGGATCAAAAAAGAAATCATAGTTGGAATTAAATACTCGCACGAGATGTTAAGAATAAAATTTTGAAATTTAAAAATTGCTTGAAAAAAGAAAAATTTAGAAGTCATCTCTGTACGAGATCGTAAATTTTAAAAGCGAGTACTCATTACACAAAAAAATGGTACTTTAGTTTTGAGAAAAATTTGACGCTGTACTAAGAATTCGATTTTCTAATTTTTTTATTTTAAGGTATAAATTTAATTCTCGCTTTTTCGGCTAATTTGGCATTGTTTACTTGCTGTTTAAAATTATTTGTTACACGCACAGTAGTGATGATGATCCAGATGATGATCATAAAAGAGTGAGGTTACAAATTTAAAAAAAACTCTCACTGACGAACAAAAAAAGGACTCGGCTTCGCCTCGTGGGGCAAACTTCACTCGAGACGGCCATGTCAAACTTTTCCCTTTTGTTTAACAATATATCATTAATAATTCTTGATAACGCTCAAATTGATTTCAAAATTTAGTCCGTTATAATGAATTCGAATATAAAACAAGTTATCATTAAAAGATTAAAAATGCTTCTACAAAACATTTATTTATCAAATTTGAACTCGAGTCACATATTTATTATCTACTCAGTCGTACTGAGAAAGTGACATCTTAAACACGTATTTTAACAAAGTTTATTTAAAAGTTGAATTGAATTAAATGAATCAATTAAAGATATTTGTTTTTTATGTCGGTTTAGTCGTAGGATTGAGTTTTAAGCAAGAAAGTGACGAAAAAAAAAATATAGTGAAGGTTTTCAATTAAATACTTATTTACATCTAGCTGCTGTCATTATTTTTTATAATAAAGTTTTTTTTTAATTATTTTTTATCAACAGTCAAACATACAAAAATTATTAGAGAATCTAAATTTTGATTCGGAGCAGTTAAATTTGCTAAAGATTGAACAAATTGAAATTGATTACAATAGCTTGATATTGAATTCAAACCGGCCAAGACAAGCTCACAAAGTTATTGATTTGGAGTGTCGTAAATGTTTTAGGTACCATAAGTTATCGAAAAAATGTCGTCGTATTAAAGGTTGCAAAAAATAGTGGTAATGTGTTTTTTATTTAATTATTTTTCTCTATCTAATTTATGTGATGCAAACGTATGAATTCCATATTTCAGGCGACGTGATGTGCTCGAAAATTTTAAAATTTTTTCACACTATTTTTGTTTTTAACCAAATTTTTTGAAATGGATTTCATGGGATTACGAGTAAATGAATTAGTGGACAAGGCCCCTGCGAGAAATTTCTGCCAGAATATTGCCAGACAGTGGGCAGATTTAACGAAATTGGGCAGAAATTTAGTAGGGTTAATCGCCAGATTCTTGACAGAAGGCCAATGCTTTACGCATAGGGATTCTGGCGAGTTGTAACGTAAACCTTTTTATTTTAAATTGTAACATTTATTACTAACAAAAATATGTTCAGTTTCATAACTTGACTCTGAAATTTTTCTTTTTTTTTTCCTTATGTTGAAAATTTTTCTCATCCATTTTGATGTAATTTTAAAATATTATTCACACAATACCAGCCCTGCTGTATAGCCACACGTGTGGCACACGTACAATGGACTTGAACAAATTTTTTTTCTTTTGCTAAATATTTTAACACCTATGGAGTCAGGGCGGAGACCTAGTGCATAGGAAAGCGATTACAACCTGGACATGATTTCCCCAGGAAGTTTTGACTCCGGAGGGGCCAGGGCGGATACCTGGTGCACCTGGTGATACTGACGCCTTGGAGATGATTTCCCCAGGAAGTTTGGACTCCGGAGGGGTCAGGCTGAACACCTGGTGAACCTGGTGATATTTACGCCTTGGAGATGATTTCCTCAGGAAGTTTGGACTCCGGAGGGGCCAGGGTGAATACCTGGTGCACCTGGTTATACTGAGGCCTTGGAGATGATTTCCCCAGGAAGTTTGCACTCCGGAGGGGTCAGGCTGAACACCTGGTGAACCTGGTGATACTTACGCCTTGGAGATGATTTCCTCAGGAAGTTTGGACTCCGGAGGGGTTAGGGCGTACACCCGGTGCACCTGGTATTAATTACGCCTTGGAGATGATTTCCCCAGGAAGTAAGGACTCCGGTGGGGTCAGGGCGGACACCTGGTGCACCTGGTGATACTTACGCCTTGGAGATGATTTTCTCAGAAAGTTTTGATCCCAGTGGGTTCACATCATCAAGTTTACTATTAGGATAGCATCTTCAGAGTGTGGTTATTACCGGGTACACCAAGTATTTTCCCTGGCCCATCCAGGGTCAAAATTTCTTGATAAAATCATCTCCAAGGCGTAAATATCACCAGGGGCACCAGGTGTCCGCTCTGGCCCCTCCGGAGTCCAAACTTCCTGAGGAAATCATCTCCAAGGCGTAAGTATCACCAGGTGCACCAGGTATCCGCCCTGGCTCCTCCGGAGTCCAAACTTCCTGAGGAAATCATCTCCAAGGCCTAAGTATCACCAGGTGCACCAGGTGTTCAGCCTGACCCCTCCGGAGTGCAAACTTCCTGGGGAAATCATCTCCAAGGCCTCAGTATAACAAGGTGCACCAGGTATTCGCCCTGGCCCCTCCGGAGTCCAAACTTCCTGAGGAAATCATCTCCAAGGCCTCAGTATAACCAGGTGCACCAGGTATCCGCCCTGGCCCCTCCGAGGTCCAAACTTCCTGAGGAAATCATCTCCAAGGCGTAAGTATCACCAGGTGCACCAGGTATCCGCCCTGGCCTCTCCGGAGTCAAAACTTCCTGGGGAAATCATCTCCAGGTTGTAATCGCTATCCTATGCGCTAGGTCACTGCCCTGACTCAATAGGTGTTAAAATATTTAGCAAAAGAAAAAAAATTTGTTCAAGTCCATTGTACGTGTGGCTATACAGCAGGGAGAGGTTAGGATTTTCAAACAGCAAGCATAATTCATCGATTAAAATTGTATTTCTATAAAATTATTTGATTATTTTTTATCAATTTTGTAACACCGGAGCTGCATGCTGCTGCTCCGATTTGTAAACTAACCTCTCATCAACGCATCTAGGTACATATACATATATGTATATATATAGACATATACATAAAATAATAAGCTTGACAGAATTTTCTGCCCACTATCCGGCGGGCACCCCAGACGTTCTGTTGAAACTTCTAGCAGGGGCCAAGGCTCGTTTATTATAACTTTTTTCAATGTTATCAATGAAAAAAAACACGATACATAAAATATTATTATTATTAAATAGATTTTTCTTTAAATATTGTTTACTTATTTGTTTTGTTACTTTTGTAATTAAAAAAAAAAAAAAAAAAAAAAAAAAAAAAGGTTTTTAAAACAGATTTTCTTCTTTACTCTCCTGTATTTACTTCATAAATTATCTATTTGAACAACATTTTATATTTTTCTTACTCAAACTCGAGCTTTAACTATCAGAATGTGTTAGTTGAAAAAAATGTTTATAATCATAGGGTAAGAGAGGGTGTTAGTACGAATGAGAGATGTACCGCGAACTTTAAACGCTTATAAATTAAAAACTATTTCAAAATATTCAACTTTTTTTCTTTTTAATGAATAATTGAACTTATTAGATATAATAGCGTAATTTTCAGATAGTATACTTTTAGTTTAACAATAAAATAATTGGTTTGAAAAAAAAAAAAACAAGTGCGGCTAATAGTACGAACGAGAGGCCATTAGTACGAGGCCTTTTGTACGAAGGCGGGCGTTAGTACGAGGCTGTTAGTACGAACGGTTGATTAGTTCGATGTTAGGTTAAATTAGGATATACAAAGCAACTAATAACGTTACTTTTGAATATATTTTAATTTATTTATTTATTAAATTTAAAAGTTCGTTGACGCAATAAGATTTGCTATACTTGCTTATTGAAGAACTGTTGAAATGGAGGTTATGGTTCTCCTCGTGGTTCTCGTACTAACAGCCGCAACAACGCGAAAAAGACCGAATGCGTGCGGTAGTACGAATTTTGAACATGAAATTGATTTTTTATTTTCAATTAAATAAATATTTTTAAAAAGTGATGTGACAAAATTATTTATTTAACAAAAATACATTTAAAATATTTTTTTCTAAATATCTAACTAAATAATTACTCTATCTAAATAACAAAATTATTTTTGTTCGTACTAACATACGCATTCGTACAAACGCCCTCACTTACCCTACTAACCAACAATAAAACCAAGGTTTGTTTTCTTGCATTATAAATCAATTTAGAGGATGTATAACTTTAAACTTTGAACTCGCTAAAATTCTTTGAAGTTAAATTTAAAAGGTTTGGGTAGGCACACACGAATAAAGAATGATTTACAAAATCCCCTGTTAGTTTTAGCTTCCTGTATACCGAAATTAAAAAATCCGCAAAACATAAAAATTTCACATAATAAACACACTCTCCTCGCGTTCTTATAAACGCCGCCCTGGCAGAGCTTTCGTAATAAAACAGCTCGATTTCAGTGCAAACACGTGTGCCCTCGGCAATTAAAGGCGCTACTGTGTCTTTTTTTCTTTCATAATACGAGTATCCCCAAGTTCTTGCGACGGTACTTCATTAGAGGACGATAAATGGCGCTTCCGAGCAATATCGCACGAGCCCGCGGACTATATATTTCGCGGCTGGTTCGCACTTCTGTTTCGTACGAAAAAAATTTAAAGCAAAGCCGCTGCCGACTGAGCTTTTTTTTTTTCTCTCTTCCGAGGGGTCGTTTACAGTGCGAGCCATGCATAATCGTAAATAACAGCGTTATCCGAAACATTAGCGGCTGTTTGGCGAAAATGAAATTTATGATTTTTATCGGCCGTTATTAATTTCGGTCTTGAATCGCGATTTAGTGTATCTTAATTCAATGTTATGTATGGGATTATTACTTGCGATGGTTGCGTGTGTGTGTTTTTCTTTTTGTGAGCAATCGTTGCGAGTCTGCGAAACATTTAAATAATCGGGCTCAAGGTTTACAGCAAAAAAGCCCCCTCTTTCCTCAATCTTGATTGAAATCTTGTGCACTCTCGGCACTTAGCATACACCTTTAATTTCATACCACAGAGTTTTCCAAGTACACCATTAAGGACTTGATTTCTACTTAACCTGTCTGTAATTATTATTTACAAAAAAATAATAATATTCTTTTAACTCTGCTTTTGATAAAATAAATCTGTTTGGAGCAACCCCGAGTAAAAAAGAATCTGAAATAATTAATTTATTTATCCCAATACCCAAAAACCGGGGAAGCTTCATATTGAATCGGAAAAGTTTTGCGGAATATACACACGCTCGGTCACGCTGAATACGAAATTTTTCGTGCCCATATCCGGTCCTCCCCGTAAATTACATTTTTTATTTTAAACATTCAAATTTTCAATTTAAAAACAGCAATAAAATACCATAGCCCTCGCACTCGTACGCACCGTGCATAAAGTATCGCGCGTGCAAATAGAGTATCGAATTCGTGTAAAACTCGGTGTACCAGTGTAAAAATTCTCTGAAAAAAAATAGAGACCCGCCGCATGTTTATCGACTCCGGAAAGAGTCTTTCTTTTTTTTTTTCCCCCGCCCGGGGGCATTATTACGGCACGCGGGCGAGGCTACCGAATTATCCCAATTTAACGTCCCGAATCGTAAAGCACGGGAGGGCACAAAATGGGTCGTCGCGTTAAAAACCGGGAGCCGTAAATCCCGCGTTCGCATTATATATCTCGAAGGGGCGAATCACGGTAGCGCGGGTGAAAAATTTACGGCCTATATAACAACAACAACGCGAAGATTCTTCATTTTTTCCTACTCCTCCCATTAATAGCCGTGCGCGCGGTACGGCACAATAAAAATCTCTCCGTATATAACGACTTGACAATTACCGAAGCGCGAGGGAAGCTATAATTTCTCGTGGTGATAAACCCTTGCACAGCTGAAATAAGTGTTATAATAATCGTGCTAATGCGGTAACGATGGTATAAAAATTTGTGGCTAAAAGAAATATATTCTGCTGGCTTATTGATGAATACTGCTATTCTTGAGTATATTTCTATACTTTTAAATATTACGGTTTTCTGAAAATTTTATGGAAATTTACTTTGCCTCATAAATTTAAAATAAAAAAAATGAAATGGGGGCAATACAATTTACAAATACAAATATAATTATTTAAAAATCATTTAAGATCTCATAAACTTTCAAAGTTAGTATTTATTTATTATTAATTTTTTTCAACTTGAAATTTATGTTTAAATAAATTACAAGTATATTCTTGAATCAAGAGACTATTGTCAAAAATTTTATATTTGCACCGATCAGGAACCATAAAAAAATAAGTAAAAAAGAATGGTTGTGTTCTTTCAATATTAAATAGTTATTATAAAAAATTCATTAAAATAAATTAAAGAGCATATTATTTAAAATGTATATATTTTTTGCAACTATTTGCAAATTTAAATTAATTTAATTAATTCAAATTTTATTTTCAAATTTGATTTGAAATATATATGTGCTAACTCTTTATATATGCTAACTACATCAACTATGACACTCTTACTTTAAAAAAAAAAAAAAAACAATCAAATTTGTTGATGTTTTCATCGTCTTACATTGCATCATTCCAATGATAACCGAAAATAAACAAATTAATTTTTAAGAAAAAATCATTTGGCAAAAATTTACATGAATTGTTACTTTATTTTGTACACTTTTGTTTGTTCAAGTGTAAATTCCGCAGTTTTTAAAATTTGGTCGAGCCTTAATTGATCAATGTTTACTGAAATACAGCGTCATGCTCGTTGATAAAAAAGCATCGTTTTTTTTTTTGTTCGCGAGTACGATTCCTTCTGAAATTTTAATTTAAGGAATCCGACTAACCTTGCGCCAGTCTCTATTCAAAAATATTCCATTTCCTTAAGCTTCCTTCCATCACCGAAGCTGATAAGTCCAGAAGGAGCAGGAGGAAAAAGTGGTATGAATATATGATTTGAAGAGTCCGAGATAAAATCCGTGCGGACGCATTGAATCAGCCTTTAGTAGATAAAGCTCGACCCTGCCGCAAAATAACTCGGGGTAGGTAAAAATCTTTGGCGAGTTTTTACAGTCGAAGCCCGTCCATAAAAGCCAGAAGCAATATAAAATCCCACGAGAATGGCTTCGGACCAATCTTTCTCTCTCTCTCTCTCAGTCGTGGATATCTTTCATCTTTCGCCGCTGCTGCATCACCTGCTGCTGCTGCGTCCGTCTCCGCGTAATCCCGATAGATTGATCGTAAAGCTTCTCCGATTTTCATTGACCAGTGCTGCTGGCTGTCGATGCATGTTGTATTTCATCGGGCGCGCACTTTCGAATTGCCCTCGGAAATGTTTTTCGCGAACGTAAAACGACACTGCAAGCGTTTTTAATAGTCCCGAGGATATATTGGTCCACCCGGGAGATGTTTTAACCTTACTGCTGGCGATTTTTTTATTTCACCTCGACCAATTTTATGGTGAATCTGAGAGATGAACTTTCAGGCAGAATTTCTTAAGGTCTCTCGTATTAACTTGCTTTTACTTCTACCTAGTCTTTTTTTATTTTTCATTTTTTTTCAAAAATCTTGAAAACTCAGCGTCTTATAAGCCTTTATAAGCAGTTTTTCATGAATTTATAAGTTATTTTTCGAAAAACGGCTTTATAAGTGCACGAAGCCCATTATACTTGGAAAATTGGGAAACCACTCTTTTTTTTTTTTATCTTTGATAGTACTCAAAACCGGCTGTTCAATCGCGACACTCGATCCTTGAGATAAGCCCTGGTGTCGATACTGCACACTTCCTATTTCACTAATTTTCAGGAAAAAATATTTTTATTACAGATTTTATGGTATTTTCTCCTATTATTTTCAAACCGGAACAGAAACGAGCTTAAAAAAATTTCAGAAAGAAAAGCTATAATAATGGAAAACCGAAAAAGTAAAAAAAAAAAAAAAAAAAAGAAAAATAAAGGCAAGAAAGTAAATTAAAAGCATATGGAGCTTGATTTAAATCGAACCGACAGGGTTGCCGAAAGAAAGAAGAATCGGCAGTATCGGAAACACATCTTCTCCATTAGAAGAACCCGAGTCCTGCTGCAGCCCGTTTTTCTTTCATTCTTCTTTTATTCGCCATCAGCATCGCTCTCAATTCGTCACACCCCCTCTTCTTCTGTCGTCGCCCGGGTTTTCCTCGTTTTTCTCCGGGTGAGCTAAATGAGAAATCGGAGCTGCGGGTGCAACACCGAGATCAGACCGATACCGGAAAAAATGATTAGACTTCCCGACCTGTTTACCCCTTCGATCTCCTTTTGTTCGAGTGGCTATGAAATTTCAGATGATTTTTCCCCAAATCAGGTGCGCCAAGGGTTATTAGTTTCACGCTTCGTTTTTCCCCGAAGTGACACTTGATCGATCTTCCTCTGGGTGATGAATTGTCGAGGTCGCACCGTGCGATATTTTTATTAGATCATTGTGGATAAAAAGTAAATTAAACTTCTCTGAAAAACCAAATGCAAATTCTCTTCGATCAAGCGGTGAGCGCCTTCGTCTCATTAAGAGAAATCGTCATCCCCTGGCAGCCTGCATTTTATTATCTCCCCCTTGGAAAAAAAGCAGCTAATAGAATTAATCGCGTTAAAACTGCCAAATTCACTAAGGAAAAAAAAATGCAAAGTGAGTAATAAAAAACAGAGCTGGCCTCGGAAAATAAGTACTCGGTCTTTCGAATGAGAGAAACAAAGGATAAGGAGGACGATTATTTTTCTAAAACAAATCA
The DNA here is from genome assembly GCA_038277355.1 of Encarsia formosa. Lineage (NCBI taxonomy): Eukaryota > Metazoa > Arthropoda > Insecta > Hymenoptera > Aphelinidae > Encarsia > Encarsia formosa. The sequence goes on from CM076188.1 coordinate 9,764,580, forward strand.
GCGTCACGTTCCCCCTTGCTGCAACAAATAGAACGATTCGGAAAAATTATCGGCTCCACGTGTCCCACAAAAGGACGTTCTTACGTTAAACAGAACCGCTAGCTAGTTTCAGGGGATAGGGAAGAGAGAAGAGGCAGTAATCGAGTCTATTAGGGGGTGGCTGCCCCTTTGTACATACCGAAAAAGGCGTGTAACTCTTATATTTTTCCGGACCGAATCCCCGATAATAGTTATAAATGTAATTACTAGGGAGTCGCGTCCTTCTCGTGTGCGTTATTTATTTTTTTTCTACGAGCTCTTGAAAAGGTACAGGTTTGCCGGCGGAGCAGATGGCTGCTCTTGATTGGGTGACGCGATCTGCTGGTACTCGATATATTTGACGGGGGGCGGATTGAAAATAGATACGACGACGCTTTTGGTTACCGAAGGGACTGTTTATTTCATAAATATTTTTATTATTTCAACTCATTATAGACTCTGTTAGAGCAGATTTTTTGAATTAGATTTTTTCTTCATTTTGATACATGACTGCTCTAACATGCGATAAATTTGCAATGTTTAAGGTAAATGCTTCATTCATTCATTTGGTTTTATGTACTAATTGAAATCTGTACGAACTAAAAAAGATGTGCTAAATGAATTTTATTATTATTATTATTTTTTAATTCTCAAATTTTTAATTATGTCCTGGATTTTGTTTAATCCATTCGAAGTAACGACAAGTTTATAAAAATCATAATAATTAAAAATTTTCTTTGTCAAAGAAAAATTTATTTTTGCGACATTTTACAGCAAGAGTATGCAGCCCTTTTAAAGAGAATAAACTTTAAATTCGCTTATCTTGGAAAAAATAAAAATTTCATTAAAATTCAACCCACTTATCCACTAATCCAGGCGCTCGCACATCTTTAAATATTTAATTTCGAAACAGGAAGAAAAAAAGACTCAAAATTCTTGACTCGCCCCTTGCGCGAAACGATGAGATTTATGAAAGTTTGAAAGACACTGGCAAGGTTAATTCGCAGCTGAACTTTCCCTTCCACGGGCGCACATGCTATGCTCGTTCGTTTTCCGAGCCGCCCCTCGCTTTGCTCTCAAAGTAACGCCGCTGCAGATAACGACGCACGCGTTCGAGCCCACCCGAGCGGGAATAAGTAATTCGCAATTTCTGCCGGTGAGGAAGAAGAAGAAGAAAAAACGGATCTTACACCCCCCAACCCCCGCTCGAGCTTGGAAAAAAAATGAGAGATGAAATATAAAGTTTCGTACTTTTCAGGAGAACATCTAAGGTCACCAGAGTTAATCTAAGTACTCGGTTTTTGCAAGTCCGCTTGTTAATTTTTTTCTCTCTCGTTTGCAGGGCTGCAAGTTTTAATGAGATTATTTCTTTTTGAAGTATTGACTGTAGCTTTAAGTTTTTAACTTTTTTTTTTTTAATAAAGTATAGATGGTACAAAAATGTATATTTTAAACTTTTTTTTAATAAAATCTATAAAAGTTTAGAACTTTGGAAAGTCAAATTTTAACATGTATGATTCACGATGCTGAGATAAATTTTTATAAGATTTAGTCAGTTACAATTCATATTTGTAATTTTATTTACATCTGATAAGAGCTTTCCAACTAGGTGACACAAACTAATACTTATTAATAAACTAATTATGTTCTGACTATAATTCTTAAAATTCGTATCCCAATAACGCTTTGATAAGATTTATGGACCAGATGAACGCAGAGATTTTGTGAAAAAATTTTTAAAAACAACTTAAAATCTGAATTCTTCGAAGTTTTGCCAGCCTCCTCAGGAGGACTTTATTCGACAAAAAATTTAAAGACTTGTTTTTATACACTTCATTTAATTCTTTAAATTCTTATAATTTCATTATTTTCGTATAATTTTTTTTCTTTTTTGGTTTTGAAACATGAGATAACACCCCATGTAATTACCCTTGAGAAGTAGTTCTTCCAGTTGCCGCTAGGCAGACGAACCGAGCTTTTTCTCGGAAGTAAAAAGGGAAGGCAGCGGCTTTTAAGTCGGGAAAATATTCTCAACGATATGTCAAAAATTACGAAAATCGATTGTAAGTACAATTAATTTTGGAATTTTTGAAGGCCTTATCAATGACTAAGGCTCAAGATAAAACTAAAATACTCTCGGTCTGTAGTCAGAATCCGTAATTACAAATGTAGTGTACCTTATAAGAATTAATAAAATACTAGTTATTTTCATTTAAATTGTTGTAAAATAGTCTTTAAAAAATTTAAAAGATCTCTGTCTGAAAAAAGAAAAAGATTATACTTTAAAGTCAACTTATTCCAGTCGGTTGAACATAAAATATGAGCTTCATAAATATTCTATACGAATATGTATCTAATTACATGTGCCTATATTATTCTTGGCAAGAAAAATAACCCACCTTGGAAGCGGTATTCTATTATTACATGGAAAAAAATGAAGGGATAAAAGATATTAATCATATACACCCTACAGAGTCGAACGCAGTGAATTTCAAAGTTTCGCAAGTCCCCCTCCTTCGTGCGTATCTGGCGAAGGCTTTTTCAAATTTCAGTGCTTCCCTTACTTTAACAGATTTCTGCAAAAATTAAAGAAATTTTTTTCATAAATTCTTTTGAGTATCAACCAAACTCACACAAACAGGATTGTTTTGTTTATTTATTAATTTTTTTTTTCCGAAAATTTTGTAGTTTTAAACGATCAAATCATAGTTTTATTTTATTCTGTACCGTTGAAATTTTGTTAATCCCTCCTTAAAAAATAAAATTCCATAAAATTGAAAAACTAAAAAAAGTCGATTATCAGAACATTGTGTAATGTATATACGTCGGTAAACAAAGCATTCGGAATCCTTGGAAGCATCTTCCCCAAAAACATTATTCCACCTCCGAAAATACTTCCTCCGAAACTGCTGAGCCAACAACAATCCCAGAAAACTTTAAAACTCGGTGCGGTACGTTTAATCCTCGTCGTCGGGAGTGGAGGAGGAGGAGGAGGACCCCCGGTTCTTTGGAAAACCACCCGCTAAATCCCCGGGTCGCGTTTTGCGAGTCTCCCAGGTCTCTTTTGCGGGTTTAAGGAAACTATAAAGGACTCGTGACTGAAAACGGACAACTGAATTACCTTACTCGGTCCCACAATCATTTCTCTAATTATTCCACCGCTTTTCACGTGGATTTCATTAAGATTGTTTTTACCTTATTTTCAGCTCAGCTTGATCAACAGTTTTTAAAATTATTAATTCATTCGAGATTTTTAAAACTCTAAGAGCAATTTAATTTATTTTGACTATCCTTAGTAGGGAAGGATGTTCTTATTCTTTCAACTGAATATAAAACAATCTAATTCTCCGTTTGCTCCAGAGTTAGACTTTTCAAGTTAACTATGATCAAAGAAAAGTGCATGCGTACGTAAAAAAAAATCTTCAGTTGGATCATCACATTCGTGGCATGCCGCATGCTTCAGCTAAGCGCGGGTAAAATAATTTAAATTTCAACTTCGGCGGAGGGAGGAGGGAAGCAGACGGGAAGAAGTGCGCGAAGTATGTCTCTTGCTAGTATTATTCCATTAGGCAGTTACTGGTGGGCTCTTAATTAACGAAGTTAAATTATGGAAACTAATTAAGGCTACCCGGGCGCCACCACCGCACCGCCATCGCACTTCCCCTGTCTCTTAGTTAACTGTGAATAAAAAATACTCCGCGAGCCTTTGAGACCTGCCTTTTTTCAAAAATGAACGCCCGCGGCTGATTCGAAACTTTTTTGCTCTTGAGAATTTCTATGATGCTGAATTTATTAAAAATTCGAATATATTTTTATAACTGAAATAAGATTTTTTAATTTGAGTAATTATTATTTTTCATACGACTCAGTTATTTTTACTCGTTTTATCATTGTTTAAATTATAAGGAACTTGGAATTAACAACTAAAAGATACGATATATCATTTCTAAGCTTTGCATCAAATATTTTCTTCCAAAATCTCGTAAATTTTTATCAATTTACAAATCTTTGTTTTATGGCATACTTTGTAAGCAAATAACACCAATTTTCTCCCTTCAGTTTAGTGCACGGTGCAGATATGTGTACACTCACACACACTAGGGCGCGCGCGTTTGAGAAACTGAGCCAATTTGACTTTGGTATCCGAAAAGTTATGGCCCATTCAAATAATCCCTTCTATGCGATTAAAGAGTCGAGAGTCGTTTTTGGACAAACTGCCGGAGGAAAAGTGCGCGTTTAAGGATTACCCCCCCCCCCCGCCTCCCCCTCGCGCGTAGGGCAATTTATTTTCGGGATCTTAATGAATACTAAACTTTGAAAATATTTGAACTCCGTAGGGCGCGGTTCTTTACCCTTTTTCATGCCAATAAACTTTTTATCTTGTTCTTTACGATCCTGTTTTTATCTCTCACTGTGGCAGTGTACTTAATTAAATTTCAAAGATAAACTCGAATAAGTTCATTGTATCTGTTTCAAGCATGAAAATTTTAAACAGTTTACGTTTCAGTTAAAATCGAAATATAATTCCTTTTTTTTTTTTTTTTCAATCAATTGGAAATAATTTCAGAGAGTTCTTACGTTTTAGGTATAAATTTATCAATTTCAGAAGTGTAAAAATAAATTTTGAAGACACCCCACGAAGTTTAAAAATAAACTTCTCATCTTTTGAGCATCAAGTGTGCTTCCATCTTTATTTATAAAAAAAAGAGAGAGAGATTTTTCTCCTAGCCACCCTCGTGAAAATAATTCAAAATCCGATTCAATCCAAACTCTCGTTGATCCCAAAAAAATTTTCAATTCCCTGTCAATAAAAATCTCGCACGGTCTCAGCAGGAAAAAAAAAAGTAGGATTCGCACGCATAGACGCACGAACGGGGGTAATCCCTTAAACGCAGCCATCCAAAAATCAGCAGCTCCCTCATCTCGAAGTCAAGCACCCGGGTTATCGGCAGACACCCACACGGCTCGGGCGCGGGCAAGGGCACCGGGGGTTGTTGCCACCGTCTGTACGTTGAACCGGCCACCGACGCCGACGCGGGGACGTTTACCTCACGTTTTTTACCCTCTTTGCGGGGAGACGAGCCAAGTTATTTGGTGATGATCGATTATTGCCTCGACAAGGGGAGGGTTATGTTTTGATGGCTCCGGCTTTTAATTTGATACGAGGTGACGGACAGCGCACCTTTTTTATTTTCCCTTTTTTTTCATGATGGATGCTGACAAAAACGAGTGTACTCACGAGGGAGATGAAACTGATAGTCGGGGGGAGGGGGTGAGGTGTGAGAAATTATTGACGATTTAATTGTCCTAAGTAAACGCAGGGCGCGTAAACAGTTTTATCAACAATTTTCTCGTACGTGGGACTGAAAAAGATGCAAATAATGATCTGGACATTTTTTTAAAGCATTAAAATTCAGCGAAAGAATCAATAATTGAGTTGATTGGTGTATAAAAACTATTAAAGAATTGAGAACCTTTCATTTACTACCCAGTTTAATCTCTTAATTTTTTAATGTACTTTTGAGAATATATTTTATAAATAAAGTATAGCCTACAGTCACAATCCGTTCAATACATTTGTTATTTAAAAAAAAAAGAAACAAAAACAAAAGCTTTTATTTATTGCTGGATAAATTCTTTTGACGAGCTATCTCTGGATATTTGTATCCGTCTATCGACTAATTTGCAGCGAATTTAACGTTTTAAATATACCTCAAAGTAAAACGTGCTGTGCCTTGGGGATGAAAGCTGTACGAGGTACATTGAGAGGCGTGTGTGTAACGTAACGCGTTGCTGAAACCTGTGTCGTAAAGCTATTTTCGGAGCTCACCTATCTTCGATGATAATCTTATCCAGTTACCTTAGTTAAGCTTACAATGAGAAATATTTAATTTTTTACTTTTTATGTTTAACCATTCATATTTCAAACATTACTTTAAATTTAAAATATTTGAAATAATTCAATTTTAACTTGAGGATATTTACGTTAATTTTCTTTTGTATTCTTTTTGTTTGTACTTAAAGTTCAATTCTTTATTGAATTTTATTACTTAACAATCCTATGTTTTAAATTTAACAACTCACAGATTAGTTACAGTAAAATGTTCAATAGTTTTTCCAATTTAAAAACGATTGAAAAAAAAAAAAAAACCCAAATTAAAATACATTATTACATCCTCTTCTTTTTCAAAAGTTCATACAATACACTCTCCGCGTCATTCAAACGGATTCCATTCAAACTCAATTTCAACCAAACGTAAAAACTCGCCATTCTTTTTTTTTTTTTTTTTTTTTTTTTTTTTAATTGTGTTTCGGAGTAAACATGCATACTTTTAATCAAAAACCAGCCGCAAATATCCGGTACGTGCTCGCAGAGTGAAAAAAAAATCAAACGAATCGAGCATAAGCAAAATGAAAAAAAAAGCTTCAAATCCGAGTTTGATGATTCCATAAATACGAGACGAGAGCTTTCGTCGTGTATAGGTGGAGGTGGTACACAGGAGCAGGGAGCGAGGGCTGGATTCGACGTGCGGCGGCGCTTATGGCATTTGTACACGGAACAATTTTGCGCCCTGTCAAATTCAATCGTAATTTTCATCGCTCCCCGGCTTATCAGCGACACGAGCTACGCAGCCTCTGCTCTTGTACCTACCCACGCCAACACAACCAGGTCGAGAGGGATAAAGCCACTCTGTACACGCGAATGAAGCTATAAGAACTACCTAAAATCGAAGAATAATCTGATAATAATCTTTCAGAAAAACAATCACGATTATCAGTATGGATTGAACATTTATATGTCTCAAACTGCAATGCGTAGGATTATCGAGTGCATCACAAAATATTCAACGACTTTCAATTTATCATTGACTTATTAGTTTAAACTATAACTAGGTACCTATTACCAGATAATTACTTGTGGGCTATACTAAAATTTAATTAAAAAAAAAATTCCGAGTTTTATTCAGGTATAATTTTATTAGGGTGCAAAGAAAATATCCTTAATCAATTACCACGTGTGTAACGGGGGAAGAAAAACTTTGAAAAAAGGTACCCACTTTTCGAGCTGTCCAAAGTGCAATTCTAGTTCTCACGTGATAATAACGGTCACTTATGACTCGAAACGTTAATTGACTTTCTCTCTTTGCACGCAAGCGTCTGCGGCTTATCCATCTCTTTTTTAAACTCGAGTCTGCTGCCGGTGCGATCAATAACGCGAGACTTGCGGTATTACTTGTCACGTGATATTCCTCAAGGGTACACTGTTATTACTTTATCTGATTAAATAAAGGAATGGAAAATTTTAATGCTAATGAATAACTAACTGTGGGTTATTTTAAGAAGCTTTGTGCAAATTTAACCACGGCAATGATAATATTTATGTTTACGTTATTGTGGTTGGACTGAAAAAGTCTTGCAAGCTCTGAAGACCCAAGCTTGCAATTTTAACGTAAAATTGTTATTAATTAGCAATAAAATTTTAAGCACTTGACGTAAATACTATTGTTTTGAGTATAATAAAAGACCGTGCGACTTCTGGTATGAATGATACGAAGTTGAAGCAAAAATTATTGTTTACACTTCCTTTTGAAGACTGCCCCCGGACGCCCTACCGAAAAATCCGGGTTCATCATTGTCATAAAAAACTTTATCTCAAACAGCCTCATCCTAAAAAAACACGGCATCTTCAAACATCAGCGCTCTTTAAAAGTTGTCGTCTCTTCCCCTTGGCAACCAGCGACAAAAGACACGTCTCCTCAACGTTTTTAATCACGACGAAGCGCGCGCGTCTCGAAAAAATCTTCCGCTCGGATCGGCTCACGAAAATTCCTCTCGCAAAATCCACAAAAGCCCTTACACCTCGTTTGATCCCTAAAAAGAAGAAAAAAAAAAAAAGAAAAAAAAAGTAAAAGTAGAAGAAGAAGAAGAAGAAGAATTGATACACCGGGCGGGCCGGATTAGTTTACAGGGGTGGTTAGCAGCTCGGCTTTAATATCGATTCGGCCACCCCCGCCCGCGCCGGGCTCGTTCGAGTGCGTTTGACTGAAAATTGACCCTTAGGAACTTTTAATGGGTCTCGCCCGCCGATTTTGCACCCCGTCTTCGATAGACGAGTCTTTATCGGCGCGCGAAAAGATTTCACCGATAAAAGGTGGCCCGACGAGCCGTGTAAGCGTGAGATTGGGCAAGATTGGGAGCGTATCGGCCCCGACGCTGGTGAGCGAATATCGGGAAAGTTTGCCCAAAGCTAAAACTCCCTTGTCTCGGACCCGATTAAATCACTCTAATTCATATTAATCTTTATCGATTATTTAATTAATTTTATTACCAGGTTCATTACAATTGACGATCGGATCGTTCGTTATTCCATCTTATTTAACCGGTTAATTTCGCTTTTAATGATATACCTGATCTATGCCCTCTAATTTTAAAATTGAATGTCAATGTTTTATTCTTATTTTTGAATTGCAAATTTTATCAAGATTGAAAATTGGACCACTCATATCGAGAGTAGTAAAAACGTTTCAAGTTTTGTTGCATAAATTTACATGCTTTTTCAAAAATATCCGCAAATAAAAATCCACTAAATATTGAAATTTCGTTGATTTTTGTTTCTCTTAATGAATTCCGCTAGCTAGTCCAGTTTTTGAAAAATAAACCAGTGCAGCCAATTGGGAGTTCCAGGGCCCGATTTATCGGTCGCAATCATCGTGCTTTGGGGCGCGCGATTAGCGCCCGGAATAAATAACGCGATAAACTAGTTGTACTAGCGGGTACAGGTGCAGGGATTCGGTCTCTCTCGTCATCAATAATCGCGGGGGTATAAGCATCCGCGAACGCGAGCGTTAATATAATAGACAATGGGCCGGGCCAACCGACCGACGATTTTACCCCGACGGCGGGGTATTATATCCGGAAGCCCGAATCCCGTCCGAGTGGCTCTGTGTATATGTATACCAAAAGCTAATTAAGCTGGGCGCAAATTACGAGTAAAGCCAACGCTGCCGACGCTGATTCACGAGTTTAAACAATTATCAGATGCTGGCTCCTGCTGATTGGGAAGTTGCTTTTTTACCCTTTTTTTTTTTTTCTCTCGGGATTGACGCTAATATTGTGCTTAAATGCTCGGAGGTTTATCGAGACCATGGGTGCTTGGCATCAATTTATGTTTATTCGATGATTTATCATATTTTTCGAGTTTCGCATTCTTTTTTAATCAGTACATAACGATTAAATGCTCTTCAACTTAGATTTTTTTTTTACGCATAATATTTTTTCGTTGGGAAATGTAACCTCGAGAAAAGAGTGAAAAAATATAATTTTGTCGCAAATAATTTTTTGGTGTTTTTAAATCAAAAACTTCGAAGCTCGATTAGACGACTATGTGTCAGACTTTTTGGCTAACAATTTTAACTAAACAATTTTTTTTTCATCTTGTTTCCGCAATATTTTCTAATTGAATTTACTGTAAACTTGTTTTCTTCAAAATAAAACGTAGTTTTCTTTAAAAATTACCTAAAAACAAAATTAGGTTTAAATAAACAACGTCTGGTCTAACCAAATCCCGAGTGCTACTGCTGGTTGTCGACGTCTAGATAATCGTAAGATTTTTCAAAACCCACATCAATATTAAATAATGTTATAAAATATTTAAAACGATATTTCGAACACGTTTCTCTTTCAAAAACAAGAACGGCACGGGGGTCAGAAAATATCAGGCGTCAATCCGATCCGTAGAAACAAATGTAGCCAATTCAGAGTCGAGGAGGGCGTCAAACCCTCACGCACTCGGCGAAGGGGGTGCGAATAATAAATCCCCCGAAATAAAAAAGGCAAGACCCAGGCGGCTCGGTCGGCGTCCCGGAGGTAGAAAAAAAGCTCTCGCAAGATATCCCTCAAGTCTCTCCGGAAAGCCGTGAAACAAAAAATAAGAAGAGAAAAATCCGTACGTATAAGAAAGGTAGCCGAAAAAAACCCTACCAGCCCCAAAACAGACGCGGGGGTGGATTTCTTTCGAGGAGGTGACTTATGCGGTCTTCAAGCCCTGTACAGTGGGGGCCATTAACCGCGTCTCCGTCGCATAATAAGCGCATTAATATCGTAACGAACACACACACAGAGAGCCCGAATGTTTTTTTTAGCCCGACCGACTGGTGGAAATCGTGGGACATAAATCAGCCGGACCTCTCGCATATTTACCCTTCTTTCGCTTTTTTGCCTCCCCCACGGATGAGTTCGGAGACGAAAGAACAGGAGGAGGAGGAGGAGGAGCAAAAAATAAAGTCAACCGCTGAAATATTGCCCTTGAATATGTAAAGAAACCCCGTGCAAAGTGGCCTCTTTTATTCTTTTTCTTATCATAACAATTGAGTTCCATCCGTGTCCGGTTCAGAGACCGCGATGACTAATTGGTTGGTCGAAAAATTCCCAGCTGATTCGGACATGCCAGAGAATTATTGTCAACAATCAGTTTCAATTTTACTTTTTAAGTTTTGAAAAATTTCAATTCTTAGCGCAAGTGGGGTCAATCAATTTAAATCAATATTATTTTATTACCCTGGATTGAATTTTTGTTTTTGAAAATTTTTCTCGTATAACAACCGCATTAAAATTTTCATCGCAACCATTCAGTACTTTTTCATCTCTCATCCAGACTTAAAAAACTATTGCCTGTATTTTGTATGTTCCGTACCGCATAACGCTGGTGCTCCCCCTCCCACCACGTTTATTATTCGTGTGCATCAACTTCCGCATATATATACCCGGTGTACGAAAAGTTTCTTGGAAAATTTTCCCCAAAGTATTCCCTGGAATATTATACGTTGCATATGCGCCTCAAGAAACTTGCCCCTTGCGTTCGCATCCCATCCGGTAAAATATTTATGTGCCTCATGCGGACTAAGTACTATTTTTATTTCATCAAACGAAATTGCTATGTTCAAGCTAAAAAAGGAGAATCAATAAGCTCTCAGTTTTTTTTAAAAGTACATACCGACGGCCGATACGAAAAAGGGCACTTTGATGAAATTAGCGAAGTAAAAAGTAACAGCAAGGGGGTGCCGCGAATAAAATAAGCTGAAACGGCTGTTTTTAACGATTTTGGCCAAAATTATCATGCCGCGTTAACAATAACAACAAAATAACAGGACGAGCTCCTTAAATGATGAGTTTACTCGTTAGCGGCGTAAAAAAAAATCCGAAAAAATTCGTAATCCAGCAGCGGAGTAAAAGATAACACGCTATCTTCTAGCGACGTAAAGAATAACACGAAATTTATACTGGCCACGTAAACTGTAACACGGAGCATGACCAACTGTGTGGTGCTTATTATTTATCGCTTCAGCCGCGTAAAAAAAATTCTGACAACTACGAGCTCAGCGACGATACAAATAACACCAGCTGTGTTAAACTAACAAAAATTGTACCAGCCGCGTAAAAAATAACACGAATAATTCTATTATTATTTCGATAAGTTGAGAGCTCTTGGGACAACTAAATCGCTAATTTCAAGGCTAGCGACGATAAAAGTAACACCAGAGGTGTAAAACCTCCAAAAACGAACCAGCCGCGTAAAAAATAACACGAATAATTATATCATTATTTCGGTAAGTTGAGAGCTCTTGGGACAAGTAAATCGCTAATTTCAAGGCTAGCGACGATAAAAGTAACACCAGAGGTGTAAAACCTCCAAAAAACGGATCAGCCACGTAAAAAATAACACGAATAATTATATCATTATTTCGGTAAGTTGAGAGCTCTTGGGACAACTAAATTGCTTATTTCAAGGCTAGCGACGATAAAAGTAACACCAGCGGTGTAAAATTAACAAAAAACGGACCAGCCGCGTAAAAAATAACACGAATAATTCTATTATTATTTCGATAAGTTGAGAGCTCTTGGGACAGCTAAATTGCTTATTTCAAGGCTAGCGACGATAAAAGTAACACCAGAGGTCTAAAACTAACAAAAAACGGACCAGCCGCGTAAAAAATAACACGAATAATTCTATTATTATTTCGATAAGTTGAGAGCTCTTGGAACAACTAAGTCGCTAATTTCAAGGCTAGCGACGATAAAAGTAACACCAGAGGTCTAAAACTAACAAAAAACGGACCAGCCGCGTAAAAAGAAACACGAATAATTCTATTGTTATTTCGATAAGTTGAGAGCTCTTGGAACAACTAAATCGCTAATTTCAAGGCTAGCGACGATAAAAGTAACACCACCAGAGAAAAATCACCAAAAATCAGACCAGCCACGTTAAAAATAACACGAATAATTGTATCATTATTTCGGTAAGTTGAGAGCTCTTGGGACAAGTAAATCGCTAATTTCAAGGCTAGCGACGATAAAAGTAACACCAGAGGTGTAAAACCTCCAAAAAACGGATCAGCCACGTAAAAAATAACACGAATAATTTTATCATTATTTCGGTAAGTTGAGAGCTCTTGGGACAACTAAATTGCTTATTTCAAGGCTAGCGACGATAAAAGTAACACCAGCGGTGTAAAATTAACAAAAAACGGACCAGCCGCGTAAAAAATAACACGAATAATTCTATTATTATTTCGATAAGTTGAGAGCTCTTGGGACAGCTAAATTGCTTATTTCAAGGCTAGCGACGATAAAAGTAACACCAGAGGTCTAAAACTAACAAAAAACGGACCAGCCGCGTAAAAAATAACACGAATAATTCTATTATTATTTCGATAAGTTGAGAGCTCTTGGAACAACTAAATCGCTAATTTCAAGGCTAGCGACGATAAAAGTAACACCAGAGGTCTAAAACTAACAAAAAACGGACCAGCCGCGTAAAAAGAAACACGAATAATTCTATTGTTATTTCGATAAGTTGAGAGCTCTTGGAACAACTAAATCGCTAATTTCAAGGCTAGCGACGATAAAAGTAACACCACCAGAGAAAAATCACCAAAAATCAGACCAGCCACGTTAAAAATAACACGAATAATTGTATCATTATTTCGGTAAGTTGAGAGCTCTTGGGACAACTAAATCGCTAATTTCAAGGCTAGCGACGATAAAAGTAACACCAGAGGTGTAAAATTAACAAAAAACGGATCAGGCGCGTAAAAAATAACACGAATAATTCTATTATTATTTCGATAAGTTGAGAGCTCTTGGGACAACTAAATTGCTTATTTCAAGGCTAGCGACGATAAAAGTAACACCAGAGGTGTAAAACCTCCAAAAAACGGACCAGTCACGTAAAAAATAACACGAATAATTTTATCATTATTTCGGTAAGTTGAGAGCTCTTGGGACAACTCAATCGCTAATTTCAAGGCTAGCAACGATAAAAGTAACACCGGAGGTGTAAAACCTCCAAAAAACGGACCAGCCACGTAAAAAATAACACGAATAATTTTATCATTATTTCGGTAAGTTGAGAGCTCTTGGGACAACTAAATCGCTAATTTCAAGGCTAGCGACGATAAAAGTAAACCGACCCATGTAAAACTATAGCATTTACCACGTCAGAAGCGTAAAAACGAGCGTAATAAATAACACGTATAGTTTCATCATTCATCTTATGACTTAACCGCTTATGAATCAACCAAATTGCTACCTTGCAATTAAAGTAATTTCTGCAGATTATACACAGTTGGGGCTAATTTTATCGTCGCTAGCCTTGAAATTAGCGATTTAGTTGTCCCAAGAGCTCTCAACTTATCGAAATAATGATACAATTATTCGCGTTATTTTTTACGTGGCTGGTCCGTTTTTTGGAGGTTTTACACCTTTGGTGTTACTTTTATCGTCGCTAGCTTTGAAATTAGCGATTTAGTTGTCCTAAGAGCTCTCAACATACCGAAATAATGATAAAATTGTTCGTATTATTTTTAACGTGGCTGGTCTGATTTTTGGTGATTTTTCTCTGGTGGTGTTACTTTTATCGTCTCTAGCCTTGAAATTATCGATTTAGTTGTCCCAAGAGCTCTCAACTTACCGAAATAATGATACAATTATTCGTGTTATTTTTAACGTGGCTGGTCTGATTTTTGGTGATTTTTCTCTGGTGGTGTTACTTTTATCGTCGCTAGCTTTGAAATTAGCGATTTAGTTGTCCCAAGAGCTCTCAACTTACCGAAATAATGATACAATTATTCGTGTTATTTTTAACGTGGCTGGTCCGTTTTTTGTTAATTTTACACCGCTGGTGTTACTTTTATAGTCGCTAGCCTTGAAATAAGCAATTTAGTTGTCCCAAGAGCTCTCAACTTACCGAAATAATGATATAATTATTCGTGTTATTTTTTACGCGGCTGGTTCGTTTTTGGAGGTTTTACACCTCTGGTGTTACTTTTATTGTCGCTAGCCTTGAAATTAGCGATTTAGTTGTCCCAAGAGCTCTCAACTTATCGAAATAATAATAGAATTATTCGTGTTATTTTTTACGCGGCTGGTACAATTTTTGTTAGTTTCACACAGCTGGTGTTATTTTTATCGTCGCTGAGCTCGTAGTTGTCAGAATTTTTTTTACGCGGCTGAAGCGATAAATAATAAGCACCACACAGCTGGTCATGCTCCGTGTTACAGTTTACGTGGCCAGTATAAATTTCGTGTTATTCTTTACGTTGCTAGAAGATAGCGTGTTATCTTTTACTCCGCTGCTGGATTACGAATTTTTTCGGATTTTTTTTTACGCCGCTTACGAGTAAACTCATCATTTAAGGAGCTCGTCCTGTTATTTTGTTGTTATTGTTAACGCGGCATGATAATTTTGGCCAAAATCGTTAAAAACAGCCGTTTCAGCTTATTTTATTCGCGGCACCCCCTTGCTGTTACTTTTTACTTCGCTAATTTCATCAAAGTGCCCTTTTTCGTATCGGCCGTCGATACATACATTCTTTTTTCATCATTCTAGTCATTGTTTTATAATTTTGTTTTTATCAATCAGGTATAAAAATTAAACGCTAAAATGTGTTTTAATAGCAGTTATTTGTAACAAATAATGAAACTAGTATTTATTTTTGCATTTGATAAAACTTTTAAAAAGTAATATTTTTCGACCTTATTTTTTTATTTTTCTATTGTGCACAATTTCAAATCAAAAAGTTCCATCTCAAGTAATCTCATTGAAACAATTTTTCAAGAGTATTTTTAGATTTATTCCTTCGATAAAAGGTATTAGTGCTCTAATATCAAGTATTTTTTTAAATTTTAAAATTGTAAATCTTATTTGATCTCTAGAAGCTTTTTATTTGAAACCTTTTTAATTCCAAAAATTAGAAGCCGTATACTACTCTAACTTTTAAAATAATTTTTGTTAATGAAAAACCTCTCTTTAATAAAGACAAAATTTTCTTTAGATTTAATTGATATGTTTAAAAATTAGTTAAACATATTTAAGATATTAAAAAGAATTTTTAACGAAAATTCTAGCAAAGTTCTAGCATTACTCAGCACTACCTTGATCTTGACTGATCGACCTCTACTTTGGTTAAAATTCATTAAAGAACGTCTTTGAGTTCTCCTTGTAAATCTGCAACATAATGGAGCTCACTTTGATTCTCACGATAAAAATCTTCGCACTAACGCCGAATCGATATATTACTCATTGTCAAGGTTTTTCATTCCTTCTCCTAACAATACCTCCCAATGTCAAGTTCAACCTTGAATTTTTCCTAGTAATCCCAGATCGAACGTTTAAAAAGGTCACGCATTGCAGCCAGGATTACTTAGTTACTCATCGCGGTGAAATTTGCATTTTTCTTTATTCCCCCGGGGATCAAATAACCGAGTCATCGTATAAATCATCTTCGCAAATTTCTTTCCAAGGCCAGGGCTTGAAAGGCTGCATCGCGGAAGTCGCTCGAAACTCCCGGAAAATATTTTAACACAAAGGGGGAAATGAAACAAGGGTGGTAAAAAAAATGAAGACCTTGTAAGAGCTTTCAATAAGTCCTGGACTACCACGACTAATACGACGCGGACACGTGGGCTTAATGCACACTATGCTTAGTTGCGGGTTTAAGCTCAAGGTCGCTTTTGTCGGTGAAAATGTGCTTTTCATTCGAAAATTTGCTTAGTCGGGGCTAACCTTGGCTCGGATGAATGCAGTATTAAAGCTAACCCGATGAAATAAATTTTCTTTCATAAAAAATCTAATTTAAACTTTGATGCGATAAAAAAAAATTCATCTACCTCCAACCGGGAAAAAATTGTTTGCCAAAGAAAATGGAAAAAATCATCTCGAGATTTTTCAAAGAAACAAAACTGTGAGTGAAAATTATTTTTATCCTGAAAAGGCTAAACTCAAAAGTTCGAGTAATGCACCCCGCCCCAATTTAGCGAGGCGATAAAATTAACGAAAAAAAAAAGAAGAATAAGAAAGAGTAATAAAAAATAACGGTAAGCTCTCGAGAAAGTTAGCGAAGAAGGGAGGGAGGGGAATAACACAGTAACCGATTTCGCTAATGACGAAAATTTTAGGGATCCCCCATCAGTAGTCCGTCCCTGCCATATCTCCTGGTGCTCCTCCCGGCGCCCCGGTACGAGTGTTTTTTATGTCCCTCAAGAAAACTTTTTCGCAACAGTCGTTACATATATATATATACAGGACAACGGGGTTTAGCTCGTTTCTGCGTCATTTGCCGATAACGATGTTTTGCAGCAGCAGCAGCAGCAGCCTCAAAGTCTCCGATAAAGTAACGACTGCCTGTAGAGCCAGCCAGCGCCGTTCTTCTTCCTCCTCTCATATATTTTTGGGCTGGTGAGCAGCGAGGAGCGAACCCTCGAAATGCCATTTTCGCCGCTAGCTACACTACCAGACGAGGGTGGAAAAATGTCGGCCAAGTGCCATCAAGACGCGGAAAGCTATGTCATTGGGACCTTTTTTTTCTTCTTCTTCTCTCACGGCTCTCTAGAATTGAGTCACAAACTTTGGCTTAAGTTTTTGAATCTGCGGGGCTTGTTTGTACAAATGAAAGATAAAAATTCCTCCGACCCTCCTAGACCCTCGAATCTTATGTTCTTGTTACCTCGGCTGCTGTCTATTATGAAGAAAATAATATTTCTTTTTGGACTTTGGACAGTACAGAAGAAAGAAAAAATTGTTTGACCTATGTAACTATTAATTACTATACAATCATCTCATAAGTACTTAAAATTAATCCAGAAATATGTAAGCGTGAATTTACCGGATCGAATAAAGGTTCAAAAGTCGGCGCGAGAACCACGAAGTGCCAGGCCCTTTAAAATCCCGCCAGCGTACAGAAATAATAATATCCCTTATCCACACCTGGGTGTACGAACTGCTCGAGGGAGAGGGAGAATCAAAACCGCGGGTGCATAACTCGTACGGTGGTATTGCGAAAGCACGCGCGGGCTCGAGGTGCAACGCGACTTCATTAGGCGTATATAAACGCAAGAAGCTCGTTGTTCCTCGATGCCGCGGCGCAATATTCCGATAATTAAAGCTCTCGTATATTCTCCCTGAATGCCGCCTGCCACCCCTCCTTGACGCGAGCGAGCTCGAATGTCTCGCGACGTTTTGTATTGCGCGTGCCTTTGAACCCTTTCGGAGTGGCTGCCGGGCGAATATGTGCTTTTATATACTCTTGTGAATAGACGTTTTTTCAAATCTTAATTAAGATAACATATTTAACCGCAGTGTTTGATTTTCGATCAATTAATTTTTACTCGAACTTTTAGAACACGTTCAATACTTTTCATGTTGCACAAATATTTTATGATAAACTTTATCCTTGTGAATAAATTTTAATATTTCTTTAGTAAACAATAACCATTTCAGTTTTGATACATTGTAAACTTTTAAACACAAAATGAACGTTTTTAAAATCATAAAATACTGTGGATTTCCCTTTTTAAACATGATCTTTTTCAAGCAGTTTAAAAAATGTCGAAAAAAATTTTTTTTTGGAGCTTTTATAGTAACTCCGACAAAAGTTTTACTGTATAAAAATTCAAAGAAAAAATAATTAATATGATATTCTGATTATTCTAATTTTTAATTCACTCTTCAAATATTGAGATTGATTTATGAATTACCAAGAGCAACAAAATTAAGTACTCTTGGTATAATATTAATAAGCATGACTAGCAGTAGTTTTTCAGTTTTTTTTCATAAACTTTTAAAATCTTTGGTTATTTAATGAATTTTAGGAAACTGAAAGGATCGAATCATTTAATTGAAAAAATAGTGCACCAAAAAACTACCGCTCCAAATTTTGCCCTCCAGTAATTTCAATTCGGAATTTTTGGACAATCCCCGAATATATTCAAAAGCCCCAGAGCAGTATTCATGATTATGCAGATTCGTAATATTGACTAAAAAAAAAAAAAAAACCTCTGGCGTTGCATATTTCATGGTTTGTTGTTACACCGAGAAGTTTTGCAAACGAGTTGTTTTTCTTGACTACATTACAAGGCGCGAATATTCATACCGGGGCGGGGTATTTCGTGCCGCTAATCGCTTTTGTCACTCGCAGTTTATTTAGCATCACCTCGCTTGACGCTGCCTGTGTGTTACACGGACGGCTGGGCTTGCTGACTGTCGAACCCTCGCGCTTACCCGTGTACCTACCCTGACACGCTATAAGGGCTTAAGCTCAGCCCAGGCTTTTCCTGTTTAATTCCGGTTTTAGTGAAAAGAACCGACAAAAAAAAGATGAAAAAAACTGATATGTTTGTTTATCTACTGTTCGATCATTGATTAGGTAAATAAATAATATTATTTATAACACTTGTATCCCTCTTTATAATGATGAAGCATGTTCGAATGTCTTCGTTTTTATAATTGATTTGATTGGTTAAGAACGTCAAATTCAAAATTTGAATTGCGTTTAATTTTAAGTATTGAATACTTTGTTATTAAAAATTTTTTGCAATTTGAATAATTGAATACTTTGTTTCAATAAATGGACTTAATTTCTTTATAGAATTCTGTAAAATAAAATAAGAATCTTTATTATTTTAAAAACAACTTTTCAAAGCTATAACCACAAAAATATCGAACTGAACTTAGTTGCAGGTTGCAAAGGATATGTGATGAATTTAGTGTTGAAAATTTTTTTTAACATCCTTTTTTTTGAAAATGAAAGTAAAAATTATTGTTTATTTACTTTCAAGATTAAAAATTAAGCGCGCTTGCGCGTCGATTGAGACTAGTAAAGAAAAAAATACAAGGTATGAAGTGTTTTTTCTTTAGATCGTGCAAATAAATCACCGAGAATTTTTATTTTGTAAAACCACATAATTGAGTGAGAAAAGCAAATGATCGTTAACGCTACAGAAGGTTAATTATAAATTCAGCGAGCGAGCAACACCTACGTACGCTTGAATGATTGATACTCGTTGAGTGCACTTTACGACTCTCCCTTCCCTGTGAAAAATCCTATAAACTGCATCAGGCACGGTTAACCTAATGAAAATCCCTTCCTACGAAATTAATCATTCCTCTTCCTACTCCTCTTCTGCAAAATGGGCATGTAAGAAGGCGCCGGGGTTGCACTTTAAAGGTGCAATTCTCACGCGCTAATGGCTCGAATACTCTCCGGTAATTAACTTTCTCGGCTCGGCACGCGAGCCGATCCATCTTTTTTGGGCGAATTTTGTCCGATCGATCGATCTTTCCGATTGCTCGGACCACCACCCTATTGGGATAACGTCCGAAAAGTGCCGCCATGAAATTAATTAAGCCTTGCTTCACCCTTTAACGGAATATCTTTTTCCCCCGTGGTCGATTAGTCGAATCTCTTGATTCACCTTCGCCGCTAAATTGATAACCCTGTTTTATTACACCATTTCTTTTGTGCTGATCCGGGTAATTAAAAAGTAATCAAGCCCGCTCGCTTTTTTTTTTTTTTTTTTTTTTAAATCCATAATTGAAAAGCGTGTTACGTATTCAGTTATTCAGAAAAAAAGAAAAAAGAGGAAAATCTAATCCGTCACGTTGGAGTCTTGACGTAGGAAGTGATAAACAGGCTAAATTGAAGTTGCAAAGTTTCTCGAATGGGCAATGAGAGAAGTTCGAGTCTCATATGCATATTAGCCAGGCCAGAGAGAGAGAGAAGTTAAGCTTGCCTGACCGCGAACTTGGCTGTCGTGCGGAACTGTTTCAATATTCCTTGCCGCTGCAATGCTCGCGATTAATAATTGAGCAATCGATATGGGGAGAGGGAAAGGCGGGGAGTTTCATTAACTATCTGCACGCTGCGGTGAGCCCGCAGCACGCGAGAGCTGCCTGGCCGTAAGCAAATGTATTCGGACGAGGAGAAGCTCCGGGAGTTTAATGAGAATTAGGAGCAGCCGATACTCCGCGGACTAAAAGTTACCACCTCGTGTTTACGGAATTCCGCGTTTGAATTTATACACACACGCGTCCTTGGCTAAGGTCAACTATTGCGTCTTTCTTTGAAATTTTAGTACGTGTAGTAAAAATGTGATTCCTAGTTTTTAAAGAATTCTTCTTTCTTTTTTTTTCTTGAATTTAAATCCTTTTGAAACGACTCCTTCAGTAGCTATTCAAAGCAGGCTGTTTTGACTAATTACCGGAGGCTATTGAATATAAGCTTGCTCCTTCCAACTACTATTGTTTGGAACACTCGAATCATAACAGCGGTTATTCAAAATAGCCGCGTCAGTATAAACATTAAGTGTTCCAAACCTATATCAGAAAATTTTATACTTGAAATTTAACTTTAGTTTTGGATCGTCAATCTAAACAGTAGTGTTGATGTTTTTGAACCTTTGGTTACGAGTTAATTCGTTCAAATTTTAAGAATGCCACCACGAAACCACCAAAATTTTTCTAATCAAGCTGATTTTTCAAAGGAAATAATTATAAAAAAGTGCAGACAAAGTAGAGTCCAAGAAGCCTTTTGTTCAGGAAACAACTTTGATTTCCTATTACAGCTTTCCAAAATTGTTTGTCTCAAGGAAGTTCAAAAAGGAAAAAAAGAAAGAAAAGTAATTGAATTGTGCATTGTTAATGAATATTTTTTTGCAGAATATTTTTAAACTATCCGCTGCATTTATAAATCAGTTAAAGATCCTGTGAAGAAGTTAGCCCTTTGATTTTGACTTATTCATCGGGTAAACCGTTTACCGAGCTTCATAGGAAACACGAATTCTTCGGTCGAAGCGTGGCAGGGAGAGTGACAAAGTAATCTCGGGAATTTTCACATTGTCAAACTTGAGAATTTCAGCCCCGATCAAATTGATACCGTTGCCGGAATTTTCGGAAGGCTTGCACGCAATTTCCCCCGACACACGCGCTCTCTCTCTCTCTTCCTGTGGTGCTGAATCTTCTTCTTCCCTTTTAGTCGTTTTTGTCTACCGTAGTAGTGGTTTTTAAAAGGAGATACGGTAAGAGGATCTCTCTCCCGGCTGCGAAGCTCGCGTTTTACTCGTTAACGCCGAACAAAAGCCCATCCTCCGACTTTGATAATAATATTCCGAGGGTATAATAATACGTAGCTTCTGCTTTCGCGTTATTAGAGGCTCTTAACTTGTCTCGGGAAAACTTAATTTGCTCTTTTTGCTCACTGGAAAAAACCAACTTCTACTTAAATACCAATACAATAAAGGTCACTCTTTAAGCTTTCCTACTCAACTTCTGTGTCTATTTTTAACTAATACAAAGTTTTTATCGAAAAATACATTTTTCATGTAATTTCTATTAGTTTTTAAAAAAAATTTATTTTAACACATTATATGACACGAAACAAATATATTAGTAGTCAAAAGTTCGATGAAGATGATGATGAAAAAATGGACTTTTAATGGGACCTCTTACGATTTTCAACCCACTAAAAAAGGTTAAAATACAGAGACGATCGTAAAAGCCTGCCCGCAGCTCGAGAATCAAAGGCCCGCAAGCGTTATAACTCGAGAGCAACAATAAACTTTGTGCCTTGGCGTAATACAGTCGTAACCGCGCTCATGGTTGCATGCCGAAGAAGGAGCTGCACACTAGGATTATAAAGAGACTCTCGCGGCTCGTTAAAATCGCGTTTGATTTTGCCTTTACGCTGTTATTACCGAGACGAGGAGGCCGGAGTTTGATTTTTTCTGCTTTCATCTGTAATTTTTTTTTGTTTTTTGTAATTTTGTAAATTACCTTAAATTTATCGTCTCCAAATTTTTAATAAGTCAATTCTACGAATTCAAAAATAAAATTACAAAATTTTCAATAAAAGGTATTATATAGTCAATTTTTTTAACTAAATTTAATACTTAACTATTAATAATTAATAATTTTACTATAAAAGATAAAACATCTATAGTTATTTTGTTTTACCAAGTGAAAAGCATGAAAAAGAAGATGAAAAAGTCTTTAAAAAAAAAATAAGCGTCAAAAATATCAACTTCCATCTCCCCCTCTTAAAGTGTCTGTTCCAAGAGTATAAGCTCTGGTCTTTCGATCTCCCAGCCCTTCGCAAAGTACTTACCCAACTAAACGTCGGAGGCCGGCTATCTTGGAGCCAGACTCGGCCGACCTCTACCGAAGTCAGCGGTGTCAACGTTCCCGCCGCGTAATTGCGCGGCACCTGTCAAAGCTCGCCGATTCGTGAGTCCCGATAAGCTCGAGCTTTTTTTCGTTCTCCCTCCCTCCTCTCTATCCTCAAAACTTCTCTTTTCAGAGTAAGACGCTTTAATTGGGTTGATTCTTGGGTTCTTTTAGCACGCGAAAGAGTTATGATACTGCCACCGACCGTACGAGAATCTTATATGAACAGCTGGCGTATTTACCAAAACTTTTTTATTCGAAATTTTTACTTTTAAACAAAGTCAATTCATTTTTTTCGTGTTATTAAATACCTTTTTGGGATGGCTAAATTTCATTTTGAACTTTTTTTATTACAAATTTTCATAATTTGATTTGAATATTAATTAAAGATAAGAATAAATATTCTTACCCCAAAAAAAAAAAAAAAAAAAAAAAAAAAAACTAATCATTGTCTTTTCAGCTGATTATAGCTACGAATGAAACGATGAACTTTTATATATTAATTAAATTGAATGATTTACATTTGGAACTTTTTGAAACTTTGGTAATAACTCAAATAATTGAATCACTTAATTATTATTAATAACCTAATAAAACGATAAAATTTTAGCGCGCTGGAAGAGGCTTGTATTTTTATAAATAATTATTTGTCATTCAATGCAGATTAAAGCTTCTCCGTAAAAAATATTCTTCTAATTCACTGTTTAGACTAAACAAAACAACAAATATATCATGACATAACTTTCAAACAAAAAATTCAGTTCATAAACGATGAAAAAAAAAAGTTAAAACGACATAATATTTTTCTAAATATGATCAAAAGCTATTCAACAGTCACTTAGTCTTTGGCCTAAGCACGTATGACAACTCGCATAATACTCATTATCTGATCCATTCAATATCTCATAAATGAATTGGTCGTGCCCTCTTAAAAAAGTAATAAAAAAAAAAAAAAATCGAGCCCAAGGCATTGAAGCAACCCTGGAGTATCATCTCGATTGTAATCTACTGCGCATAATCGTAGCCCAAACAATTTTTTTTTCTTCTTCTTTTATCACAAACTCAATTATAATCAAAATTTTAATTGCATAAATAATTCATAGGGCTCCTGTAACCTGGCGACGACGACGCTGACAAGAGCATTCGCGGCAGGAATAACCTTGGGCGCTTTACGATCTCAAAATCGCGATTGTGCGCTACTATGAAAGTCCGGTTCGCGGGCTTGCTCTACCCGTGTACTTTTTCTTCTTGGTCGAGGGAAGTCTTATTTGCAGAACTTAATGAAACCACTCCGGATAATGTAGTTTTATGTTTTAAATTAGTACAATTTTATTGTAAGGAGCACTTCTTTAGAAAAAAGCTGACTAGAGTTACTTATTTCCCAAAGTATGCTTAAAACTCTACTTTTCCTGATAAAAGACATTAGTAATTAAAGTATTGATTACTTGTATCACACAAAAGATGTGAAAAAGCAAAATAATTTACATACTGATTTATACTGTCAATTTAGATACAAGATCTTGTTCGGTTAGATAAGCACAGGGTCTGATGAAAAAATAAGCAGACAAAGTCAAAAATAATTATTTTCCCCGAATCCGTTCAATCACTCGTCTCTCCGCCTCTTCCTGCATTCCTCAATCACTCGAGTAAAACAGAAAAAGTAGCCGCCGGAAACTTGTCCAATTAATAAATCAACCGACTTGACCCCTCCCCCACCTCCGTGCCATTTAACACTACTGTCGCGCGCAAATTAAATCATCCGGCTAATTGCGACCCAGCGATAATAATTGCTCCTCTCACCCCGACCACCGTACGTATCGGGTTACAATGCTTTTTTCCTTCGAAAAAAAACAAAAAACAAAGATAAAAAATTTGAATATTTTTTACGATATACTTGAACGAGTTTTTTAATTTTGTAACGCGGAAAATTTAGTGAGCTCTTTCTTTTTCAGGACCTACCGTATGGCTTTTTCATGTTACGTTTTTTGTGGAGGCAGCTTTGATATTTATTTTTCCGCACTCCGGCCGGGAAGCGCTACTTCCCTGCCGCTGCCGCTACAGTCAGTAGCGCTTCCCGGCGCCGTCGTGCGGAAAAATAGCATACTCAACTAGGCACCTGAATGGGAAGGTCTCAGATCACATGTTTTTCACACTCGGCTACGCCTCGGACGACAATTTCATGCGATCTGAGACGTTTCCCATTCATACTGCCTAGTTAAGTAATATACTATTTCTGGACCAAATAGTAAGAATTCCGGTGTCACAATAATCAATTTATTTTCTATTTACCGTGGTCCACTTCGTTTTTTTTTTTTTTTCACTGTTTTCAAAGTACAACTGCAACTGAAAAATACACGCGTGTACGTACTTTTTTTTAAATTTCACGAATAAAAATTTTTCCGTTTACTCTAGGATTTTTATTTTTTAGCGAATCTTTTATTTAAAAACTTAAAACTATAAAAACTTTGAATATTTTAAAGTACAGTATAGTTTACAAAAAAAAAAAAAAAAAAAATTTAATGAAAGAACGACTGAAAAAATAATAAGTACAGAATATAAATAAACTTTCCAAATTAATGAATTACTCAAAGGTATCCAGTAAATATTAGACTCAAACTTAATATTAAACTTGAAGTTTACCAATTTAAAGCCAGTATTGGGACTCGAGAGTGTGTAGCAAAGGTATCAAATTTTAATTAATTAAGACTACAATTTTTATCCAAGAATGCGAGGTCATGATTAAACATTTTTTTTTTTTTTTGGAATGATATTATCTACGCGAAATTTTGTTCAGACCTCGTAAAACTGAATAAACAACTTTTTAGATTCAAAAATGATTTCAATATAATTATTCAATATAATTCAATTATCTCACAAGTCTCGAATTAAAACCTCAAAATCTGATTTTGAAGTGGATTATGAGAAGCAAAAAAAAAAACCGCATCGTCCATGCACGCGTACATCCTCGTTTACAGTTGAGACGGATACTATAATACCCGTGGTCCTGCGAAACTGGTCTCAAGGTCTCGGAAGGCAATGGGTATAGTGACCCACTGCCCTTCACGTGCCTTCGGTAATGTGGAATTCGTAAAAAACCAAATAAAAGAGAGATGAGGAACTTTCACAGCTGACGCAATGCTTCTTAATACGAAATTCTTTTTCGGATAAGGATCTTGAAAATTTTGTGATTTATTTTTTTCTATATTCGTTGATTTAAGAATTTTGAAAAAGTTTTTATAATTTGAATATTTGAGTTGTAAA
The DNA here is from genome assembly GCA_038277355.1 of Encarsia formosa. NCBI lineage: Eukaryota > Metazoa > Arthropoda > Insecta > Hymenoptera > Aphelinidae > Encarsia > Encarsia formosa. Next base: position 9,790,354 of record CM076188.1, read on the forward strand.
ATGAGAGTTTTTATTTTAATTAGTTTGAAAATTTATAGAATTTCTATTGTGGACTTCGAAAGCTGAGGTAAGAGTTTATCAAGAGATGCAAACGAATTATTTTTTATTTTGAAAAAAAAACCACCGTCATGAGATTTTTGTTACAATTCTTAGGAATAAAATTTTCAAGATAGTTAAAACGAAGGTAAATTTCGTAATTATTTCATTAATTAATTTTTTGTTTTATTAAAAAAAAAAGTCGCGATTTGAATTTGTACAAATGTTTCAATAACTTCTCAAATCAAAATATCAATTCGTCCCTTTTATATAGCAAAGTGCTTGCCTTGTCAGTCATAAAATTGGATATAAAAAAAGATGATGATGTTTTAGAAAACTTTTTTTCAAAAAATCATTGATAAATTTTTTTTACCATTGATAAGTTGATGTTTTAGAAATAAAAATGATTAAATTTTATTTTCATACGAGTTAAAAAAATGTAAGCATGCAGAAAAAAAGTAATTCAAAATAATCAGTAATGAAATCTAGAACTCTTGCTTGCAAGTAAGTACACAGTAATTATAGTGATAATAACCTTAGGCAGGTTTCTTTTAGACAAATAATAACGCGCAAGAGTAAACTTTAGAGCCGAACCAATTATAATAGTCGGGGTGCGAGGAGTGCAATTTGTACGAAAATTCCAAGCTACCTTGGCAATCTCGGTGTGAAATTCGTGGGACAAACTCGACGACAAGCTGAATTTGAACACGCAAATTGCACTCCTCGCCACGCTGCAGATGCACATAACACACACAACTCGTGACAACGACTCGGTCAAAAGTCACGCTGCACCCATTTCGCACTCTATAGCTAAGGCAGACCCAAAGCTTTTTTTTCTTTCTTTCTTTACCGTACCGTTAAGCAATCATCCTCGAGCTGGTGCTTACATTTTTTTATGATTGTTGTAAATTATTCGAACTGCTTTTTTAACACTACATATATATTAAAGCGTCCATGTCTCGTGAGAACTCTACAACTTGTTTTGGCTTTTCTGTTTCGAATCTTTTTTTTGTACTTGTCACTTTGTCGAATTAAATTTCTTTCTTTTCTTTTATTTCAACCATCACCATCACAATTTGTAAATTTAACTGCAGTTTTCAAAAGTTTTTTATTTATAAATGTTGTTTTCTAGATCCAAATCGTAAATTTTTGAAAAAGTGACCAGTTAATTTTATTTCAGTTTTAAAAATTTAAAATATAGTATATTACTTAACTAGGCAGTATGAATGGGAAACGTCTCAGATCGCATGAAATTGTCATCCGAGGCGTAGCCGAGTGTGACAAACATGTGATCTGAGACCTTCCCATTCAGGTGCCTAGTTGAGTATGCTATTTTTCCGCACGACGGCGCCGGGAAGCGCTACTGACTGTAGCGGCAGCGGCAGGGAAGTAGCGCTTCCCGGCCGGAGTGCGGAAAAATTATTTTTGATAAAACTGTATACACGGACAGAAAAAAAACAGGAAAAAAATCGTGTATTAGCTTTACGCAGAAAAAATCTTAAGCGGCACTGTAGCGGAACCAATCAGGTGCGACCGGAGTGATTTTGATTGGCTCCATACAGTGCGCTTAAGATTTTTTCTGCGTAAAGCTAACACACGATTTTTATGTGTGGCGCTCGCAGAAAATTTACGTGCTTTAGCAGCACACAAGTTTCTCGTGTCCTGCACAGTAAATTTCTGTATTTTTTCTGTCCGTGTAGCAGTAATTGAAAAAAAAAAAACATCTTTTGGAATTTCATTGTTTCGACGATTTTGCAACTTCATCCTCCCAAAAATCCCATCAATGATAATTCATTTAAAAACCGCATAAAAACCGTTATCTCTTGGCAATTAAACTTTCAACTCGCATAAAAAAAAAAAATGTGTGAAACAAAAGACACGAATTCATCCTGTCTGAAACGACGTCATTCTCTCCGAGACAAACAGGGAGAAATAATTAAAAAAAAAAAAAAAAAAAAAAAAGGTAAGATGAAAACGCATCGCTTACTTCCGCTGCTGCTGGCCACCGGAATCACGGCCGCGCGATTTTTGTGACCCGGCATGGCTACCAAAAATCTACACTGGACAAAAGCACCCGCGGAAGTTTGGCACAGGAGTGAAAAAAAAAAATACCGCAGTGGCTTATAATTTTGTACGGCGTAGGTAGCCTATCTTGATACCACTGGGTACCCGGGGAACTTTTGTATTTTTTCGAGGCTTTTTTATATCGTGTCATGGTTATTTTAATTCTTATTTTTTGTCATAAATCTCTTGCTTTTAACCGGGACAGAGTGTAATTAGCATACAAGAAATTAAATATTAGGTGATTTTATATTGATAATAATTTAGGAGAGAATTTAATAATGACCGAAGGTTTAATAAAGAATACATAAAATAATAATATGGTGGTTGTTCGTAGGTTATCAATAATGACAGTTCCAAGTTCTTGAAATAATCTTATTCTTACATTTTTCTTTCACCTTCGTCAGTGCTCTTCTCTATTTTGAATCAGTGTATATCTATGACTAGCATCCATCGTAAGTGCATCAATCATTAACCTGCGATTTATGTATTTATGTGCAATTGATTTATAAATATTTTTAATTAATTTTTAAACTCTGCAATGATTGCACTCTCTGTTGAATGACAATACATTTTGTATGATTAGGGTATTATTTGTGTTACTTACACTTATTTTTATATCTTATACTATTGATGATTTCTTTAATAATTTATATTATCTTTTTTATACATTTTGTATGTTTGTAGCTTTGATAAAGTTGTCACACCAACGACATTTTCAAATAATTTTTGTGATGTAATAGTTATTCAACTATCACTTGAACTGTGATAGCCATACAAGCGTCTTTTGAACTATGAAATTTCAAAACGGAATTTCAACGAAAATAATAAATAAAAAATAAAATTAGCGGGTAATGAACAAAAAAAAAAGTTATCTGATTATCTTGAAATTTCTGCCCATTAATTTTAAACTTACTAAAGATCAATCTATTTTGAATATCGCAGTTCCGAAAATCAATCTCACCGAAACATTTAATTTCGGGAGTCGGCAGACGTAAGTGCAAAACGTTACGCACCCGTGAAACTTGGAATCGCGATGGTTCGAGGTCAGTGATATTTTTCGCACCGCTGCAACGCCCCGAAAATGTTGTTATTGTTAGACGAATAAAGAAACGACGAGTCATTGGCCGGGCCAGGAGTCGGATGAGGGGGGAAACAAAACAGGTATGACTTTTGCAAGGTGCCCGGGATGATTGGATTGATTGTGTACGGTTGCAACGACCGGGTTCACTCAACTCGGAGCATTTGGATCTCGGATGATGATTCAAAGAGACTACTTATTTTTAAAAAATTAGTAAGAGCGATGTCGCTGCTTGAGAATTTTAAGTCCTACTACGCTACGAATGAACATAGCGATCGATTTTTGTTCAAAAGAGTCTTATATAATTCTCAAGAGACTTTAAATATTTAACTTTTTCAATTTGAAGTTTGTTTATTCAACAAAAAAGCTTTCTAATGAATCTTCCATCTTTAAACATATAGTTTTTGTAAATATAAGAACGAAAAAATATAAAATGATAACAATTTTGAAGTACAACTGACAGAATGAAAATTAAATCAAATTGCGTACCCAGATCACAGGCCTTCAAACTTCTCGTTAGTTCATTTAAATTTTTTGCTATTATTTTTATGAGCGCTTTTGGAAAAAAAAAAAAAAAAATTAATTTGTAAAAAGGTCTGAACTGAAAACGCTCAGAATAAACATAGTTCGCGAACTAATTAAAAAAGTTCATGCGAGTACAATTAAAACTGCATGGTAAATAATTATCCAACCAAATTTTCGAAAAATCCACAATCATTAAAAATTTTGAAATAAAATATCCCGAATTCTCTCTTTATATAACGCGAAAAAAACACGGTAAATTAAAAGCGAAAAACGTGCAGCCTCTTCTCAGCACGTACACAGGCGAAGCGACATATTTTTCGCGAGCTCAACCTTTTTCATAATTAAAAAAGTATTTTTTTTTTTCCTGTATAAAACACAGAAAAACCATCCTTGCTTCAGTCAGTGACAAAAAAAATTCGTTTCCAAAAAGATTTTCAAAAAAATTTTTACACTTTTGTCTGCTTGATAAATTTTCAAATGAAGCTCTAGCCTAAAAATACACGATAGGCATAAAAATTAAAATAATTGTTTCAATGTTTATTCATTTTCAACTTATCAAAAACAACCAATAAAACTAAAAAAAAATTAAGTAACTAATACTTGTTGAAAAAGATACTTTTGGCGCCATCTCTGAGAAAAGTGCTGAACTCTTGAAATATCCGGCAAACACTTGTTACACCTTTTGTGGATACATGATGTACTTTTGTAAGCGAGTCTATATCGTACTTGAATCGATAACGTAAACTCTCTCGAGCCACTAATAAAATTTTTACACGATGTGTTTAATTACGACCTTGATCAACTACATTGTTAAAAAATTCTGTTAGCACAGTGTTAATTCTCGCTCCATAACTCACTATTTAAAAAAAATAATAATAATGATTTGAGATTGTCGAAGAATTTAAACGTGAGATTACGCCTCCCCTTAAAACGAATTATCTCCTATAAAACCTTGATCTTTCTCTCCCGTTCACACCTTTCTCACGTTTTTAAAAATAAAATAAAAAAGATTTAAAACTCAACGTGTCTCGAAGATTAGTGGGTCATTGCTCCTATTTTCAATTTTTTTTTTTTTTTATTTGAAAGCCTTTTTTGACAAACATGTTCACCTAAATTACTAAGTTTTTATATATTTTTATTTTATATACAACTTCCTTATTTAAAGAATACTTATGAACTCAAAAGTTACTTACTATGCAATTTTTTTAAGGTAGTAGTTCCGCCTCAGTGCACAACTCAAACTAATTCTGAAATTAAAATATGCTGTAAAAAAACACTTGATCTTTCTAAATATCACTTAAAAAATACAGGTATCCATGCTTTTTTCCGAGATAATTGAGTTAGAAATTCACCAAATCACAATATATAGTAATACCTAACCTGTAAAATTTAACATTTTTTGAACTCAATAATCTCGAAAAAAAGCATGGATACCTGTATTTTTTAAGTGATACTTTGAAAGATCAGATGTTTATTTACAACATATTAAAAATTCAGATAGTGTTTGAGTTGTTTGCATTTTGCATGTGTTTTCCCATGTATGTGCTATATATCGCGGAACTACTACCTTAAGTGTATGTTGACTCTCGCCTACTCAAGAAAATACGGTCATCAACTGCAGTGCACGAGGGGGTTTGCACTCCAGAGTCACTAAAAAATTAGTCATATTAAATACTTGTAATCATTTCAAAACATCGGAAAGCAGTTTTTTTTTTTTTTTAAACCTTGTAGTTTCAAATAATTTTCGAATTATATGTCCCCTGTAATTTTCAAAAAAGTAAAAAAATATCACCGAAAAAATCAAAAAATCACAAAAAATTCACAAAATTGGTGATTTTGACTATGGAGTGCACAGCCCATTGTCAGAGCTTACTTCGTCTTTCAAAAGTAAAACAATTATAATCGATTACAATAGGTAGCCAAATTACGCAATCTCGAAGCCACCACGACAATTCTATCGTCGTGACACCGAGCAGCCGCTACTGCTTGCCGCGGCCTTGGTCCCACTGCATGTCTTATTCATGAATCTAAATCTAACTGTGATATGACTCCAGATTACTTAAGATGATTGAGAATAGAATTTTTTTTCAGGTACTAGCGGATTACCTTCCAAGCATACTGGGTAGGCTGAGGGAAGGGGAGACCTTTGATATTTACAAATCGCTGCTGATTTGATGTATTCAAATTTCGAGCCGATCCTAGCATTGTTGTATTAAGTAATCGTTTTGTATTAGGTAACTATTTTTCTATAAACAGTTCACTGCAAGGATTAATTTTTTTAGCATCTCTAGAGCATTCGTTCGTACTGAATATACATTAAAAAAAAAATCTTTTAAAACAGCAAAGTAAATATTTAAAACTTTAGGAAAGTAAAAAATTAATCATGAATTTTACAATAAGATCGTCGAGTTAAACAAAGTTAAAAGGAAAAAGTTTCTTTCGACGTTCATTCGTAAATCTCCTTGTTCTCTTGCACTCGTCATTAATTAAAAAACGCTTTAAAGGGTGAACCGAAAGAAAAGCGAAAGAGTAATCTCGCTTTTGCACGATTAATTCTAATCAAAAGCTCCTTTCTCGACGGGATTGCAAACAGAGAGCAGCAGCAGCAGCAGAGGGGCTTGGAAGAAAAATTCAACTTCATCTTTCAAAGGCTTGTCCATCTTTTTCATTCTCTTCGAGAGTGAGGTTTACCTTTTAGTGTAGGCCTATTTTTTTGTCGAACTCATTTCTACGCCATTCACACGTTTCACGGGAGAACTGAGGAACTAGAATAACGAAAAAGATGTTAAATAAATTAAAATAATCATAATTTTTTTTCGAGTCATACTTAACACGTTTAAAAAATGTCGTAGAACGAATTTATTTTGGTTGTTTTGAGAGTTCTATATGGATTTTGACAGTTCTTATGGTTAGACCGGATGTTTTATTCACCCTTTAGACCGCGATTTTTAATTTATATACAAGTATAATCTCAAAACGAAAATACTCAATTTTTAATTTATTTTTCAGAGATCTCAAAATGGAAAACATAATGCTTCAAGATGAAAAAAAAGAAATTGTCAAAATCGTGGGTGAGTAAAGTAAATTACATTAAAAAAGTACATAATTAAATTCAAAAAAGTTTTTTAGTGTATTTTAATAAGTGTTAACATTATTAATTTTGATGGTCATCAAAAAATAGGAAACTTTTTGTTACAGATTTTGGTTTAAGTAATCAATTTGACGACGTGAATCCGTTGAAAACACAATGTGGATCACCAGAATATGCAGCACCAGAACTATTTGTCAAGGGGAAAAGATACGGCCCAGAAGTTGATCTTTGGAGTTTGTAAGTAAATTGAGAAAATAGTAGATATAAATATTTTTTCATCCTTGTTAATTAACTCGTTAATTAAAATTAATTGTGTTAAATTTTTAATTCTTACAGAGGGGTGATTTTATTTGTGATGGGCTCGGGGCGTCTGCCCTTCGTGAGTCCTCGGGATGGACAAGCTTCATCGGACGAGCGTCGCCGACGTCTAATGGCTCAGATAAACCGAGGTCTTACCGAGGTCCAGGAACGAGTCATAATCAACCTCTCAGCAGAGTACAAAAGCCTACTTGGTCGATTGCTTACGCCAGCTCCCAATAAGCGAATCAATATGTCGGAACTCATACAACACCCTTGGCTCACAAAACGCTCGAATCTCAAATCTGCTTCTTTTAGGATTGGTTCCCCGAGCTTGGTCCATACTGATCATGATTTGGTTATTACATAGTCATTCGATTTTTTTATTTTTTTTTATTTTTTTTCATTTTTTAATTGTTTGTTATCATTACGAATAATCTTATGAAATAGTAAAATTTTTAATACATAAATAAATAACTGTCCACAGGCAATATAAAAATGTTCATTTTTAAATCATGAAAGAATCAATACTGATTTATTACTAAAAAAAAAAAAAAACTTAAAAATAAAAATTTAATGTAGTTTATTTACAAAGAAGTTAATATAAAAATAGAATTTCTAATTTACCGTGTAATTGTTCAAATTAAAATTATAATTTTGAAACTGTGTTTATATATATTTTTAATAGATTATTTTAACACCTGTCCTGCAATACTTTTCAGGTAATAAGTGAACTCGAATGTTTGGTAGACTTAAATAAGCGAGATCTTGAGATGGAAGTCGTAAGCAAACGATATTCCAGTATAGGAGGAATGTATAATATTCTGTAAGATATATTGGTTATTTTATTAGAAAATTTATTTTCCTTCATATCTATTACTTCATTTACTTCATTTCATATATTTTTAAATATTCGAAAATGAACATCAGTTACAAATTGGACAAATTATTTTCTTGATTTTTACAATAATTTACTCAATATTTTATATTTTCTTCTTTTTTAAATTCATTCATTTCTTTGTTTGTTAATTTTTTCATGTAGTTTTGAATTAATAAACTTTTAACTGCATAATTTAATAACTGTTCATTGTAATAGTTCATGTACAAAATATATATTTGTAGATTGATTTATTTTATATCCTTGTCAACCAGATAACTAAAAAAGTTTTTGTTAACAGAGCCCATGAAATAGAACACAATCCGCAGTACAAGTTCATATCGCAACGTTTACCGAAAAATCGCAGTTTTAGACGAAGTATTAATAAAACTTACACTAATTCAAACCACAGGTAATTTTTCTTTTTTCAAGTTTAAAATGATAGACTATAAAATTTATAAATTTATTAATGTATTAGACTTGGAACTAATGGAGTAAATTTGACACCGAGTAAAATAAAAATGAATAACGCCTTTTTAAGATCTGAGAAAGAACTTGCGAACAAAAACAAAGCTCAAGCGATGCCTCATAACAGTAAAGCTTTATGCAAGGAATCAAGCTGCCAGAACAATTCTATTCAATTACAACCCAAAAAGATGTCTGATAAAAAGTACATTTTATTTAAATTTTTCTTCAGAATATTTAAATATTCTGTTTTAACTCAGATTAATATAAAATAAAAATGCAGTTCTTGACGAACAAAACTTTTTGAAGCATTAAAAAGATAGATGCAAAGTCAATGACAAACCGGTATCAGAAACCACACCACAAAGTTCCAACGCCTACAACTTCCTTTCCGAAATTCCAACCCTATACCCACTTGAATCAGATTGTGACTAATCTATCAAAACCTGGAATTCATCACAAACAAGAAAAATATTTGAAGACGGAAAATTCGAGCCAGGTAAGTAAATTAAATGAAAGTTTTGAAATTTCATTTTTGTAACTCGTATTAAAAAATAAAAAAATTGATAGCTCATGTTTTATCGGTGTTTAAATGTATTTCAACCAGTATTTAAAAAATTTTAGATATTTTTTAATAATATTATTTTTCAAATTTCGAAATACAAGATTTTTCATTTAATTTTATGCTATAGTTAAAATTAAATAGCTATCAGTAGTTAAAATTTGATCAACGTTAATATATTTTAAGGCTTTTTTAATTATATTCATTGTTCAATCACGATTATAAATAAAATAAAAAAAAGTAGGATTACAGGCATTTCTTTTTTTATGACGTAAAATATATTTTTATATTTCTTTATTTTTATTGAATCATCGACAGACATTAAATGTCGTTCATAATACTTAAACACATGAATACTTTTGTTACGTGTACATACTAAAATAACGACGACAGAGTTATCTCTCATATTTAAAATATTGTGATTTTTTATTTTTCTTAAATAAATTAGTATAACTCGAGTTTCTCGAGTCAATAGATAAATTATTAAAGTTTCTACTCGATCTATTTATAACTGAAAAATAGAACACATTACGTTTTGAATATATTACACAAACAATTTTTTATTATTTCAACAAATTTTATAAACGTTATATTGCAGATTCCGAAAATATTGCAAAATGGACAACCAGCAAAGTTTTTGCATAATTTACACCCAAGTTTATCTTTTCAATCGCATAGTCCAAAAACAGGAGCGGTACATGAAGGTCAAAAAAACGACCGTGTGGTTCATCGTGAAAAAATATTTAGGTAGTTGAAATGAAAATTATTCTGTAAAAAATTAATCAATACTGTCGTTACAAAAAAAGTTTTGCAAGCAATAAATTTTAAATGTGATTTATTTAATTTATTTTACAGAACATCAAAAAGTAAACCAGAACCCGGAAAGCCGCAATCGATTGCAAGGTCAGATAAAGTGTCAAAGGCTCGTCATGACAGTGCTGCAGAAATTTTATCCAAGTTTAAACTTTTACCATCGAGAGATTCTGGGAGCAATAAATGTTGTTTAAAAAAACCACGAAGTATGATGAAATCTTTAGATAAGGTAAATATTCTATCAAGTTGTAAAATCCTCGATTCTTTTTCTTGCATGCATTTTAAAATTTATTTTATGATTTTAAATTTGAAACCCTTTTAAAGTTGCAAGAGGTTTTCAAAATTTAATCGCCCTTAAACTGAATAAATCAACCTCAATCAATTTGCTCAGCTGCTAGGTGAACATTTGGCTTTTTAATTTTTTTTTAATGTGACTATTTTGCAAAATAAATTTAATAAGCAGCGGCTAAAGTGGTGATAAAATTTTTTAGATTAGTTGTTGTATTTTTTTTTTAATTTTTGAAACAACTTTAATTTTAAATTAATTATTCTTGCCTCCATCAAAACAATATTTGTTTTTAATCATTATGTTTGTATTTCAGTTCAAATGGACTAACTGTATTTTTCAACCAAATCATCTTGAAGATGACGAAAAAAACAAATATACAAGATCAAAGCTGGAAAATTTAAGCAAAACCAATCATATTTTACCAGAGATCTTGAAGAATTACTCGAGGTCAAAATACGTTGCAGCTAATAAGTTTAATTAAAAACAAAAAATATATAATTGTAAAAAAAAAATGAAAAATTAGGAAACTAAAAATTAAAAAATAAGTAATTCATTATCGAAAAAAATTATAGAAGTCGCTAAAAATACAGAAAAATTTGTTAGAAACGATAAAGTTATTCGAAAAATTTTATTTAGAAAAATTGTTGTAAATTATTTAAAATAAAATTTTTTGTTATACATAGATACTATAGTTTCTTTTTACATCAAATAAAAGTCATTTATTTGGGTGTCTTCTGGTTTCTTTTAATATATCAACATAAAAACTTTTTTTTGCGTTTGTATGAATTGATAATTAAATTGACTTATGACATTACAACCAAAAAACTATTTTTAACTCGAAATCTATTTAATTTTACATGATTACTACTGAAGGCTGAAATAAAAAATATCAAAAACGTAGAAGAAAAAAAATTGTTTTTAGTAGTCGATATTTAAATTTTATATTTATTTATTTTTAAATAAAATTTTAAATAAATGAATTTTTATTTTAAATTTCAAAGTTCTCTACGTTTGAAATTTTAATTAATAATTGAAACATCTATCATTGATCTTTTTACTTTTTATTTTTGATATCAAATACAAATTTTTTTTTAATTTTTTATTTCTTTTTTCTTTTCCATCAATTCAATTTTAGAATTAATGTCTAAATAATATGAAAGAAAAATGTGGGAAACTGTCTATTAGGATTATAATGTTTTATCTCTGGATTATAAATTTTAATTTTTTAAATACGTAGTACACTCACAGGACATACATACGTATTCACCTTTCATACCGACTACGATGTAAGTATTCAAAGTCTGAAACTGAACAGTGAAGTTCAGTTGCGTATTTGTGGTAGGGGCGGCATTCTGTAAAGCGTAAGTTTATACATGCTGGGTAATATATACGTATAAAACGAAAATGGCGCTAATTAAAAATAGTTAGCAGAAAATAGTTAAAAACAAAAAGTTGATAAAAATTCAACAGATAATCTTAAGATCCTAAGATCCTACGATAAAAGCTATCCGTTCTCAAATAATTCGCTCCGGGTAAAAATAAAACTGTTTTGAAAACTTTTCGGCATTGCTGTATTAGTTATATTATTTAAAAATAATTAATAAATAAAAAATATGCCCAAATAATTTTTGCCAAAAACAGTTTTAAACAAAGAACTGATAAAAAAAATGTATACGATTAATCAACAAATGTATTGTATGGGTTTTAGGATGATTTTATTTTTTTCGATTATAAGTAATACATTTTTTTTTTTTTTTTTTTTTTTTATTGAATTTTTGTCAACTTCATCGCCAACCATTTTTAAATTAGCGTCATTTTTGTTTTATACGTATATTCTGTCACGTAAACTTACGCACCTCCTCTCCGCTCCTAGGTACACTGTACCTAAAAACTTATATCGTACCTATACCTATACTGTCTGCGCCAGTCGACCGCCCCTAGCACTCGCTCTTCGCAGTTGTCCTACAAAATTGACTCTACCGTGCACGTTTTGAGGTTATGAAAATATTTTGAATTTGATTTATTGAAACAATTTGATATTTTTACAATCAAAAATGTCACAAACTGGGGCTTTAGGATCGTTAACAGCAACTTACACAGACTCTGAAGGTGAAGATGGGGCTGATGATGAGTTTCAAGATAATAATGACTCAAATACTCCTAAAAGACCTCCACAAAATGATATTGAATCTGACAAATCAGCTTCCAATAGTCCTTCTATGAATGGTAGAAATAATTTGCCTAGTTTAGTTACTGATGTTATGGTTAAGACCCAAAGATTAGTTTCATATTTTGATGATACAATGGTCTCTGATGATGAGGGAACAACAGTTGTAAGTACAACAGAAACAGTTATGGTTTCCATTAATGGAAATCAAACCTCTGAGACAATAAAGAACAGTCAACAGTCTCCTGAACATCAAAGAGATTTTATGTCTGATGGAGAAGCAGACTCTTATGGTGTTGTCATACCTCCAGCACCAGCTGGTTCGTGCTCCGCAGAATTGCAAGAAAAAATTTCCAGGTTATACAGAAAAATGGAATCCAAACAATTAGATATGAATAATCTCATTCAACAAAGAAAAGATTTTAGAAACCCTTCTATTTATGAAAAGTTAATTCAATTTTGTAACATAAATGAACTAGGTACAAACTACCATCCGGACAGATTTGATCCTTTCAAATGGAACAAAGAATCATATTATGAAGAACTTGCTAAGGCTCAAAAAGTAGAAATGGAAAAACTGGAAAAGCAACGATCAGATAAAGCTAAAAAAGAAAAAACAAAAATAGAAATTGTTAGTGGTACAGCTAAGCGGCCTGCAACTGCTATTGCACCAGTTGAAGACATTAAAAAACGGAAAAGTAAATGGGATCAGACTACAACTATTGTAACTGCTACTCAGTTACAACCAAGCAAAAAACTATAGAGACTATCTATTCATTTAAGTGAATTTTTTCCTTTTTTTATTTATTTTTTTTTTTATAATTACAAGTGTTGAGAAAGTTTTTTTTAATACTTAAAATAGCAGATAAATAAAAAACTCAAGTCATGTATTTCAAAAAAATTTCTTGTGTTTCAAATTTTGAAAAATAACAGACATTGTATGTATTGATCACAGGTACTGAAAATTTGTGATTTTTAATTTTATCTATATAGATTGATCAATAACTGTTGTAAAAATATAATTAAAAATAAAAATGTAAATATGATACTTTTAAACTAGTTTTTTAATCTTCTTTTAAAGTCTTTTTTTTCATACTAACCTGCAGTCTCTTCATGTATTATATTGTATTTATAAATATTTATGTATTTATGTATTTCGAGTTCAATTTTTGTCATCAATTGATTTTTATTTTTCCAATATATTAATTGTTAAGTGTCATTTATATATATATCGGTATCAGCTTTGGGCGAGTAGCAGACGCCAAATAGATCTATATATAGCTGCCTAAGTATGGAATTTTCAAACATGTAGAAATTTTATACGTCTGATAAAAAAACGTGTTTTGCAATGAATTTAACAGAAAAATCATCATTTGAGCTCTGTGCTCAATGGCAAATATTGTTTTTAAAAAATTCATTTAATTCTAAACGAGATTTAATATATACTATTAAAAAACTTTTAATATAACCTATACCTTAAATTTTATCTACAATGAAATTTAATTATAAAATGTTTTTTCATCGATTTAAGTGCATAAACAATACTGTTTTCAACCGTGCATTAAGTACAAATAAAAAGCAGTTTAAAAGTTCAAAATCAATAAGAAATGATTTTTTAAATTATTTTACCAAAGATTTAAATCACTCTCTAATTCGGTCAAGTCCAGTAATGCCTTTAAATGATCCTTCGCTACCTTTTGTCAATGCAGGAATGAATCAGGTGAATAATGATTAAAAAAAAAAAATTTTAACTTGCATTATTCAAAGACAAAAAAATTTTACAAATTTAAATAAGCAACACTTATTACAATGTCATCTACTTTAAAATTTAAAATTACTTTTTTTTAATCCATAAAAAATTAATAAAAAAAAATTTTACTTCGCCATCTAATAAAAAGTCCACTCTAAATTATCAGTTTAAAGGTGTACTCTTAGGAAAACACAGTCCTCCAGCTCTTCGAGCAGCAAATTCTCAAAAATGTATTCGAGTTGGAGGTAAACACAATGATCTAGAAATTGTTGGTCAGGATTCTTATCATCACACATTTTTTGAAATGCTTGGTAACTGGTCTTTTGGAGATTATTTCAAGGTACAATGTAACCAACTGAAAAAGCGTTTTTAAAATAATTGAAATGATATGATCTTAGAAATTACAAATTGTTAATACTTTTAGGAGGAAGCCTGTAAATATGCCTGGGACTTACTAGTAAAAAACTATGGAATCAATAAAAATTTCTTGTACGTTACTTATTTTAGTGGAAATGAAAAATTAGATTTGAAACCTGACATTGAGTGCAAGGAAATATGGCAAAAAATAGGAGTACCAAATGATCACATATTACCGTTTGGTATTGAAGATAATTTTTGGGAAATGGGACCAACAGGTCCTTGTGGTCCTTGTACAGAAATACACATAGATCATACAATGCAATTAAAAAATCAAGCTTCCAGAGTTAATAAAGGTCATGATGATCTAACAGAACTTTGGAACATAGTTTTTATTGAATTTGAGAGGTAAATGAATTAATTAGCATGTAGAATAGTATTTAAATATTTACATTAAAAAATAGTTTTATTATCTTAATGTTGTCATTGCACTGGAAGAAATCATGATTTCTTGCAGTGCAATGACAACATTAAATTCAAAATTATTATGTTTAACATGTTTTCAAATTCTGAACATTATAAGTATTTCAAAATATGCATTGATTGAGTACATTTAGTAAAAACTGCAAACAGAGTTTATCTTTATACTGTGGTTTTAATTGAATTGATTCTAAATACAACTAATCCAACATTAGGAAAAATTATAGTTCTTGATATAATATTTGATAGTATACTGACTTAAATTGTCATTTATTTTCGAAAATCAAAATGAAAATCTTAAAGTATATTGAAATTTTTCAGGCTTCATAATGGTCAAATAAAACCATTAACAAAAAAACATATTGATACTGGGATGGGATTTGAAAGATTAGTTGCAGTATTACAAGAAAAGAGATCTAATTATGATACAGATCTTTTTCAACCACTATTTGAAGCCATTGAGAAGTCATCAAGTGTTCCAAAGTATCAGGGAAGATTTGGACTTGCTGATAAAGACAAAATTGACTCTGGGTACAGAATATTATCAGATCATGCACGAATGATAACTGTTGCTTTGGCAGATGGAATCTTACCTGACAAGAAGTTTGTAATGTTTCTCAATTTATCAGACTATTTGCATAATCCAGAATCTTATATTGCAACTAACTAAATAAATATATTTTTTGTAGCCATAAACTTAGACGTATTATAAGAAAGGCTATTGATGTTAGTGAAAACATTTTTAAAACTGATAAACTTTTATGTGAACTGACAAATCATGTTGCTTTGAGCCTTGGAGATATTTATCCAGAAATTTATAATAATTTGAGTAAAGTAAGTATCTAAGTATTATTTTTTCTTATTAAGTATGTTTTTAACAAATAAAATATGTACTTTAGATACAACATATTATCCAATATGAAGAAGAAGTTTTGAAATCTGTGAGATCTTCAGCTGAAAAAAACTGGAATAAAGTGGTCACAACTCGACCTGAGCTTTCTATTGTAACAGACACAATGTTACCTGGACTAACTGCAGGATACTATGAGTTAAAAAATTTTATTAAAGCAGAGTATGTAATAAATTATTTGAATTAAATACTTCAATAATAATTATTTTCAATTACTTTTAAACGTTTAAATTATTTTTAGACACAAAGTTAATGGATTACCTGGTGATTTTGCTTTTAAACTATATGATACTTATGGTTTGAATACTGAGACAATTAGTCAACTAGCAAAAATTGAATCTATTCCATTTGACTTCAAAAATTTTGAAGAAGCATTAAGTAAAGCAAAAGAAAAATCACGACTTGAAGCAGAAAAGCCAGATGATGAAATCATCTCAAATTATTCATTACAACTACTTGAATCTAGGAACGTACCAAAAACTGATGATTCATTTAAATATGATTATAGTTATGGTAGTAAAGAATATAACTTTCCAGTAATTAAATGTAAATTAATGGGTATGGTGTTAAATGGTAATTCATTTTTAAATTCTGTTTACTTTTGTTACAATAAAATTTTTAATTATAAATTATAAATTTTTTTTAGACAAAATTTAATAGATATGAAATGTATTTTACCTTATTTTATTTTTTTCAGGAAATTTAATATCTGAACCTGATTCTGCCATGAATATTGACGAAAATCAAGCTATAGTAGAAGCTACAGTTACAACAAATGGCACTATTGTTGAAAGAAGTGCTGTTGTTCAAACAAATTCAGAAGTTGGTATCATTCTAGATAAGACACCAGCATATTCTCCAGCTGGAAGTCAAATATCTGATAAAGGTCACATTCAAATTAAAAATCTTTTTTTTAATTTTAAAAAAGTCAGAAAAATACGAGACTATGTAATACATATTGGACATTTTATTGAATGGAGTGAATCGTTAGTATTATGGTTAATTTTTTTTTTTTTTTTTTTTTTTTAATTTAAAAATTTTTTTTACTTTCCAGTAATCCTGAACATGAATTACAAGTTGGAGATGATTGTTTAATAACAGTGGACGAAAAAAATCGTCTAGGCGCTATGCGCCACCACACTGCTGCTCATTTATTAAATGCTGCTTTACAAAAAATTTTACCTGTTGTTGGTCAACGTGGAAGTACTGTATTGAAAGATGAATTATATTTTGAATTTAGTGTGTTTGGGAAAAAATTGACTATTCAGGATGTAACTATAATAGAAAATTTGGTAAATAAAACTATAGAAGCAAATGTTCCGGTTGAAACAAATACTGTAAATATATTACAAATGTTGAATGAAGATGAGTTGACTGTGATCCCTGGAGAAGTGTATCCAGATATAGGAATTCGAATTGTTAAAATACAAAGTGATTTTTTAAATTCCAAGTATGTAATTGAATCTTTTTAAATATTTTACGTTAGATGGCTTTAGACGCATTTAAAAGTTAACAATTATTTAAAGGGAAGCATGCTGTGGAACTCATGTTCATCAAACAGGAATTCTGGAACATTTTTGCATTACTAGTTTAAAATCGCATGGAAACAGCAGTATGAGTATAAAGGCAATAGCAGGACCAGTAGCTCGTTTAGCTAGACTTGCTGGTGATAACTTAAAAGATCGAATTATTCATATCGAGAAAGATTTTATTACCCATACAACACCTTTACGAGAAATATATTCAAGAATAAATCATGAAAAAAATGAACTAATAGATAGAAAAAAAAGATTGAAATTTCCTTATGTTACTGTTCAACAAAGTTTAGAAAAATTAGAAATTTTATCAAAAAACGTGAAACTAATAGAAAGAGAAAAAACGAAGTATGTTTTCAAATTTTACTATTGAATTAAATACTATAAGCTGACTTCTGTTAATTTTATTTTTTAGAAATACTATGGAAGAAGAAATTAGAAAAATGCTTGATTCTTCTTCTTTGCCCTTTGTGGTTCATTGTCTTCAGCCAAATAATACATCCATTGAAAATATTTCACTGAAAAATATAATTAAACTTTGTCCTTCTTCAACTCCAGTGCTTGTTATAATTCATTGCAAAAATAAAGTGAAAGCTCGTTGTTTTGTGCCACAGGTAAAAATTTATTTTTTATTTTTCAAATATTTTAAATGTTGATTTTTTTCTTTGAATTGTGCTCAAAAATAATTTCTGACTTAGATTCTGCAAACAAAATCCTTCAATGCTCAAGTTTGGATGAATGAAATTTTACAAGTATTTCAATCCAAAGGAAATACATTAAAAGGAGAAGATCCGCTTATAGCATATAATATGCAACCAATACAAATTTCTGATGATAACTTCAAAATGCTTATTGATAAAGCTATCTCAAATGCTACGAAATTTGCAACAACTCACATCGACACAGGACTAAAAAGTAAACCAAACTAAAAATGTGAGCTTTGTTAAAAAACGTGTAAACGTAATAGAATTTATTAAATAAATATTTTTAAATGATTGTTAAAAAAGAAGCTTTTCATGGTAACTCAACAATTTACTGTACAATAAATACTTAACAATATTGGTAAAAAATGTTTATATGCATGTGTTAAGCTTTGGAATTTTTATCTGATTATTATAAAATAATTTCAAAGCATGCCACTGAGCCTTGTGCAACAGTAAATGTTGCCTTTTATTTTTCATATACTCAACTGCTTCTTCAGGAGTCCATTTGTGTCTCTAAATAAAAAAATAAAAAAATGAAAAAATGATTAATGAAAAAACATTGAGATATCCGAAAAATAATTAATTAAAATAAATTAAATAAATTAAAATATAAAAAATACGATAATTTACGAACCGTCATTAGATAACATCCAACTAATGTTGCACTGCGTGTTCTTCCTGCTTTACAATGAACATATACTGTGGCACTCTTGTCATTTTGAT
Source organism: Encarsia formosa (assembly GCA_038277355.1). Taxonomy (NCBI): domain Eukaryota; kingdom Metazoa; phylum Arthropoda; class Insecta; order Hymenoptera; family Aphelinidae; genus Encarsia; species Encarsia formosa. The sequence goes on from CM076188.1 coordinate 9,809,077, forward strand.
TAGTTTGTGAATGTGAATCTCTAAATTGATTTATGAAATCCACACCTCTTTTAAGCTTTTCTTGACAAGGGGCTTCAAATATATCAGTTGTTGATAGTTGTAAGAATTGAACGTTATTTTTTTTCCAATCCTATAATTAAATATTTAAAATTCGACAATTTAATATAAATATTTTTATTTTAAACGTTTTTATTTACCTCTGCAGTATTTGAAAGTAGCCATAATTCATAATCTTCATTCATTGATATGACAGCCTTAACATTCTCTTCTCCTATCAACTAAAAAAAAAGTTTAACTGTTATTCTCTTTGATAATATTTCATTTATGTATAAATAACTTTTAGTGTTCTAAAACTTTACCTGTTTGGTCATTGATTTAAAAGGCAAGGCTCCAAGAATAACACTTTCATCAATACGATCATACCATCTTCTTGTTGAAACTTTTTCCATAAAAATATTGTATAACAATGAAGGATAAAAAGTAACTCTTGCAAACATTTTGGCTGCAATGAAAAAAAAATTTTTTTATGCAAAAATTAATTAATCAAATTTTGAAAACTCCAGCGGAACACGCGTTTATTACGTCAACTAGTAGAGATTAATAAAAAACCGGTTGTAACTGTAATGAATTAATTTTTTTTTTAATCAAAATCTCGTAGGTTTTTTACATTCTTTACAGAAAAATTCTCGGAATGAATAAAATTGCCTCGCGCTCAAACGGAAGCAGAGGAGAAACTATACAGAGAAAGTTAAGTGAGTAAGAGACAGGTATTAGAGTTGGGAGAGTCAGAGTGGGGGAGAGTTAAAAAGTGGGACCCTAACTGACTGGTAAGTGAGTGGGGCCAGCTTCAATGCAAGGTATTTGTAGAGTCTTGAACTGTGAACTTGGAGTTTTTTTATTGTTATCATTGTCAATTATTATTTAACATATAATTAATATTAATAAGCCTTGAAAAATAGATAAGATTTGCTTTTATGCTATTGTTGTCGTGCTATTTTAAAACCTGCTGAAAAGTTATAAAATATTTTTTTTGGTGTATAATAAGTATAAATAATTTCAACAGAAAATTATTATGAAATTATTTTATTTACATTAGTTAATAACAATTTTTAAATTTAAATTTCTTTTTTAATTTTATCAAAAATTTAAGAGAAAACATTTTTTAGACTATTCCAAAATAATTTTAAATTCATCATTGGTTTTTTTACCCCTTCATTCTATATGTATATTTTTTTTAAATTTAATTCTTTTACCACACATGTTTCAGATAATCTATGATCTTATCAAAATTAAAAAGTACTGTTATTACTTCGATTGCTTGAAAAAAAAAAACAAAACTAAAACAATTACAGATAAATATATTACAAAAAAATTACCTAGAAGTTTATGATTATTATTGATACAGTTTTGTACTGGATTTTTAGTAAAAGTAAACAAGTTCAATCATCTTATAATAAATCTTGATCCAAACAATAAACACCTAATTCTCCAGACCTAAAGACTTTTATAAAATGTTCTGCAGCAAAATATAAATCTGGTTTAATATCAAGCTGCCCTTCAAAATTTTTGATTTTTTTCACTTTTTTAAATTTGACTGCAATTTGAATAAGGACTTCAATTATGTCATCAGTGGGCTCTTTTAATTTCAAAATTTCAACATAATCAAATCTATGGTTTTTATTCAACCAGAATAATAAATAATCTGCTAAGATTTGTGGTCCTACTAAATGATCTTGAGAACATCCGATTAAAGCTAATTTCAAACCTGAATTAACATCTCTAATAAATGGAGGTAAAATTCCAGGTGTATCAAGAAGGTATACTAAAGGATTTTCAGAGATTTTTATTTTTTCTGCTACGGATCTTGTGATTCCAGCTATGCTGCCAACATGTGCAGCCTTAGCCTTTCTGAGATGCATATTCCTCAACCTATTGATCAAAGAAGATTTTCCAACATTTGGCACCCCAATAACCATTATACAAAAATCTTTTTCCTCAGCTCTATTAAAACGATTTGAATCGGTTATAAGTTTTTGCATCAATGGCAATATTGTTTTTGCCCCTTTGTGAGTTTCATCTTTTAAATTGGTCTGTACAATATTTCTAATACCTTCATTATTTAATCTATCTAATGCAGGGAGTAAAAAAGTTTTATCAGCTAAATCTATTTTGTTGAGAATTAAGATATGAGGTTTTAAGCCACATAATGTTTTTTTGAAATCAGCATATCGACCAGAAATTGGTACCCTTGCATCATGAACTTCAATTAAACAATCAACATTTTTTAAATTTCTTTCCATTTGTATCATTCCTTTTCCCATATGTCCAGGAAACCAACGCAAAACATCTTTATTAATTAATTCAAATTTAGTACGAAAACCTCCTACTTTACCTCCAATAGCACTGGCCATTTTTTATAAATTGTTCCAAAATTGTTTTAAAGTCTCTCTGAATTATATGATCTTTTCATAAAAAATGTAGTTTTTTTATTCCTAGCTTGGTTTTGATTCATTCAATTTTTATAATCATTGATGATGAATGAATGTTTTTAAAACCATAACTAATGCTTGTTATTCCTACAACTTAACCTAGAAAAAAAAAGATATTATTACTATTAAAACGGATATTAGACTTTTTTTTGCTGTGACAACTTTAAAATTCATATTTTGCAGTTTATTGAAAAACTTTGCACAGTAAAAAATTAGGTAAAGTTTCAAAAATTCAATTTTCAAATCAAAATAAAATTACCTAATTGGTTAAAAAAAATTTAATTTATATATAAATTTTTATTATTAGTACAAAAAAATTGATTAAATATAAAAAATGATGTGTCAAATTATATTTTAAACAAATATCATTTAATTTTTGACCCTTATCAAGTATCAACAATTACGCCGGCACTGTAGAACAGAGATGGAATGAAGTTATTTTTTGTTTCTTTAAATAAAAAAAATAAAAAATGAAAGCTTAATTATCATCATTTTACCATGCCAGTGCATGGAAAAAATTTTTTTTTAAACAGGAAAAATTTGGATCACTTACTTATCATTTTTTTAGTGGGGTAAAACTTCAATGCTCACATGCCTGATGCCCTCGAGACTCGAACGCGGGCAATCAGCTGAGCACTCAGCACTTTAGAGTTCAGCAGGAACAATTATAACAATACCTAACTATATAGGTATAAGTATAAGCGCAGTCGGTAACTTCTGTATAAATCATAATTTTTTATTTAACTAGAGTATTATAATATAATTGAATACTTAATAATTAGTCAAATCAATTGTACAGAGTTTTTAAATTTAATTTGAATTCCGGTAATTTTCGTTTACAATCGGTACTTCGTAATAACGTATGTAAAAAATATCTATTTATTAATATCAATTTTAATTAAAAATTAAAGATAAATTCGGTAAAATTAGTGATTAGGGTGAGAATTTAAACCACGTTACTCTTAACCCAAAATCAGTATTTATAATTTTTATTTTTTTTCCGAAAAACTTATTTTGTAGACAGTAAATATTAAAAATATCAAATATCTCATACTCAAGTTGCAGATATGATCATTTTTCGTTCGGATGGCATTATACTGATTACTATTGTCTGATATAAACTGAAGTTTTATGTCAATTAATTAATAAAGAATATTTCAATGATGCATAATTTCATTATATTTAAAAAAAATACTATTTTTAAAAGAACTTACAAAACAAATTGTTATCACTTAACCTTAAAGCATCTAAAAAAAAAAATAATAACTATAAATAAATGCGTTTGTTCAGGTATTTCATAATTGAGATGGGTTAAGTGCATTAATAGGGGAAAAAATATTTCTTCAGTGTTGATTTTTTCAAAAATCTGCAAATTTCGCGCGTGATGTATTAGTTTGATATTTGGCCACCGCTGCGCTCTCATCATCAACAACAAAAGTATACCTGATTTCAAGACTCATTCAAGTAAGTACTTATATTCTACTGTTCACAATTTCAAGACACTACTGTTTTTTATTGACAAGCAAGTATTCAGTAGCACGTCGCAGGCAGTAGTTGCGCGCCAGTACGCTTCTTGATTAGTTTACTTCATTTATCTTCAGTTATGCATCACCTTCGACTTTCTGTTCAGTATCCTCCAGGAGTTTGAGCTATATACTAGAGTTATACTGCCTTAAAGGCAGCTGGAAAATTAAAAAGATTAAGCAGGTAAATAAACGAATCAGCTGATGAGCGACAGCAGACGGGCGTCCATTGTCTCAGCTGCAATAACAACATCAGCAGCAGCAGTCAGCTCTGGGTCATCGTCGTCGTCTTTGAACGTAGTGAAGCGACCATGGCGACGAGCAGCTCCGACGGTTCGTGCGCGGCACCAGCGGACTTTCAACTCTCATCGGAGCTCGACGATCCAGACGAAAGGGACACGATCAATCTCATGAAGTGTCCGCTGTGCCACAATGGCAGAAAAAATTTTTATTGCAAACAATGCATACATAACGGCGAGTTTGTTCATTCACTTTCGGCGGTTCACTTTGAGAGGTAAATTATTTATTTTATATCACTGACATTCTATTTATCATGTTCTTATTTAAGTTTTCGAGATTTATTAAGCACTTTAAATAAACAGATAAAAAACTATCATCTGTTTTTCTCTGTTTATTTTGAAGTGTTTACATTGTAATAACAATAACATTGAACTGTTTATAAGATTTTTTATTTTAATCAAATTTTTTTAAAAACAAATGACTTGTGCATTGAATTTTATAATCTCAGTTTTTCTATTTTCAAAATTCAGAAAAATTTCATAAAATAATTATTGTTACCTTTTAACTTCAGCCATGAATAAAATTACTTGAACTAACTTAATAAAGATTCTTTTTTTTATTGGTCAGATAATTTGATTAAAACTTTATTCTTTTACAGATTTGTAGACAAGCAGCAAAGATTGACACGTTTAAAAGTAGCTCGAAATCAATTAGAAGAAAAATGTACAAAAGCTCTTGAAAAATATAAGAATCGTGATAAACTTGTAAGATCTTTTTTAATATAAATTTTAATATCTTAAAACTTGTAAATGGGAACACTAAAAAATCTTTAAAGGAATAAATAATTAAATTAAATAAACATTTAATACTAATACTTACACACAAAATTGTTTTACAGATATGTGATATTAATGCTTGTAAGGAACGGTTAAGACTGCTCAAAAATATTGAAATTGAAACAAAGCAAAACATAAAAAAAGGTAAAATAAACAATTTTTTAGTATTATTTTCAATCCAGCTACTAATATATATTTAAAAACTGTTTGTAGATACTAAACGCTTAAGTGTTTTAAAAGAAATCAACTCACAAATCACACAAAAATTGCCAAAACATGAAGAGCAACTAGAAAAATTTAGAAAACGTGCGATAGATATAGAAATAACAAAAGAAAAGCAAAAAGAGAGTGTAGAAAGAAAACGACAACAACTTAAAAAACGTATGAGGATTACCATCAAACAATTAGTGGATTTAATATTTCCATTAAGTAAAGTTGAACCTAAAAGGTAAAGCTTTTTTTTTTTTTTTTTAATTACATCATTAAGACTTTAATTTTTTCAATAATCAATGAATTAATTTAATTATTTTCGGTATAAATGTTATTACTATTTTTATTTAACAGCAGCGAAGATGACGAATCTAGTGCTGACACAATCGCTTGTGCTCTTGCTGATGCTTCTGGAACATCATATGTTCGTGGAAAATGGATTAATGACAGTGAAAACAGCTTGGAAGTACAGCATCGCATTGTAGCCCCTACATTACCTGGATCAGGCGATTACAGTGCTTACTCTCTTTGGGGTAATTTTGATATTTTTGTCTATTTTATGGTACAAAAAAATAAATTTTCAGTCTCTTGTGTCAAAGATTTGCAAAAATATATACTTTAGATCTTTTTGACTTCATATATCTAAAAAATTTATTGATTTTTTTTATTTAGTTGCAGAAAACAGAGATGGTCTACTCAGTGGAAACAGAGAAAACGTAATGCACAATCCTGCATATAGTATTAGTGCAGCTCTTTCGTACACTACACAACTCGTTACTGTTCTTGCAGATTATCTAAATGTTCATCTGCCTTATAAATTAGCTTATAGGTTTGACATATTTTCTAACAGCTTATTCAAAAATGTATTTCATTGTATTCATGATATCATGTATTTCAGTGAATTTTATTCAAGTGATATGACCGATCAAAAGTTTGCTAGAAAAGTTGCAAGACTAAATTGTAATGTCTTACACCTTTGTTTCACACAAAATACCGATACATCTCTCTTACATCCCAAGCATACATTGCAAAATATTATGCATCTTCTGAATACTGATATAAGTGATTTGGGAAGGTATGTTATAAAATAACATGTTAAAGTAAATTATAAAGATTGTTCTTTTATAATTTTTATTCATTTTATTTTTACCATGGACCAGGATTATACTTATTTTTTAATCATTATAAAATTTCAGAATTGGTCCAATTGAAGTCGATCATAAAATAATTGAAGATTTCTACAACCAGTTGGCTCCTGACTTAGAAAATAGTGATGACTCTGCATCTGATGAAGAAAAAGAAGATGATATTACTTGGGAATGGGAAGCGGTAAGAAAAATTTCATTATTAAAAAGTTTTATTTATTTAATTTTTTTTGTATCAGTTGAAAGTCAAATAAAATATTTTATTTTAATTTTAAGGTTCCAAATATTTCTTGTCCTGAAATGAATATACCCAACCCAGGTGCAATGACAAGTCAGCAATCTACCATGCAAGTTAATCAAAGTGTAGCAGGAGGTTTAGTAACTAGTGCAGCAGCTAGCATTGCTTCTATATGGCGAGGTTGGGCGATTAATAGATAGGTGAATTTAATTGGTTTTTTTTTTTTTTTTTCTTTTTCTTTATAAATCAAATAATTACTGCAGGCAGAAAAAATTTATTTAATTATTTATTATTTTATTATAAAATGAAATTTTTTTAAAAATTTGATAAATATTATTTTAATTAATGAACTTGATATCTATTATTACAAATTTAAATTTGAATTCAATTTTAAAATCATTGGTCTCATTAGATAATATAAGTATTTTATTGTCATATAATATTTATAGGTAAAAATTTGAGAAAGTAGTGTAATAATTTTTACTACTCGTAAAAATAGTTTTAATTTTCTTGTATTATAAGTTAATGAGTTATTTTTAATTTACAAAACAATTAAAATTATATAAATCAAACTTAAGTGTTTAAAGTGGTCTATTAGTTTTTCAAATTAATTTAGTAACATTTAGAATATTGATTTTTGTTATTTTACACAGCCTTATAATTTAAATTATAGGTAAAAGTGTACACCTATTGACTAGAGCTGTGAAAAATCGACTGTAAATAAAGCAAATCCAAAATAAATTTTTTTGAAGCTCTTGTGATTTTTATAATGAAGTAAAATTTCTACAGATCATAAACTTTGAATATGCTCATTAGTATTAACTAAATTATCAATAATTTATGTTAAAGACATTTTTACATCAAATAAAAACTCTTCAGTGAAGTTAACCATTTTATAAACTTAGAAATTTAATAATTTATTGTGTTTTATAAATGTCCCAAATTTGTAAGTGTGTTTAGGAATTAATGACTGAAAAAATGTACAGATATAAATGAGTGAATTGACTAAGAATTATATCATATAGTTAAACCATGTAAAAAAGTTAATATTATTTTTGTACAGCTAATACTTTCAACTTCTTTAGAATATTACAGCTAAATTGATTTTGTCTACTGGCACATTACTTTTTAAGGCAAACTAATTACAATTGAGTCCTAAATTTATTATTAATAGAAAAAAATTTTAACATAAAATAAATGAAAATATATGAAAGAAATAAAAACAAAGAATAAAAATAATAATTGTTATTAAAAGAATTATTTCTAACTTCCAAAAATCATAGATATCTAAGTTAATTATCTAACTTTTAAAAAAATCATAAGTTTCATGTAGGAAAATTAAATGTAAAAAAAAAAATCTTTCATTCAAATGTCATTCTATGGTTACATACCATATATTATATTGTACATACCTACATACATACATACATGCAGCAACTATATTTATGTTTTAAAAATTAAAATTTTTTTGACTCAAACCTGTGTTGTTTCATTTATATTTTTACTGATCCTGGAGACAAGACAAAAAAAAAAGTAATTTAATTCATTTAAAAAAGAGGTGTAATCACGTTTTTTGTGAAAATTACTGTAAAAATATATTAAATTTTTTAGATTTCTAAAACCTAATGAATGCAAAAAAAAATTTTTATAAATCTAAATCTAATAAATAATCTGTCAAATTTCAAGAATTGAAATTTAATGTATGTTTATAAAAAAAAAGACGTATAATTTAATTTGAATTTAACTAATAATACGAAAAAATACGATGTTAGCTTAAAAACTTTTTTTCCGAAAATAAAAAACGTAAAAGAGCCCATTGGCATTAGATATTAGAATTTTCTTTCATCTTAAAGTTCAACTCATTCTTATAGACGAACTTTTGAATAGAGTTGTGTGCATTCTTCCAGATGGCACAGCTGAGGCAAATCTTAGGAAACACTGATGGTATCTTTGCTTCTGACTTCATTACTTATAATAAGGTTGTTAATATTATCTAGCACTGTCCTTACATTGGCTTGGTAAGGACCACTCCTGATGCAAGACAGATAGAAGGTTCCCTAGATTAGTTTACCTGGCCTTGTTATACCATGAATATTCTCTTGAGACAGAAGAAGAGAAAGAAGCCTTTGCAAAATATAATTTAGATGGTATTAAAGTCCACATTCAGAGTAAATCTGATATAGCTGAAATAGAATCTATTGCTAAAACGTTGTCTACACTAACAGTTGAAGCAGTTGCAGAATTGTTTAGAGCAGCAGATGCTAAAAGGATCTCTCCCTCGCAGTATATAGTGGAGAAAGCATTTAATAGTAAGTATAAAGAACAGGGCACATAGGGGTGCATGGGCTCAGGCTCAAGTTGATGAGATTGGTGCGTCGGAGATCATGTCTTTGGGTTTCAGATTATGTTGAAGCTTGCAAAGAAAAGCTCGCAACCAGATGGAAGGCAGCGCAGATTCGAGCAGAGGTGGTTATTGGTCCGGAGCATATTTTAGCGATATCACTTGCCAGGCAACTAGCGATATAATTAATCCGGATTCAACAGTTGAAACCGGACAACGAGACGGACGATTACGCGAAGAAACAAAATTAGAAATTTTTTTTTTTAAATTATATACTGGCATCTGGACTCGTTCAGAGTTAACCGAGCAGACAACCGTCTTCTTGAGAAGATTAATCAAGTCAAGGGCCCGATCAGCATCGGTTGACACTATGAACGATCAAGATGCTCGGAGAGTAGAGAGAAGGAATGTAGCAACTTGGATGGAAGGGCTGGTTAGTAATTTGACTCCATTAGTTAATCAACTTGCTTCTGCTAGAGAAACATTTAATGGATGTTTATACTCAAATGAGGAATGATGTGCAAGCCCTTGTCAATGAGATCTCAACCCCATATCTTCTGTGTGACAAAGATTCTTTTATGAAAATAAATATAACACAATTATTAAATTATGACGATGTTTATTAGAAAAGTTCCCTAATCTTGTACACTTTTATTTATTTAACACAGAACTCAGTTAACGGTCTTACAAAGGCTAATCGGGCAGAGAAATTAAGGTTTAACGTAAAAGAAAAAATTAAGATTTTTAAATTAACTTTTACTTGATACATGACATTCACGGCTAAACAAATTTATAATCAACCCGACTCAAAAACAACTTACAGATTCACCGATACACTTTTAGTAAGACGAGGCTCGAACAACAGCTCTTAAATATGCTTCCTATTTTTCTCTTTTCTATCCGGCTTATATTCGTACCCCAAAAAATCTAATCTTTCTTTTTTTGTTTCATCAACGCGAAAATTAACAATTCTCTTTTTCAAGTAACGCTATCAACCACGGATTTGACATGCAAACGTGACAACGACGAACGGCTCTCGAAAAAGAACGACGATACTACTGGCACAACAGCTCTTTTTTTGCTCTCACTGCCTCTCTTTCTCGAAGCAACCTTCGATTTGCTGCGTGACTGTTTGTCAACCAAGAATCTCGAACAAATGAAATAGAAAGAGAGAAAGAATTATTCTCTTATTTAATAAATAAATAACACTCATTGAAAATAAAGATTTTCTTTTTTTCTTTCTAGTTCAAATTCACAATATCACAAAACATTTTTGATTAAAATCATTTAGAATTTTTCTTCTAGAAACGAACATATGATTTAATAACATTTATAAGTGCTGGTGAATATATGATGATTATATATTCTCTTGTGCGAATGAACAAATTGCAAAAAAAGAAATGCGTTAATTGTCGCCTGTACAATCTTTAAATTGTTTAAGTAATACAACCAGTTTTGACAAATTCGTTTATCAAAAACCGATAAAATCGCTATATCAATAAAATTTGTTAATATTTTTATTATGCTGAATTTTTGTTGTACAAAAAATAGTCCTATTCTGGAAGGTACTAATTTTTCCGCAAAATCTCTTCCAAGTAAAATCAATTTTTGAATTAATAATAATTAAGTCAGACTTGGATTGGGGATTTAAAAACATTCACAGTAATCAAACTAATTATTTTCAATCAAAAAAGGACTAATAAAAAAAAATGTATTTATTCAAAAGAATACAGAGGTGTTTAATTATTCGAATCGACTCATGAAGTTCAAAAATAAAAGCCTTATATCAATAGTAAAAAAGTTTTTTTTTTTCATACATATGAATATATGAAAAAAAAATTTTAAATAAAACAATTGATGAAATGAAATCTGAATATTTAAGCAGGTAATAGATATTTGGAGTTTTGTTTTGAAAAAATAATTTTTATAGTAAACAAAATAAAAAATGAAATTATACTAGAGATCAAAATTACAATTTAAAGATTGAAATCTTTCATGCAAAAATTGCTAAGTATAAAATTTAAGAGACCAAAAAATGCATAATTCATCACTTTAATGCAAAAAAGTAACATTTCAGAGTATCATGCAGATAAAGTATTATATTGCGGTTTATCCTTTTTTTTTTTTTTTTTTTTATTTATTTATTTATTTTTTACTGAACTTAATGAGACAAAAAATATCATACTTATTGCAAGAAAATCATTAATGATCGATTTATTTTTTGGAATAATTTCTGTTATATTGCTAATTTAATTATACTATTAATTTAACTCAAAAGTAAAAAGTCAGTAAAAAAGACCAACCGCGTAATACTACTTTTTTGCATCCAAATTTAAGATACTAATTTTTTGGAATTGGGCGTCAAATTGTTTGTAGTCAGTAACATAATAATACATGATTGAATATTTTAAAATTAATATCATTTTACTTTCAAAACTATCGGTAACAAAACTTACGAGAGTAAAAATAATATAAAAAAGCAATGCTCTAACAAACCATTAAATGAAAAGTTCTTTAAACCATTGAAATTTTTCCTTTAATTCACGCGCGTGATTTAATGTAGTTTGGATCCATTACAAATTTTAATATACAGGACCATGAGCTATTGCTAAAAAAAATTGGCCAATGTTTTTTTCAGCTCCTGTACAGATAAATGCAGTCGCTTTGTATCGCTTCTTTTAAATATTTTTTTTGTTAGTCTTAGATATTCGTAGGTAAAGAATTATTTTCAATATAGTTTACTTCTTTATCAAATTTAACTACAGACACTAACACGTCACGACCGTCATGAAGAGCGGGGGAATTAATACCTGCTACGAATAAGTAAGAATACGGAAATTCTAATTTTCTAGATCTACAAAAATATATGTATGTATATAAGTGCGTATATATATATATTATATATATGCGAGTACTTATATCTTATACATTTTACACATTATTATAATAATTTTTTTTTTTTTTCATTAACATGGCAGAGGATACCCATAGGAATATGTTTATGTTTTGATAGAAATCTAGATTACATTGATTCGTACTCTCATAAAAATGTATGTATTTTTTCACTCAATCATGTCCCGCACGTGTAAGATTATTTCTACATTCTAGTTATTAAATTTAATTTATAAACCCTACTCAATAAAATAAAAACAAGATTTTTTTTAATTTCAAACCTTGTCTTCATTTGGTTGGACTTTTTTTTATATTAATTTGAATTTATTTTATAAAAAACTTACAAATAATCATTTCTTAATTTTCGAATGTAAAATACGTTTTTATGTAATCTCGATTCTTATCTAGAATATGACTGAACGATGTGTTTGATTAAAAATTTTTCGTTCATTACTTTTATACAAGTAACCATGAATAAAAAATGTACTCATTCGATGCAGGAAAAATTTATAAATCTCAACAATCAATGTAATAGTAATTCAAATCACTGCTTGATTATTATGCGTAATGTTCTCGTAAGGTATACTATTGTAAATTAGTTTCCTTGAATTCAACGCTCACACATCTCGTTAAATTAACGTAATCAAATATTAAACAATAGTTCTTTTCAAACCTTTTTCACAACTTTTAACGAATCTAGTAGCTCTTTCTTTAGTTTAAATTTCATTATAGTTCCTATTAATTTGTTATTTTATTTATTCGATTATTTAGTTCTTTTTTCTTTAATATAACCAACTGAATCAAAATTTTAGCATAATTTATAAGAATGTTTCATGATTTAAAAAAATCTATAAATCATAACATTACACTTTAAATGATAAAATATTTCGGCTACACATCTTGTACATATAAGATATTTAATTTTTTTAACAAAACTAATCTTTAAATATAAAGTTAAAACATGATCCAAAAATAGATGTGTTCCTGTCTGTTATTTGAGCCTACTTATACACAATCATACAAGGATAAATTTGATTTTCAGAATATTATAGTACAAAAAAAAGTAATAAAAAGTTTTGCTGGTCAATAAAAGCTGACAGGCAATACAATAATATATAAAATGATCACGCACGAACGACGTTTTTTTTTTATAATCTTTTTTAAAAAAATGCTGTAAAAGAATTTTGATGACTTTAATTTTGCAAAACCAAATATTGTCAATTTGCAACTTTTGTGATGTAAACAATCACAAATTTTTAATTTGTAAAATTTGTATCATTTTTTATTTGTACATTATTAGTTTTAAAGGAAATCAACCATTAATTGTATTGAAGAAAATCGTACGAAAGACCTATACTTTCCGCTCTACTCGGACATGCTTGTCGAAATACGGACTCAATAAACTTTTGCCTGTAACAAAAAATTTTTTTTTTTTAATTTTTAATCTTTACGTTGATTGATTGAAAACAAAATTTTTATTAACTTTAAAAAAAATTTTCTCTTGAATCCAAGTATTAAATAATTAAATATATTTAATTTTAATTTTATTAAACAAAATTTTCTGGGGAAAGAAAATTTTCAGATTTCTACCAAGGTTAAGTTCAACGAATAAGCTATTTTGGAATGAAAACTAATTACGTGCCAAAACCTATGCCAAAATGATAATGTTATGTTCATTTTTCGTCGTTCTTCGGGAGCTTAGTCTGTTTTAGTTATGTAAGTAATAGACTGCGTGCGTGCGTAGCTTTTGGCTTCGTTTTTGAAGGGTCATATAAAATTATTAAATTACTTCCGCAAGAAAAAGCTCGATGCTCACACGTTGTTAGTCTATTCGACCTCAAAGAAGCAGTATCACTTTGTGCGAGAAACATAAAGTAGTTAAAATTTTTTTTTTTATTCTTCTAATTTTCTGAATACGGAGATAAGGTAACTATTCTTTTTTTAATTAAAAAACAACTTTCGACTATTAAACTTATAATATTTTTAATATTTAAAGGATAACGTGCTTTTCAAAAGAATATTTAAAATCCAAAAAAATTATTTTTTTTCATCTGGCTATATACATACACTTTAAAAAATCTGTGATTGCTAAAAATTTTTAACTTAAATGAAATTTTAAACGAAAAATTTGAATATTTTGAGCAGCAGATTTTCTACAGTCATAGAAAAAATTCACCAAGTACCGGCCACAGCTTAAAACTTTTATAATCTTTATTTCAAAGCTTCACTAAAACGTTGTCAACAATTTTTTTGTAAACGATTCTCCCTTACTTATCTACCCCTACTTCTTTACCCATTTCAACTTAGACATCGTAGAAATCTTGGAAAAAAAAGTAAAAATTTTTAATAAAATAAAAATGTCTTACTTTGCAGGAAGACCACCTCCCGGAGGCAGGTTTGGTATATCTGTTTCCATGAGAGTATGAAGAAGTGTTATGTATTCAAAGTCCTTTTTCCCTTCTTCTTGTGAAATTATTTCTGTAGAAAAAAAAATAAGTGTTAAATTTATAAATAGCTATCTCATATAAACCTGCTAAGTGCGTAAAACGTAAAAAAAGGTTGGACAAATATTCAAAATTCAAAGTTTGAAAAAATAAGCATGTTGCAATAACATTTTTCATTCTTAAAACTATAAATACTCAAAAAAGAACATTAAATAAAATCGGCCATCTTAACAATTAATAAATCTGAGAATGACATCCGATGAAACTAATGCCTGCTTATTACTAAAGCTTGTTTATGATGGTATATGGAAAATGATTACGTAATAATACTAAAAATAACATTTATAAGCAACAAATAAATTTTACGTAGTGAACTTCAAAAAAACATGCAGCTACTTAGGACTGGAAGTTGTGTGTATTATTTCCACAGTACATTTCTTATGGATGATCACAGAATGCTTTGACAATGTTCTACAGTACTCCGGTCATAAGTAGATACATTCAATTTTTTTTTTTTTTTTTTTTTATATAAAATTTTCTGCCATTAAAATAGACATACTTCTATTTTTATCAATTATATTTCACATTTTTACCGCAAATATTTTTAAACAGCGTTTATTCGTTGTTTCAAAAAAAAAATGAAATTTGTTTACTAGTAAAGAAAGATTTTTTTATTAAACCACAGTGAAATGTATTAGATCAAAATATTTTCTTTATGTTGTATTATCTAATATGCAAAAATTAAAATTGATTCAAGATACCATTAAAAAGTTTTTTTTAGAAATAACATGATAATAATAAATGTTAATAAAACATGATATTTATCGATTTCTTGAAATTCATCATTGAATTAAATAGTTAATAACGGCAACTTTCTGCCATAAGAAATGCATTGCCGTTTTATGTAACAAATCAGTATTCAATAAAATGAGCAGAAAAATCTAAAACGTAATCATTTTCTATTACCTACCTGTAAATTTAAATCTTCTAAAAAAGTTCTGAATTAAAAAATAGAGCCCCGCTAAACCTTTATCTATTATGACTTAATAATTCTAATATCAAATTGAATAACTGCGAGGATGCGTATAAACAAAATCAAAATGGACGAAACGAAATTTTTTTTCAACTGGATAAAATTGTGATACTAAATCATTAAAAACAATCCACCATATTTTAAATTTTAATACTATATTTCTGGCATAATCAAAATTCAGACAGAATAATTAGCTTTGGTTGACAATGATATGTTTAATCATACATTTTTGGAGAAAATATTTTAACAAATCGTAAAAATCATTCATGTTTCTATAAATTTGGTATAAATATGTAGAACACAATCACACAATTATTTGGCAGAAGTAATTTTTTAACTAAATTATACTTAGTGCAACATTAATTTAATTCGTTGTAATAATGAAAGCACATAAATAAATAGCACATTATTAAACTTTCTGTGCTTTTAGTGATTTTTGAATCTCGCGAAATTCTCTATTTCATGACCATAAATTTTCATTTTGCTATTTACTTTTCTATTAATAAATTTTTTTTTTTTTAATTTGTTTGTACGTCAAACTTATAACAAACTACTCTCAAGTTGTTTTATCTTACACCATTCGCACTCAACTAAATCATAAAATTTTTTAATTTTTTAATTTAAAAAAAAAAGATTTCAATAAAAAATGTATGCATTTCAGTACTATGAATTTATGTAATAGTTTGAATGCTAACAACATTTAATTTTGATGACTCCACGTCCGATAAAAAAAAAAAATTTGACTCTTGAAAAAAAAGTTTTGAATTTGTAACAATGTAGTTTAAAGAGGTCATAAAGTCAATACAAAATTTAAGACTTTTTAAACGCTAGCATGATTTTTTCGTTTCATTAACTAACGAGAAAATATTTTAATCATTATTTTTAAATTTATCTCAAGATAATTGACTGTTTAAAATAACTTTAAAAAATTGAATGACATTTTTCTGTTGATGTTATTTTAACTAATCAAAATTTGTAATTTGATTTTAGATTAATTGAATCGATGTACATTTTTTCGACAATAATTTTTAATAATTGCGGATTATTAGATTAAAAATCATGTAAGTATGGATGGATTATATTAGAGAACTCTAGAAAAAAAAATAATGATAATAATTAAAAAGTTTTTAACTTTACTTAATTCTTCTCAAATCTGAAAAAATTATTAAAATCCAACTTATTGATGTTTTATACATGCAGCATTTCTAAGGTTTACAGAATCACATCGATTGAAAATTGATAATTTTTTTTAACCTCAGGGGCGCCAAATTCCCTCCGCGGGCAAAAAAAGCCCAGGGGGCGAGCATGTTTCGCCCTTTGCATATAAACTATATACTATAAAAAAATTAAAGAAGAGTCAAATTTAATTTTTTATTTAATTATATAGCATTCCACCAATTGAATGTACAGTGACAAAATTATGTGAAAAATATTTAAAAATTAGAACAACTGATGTTTAGACTTAATAGACAAGCTATTCAAGCAGTACGAGATATGATGTTAAATTTAAAAAATCATCATTTCAATCCAAATGATTTCATCAAATAATATGAAATGCCAAAAAAAATTGAATTATAATTAATAATAATTATTATTAATTAATTTCTAATTTGAAAATGGGCAGAAATTCCCGTTCATTCTAAAAAAATGAATGAATAAATAAGTGTGATGTAACTATTTTCATTTCATATTTACTTTAAGTTTGAGTATTTTGTGGTTCATAACTTGCAAAAATATGTGTATTTTTATTTAAAATACATTTCTCTTAATAGTATATTATTGTGACGAGCTGTACTCGTACAGTCGTACCACTATTTTATAATACCTTAACCGAAAAATGAGGATTGAACTTCCCGGTTTTAAGGTTAGAGTGCTATAAAAATGTTTAAAATTTTAATTCAGTAATTGACTTTCTAGCTGGATAGAAGCTAGATATTAAATTTTAATCCTCTAAAAAGGCAGTATTTCTTTTATCATTTTATGTTATTTTTGTTGATTAAAAGCAATTATAAAATATTTGTTACATAAAATTTTATTTTTAAAAATTAACTGTATTTATTAAGAAAAATTAGAATTTTTTTTTTTTCATCTATTGAGAAAAGTAAATTAAAAAATTTAAGGTACTTCTTGGATATCAGAGCAAAACTAAAAACCAATGAAACCACTATGGACAGACTACTGGGATTATTCATTTAAAAAATATATATTTAAAATTAATTAAGGGGGGGATAGTGAGGAATAAAGTTTAACATTTCTTTTTGCTCCTTGATTAAGCTTGACTAGGGTGAGTTTAAATAAAATGATTCTTTCCCACTTTTTTAGCAGCACAGTTTTTCGCTATGCAATTTGTGTAAACTAATTTTTGTCGCGTACGCTATTTGTAATAAACTTGTTATATTTTCACACAGTTTTTAGCGTACGTAATTTTTTTATTAAAAATAAGTCATGCTATTAATTTTTTTTTCCTCTTTTAATACTTGTTTTAGTTTGATTAAACCACAAAAACCTTTATTACCGGAAAAGAAAAAAAAAAAAAAAAAAAAACTTCAATTTGAATAAAGAAAAAAAAAACAAAAAAAATTAGCGTACGTGACAAAATATAAAATCTGTGCTGTTCGACGGACTCAAAATATTTCTTGAAAATTTAAAAGCATAATTTTTTAAAATTACCCTACATTTTTACTTTGAAATTTTTATGTTCAGTAACTTTCCATGAGAAGTTTCATTAGTAAGAATTTAAAAGTTACTATGTTCTTGTAAATTCATAATTACTACAATTGAATCCTCAGATTTTCTAGACGTCCCGTAAATTAATAGTGTTTTGAATTTTAACTCTTAACTATTGTAAATACTGAATAATAAATATCGAATACTTAATCTTAATTTAAAAAACTCTTAACTTGAAGGATCAATCGTCAAAAGTTAAAAGTTCGTCTCTGTTTGTCTAATTTTAGTAATTTTTTTTATAATTTTAGTAATTTTTCAAATTAAAAATTCAATTGAATTAGATAAAAGAACAGAAAAAAATTTAGTTTGCAGGAATTTGCAAGAACAAATTCTAAAAATCCTTATTCGCTAATTATACTGTACATTTTTTTCAATGTATTTCATGTACTTAGATCTTAAAAGAAACCTAGTCAAGATTTTACTGCCGCGTATGCTATGATTTTTTCTGCACACCAAACAAGAAATAAAAGCTTCCCATAAAAAATAAAGAAAATTTTAAATTCACACTTGAAAAAACCACTGCACGCTTCAAACCTTCTGTAACAATAATTTTTTTAGAATGTAAAGCTTCGAATGTAAAGCTAAAATTTTCCCGATCTTGATTAGTCCCGATCAAGATATAACGTACAATTGATTAAGATTATTAAATTTCAACAAAATTCTTTAAATATTTAATAAAAATTTCTTTTTAAATTTACTTGTTTGCATATATACAAAAATGTATTAGTTTTTCTGGTGTTACCTTACAAATATAAATACACCCTATACAGTAATTGAAATGTAAAATATTTTCAATTTTTTTCTATGGTTAAATAAATATATATGTATATATATACACATTATTTCATTCAAAAATAAAACTTTGGCAATCTCTACTGTAACTAATTTAAGCTTTGATATGCTACCTGCGCATACAGAGGATTGTCAAAATATCTCTATATTTTTTTATACATCAGGACCAAGTCAGCACCAAACTCACTATACAACTTTCTTTTTTTTTTCTTTTTTTTTTTTTTTTTTTTTTTTTTTTTTTTGACTAATCTGAGTATTCATACGTTTGTCAAGTACGTTCGCGCTTACGCGATCGTGAACGCTTAGCGTTAATGCAACAGCATAAGGTAAGGAACGAATACAAATATGGATAAGACAATGAACCTTTAATTGTCCTCTCAATGAACATGTCGAGCTCTGCTTCCTTTTTCTTGGCTTCAGGATTTGGTTTTGGTGCTCCAGGGAACGTGATCAAAACTATACTCATGTTATCTCTACTTCCCTGAAAAGAAATCATTTTTGTAATTATTTCAAAAACAAAATTTATTTAAAAACATTTAAAAATAAATCTAAAGTTTACAAATATATATATATATATATATATATATATATATATTTAATATATTTCATGTGATTTGATCTTGAATAAAATTCTTCTTCAGTCAAGTATAAATAGAATATAATTGTTTAAGTATTGAAAAACTAACAAGAAACATAACACTTATAAAATTCAAAAATAACTGTAAATTAATGTATGTATAAATCGGTAGAAAAACCAACTCGCCGTTAAAGTGCTACCGCACTTTAGGATTTTAATTTATAAACTTGGATACTAATTTGAAAAAAGAAATCTTATAAAATAAAATTTACTTTATTATATATGATACTTATTAATATAAATATTATAAACTTAATTATTATTATATTTAAATTTAACTTAAATTTAACTCAATATAAAAGTAATGAAAACATAAGTTTTATTACTTAACAAAATTGAACTTTGAAATTAAAAAAAAAAAAAAGCAGACAAAAAACAACTTATTAAAAAAGTAACTAAATCAAGATTAAAGTTACTATTTTAGATGGTTCATTAATGTGAATACAAGAAAATGAAATTAATTATGATTTATTGAATTATAACTGCATTTATATTATTAGTAAATTATCAATAAAAATAAGAAATCAGATTCAATTAAGGTGATTTTCTACCACAGCTAGTCAACTTCAAGACTAAAAGAAAAGTATTATGCTAAAATACTAAAAATTGTTTATTAAAATTTATTTTTTAACTTATTAGGACTTTAGAAATTCTTTTCTAAAAAAAATATGTTGTAACATCAAAACATTTTTCTTAAGATTTTTACTCTCCGTTTAGCACCGCAATTTTGGAGGTGAAAATTATTTTTGTAAAATTATTACAAAGTTTCCACAAGGCCAGTTTTGCAGGTTGAAGCGATGAACTCTTCAATAGATAAACAAAACGTTAGTGGTTTTTCTAAAGTATCTCTATTATTGGAAGATCAATATCAATAATTTATTAAACTCTCTCAGTGTGGTGGCCATACGCGTAATGAAAAAATGCAAACTTTAACTTATTATAACTATTATACTAAATGGTCGATTTTGATCAGACTTAGTAAAAATCTTTAATAATATCCAATAAACAACTCCAGAAAATTTCAACTGATTCTCTATTGTTATGCATTTAGTAGAAAACCACCTTGAAATTTTGTTAAACATAAAATTATTTAAGCTTCTGACATACCTTGTATAAACAAGTATCAATGACTTGATTTGTAACAGCCTCCAAATCATCGGTAATAAGTAGTCTAGAATGTATAAAGTCGCACAGGTCTTCATTGGTCATGACATCCCAGATACCGTCGCATGCAAGTACAAGGAACTCGTCATGCTCGTCATCTCGATCACGCACAAATATCTCCGGTTCTGGTGAAACTAGCTGTTCGCATGGACCCCGGCCTTCAACATTCTTATATTCGTAATCGCCAAGCGCCCGAGAAACAGCTAAAAGACCATTCACTCGTTGAATGACGACGTTGCCACCGGCTTTTTGGATTCGCTCTTTTTCAGCAGGTAAGACTGGCTTGTGGTCGCGAGTGGAAAAGATCGGATTACCCGATCTGCAGAGAACCGCTCGAGAGTCGCCGCAGTTGGCTATGTATATATTTTTTGGTGATATAAATGCACATACCTAGAAAATAATAAAATTTTTAACTATTAACATGATTATTTAATTAAATCAAAATTTTTTTAAACTTAAGAAAAAAAAGAACAAGAGAGTTATAATTTGTTACTTAGTAAGCTAAAAAAAAATAAAATTATTTTGAAACTTGATTAGAAGACTTTTAAAAAGTTATAAAAAAGAACAAATGTTTTTACAAAATTTTAGCTGATAATTTAAATATTTTAAAATATAAAACAAAAATTTAAACAAAGCCATTCAACTAATATACTAAATACTACACACCGCTGTTGAACCTGATTTGTCAGAACCATCACACATTTGTGGAAGACCTCTCATTTTATCATCCAAACTTAAAAAGCCTGAATGTATTCCTTTTATCACATCTTCAGCTTTGAATGCTTCCGTTTGCACTATGCACTCTAATAAATGTTCTGCACTATGTGCTGACACCAAAGCCCCTGCATGACCATCAAATACTGCAAAATAACTCCAATCTGTAAGACCTCCTTCTAAGCCCGTTATTGCTCTGTGTGCATCTTCCATCTCGAGTCGCCAGCCCTGCATGCTGGCGACTCCATATTTCAGACCATTGCCTTCACCATTTTCATTGTACTTGTCTGTTTTAGGTGTATCCAAAAATGCCCCCATTACTGACTAACAAATCTCTTTCTAAAATAGTTTACGATTCTTGTTTGCTTGTTTTATTTTATCATTATTTTCCATTGACTCCAGCCATTGATAAGAACAGTTATCATGTTTTTTACCTGAAATGATATAAAACTTGGGTAAGTTTTTTTTTATATAAAAATTGTACACTAATAATATATATTATTCAGTAGTTGAATTTACAAGAATTTCATTTTCAGCTTTGAGCTTATAAAATTTTTTAATATACTATTTCAAAAATTCAAAAATTTTATAAATCTAAAAATTAACGAGTTGGCAGCAGAACTGCTGTGATATATCAAATTTTTTATCACTAACACCAACTCTTTCGCGCATACTTATGCAGTAGTTACTCTTACGCGTGCTTTTTCACTTGCTCAATTTTGAAGAGATTGATTAAAACGTGTTTAGAATTAGCAACTTCACTTTTATAATATTATATTGTAACTCAAAAAAACGTACATGTCTTAAATCGCTAGTTTAATTACTTAAGACGTAGCTTAGTTCCAATAATCAGTCAACTTTAACATAGAAACAGATTTTTTGATGAATCATGATTTGTAATACTATCATTTTCATTCAACCTTGTTTGCACTCAATTTGAAATTGTATAAACTAAAAAAAAGTTTCCAATGATACATAAGCAATTAAACTCGCAACTCTCTTATTATCAAAATACTCTCTGCAGTTGTTAACTTTCAACGTTACAACTCGAGACGAAAAATTATACTTAAGTCAATAGAAACCACACAACACGCATAAAAACACGCCGTATAATCGCTAAAAAAAACTTATTCTCAATCATGTGACTCTAACAAACAAAAAAGTTATCCTCTTCTTAATACGAAGGCTTAAAGAATTAAAAGCTAAAAAAGATTTAAAAATTACGGCTTCTCGTTACCTTGAAGATCACAGTAATTTTCACCTCCACATTTTCTTCTAAACAAAAAAAAAAAAGAAAAAAAAAAGAAACTTGTTAAACTAAGTAAAAGCGATGGTGGTGTTCGTCGTCTTCTCGCCAGTACGCACTCTGGGGCTCAGAGTAGCAAAATCAATTTGCTCGGGCGAGAGAGGAGGAGGGGGAGAGGACCGCCGCCGTCGTTTTCCTAGGGAATTTTCGCGGAGAGATAATCGCGTGCGCGCGCGAGAAAGATATAGCGCGTCGCTATATTCGTATAAACTCCTCCTCTTCTGACGTTGGATCATCAAGTATTTTACCCAAAAGTTTTTCCCAACTTCTAGTTGAAGCGCCGAGATATGTTACTGAAAATAGCGCAGGTTGGCACGCAACTCCGAATTCAGACAACTATATCTACCTAAAACGACTCTTTGGAGCAGCGGCTCGCGGCACTTCCTATATTTTCTGCTTGTTTCTGCCCGCCTCTTAGTTTTAATTTATTTCATTTTTTTTTTTTTTCTTATTATTTAAATCGTAATTGAGTTTATGCAGATGTTTTTTTAAATCAGTTGACAGTCGTTTATGGATTTATTGAAAAAATGGAGAAAAAGAAGCAAGAAAAGCCGGCGTCGAAAGGCTTTATACATTAAGAGCATGCAAATTTTGCGCGCGCGAATATGAGGTTATGGCAGGAAGAGAATAACTACTAGCTCCAAATGAGTCTGATTTCATAAAAAATAGCACATCTGTTAAAAAAAAAAAAAAAGAATTAACTTTAGTTGACAGGCCTATGCGAACAAAAATTCAACTTACGTACAATTTCAATTCGTTTTCCACACATATACTTTCCCCTCAATACCTTATAGGCTTACTAGTATGATATTTAAACCTCTATTTTCACACGAATTGCAAGAACTTCACTCCTCATGTACAAGAATTTTTTTTTCTTCATTCACCTCCAAGCTAAGTGTTTAGAACTACGTACTTAACCGATAATTCACCCTCACGGATTCAGTACTTAACCCCCAATTTGCAAACACATCCACACTGACAGCCACTTTACCTTTAAAAATTATCCATTCAATTTTTTTCAGCTAACTTTATTCATAATATTTTCAAACACGCTGTCAAACTGCTACAGAGACAACACCTTTTCCTGTCTTCGTTACAACTGAATTAAAATAAAAAAATAAAAAAATAATACACACGAGAAAGAGAGATAGAATGAGAAGAGAGAAGCACGGCAACCGCGAAGTCTGTGAAGTACAAGGACAGGAGGACTCACGCGTGAATGAACAATTGGCGGTTAATTTTGAAACGTATTGTGCGAATTAGCGAATTGGCAATATAATTAAAACTTTAACTCTGCCACTGAAACTGATATTTTGATTAAAATCGTACCTGGTAAATCAAGAGGAGACGATGCGACTGCGCGCGAAAAGGAGTAACGTCATCGAGAGCCAATTGCTATGGAGTATGGACGGAAGTTGTAGATTGTACGCGTGCGCGGACTAAACGTTCAAACTGCGCGAACGCCGAACGCGGCAGCGTTGGTATCGACTATCGAGTCTCGAGATAACGAGATTCCGCTCAGGGGGACTAAGCTTTATGTTCAGAGCGCACTTCTTTGACCAAGCAATAATTTCAGGTTGGTTTTGTTCAAGCGCGATCAAAATCAGTCTGCTAGCTAGAGTCGTGTCATGATGTCATCCAAGGTCTAAGACATACGACCCCGTAACATAATAATGGTTTTTGTAATGTAAATATTATGATTTAAAAAATAGAACCTGAAAAAATGTTTATTGATCTTGCACTCATAACTTTTTTTTGTTCATGTAAATCTTTAATTTTTTTGCAGTGTACATACTATCAAATTTTATTTACTTGTAAAAAGATAGGTTTTACTCAAATCAATTGACCTGTGTTTAAAGAAAAAAAGGATAAATAAATAATATGAAATTTTTAGAGTTTGGAGTTAACAAAGTCTTTTCTACATAATCGAAATTTATTGTGTTTTTTATAAAAAATTCTTATTTTTCTATTTTTACATTACAGGAGTACACATTTGAAACAATATTTTAATTTAGAGTTGTGATACTTAAGCTCTAAGACATACAACAAAATAATGGTTTTTGCCAAAAATTTTACTAAAAAATAATGTAATTGTATTAAAAAAAAGAGTTTATTGGTCAAACTTGAAACTCGTAATAAGGAATTAAATAATAAAAGATTTTAAATTGTGAATAGATCGAACATTTTTTTAAATAAATTGATAGAAAGAAAAAAAAAAAAAGTTTTTCTCAAAAAGATTGAAAATCATAACTAATTGGCTGGGTTTGTAGAAACAAAATTTTTATTTTTATTTTTTATTCATACAAACACTGGTCCAAAAGTAAAGTATAAAAAGGTGAAAAAAAGTTAAGTCATGTATGTACTTAAAATCTAAGAAAGAACTATGTGGAAATTTGCAAATCAATCAAAGAACCTAAATCTTTGAATCAGATCTCACATCAAAATCTAATATGCAACTATTTAACAAACTTAAATATACATCAAAAAAACAAAATAATTATTTATTAATGTTATATAAATTATTAAGTTATTCTAGGTGATGTACAAGTCTTAAAAAATACATCTCTGTACTTATTGAAATCATCGTTATTAATTTTACAAAATTCTTTATGAAAGTATTTGATATGAAAACTCCCAAGTTGAATCTCTTATCTATACTTAAAAATATAAACTAAAATTAACTTTAATTTGTCAAAATAATAAAGTAACTTAAAATTGTACATTTGTAACGAACTTTAAAATATATATTTTTTTTACTTGGTTTGACTCTATTTTTATATTATTTGTACATAATATTTAGACTAATATGAAAAAAAATTAACAGTTTTACGTTCTTTCTGAACTTGATATATTTTTTAGAATATATATATAGAATATATATATATAGAAAATAAACAAATCTATTTTTCTTCGTTTTCATTTAATATTTAAAAGTTTTAAACGTTTCATAAACTTGATTAACAGCTGTAACATAGTCAAACTCTTCTTTCAGATAATAAAGTTTGACATTTTTTTGTGTATAACACTCCAAAATTTTCTTTTGTTCAAAAAGTTTTAACGAATTTTTAATTGGATCCACGCAAAAACTTTCCTCTGTAAAAAAAGTAAATAAAAAATTTAGATTGTTATATAAGATTAAAAAAAAAAAAAAAAAAATTATAAGATTTACCGTATCTAACTAGGCCATGATCAAAATTCGTTCTAATTTCAGCAAGTATTTCTAGTACAAAATCTGTTTCTGAAAGACTTTGACCGACTAACTTCCTTAAACAAAAAGCACTAATTATGTAGGTATCCATAGTTGGTCGTAACATTTTGTGAAGAAATTCCATTCGTTCTGTTTGCTTGTTTGGTTCATAGTTTACAATAAACTGCAAATAATATTTTGAAATATATTAACGAAATATGGCAATGTTGTGGATGAAAAATTTTACAATTTAAAGGATTTACCTTATATTTTATTTTATCAGTAACTTCATCTTCGTACTCTTCATCTGAGCTTTCATCAAACTGCTTTGAGTACTGTTTACTCCAACGTTGTTCTTCATCAAAATTTTCATCTTCCTAAAAAACGTAAAAATCGGAAATTTAATTTATCTGATCTTAGCATAAAATCTATCATCGTGAATTTATTAAGTACTAACTTCTATCCTAGAGATAACGCCATGTACACCAAGGTTTTCAATCGTCTTTATAATGACCTGTTCGAGATTTTGACAGGGCTTGCAAAATATAAATTCAAACTTAAGTATATCGCAGATCTGCAGCGCTCTACTCAAAAGTTCATTTTGGTAAATGATAATTTCTTTATTTTCCGATTCATCTTGATTAGTATCTGAATTTTTCAGAACGTTCAACTGCGCTGTTAAAATTGTATGTAATGCAGTTACTAATATGCTATCCATCACGTAGTGCGTCAATAAAATGTTACTGTAATAGGAAAGTTCGATTACATTGGGTAAACAATAAACTGGCTGAATGATTGTGACGATTTTTGATTTAAGGCTTTGACCGGCAGATGTCTGTTTTATTATTTGCTTTTGTTGCTTTACTAAACGAGGTCCCAAAATTTCCAACTAAAAATAAATTTAAAAAGTTCAAGATACATTATAAAAATTTTAAGAGCCGTAATTGTTTTATTTTTTAATTTACCGCGTGTTCCACTATGTCGGAAGGTTTGCCATGAAAAGCTAGATCTCTGTTAGCCCACTCAAGTTCTTTTCTCAGCTCATCAAATTCACTGACTAATTTTTCTAAATGACAACCTTCCTTGTCCCTAAATTTGTTAAGTAATAAGAAAGCTACAATGTTAGTTGACATGATCGGTGTCAAATCTGACCAGTCTGTAATAAAAAAATAAAATAAAAAACTTATACAAAAAAAAAAATTTTCAAGCACTAAACAAATTTTTTTTTTATATAAAATGTATTCAAATTACATTTAAAAAAGATGAAAAATAAAAAAAAAATAAAAAATAAAACTTACAAGTAAAATTTATTTTTCATTCATGCACCTCATTTTACTAACTCCTGCGTGCATCGCGACCAGGAACTCTAACGGATCTGCGCACTACCACGCACAAGTGCACTTTAATAAACGGCCCTTTGACGTGAATGCTTGGCGATTTTAAAATGATTTTTATGTTTAAAAAAATTTGTTACAAAAAAGTTAAAATTGAAAAAAAAAATCATTTGTGAAAAAAGATAGACGCTTTTCCCGCAAGGACTGTTGGATCTCACACGGGGAGTAATAAATCGAAGAGTAAAATCTCGTTGGCGCACATGTGCGAGCGAGATTTTAATTTATACTTGCAGGGGGCTTGAATTTTACACTTATTAAGAATCATTGTGCATTTTTTAAGCGTTTTTAACCTCGAAGAAAGAAAGTTACACTGATTGAAATTACTTAAGGTACGACGTTAAAATGGTGTCAAGTAATTTTTCCACTAATGTTGAAATTTAACAAATTAAGTGCTTTGTTTGTGTTTTATTTCTTACCATAAGTAACATGCCGGGCTATTTGGTCGACGAACTGGCGGTGTTCTTCAATAACGTCAGTTCCAAAGGGTGAACTCGAAGACAAATGTCTTTCTATGAGAGTATTCTCATTCAGTTGATTTTGATGAGTTTGAAGATACGTTAAAATTTCCTGTAATCACATTTTTGTTTTTTGTTGATAAAAGTAATAAGTTCAATTCATTAATTTTTGATCAATCAGTTTTTTAAGTTTGCTTTCATAAATATTATTTGATTTATTTTAACTTTTTAAATGTTTACACATTTATTAGTGCATTTTTTCAAGTATTGACGAGGCTCATGAAAATACAAAATACAACTATATGTGACTCGAAACTTACTTAAACTAAATTTATTTTACAAAACCAACTCACCGTTAAAGAAATCGCTTGGCCAACGTTCACCTTGACAATTCCATAATTTCCAGACAGGATATTCCAAAGTCCTTTGATAGCCGAACCGAAGGTTTCCAATTTTTTGGGCTGTCCCAACTGCTCTCTCACAAAGTTTCCATCCACCAGCCTATCGTAGTTCACGGACACGGGTACGAGAAGCGCGTCTTCTATGGCCCCGTCCACAAATGCGTCGACAACGACACTGAGTAAACCGCCCTGGGGCATCCGGGGTTTTCCGGTACGGGTTCGACTGCCCTCGATGGAGAACTCCAGGTTGTGTCCGGCGCGAAGGCACTCCACGATGTAGGTGTTAAGAGTCGTACGGTACAGCGCGTCCTTGCTACCGGCGTTCGCATCGACGCGTCGCTTTACAAAGAACGCACCCAGTCCGCTCATCAGCCGACTGTAAATTGAAGTTACAAGGTTGGTTTAGGAACGATTAAAGTTTGAAGTGACTACAGGTCATCCCAGATTAAATATTGCTTAGAAAAGTTTTCTTTTATGATTTTAAACTTTTGTGGTTTTCAGCCATTTTTGAAAAAAAAAAAAAAAAAATTAATTATTGAATATTATTTTCCCAAAATTCCGTAACTAAAAGCAGTCTCTGTTTATTTATTTGCTTACCCAAAGATGGGAATTCTCAAATTATCCCCAACGGCGACCAGGGGACATTTGATGTTGTTCGTTAAAGCCATGAAGCTTATCAACATGTAGTCCAGATAGCTCCTATGCTGAGGCAGGAATATCAGGGGTAGATTCGACTTGCTCGCTTGTTTGACTGTCTCAACTTGTTGACAGTGGATACCCGCGCACTGAATGGAGTACGGTAAAAACTTGTACATGGTCCAGGCGACTATTCGCAAAAGTACGTCGCTTATCTTACTTTGCATGCACTCGAGGATCAACCAAGCCCGTTTTTCCATTTCTCGCAGGGAATCTTTTTCAGGAACATCGTAAGACTGAGATATTTCGCGCGCAGACTGAGTAATAGCTTCCTGCAGATGTTTGTCGCGAAGAACCTTGAAAATTAATTTAAATTATTGAAAACGAGTAAAAGTTTAATGATAATCAAAGAAAAAAAATTACTTACAACTTGGGTAACTCTAGGGTAGTTATATTTCTTAAAACTGTACACGTTAGATGAACACGAAAATAACTTTGGTAAGATACCCGGTCTACGATCCACATAAAGTAGATTACTTATTTTTGATTGGTGCTGTTTTGAAGCTGTATTAACAAAGGACTCCTGAAAAATATAAAAAATTTAACATAATTTTTATTTTTAGTAATAAACTCTATATATTTTTTGAAAAGTTATTAAATTAATTTAACAATATCAAAGCAAATTTTTTTTTTTTAAAGTAAATTTGACTGAAATTTGTTATATAAATAAAAAATTGTTACCCTTGAAGTCGGCGTGCAAGTGCCACAGCAGAAATATACAAAGGACTTATTTTTATACGGATCGGTGACGGAGACTTCAGACTCTTTGATTTTGAAAAGGGCATTGTTTCTTACTCCTCGCGCTTGTTCTTTGGTTTGAATGGCGCGTCGTTGTATCGCGAGACCGGCTCTGCGTAATTCTGAAACTAAAAAAAGAAAAAAAATGATTTAAAATTAAAACTTTTTTTATTTTTTGGGTTCAATCAAGTTATAAGCATCACCATTTGTGGACAGTGTCGATGAATCACCATCTGCTATGAAAGCTGCTGGATCATTAGAGTTGAACTCCCAAGTCGCGTAAGTCTCTTGACTGAAGTTTTCTGCCACACCTACCATTTTGGTGGCTCTGTAAAAAATTTTGAAGAAAAATGATTTTTATTCATTTTTCTGAATGCATGCAGGTTTTTATTACTTAACTTAATATTTTAACGGTTTACGAAGATAAAAATAAAAATGGCTAGTGATAAAAGAATAAGAATGTGATTTTTGTTTAAAAGCCTTGTTTTTGTGGTACTTTTACCACGATGAACGTGAAAAACAACTGATTTACGAACGGGCAATTCTCCGAAAAACCATAAACACGTTGACGTTATACACGTGTATAACGATAACTGTGCACAGTTATCCAAGGAGCGCTCCGTGCACGCCTCGATGGTTGAAATTTTTAGTAACGTTGACGTTTTTTTTTTTTTTTTTTTTACTCCATCACAATAATTTTAAGTTTTAATTATCAATCACTTCATAAAAGAGAGAGCTCGAGAAACCCTCACACCCTTACTGCATCCATGTACACTGGCCGGACACCACATCGTTCCGAGGTTTGAACTGGCGCTCGAAATCTGACCGTCAGTCTAAAATTTTTCTAGTGCCAACCTTCGCGTCACGAACGAACTAAAAATATTATCTTTCCTAAAGTGAGGTTAGAGAGTCGATGTAAATGATCGAAATTAATTTCTACTTTTGACTTTTCACTATCAACGAATCAAAAACTCAATCAATGAATGATTATTAATTTTTTTAATAAAAAAGCTTGAAAAGTGAAAAGTAGAGATTAATTTCGATCATTTACATCGGCTCTCTAACCTCACTTTAGGAAAGATAATATTTTTAGTGCATTCGTGACGAGAAGGTTGGCAATAGAAAAATTTTAGATTGACGGTCAGGTTTCGAGCGCCAGTTCAAACCTCGGAACGATACGGTGTCCGGCCAGTGTACTTATCGAATGTGTAGAGAATTGTTAAAGCGATAAGCACGCGCTTTTACGATTATCTATTCTCTATTCTGCTGCAGCAGAAAAAGGATGCGGATATGTAAGTATACATTCAAAGAGTTTCATGACATATCACATTCCGTTGAGTTTTTTTTATTGCAAACAACGGTTATGAGATTTTTGTTAGAAAAATTAAAACCTTCACAGATTCTCAAATTAAATTAGCTTTTTTCTATATCTATTGATAGCTGACGAAATGTGAAGTCTAATATTTTTCAACTATATACCTATGTATAAGAAAAATTGCTACAATCACCAAAAATAAGAAGAGAGTATAAATTTTGTAAAAAAAAGCTCAAAAAGTTAGAAAGAAAAAAAAAATTGTTAGTGTTACGAACCCGAGACGTCTCCGGTTAATTAATTAGCTTACATTTTTATTATGATGAATACAAAAATATTAAAAATCCTTACCTTGGTAAAAACAAGTGACGTAAATTCCAAAGTCAGTCAGAACAAAAAGTTCTGAATCAACGCTCTAAGAAGCATTGAAACAAAATTTTGATATTTTTTCTTGAAATGAAAATAATTAACTTTCTCAAACTTCACTCGGTAAGAAAATTGAGAAGAAAAAAATTACTGTTTCACTCGAAACACAAAAACAACTAACTATGAAGCTGATTTGTTTTGGTCGAATGACATTCACATTACTAGGTTATAATCAACCACTTTTCAAATGATGCAGTTTCCGACTTAATTAAGTATCGATACCCTTTTTCCCTCTTAATTTTTTTAAAGTAAAATTCACTTGTTTCCAAAAAATAAGTACTTCTTGTAGATTTTTTACTTTGGAACTCTCCGGACAAACAAAAACTCAGCTTAGCCTAGACGCGCGCGGCTCGTTCAAGTTGCAACCTGCATGCCACTGCATGCAACGCAGCAGACCTGCAGACGAACTTTTGCTGCGCGCGCGCGACCTCGCGCAGCCGCCAACTGAACTGATAACTCAACGTCAGCTGAGGAGCGGGCCAGTGATGAATTCGATAGTATATAGTGATATTGTATACATATAGAGATGTAACATGATGCATTCATAAGTTGCATCATTCAGCATTTTTTTTAGTTTTTATAATTGTTGTCTAAATAAATGTTATTAAACTTATCATTCAAAAAATAAAAGTAAGTTTTGAATCAGTTAACCTGACAATTGTTTCAGAATTTCAGAAGAGATATGCTTGCCATACATAATTTTATTACATTTTAATTTTATCTTTATAGAATATTGCAATGACTTATTTGTTGAGATATTACAAACGTCTACTAACAAAATATCCTTTACCTATGCAAGCTGTGCAGGCTGGTAAGAAATATATCATTTCTTAGAAGTTTTCATAAATTAAGTAATTTAATGATTCTTATTAAAAATACTTAGGAGCTCTGATGGGTTTGGGAGACCAAATATCACAGAATTTTATAGAAGATAAATCTTTTAAAAATGTAGATTTTTTACGTACAGCACAGTTTGCAACTGTTGGGTTTTGTCTTGTTGTAAGTAACAAGTTTTTTTTTTTTTTTTTTTTTACAAACAAAACAAAAAAATTCATTTCTGATTTAAATTTTAAAGAAAATTGTTTATGGAAAAATATTATATCATGTATATAATTCATATACTTCATTTTTTCTAAGATTTCAATGTATTGAAAATGAAAAATCAATTTATTTCTAAATTTAACTATGTTGGCAACAAATTCAAAAAACTTAATTTGTTGAATGAATTAAAAGAAAAATTATTTAATTTAGGGCCCAGCAACAGGAACTTGGTATAGAATTTTAGATAAATACTTTGGTTCAAAAGGTACTTTGACAGTTTTAAAAAAAGTTATTTCTGATCAACTATTATTCACTCCACCATTCTTGATATGTTTGTTAAGTGCAATTGGTACAATCCAAAAAGGAATTAGTAACTTAAAAATTATACAATTAAAATTAAAGGATGAATTTGTAGACATATTGCTGAATAATTATAAGGTTCTTATTTGTTCTTTTTCTATCAATTAAAATACAACTTTTAAAAGTTTTATTTAATATAATTTTTTCCAGTTATGGCCAATGGTGCAGCTAATAAACTTTTATTTCGTTCCACTTCAGTATCAAGTTTTGGTTGTTCAGATAGTAGCTATTTTGTGGAATACTTATATATCATATAGAACAAATTTAAGTAGTTCTAAAGAAATTATGTAAGTATGTATGATAAAGTAATTAAGTACAAATTAGGTTTTTGTAAATATTTTGTATATTTATAAATTATTTCAAAAAGAATAGTACTTGTTCATTTAAAACAAAACATTTCAACAATATTACAAGGCAATTTATAGATGCTAATAATTTGCATCACTTATAAAAACTTATTCCCCAAAAACACATAGGTTTGTTCAATTAAGACTAGTAAAACAGTATTCTCGTATGTTACAGTAAAATTATTTTAATCACCTTCCATGATTTAATAAATTCTAAACATTAATTATTAGTTGAAGTCCAAAAAACTTTTTTTTGTTTTATAGCAACTTGGACATAGCTTCTGCTGATGCTCATTTAAAGAATGTATTTGTATGTTACAAATATGTCTATATACTATACAATAAAATTATTTAAAAAATATGAAAATGATAATAATACATTTGGCTTGATAATTTCATTCTTAATCTGGATTAGGACAGCTTTCTGCTTTTTCCATAGCAATTGGAATCGTTTCTGTAGTTTTTGAAGTTGTGCATGGACCAAGTAATTCAGGACATGAAATTTTATTTAATTCAATATTATGAATTTTTTTAAGTAGATCGTAGTTAATTTTTTGTGATATTCTAGAGTCTTTCCTAAAAAATTAAAAAGTACAGTTGCAATTACTAAATATAATTTTGTGGTAACCATTATTGAAAATGAAATAATTTAAAGCATACTGATACTCGGGATGTGTAAGTACTTCTTTTCTTAACCAGCCAGCTGTAGTTAAAAGTTCACCAGATGATCTTCTTTGAATTAGTTTGAGATACCTTTGTATGGTACAGTGAGTATCTGCATCAGCATCCATACTAGAAAGATAAGAATTAACCAATGGGATCAAACCAGGGAATGTGCCTTCCTAAAAATACAGTAAAAAAATTGGTAAAATTTTCAAGTTGATTTTTACGAAAAATACTGATAAAAAAATTACCTTTCCATTTACAATTTCATCAATTGTATATTCTGTATATTCATCCTTAATATCTCCTTGCTGCATATTACTAGTAATGTCTCGTCTAAACCAAAATTTTTCTGATTTAACAGAATCTCTTTTTTGTGCTCTTGCCATATTATCATCTACTTTACTTATTGGTATCAAAAGATTAAGTTTATAACTAAGAATAACTCTTGTCAAAAGAACTACAAAACAAACAATTGCGGCATTTTCAAAATCAGTAATTTGTACTTCACAAGGCCTGAATTCAACTCTCCAACCAATTGAAGAATTGGAGGGTGGTGGCTTGAACCTCATAGTTTGCCAGTTTGTAGACTGTATATTCTAAAAATAATTTGAAAAATCAACACTTATAAAATGATTCATCAACATTATTAATTTAGAAAATATGGATACAATGCATTTTAAACTAAATCAGTTTTTTGAAAATTATGAAATAAAATAAATGATTTAAATTTTTACCTCAAAATGATCAGTATCTTCTAGGTCATTTTGCTGAACTTTTTCTGAAAACAATGAAACTGTATCTCTAATAAACAAATGGGCCACATGTTGTGCAAGAAGTTTATCAATCCCATTATCCAAAA
Source organism: Encarsia formosa (assembly GCA_038277355.1). Taxonomy (NCBI): domain Eukaryota; kingdom Metazoa; phylum Arthropoda; class Insecta; order Hymenoptera; family Aphelinidae; genus Encarsia; species Encarsia formosa. The sequence continues at coordinate 9,843,690 of CM076188.1, forward strand.
GTTGTTTATAAATATCTTCATCATAAGTTAGAGGTACATCATTATATCTGGCTCCTTGTTCACTCAAATAAGAATCAATAGAGTCATATCTAGATTTGCTGATTTTAAATTTATTTTCTTTCAAAGGTTTGAGTCCTCTTTCTTCTTTAGTTCGACAATCAACAGAAGAAGAAATCACATTCCATCGGCAGTCAACATCAGTCACATAGCCTCTATAAAATGGACTAGCAGCAGTTAAAGCCAACTATTAAACATAAAATCAATTTTAACTGCAACACTTGCATAAGTATCATGATAATTAAATTAATATAATAATTTATCAAAGATATGAAAGCTTGAATGTTCCCAATTTAAGAAAATTGATGTTACCACAAACAAAAGTCCATAGTTATAAAGAAATTATAATTTATGTATAATAATTACCATTATGGGGCACAGCGGAGTTAATTGATCGTACAAAGTTCGTGCCTCTTCAATATTACATGCTTGAAATGTAAGTTGCAAACAGCAACATCCCATTCCAAAACCCATTGCATCCATGTAAATATGATTTTCCAAGGCTGCTTTTTGACTGGAGCCATCATCTCCATATTCTGCTAGATTTTCTTTAAATGGTAGTTTAACATTTTCATCTTTGTAGACTGAAAAAAATTATTTAGCAGATGTAATTATTTATTACAACTTTAACATTTTCCTAGTTTAATAATAAAATTGAAAAAAAAAAATCCTTAAAAAAATATAAAAAATTTGTCAATAACAAAAACTATATATTTTTAATTAATTATTTCTCATTTTCTGAATAGTATTTAAATTTTTGCTTTTATTTTTACTCCAAAATTTTTACCTCTAATCAATAAGATATATAAATGTAAGTACAATCATTGATAAAGAGTTTATAACACAGAGATAAATGAGTTTTAACTAATAAACATCTAAAAATTAGGAATAAGTTTAGCAATGATTTTACTTGGCAAATTAATGGCCACTTTTTCTCCTCTCCGACATCGAATATTTCTTGTTAACGTTTTAAATCTTGGATGACCTGAGATGGCTTCATCAGGAAAAAATAAACTTCTAGATGCTCCTGATTGAGGAGTAGGAGTAGCTGCAGGGTCTGTAAAATCTGGAGCACCCAGCCTGCACATTAAAAAACCATTTAAGTTAGACAAAAATAACTGAAATTTTTAAAATTTTATTGAAAAAAAAAAACCTTGGAAAGTTTGTTATTGACATTAAGGCTTCTCCAGGCTCTAATAACTTGCTGGCTTCTTGTCGTCTATGTTGCATGTTTGCTTCAACAACATTGAAATGTGCCAAAAACCCTCCATAAGGTTTTCCTGGTGTTCCTTCTAGCATGTATGCTCCATATTCTGCTCGCCAAAGTGATTTCACATTGCTTTACAAAAAATTTATTTAAATATACATAACTATTAAGTTATAATTAAAAATTAAACTCTTAAACAAAATTAAATAAAAAAATGTATATAACATTTGCTGATTATTTATTTAATACTATTTTAAAACTACTGTGTGCTTTAAATATATTATAATTACAATATGTTCACACTTACTCTGGATCATTATGTTCTTTTTCTTGCAACAAAGTTAAATATTTTTCTCCTCTAAGAGATACTTTTGCAGTTTTTTCCACATCATTGAACTTCACCAATATATATTCTACCTAAAAAAAAAAAGTTTATATCTTTAAATTAATTCTTAGTAAATCATAAAAAATTAATTCATTATGTCTAATATTTGAAAGACAATGAAAAGAATTACACAAACTTTATCTTTGCATCAATGTAAAAAAAAAGATTAGGAAAAAATAATCAAGGACACTAAAGTAACAGAATATTTATTGTTCAGTATTGGTTTACAAATCCTTGATTTACAGTATATTTTTTAATGTTATGTAAGTTAAAATTAATATACAATTTATAAATATTAGATTTTATATAAATTGTAAAAAAAAATTATATGTTTAAAGTCTTTATAAAAAGTAAAGACTGCTGTTTGTCACTGTAAGAACAAAAATTCTATCAAGATAACAATCAATGCAAACTGAGATTTATAGATAAAAAAAGGCATTTCTGCAAATAGATGCATTGCACAATTCATCTACAAAATGATAACAAAGAAAAGTAAGCATGATAAAGCAAAAACAGAAAAAAAAATTGAAATTGAATGGAATAAAAAATAAATGATTATATTAACAATCAAGAGACATTTATATTGGTCTTGCAGTCTAGTGAAAATTTAACAAGTTAGTGAGAAAAAATTCTATATTTTATTTGATACAAAAGTTTCAGGAAATTTTTATTACAATAAATTATTATAAATACACAAGAATCAAAAAAGAAACTAGTCAATATTGAATAATTTTAAGACTGTTATTACACTAGCAGAAATTAATTAAAAAAAATTCATTGTACCTTTTATTTTTTATAATCTACTTATTTTTTTTTTAACTAAGTTGTCACAATGAAGTAACACCAAAGAAGCATTGAAAAAAGTGACAAATACTACTTATGAGTTAGGAAAAAAAAATGACAATTGTAAAAACCTCATCTCCCCATTTGAGCACATCACCCTGACGGTCTCTGAGTTTCTTGTACAGGTTAATAAACTGAATGATTCCATGCTTTCTCACATGATCGGCATGATTCTTGGTTTGCTCCCAGGTTAGAGGACTACCCTCCGACAGCAGACCCATGTTAAATCCTCACTCTTGAAACACAACAAATACTTACTTGCTATGTGTTTCACAGTGTTCGAAGCAAGGATTTACTTAGTATGTAGGTACAGAGCTCACGTGTGTAACGAGCAAGCACTAGACTAGATATACAGGTACACACACCAATCTTAACCGTTGCAAATGCATCGACAATGAACTCTGCAGCGTGCAGTGTGCTGCTACATGCAATGCACTTGTTACGTCGAACACGCGAATGTAACGATAAAAAAACCAACCGATCGAACTTGTAAAAGTAAGATCACAATGTGCAACCGCGCAAAGTTTATTTACTTTAGAATGTACACGCCCGGCAGTGCAGGTGATAAGAGAAGCGTCGTCAGCTATTTGTATTTATCAGTACTCCGCGGTCAGCCGGACCGAACGCATCAAAGGCAATCGAAGGATTCGAAGGCGCTTTACCACAGCCAGGTACAGCTTACTGTACAGTACAACTGAATGTTTACAATGACAAAAAAAAACTCGGAAGCGCCTGCTGCACATGAACACGCTGCTCTGGCCTCCGCGCCGCCGCCTTTATTACGAGAATGACACGCGGTTAATTATATGCATAGGTATATCGCGCTCATGAGTATTGCGTGTACGTGTACGGGCGCAATGACTGGCTTTTTATACTGATCGTTATTGGTGTCATCTCAATTTAAAACAGCTTTCTCTTTATATTTTATTACATATTTCGAAATTTTACACCAAATTACGGGAATATTTTAAAATAAATTCTTATCTCGAATTTTCGTAGAACCACTTGCTCAATGTTACGTGCTTTTTAAAAAATATTTTTACAGAAATTAGCCAAAAGCTAAAAAAAGAGTAAGACTACTTATCAGTGTTTTAAAATATGATGATTGCAGTCGCATGATTCATTTGTCTGATTCACATAGACATTTAATTTAAAGTTGTTATTTTTTATACATATTTTATTGTTATTATCATCATTAATTTCAATTCAATAACAAACAAAAAAGGAGTAAAAAATATATTTTTCTCATCTAAAAAATACACCTGAGTACCTATAGATTTTCCGTTTATTTTTATTTTCTAAGTCGTATACATATGATTGATTTGACGGGTGAATTTTTTTTTATCTATCGTCTATTTATAAAAAATTTTTAATTATCTTTCGGTATCGTCAATAAATTATCAAATTTTTATATGGAATGTAATGAAAATCGATTGCATTATTTCTCTTTCTTTTAGTTAATACTGAAATAATTGCAAAAAAGCCAGTAATAGGGTTTCGTGAATGCATTTTTTAGTAAATTCAAATTCTGGGCAGGTTTTCAAATAAATTAATTATTTTAAACTTATATGCTTGAGCTTGAGTACAAATTTTTGTTTTAGAGTACCTCCCGGTAAATTTAAATTCGAGCCGACGTTATAAAATATTCGTACGGAGCTGAGTATTTAAATATACCTCTAAAATAACAAAAATAAGGTAAGTGTGCCTAATATGTTATGTTAAGCGAGAGTGGATGTTGTGGCTCGCCAAATTAATATTTTTTAATGTTTAAGATCTCATTTTAAAGCTTGATCCAAGAGCTTTCAAATGAAATTTTAACCGTTTGATTTTAATCAGTTGGGCCAAAGTATCATTGAGTTTACTAAAACGTAGTTTTTTGACATACCAAAAATTAATTTTCCTAATATGGCCACCTCCTACTCAGCCATGACTTTTATTTTGATCTGTTGGTTCATTTAAAGTTCCGGAATAATTGTTACTAAAAAGTAGTTAAAAAAGACGAAAATTCTGTGACCTAAGTACTATCTCATGCGTTGTCCTAAGCAATTAAGAATTTGTATCAGTAAATTAAGTAAAAAAACTTCAAGTTCAGTTTCTGCCTCTCGTCGCATGGATTCAGGGCGAAGACGTCTTCGATTCTGAGCAGCGTTTTCAAGTTCATCGAGTCCGTAATGATGATTTGGTTCTCCAGTTCTATGACTACAACTTAATCAAAGTCCATCCATCTCCACTTGCATCCAGTTCGATCTAGACAACGTTTATCAGGCTCCAGTTGTCGACCTTCTCGATGTCGATCCCGTTGACGTACTTCATGGAGACTTTGCAGTTCCTAAAACAGTCAATACAACTGGGTACAATGTTTTTCCCTGGAGACCGTGGAAAGCCACGCCCACGTACTTGTCGTCGGCGATAATAAAGCCCAAGGGTCGCGCTGTTTGGCGTGAGGTTCGGGTACATACGCTCAGCGGAATAACCCTAGTCAAGGATTTAAAAAAAAAAAAGCCCAAGGGTCGCGGTTATGTGGCGTGGGTAGACGCGTTCCATCACTCCGCCGAACGGGTGTGTCCAGGATGTTTCTGTAGCCGGGCGCATGCAAGGGAGCGTGGTGATTCCTATCTGGGGGTGGGTGCACCTCGTTGATTGTTCTTCCATAGCACGGACCTCTCGTGGAGACCTTCCGTGTAGCCGACTTTGTCCCGAATATCATCGGTGCTTTGGGCGACGGCTTTCCGTTTGATGGTCAACGACTCAATTCTATGATGAAGATGTTGACACTGCAATCCTCCAGGTTCCAAGCGTGCTGCAGTTCCTTTTTCCGGGACACGCAGGGCATGTCAAAAAGTATGTCGAGACGCTTTGACTGTCGAGATGATTTGACCAAGGATTTGACGTTGTTTACATTTATATGGTACCAAGATTCATTCTTAGGAGAGGATTCGTTAACAAGGTCTAATTGAAAAACAAACTTCAAATTCTTGCTTATAGCGCAGCCAAAAACCCTTTTGTATACCAATTTACACCATTAGCTGAAGAAACAGTAATTTTCAAATTTAAATAATGAAAATTATAAATATATTTATACATAACATAATTAAAGTCAAACTTCGTGAACTTCGGAATAATTATACTTATAATTAGCCGGTAGCGCGAATGATCGCGCCACTTTGACAATTGGCCCCTGTATGAGCGCCGCCATGCATTCTTTATTCTTATTTCGTAATTTAGCCAAGGTTCGTATACTATTGTATGAAAATATTATTTAGTGTTAAAATTATAAATTACTACTACATTTTTTTACAAATTTCTTATAAAATTGAAAATGATTGTAATAGATTCTTTAAAAACAAAGAAAGTTAAAGTTTGCTGGAAAATTGAGTCTATATTTTTAAAATGAAATTTATAGTTCAAATTCAGAGGTTAAAATGACACGTGGTCATAGCGTATTCATAATTTTTTTTAATAAAAATGTTTAATTTTTAGTAGATAAACATTTAATTCTTGCTCTTTCCAAATAATAATACTAAGTAGTTTTTAACAAATTAAAAAATAGAATCGAAGTAATTTTCTATGAGATATAAATAATTTTACTTATTTTTTGTGTGTTAATTTGACACATTTAATTTTCAAAATTTATTACTAACTAAAAAAAATTTTTTCAGTCCATAATTACCGTAAGGTATTCCTACTTACTTCAAGATGGGTAGGGAGGACAAGGCTACTTGGAAAGCCAGCTACTTCCAGAAGTTAATTGTAAAGATTTTATTTATAACATATTTGCAATTATTTTTCATTTCTTTTTTCAACCAAAAAACCAAAATTTTTGCAGCAACTTTTGGATGATTATCCAAAATGTTTTATTGTGGGAGCGGACAATGTGGGATCAAAGCAGATGCAGCAGATTCGTATGTCATTGCGTGGAACTGCAGTGGTACTAATGGGTAAAAACACTATGATGAGAAAAGCCATCAAGGGTCATGTAGAAAGAAATGCAGCTTTAGAAAAATTATTACCTCATATTCGTGGTAATGTTGGTTTTGTCTTCACACGAAGTGATTTGGTTGAAGTCAGAGACAAGCTTTTGGAAAACAAAGTCCGTGCTCCTGCTAGAGCTGGAGCCATTGCACCTCTCAGTGTTATTATTCCTGCACAAAATACTGGTTTGGGTCCTGAAAAAACATCATTCTTCCAAGCTTTAAGCATTCCTACTAAGATTTCTAAGGGTACCATTGAAATTATTGTAAGTATGATTATTTTTTAGATTATATTGAAAAATAATTTTTATTTATTATAAAAATTTTTTGTTGTAAAATATATATAAAATAATTATTAATAACTATTTCAGAACGATGTACACATCTTGAAACCTGGGGACAAAGTAGGTGCTTCAGAAGCTACACTTTTAAATATGTTGAACATTTCTCCATTTTCATATGGTTTAATTGTCGAACAAGTATATGACTCCGGTACTATTTTTGCTCCTGAAATTTTGGATATAAAACCTGAAGATCTCCGTGAAAAGTTCATGGCTGGAGTTGCAAATTTGGCATCTGTTTGTTTGGCTATTGGATATCCTACTGTTGCTAGTGCTCCTCATAGTATTGCTTATGGATTCAAAAATCTGTTGGCAATCGCAGCTGTCACTGAGGTTGAGTTTTCTGAAGCTGCTACCATTAAAGAATACATCAAGGTGTGTAATTTTAAAAAATCAAAAAAATTCCTTACATTATCAATTTTTTTTTTTTGTTTTAAAGTCAAGTTTTTAAAAGGGCTTGATTAACAAAAAAAAAAAAATAATAAATAAATAAACTATTCAATAAATTGTAAATATTTCGATTGGATTTAAAAAATCGAACTTAGTTTATCTGATCACACTATAAATGTACTAAATGACATTTTATGATATTTTTTTTAGGACCCAAGCAAGTTTGCTGCTGCTGCAGCTTCATCTGCTCCAGTTGCTGCTGCTGCAGAAAAGAAAGAAGAGAAAAAACCAGACAAAAAAGAAGAATCAGAGTCTGAAGATGAAGACATGGGTTTTGGTCTCTTTGACTAATAATCTTTTTGATGTTTGCCTGAACATGTACACCTGCTGCACATGTTTTATGATTGACGTCTGTTTCCTAATAATAAAATGCTGATTCTTGACAAACGCACTGTTTTTTTATTTATATACTTTTTTAAAAAACCACCATTTTTTTTTAAATCAAAGTTTAGGTTCTATTTTTCTTATTAAAAATTTTCGTTTTTGATGTATATACATATACATAAATATTATTATTTAAAAACATTATAGATAAGTAATTTTTTTGTTTAAAACAAAATTAAATGATTTGAACCTCATATATTACCAATAAAAATCTTTAAAATTATTAATTTCATAACTAAAAAAGAATATACAACCTTTGTTAACTAAGTATGATTATGGTACAAATTAATTGAAATAATTTATTTCTGATCCAGCACTGAATTATTAATTGAAATTGTAAATAAGTAAATTTTGATGTTGAACATGTATAACAGTTTTCACTAGGTATTAAAAAAAAGATTTTTCTATTGATTTATTAAAATTTTGAATTTTCACCTGTCATTCTAATTTAATTTAACTGATAAATATGATGAATAAAGATTAAGATTTTCAATTAGAATCAGAATTATAGAATACATTAAATTTTAGGACATCAAAAAGTTAACAATAGCATAAAAAGAAATAAATAATTTTATTTACTCAACAATTTTTGAGAAAGTCTACATGTTTTTAAAAATTGTAATTAACATTAACTTTTTTATTTGTCATTCAAAATTACTTAGCGACTTACACAGACAAAATTTCTGTTGCACATTTTTTCAAAGTTTTTAATGCAAATTCAATATCGCTTTGATTTAAAGCAGCAGAAATACATATTCTTAAGCTAGGACGTGGATATTCTCTCTCAACTTGTAAATATGCAGGAACTATCACTATTAAATTATTCTTAAAGCACTCTTCAGAGATTTTTTTTAAAAGTTTCTCTTCCACTTCAGGAGCAAGTTTTTTTTTTAAATACACATGTTTGATAGGAGAGATAGGAGAGCTTTCGCATTCAAAAACTTTTATCCCTTTGATACCTTTATCAAAAGATAAACAATTTTCTTTAAGAATTTTAAATAATTCTGGTTTATTTTTCATGATGTCCAGCGAGGCAGTTGCTGCTGAAGTTAAAAGTGGTGGAAGAGAAGCTGAAAAACAGTAACCTTTTCCTGATAATCTCTGATGTTCAATAATAAAAGATGAACCAACACAAAAACCACCAATAGAACCTACTGCCCATTCTAAGGATCCTGAAATATTTAAAAAAGTTGGTTACAAAAGACTTAATGATTAATATTGAGTATAAAATAAAAATAAAATTTCAAGTTACCCATAATCATATCAATTTCGTGTCGAGGCACATTAAAATGTTCTGTAACACCATGTCCAGTTGCTCCAAGAGTTCCAAATGAAACTGATTCATCAACAAAAATTCGTAGCTTGTACTTTCTACATAATGCAACCAATTCCGGCAAAGGACAAATAGTTCCAGTGTTCATGTAAATTCCTTCAACAATCAAAAACTTTCTTGTTGTTTCAACTTGTTTGGAATTTTTTTTATTTAAACCAGTCTGAGTTTTCAACAAATTTTCAAGGTCATCTACATCATTGTGTTTAAAATATTTTATATTTGCTCTTGTTACATCAAGACCTTTTTGTATGGAAAAATTTACTTTTTCATCAACAAAAATCCAATCTTTTCGATTGCAATAAGCAGGTATTGCTGAAGCAATGGTGCTAAATCCATACGAATATACAATTGCTTCTTCCATTTCCATGAAGCTTGCTATACTTTCTTCTAATTCTAAGTGTACATCCATAGTACCATAAAAACCTCTTGGACCGCATGAGCCAACACCATATTTTTGTACAGATTCTGTAGCTTTTTTCTCGATTATAGGATCTTCTGTCAAGCTTAAGTAATTATGTGTACCCAAATTTAAACAATCTTTACCATCAATAACTATTCTTTTCCCAACTCTGGATGTTATTTTTTTGGGATTCAAAGAAGGATGATCCTTCTGATTATCTGATACTAATGGTTCTGGTTTCCATTGCTCTAACTTTCTGTGTAATTCGTCATTTGTAATGTTATTATCAGTTTGATTTCTTTTTACAAAAAACCATGCTGCCCAGAGAACTACAAACGCTACAATGAATGTATGACATGGAGGGATCGTACTTAAAATGTCCATAGATTCTAAAAATATAATTTTTGAATTCATCTTGACCCTTTAACTTAGTTGTTTGAAAATTTTTTTCCTTTCCAATATTTTATTTGTTAATTTATTTTTTCTGGAAAAGTAAAAAATATAAAAAATAAGGATAACAATCTATCACTTGCAGGAACAACAATTGGTTATAAATTGAATTTTTTACCAGGAAATCGCTGCTTTATTCAACCATTGTTGTTTTTTAATCTTAGGTTGTCCTCAAACATCGACCGACACTTCCTGTTCCTATACTTATCGTGTTGTTATGAATATGTCATCGGCTGATCGGCTCTCAAATGGATGTCTGCTAGTCTGCCCTCTATCAGTAGATGCACTGGGAAACACTTTACATACTTATTTACTGTCAACTCAATTGTGTACGAGCCACGATCTACGAGGCGCAGGAGGTGGTGAAATTGACTATACATATTCAATTATGCATGTATAGATATACTCGTCTATCATTGGGTCTACTGAAAAAATTTTAAGTACAAGATTGTCAAGGCTTAAAAAATTTTTTCAAAACTATTATTTTATTTCAATTCATTTAATCATAATAGATGAAATCATGATTAAATTAGTATTAAATTAATTAAATCAGTATTTTATTTTGATTAGCATGATCATTATTATTCATAATTATAATTTAGCCATAAATGGCAATGAATTATTATTAGTTTCTTCGGTTGATATTTCTTCTGAAAGCTCTAAAAAATAATAATTAATTATACACGCGGCTTATCAAATAATACATCATCAATTGTTGAAAAGGGAAGAAATAAATGAAACTTGTTTCATTTGTTCATACACTTTTAGTATTCATGTAAGCTCTACAATTAACATTTGAATGAATCAAGAATTTGGAAATACTTTTTACGTAATATTTCGAGGTACGAAACGCAAAAATATATTAGGCATTCCACCGAAGTTGTGAAGAATAAGAAAATAAATTAAACCTTTTCTGAAATGCAAATAAGTACACGACCGGGAAAATCCGTAGAGTCACGGCCGCGCGTGCTGATAATCACCGAGAAATTAGAAAAAAAAAAATCAAATTTCCGCGCCAAACAGTAAAAGGCGCTGTAATCAGTACGCGATAAAGCGCGTGCGCGGAGAAACGCTTTTTTAACTCCCTGTCGCCGCTGTTGTTAGTCCGCGTATCCGGCAGACGCCCCGGTCTCTGTATATACCTATGCAACATCTTCGTGTGTGGGTGCTGCGAGGAATGATTCGAGCAGCAGCTTAATTCTCGCGTGTGTCGAAGTAGTCGCGAAGACGCGAAGACGCGAATAAACCGTGTGCATCGGCAGCAGTGGCTGTACTTTTTTTCATTCAAGTAGTTTTGTACGGTTTCGCGTGCGAATCAGTTTAGTTCTTTTTTTTTTTTTTGTTATTCAAGTGTAGCATTTAAAGTTTAATCTCCAGCAGCGGAGGAATCTGATATAATTATCTTCCATACCCGGTACAACAGCAAGACTCAACAGGGTGCTGCGGGCGTTTCCTCGGCCTAACTTCCGAAGAGGTGAGTAACAATCGGTATGCATCATTTTACCTTTCCCTTAGGATGAAGAACTGTTCGGTTTTGGTTTGTATGTGTGTGTTGCTATCTGTGCGGATTGAGTTTACGAGAAAGGATGCATCACGCCGTGGGAAAGTTGCAGCCACTGCTCTAGATTATCTCGTTTTGCACAATTTGTGCAGTTTCACGATTCTTTATAAGGACTTGCTCAGTAGGATATACAATTTAACTTACGAACAAACTTGCTTCGTTTGACTCAGAAGTCAGGTAGATCCTTAATTTTTTTCTAGCTCCGTGTCGGCTCCTTTTTACACACGCGCTTACTACCTTTTTTTCGGTCATTGCTCTGTTTCGCTCAGCTGAGGTGCTGCCCTAGTACGTGCGCAATTGCACACATGGACTCTCGATTGAATGGAATCTCATTACTATTAATCCCATTAACATTTTTAAGTTTGCTAAAAAGAAATTTTCCCGAAAAATTGTGGACGCTTATTCTGACTCATGCAGTAGGTATCAGCAGCCCCCCAATAAACTAGTTGTAGCACCTGCTTACATTACGATGCGGCATGACGTATAACTTGCTCATTTTCTCCGTTCATTTTCGTGCACTGATCTCACTCGATGATTTCATTATCTAAGCCAGACGATATTTTAAAAATAATTTCGATAATACACACGGTAATTTTTTTTATCTAACCTGTTATTAATGAATCACCTTCAACTGGAGCTCAAGAGTTGTGAAGTTTTATGATTTATTTTTCTTCATTAGTTCTATAAGTTTTGGCAAGATTCACCTGACTTTTTATGGCAAACACTCATTTATAGAATACAAGGTCTTTTTAGAAAGAAATGTAGCTGATGCCACATTTTTATTTTTATCTCATACACCAGTTATGGATTTAAAAGTAAAGCTAAATGTTACTACCATGCTTCTAAAATAATTAACATTTTTTTAAATTTATATCTACACGAAAACATATTTTTATAAAATACAATCAATTGAATTTTACACTTTTTGAAAGCTTTTTTAAACGAAAAATTAATTTGTTTTTCGCATAATTTTTATCTTAATTTTCTTGCTCTTTGCCAAATTCGTAATAATTGGAGTAAAATGTACATAAATTTATTATATAACTAGACCATATGTATACACAGGTAAATAGCGCAGCTGCAATTATAATGAGTTATTTACATTAAAGAATAATTTAATTTAATTTTCATAAAAACAAAGTTAAAATTCATAATAAAAACTGCATGTAGAAAAAAAGTTACAGTTGTTTTTTAAATATTTTTTATGTTTTTTATTGAATTTTGACTTTATAGAAGGAAACTACTAACTTTAGAAATATAAAGCAAAAATCGTAAACGTTTATCAAATTTTAGTCTGCAAAAAATGCTTCTTTAATTTTATCAATTCTCTAAAATTTCAGAATCTAGTTACTGCAGTAATTTTTAAAAAGAAATGATTTAAGAAGAAATAATGTCTAAATATTAAAAGATTTTTTTTAATTTGTAAAAGTTTAACAATTTTAAAAGGATTAGTATTTTTCATACTCAAAACTATCAATTTTATTCAATAAATAATTTCAAAATAATTAATTTAAGTTTTCTTCAGAAATTATGATGGATTTGTTGTTTTTATTCATATAGAAACATTTCTACGACTGTTCTGATCAACGTATGAATAAAGTATAGTTGATATACTCAAAATGAGTTCAACTTAAAGCACATGTCGATGAGTTTTTAAAAAACCGTGACAAATTTTCCATTTCTCTTCTCATTAAATACGTACCGAGATACTTACCAATTAATATTAATATTACAGTTAGAAAAAAAAAACACGTTAAAAATCATGAACTTTGAATCTGCTTATAAATAAAAAAATTTTATTCTTCAAAAATATTAACTTTAAAAACGTAATATTTTTGCTGCAATTATGAATACACAGTCTGGACTTACGAATTTATCATTAATATGGATTCTATTTAATTAAGCATTTAATCTTTTATTTCATATTTTTCTTTCTGATTACTGAGGACCATGGATAAAAATATGCTTTTACTAAATTTTTGCTCTAATGCGTTGTCATGTGAAGAAAAGTATGTATAAAATACTTACTTACTCATAGTATCACTCTGAAATTCAAATTTGTTTTACTAATTATTAGTTGTTCTTACATCAGTTATTAATTTGTAATGTAAGTAAACTTTTTTCATACAAATATCGTAAATTGTTATTTATAAAACTTTATTGTAATATTTTACAAAAATTTATTAAAATTAGCATTAAAATATAATATATGTATATTAGTAAGATTTGAGATAAAATTTTGATGAAAATTTGTTTAAAAAAAAATTTCGAAATAAAAGTCCGATTAATTTAAAGTAGTCAAACATGACTATACTGACAATAAAATTATAAAATTTTTAACCAATAAGTTTAGAAAATTATAATAACTGATTTGAATGAATTTTTTTTTTTTTAATTTATAGTTACGAATAAGTCTTTTTTCTTATAACTTTTATGAAACTAGAAAAATTAAATTGTTATTTTATTTATTGATCTACTTATTCTTTTTAATTTTTATTAACAAGAATTTTGCGAAGACAAGTTTAAAAAACTGTTTAATTTTCATTGAAATTAGAAATTTGAACCTAGTATTAATTCTTCTTACTTAGATTTAAAAAAAGGATTAAGTAATCTTACTAGTAAACTTTATCGTTGAACCTGAATTATTAAATCAGCAATAGAAATCAACTCTCTGAGTTTCAATAAAAATCCGAGAAGATCCAGTTAAAACGAGATCGTTTCATTCATTGTTTTCAATTCATTGGATCGACGGCAGACAGGAAAGCATAAAAAACTGAAGTAGGCTTAAAAAGAGGCATAAAATCTGTATGTTTTTAACTGCTACTTAAACTAAGAACGATCACTGTTTTCTTCAAATTCGTCTTTCATATGTCCTCGAATCATTAATTTCAAAATTTTTCTACAAATTCGTAACTATCAAAAATTAAAATTGAATTATTTAAAAATTAAAAAAATAGAATAGTAAGACAAGTGAAGACGATGGATATGTAAAAAAAAAAAATGAGCAGGGGAGGTATATTGTTTGGAATTTAACAGCGACGAGTGTCTGCGAGCGATAATAATTATCTGGGGAAAGAGGAAGTGTAGCCGAGTCAGCTTTTCCAGTCTAGACTTTGAAAAAGAAGAAAGAAAAAAAAACGCCCTCGATGAGCTGCATGAGGAGGAAAAGGGGGTCTGGAGCGCCAATTGCACCAGCAGCATCGGGGCAAGGGATAAAATCGTATACCCTGATGCGAGCGGTGCACCTTGCGGGGGGTCGCAAAACGCAGACGCAAACGCAGTCGCAGAGGGTCGCAACAGCATCGCAGCCCAAACCAGAATCCGGAGCGCTGTCATCGTCATCCCCCGTGGACCGCGCTTCGGAGGAAGGGAGAGGCCGCGCTCCGAGGCGTGGGCTTATCAGGCGTGGCGACTGCCCTAAACCACCAGATCTTCCCTTATCTACCTCCTCTCCTCCGAGGCTTATCCGAGTTGCTCTTGTCCTGCGGGCTCGGAAGATTCGACAACATCCAAACGGTCACTGGCCAAACCGGAAGTGGGAGCCGAGAGAAGCGAGAGGAAGAGGGGTGAGGCAGGTGGGCCCAGCAGCTCGTTCGATTTTCGCCCGAGTGCAACGTTCGCGGTATATTACCTGCCCCGGTAACATGGTGACAGTGGAGTCTCATAATCTCTTCCGCGTGTGCTTGACTCCGTGCTTCTTCGATTGAATCAATCATGCTTATTTAGCCTCCAGGCTGAAATTGAGCATCCGTTAGATTTTGTGAAAGAAGAGGAAAGTTCACAGTGCTATTATAATGTGATCAAAGGTGTTTAAACGTACGTGCTGTCGCGCTGACGCGCGCGATATATAGGTACATGTAGCCGTCGTCGCGCATCACGAAGGAAATCGATTATTGGAGTAGCACTCGCTTGTTTATCGTCCCGTTTGGTAATTTGACGGGAAATGTATACAAAGAACCGGAGAGGTGGAGGTGAGAGATGATTGACCAAGAAAACAAGCTCTTGTATCCTTTTTACAGCCTTTTTTCCGCTGCTGCTAGTTGTGCTGCAGTCTTGTGTATCGATTGACCCCTCGAAATTTTTGCCGAGCCCGAGGAGGAAAAACCATTTTTTTTTCTTCTGTATTTCTTCAGACTCTTATGGCCTACTACCGCTCTTATAATGAATTGTCATTAAACTTGCCTAACTGTAGATATATTACCCAAGTTATGATGAATAGTGTCTGTTGATTTAGATAGGACGCGAGTGTTTTTATACACAGAGTGTTGCTTTTTACGTTGATAATTGAAGAAAGTTTTTTATCTGTTTTGTTGCCAATTTTTTACAAGCATTTTATGGTTTAGGATTATTTATGGCTGAAAGGAATTTAAATATAAAGGTAATGAAACATTACAAACGAATTCATAGATGAATTGATAGATGATTACAAATATATAGATTATTATTATATATAAACGGTTCGATATTGAAGTATATTATATATAGATATATGAAACAAGAAAAAAGGCTCTAATTCGAGAATTTAATAATATATTTGAAGAAAAAACTGAATGATTATATTATAAACTATATAATAAAATATATTGAAAAAAAAGTATTAGGTGTGCTATATTGAAGCAAATATTAAACGTTTATTGATATAAAATTTGTAACTCAAGGAGATTGTTGTTTTAGTAAAAATCAGTTTCAGCTCAGAGGAGCAACTGATGATTCGACTGACAAAGTAGATGTTTAAAGAAGAAAGTCAATATACGATATATAAAACTAGTTAAATAAAAGATAAAACTGTAAAAATGTTCAAGTGCTGTGTGTGCAATGGTAAAACATCGAGGCGAACAAGCCAGGAAGACGATGAAGACGAATCTTCGGATAAGTCAACTGACGAATCCTCGAGTAGCAGCAGCAGCAGCTCGAGTAGCAGTAGCAGCTCTGAAGATGAGGAGGAGGAGAGAGAAATTGAAGAGGAGCTTGCCAAAAAATTCAAGTGCCAAAATTTAAATCAGGAGGGCTCTAACGCGGTTAATGGATCCTTGAAAGAAGAAAATGGAGTGGATAGAGAGGAAATTGTGGTCGAGGTCAACGGAGATGTCAGGAGTCTTCAAAATGGTATTGCTAAAAAGGAGCCTGTTGATATGGACGCTATTAAAGAGGATGTGGCTGACATCGTTAACTGTGCCGTCAAAATGGCTCAGCAGAGGCTCGAAAAAATTAAAGAGGAAGTTGGAGAGGACGAAGATCTTTCCTCAGGCAAAGAAAGTTTAAAGGCGCCTCCGCCAGAAGAAACAAAAACAACCACTGTCATTGAACAAAAGCAAGAAAAAAGAGAAGAAGAAGAACAAAAGAAAAAGCCGGAATTGAAAACATTTGAAAGTGAAGAAACCGATGATGACGTACTTACGGTCATAGAAGACGACGAAGACGAAGGTGAGTACGAGATAGTGGATGACTCTGGTACAGAAACTACGAAGACCCATCAAATAGAAGAGATGATCAAAGAAGAACTAGTAAACGAGTTGAACGAAGAAGCCGATAGTACCCAAGAGCTCAAGGAATTAGTTGAGCCCGAAGAATCTGTCCAAGGAAGCAACGAAGAACAATCGGAAACTGGAACACCACTACCTGAACCAGAAACTAGTTACAGTCCAGCACTAACTGAGGGTGAACAATCGACTCCTCCCCCGCCCTATTGTGAAGTAGAAATCATCGAAGAAATTAAAAAGACAGAGATTTACAAAATCGAAGGCTGTATTGAAGAAATTGTAGATGCTAAGTCTGAGGCTCTTGCAGAAGAAAGTACAGACGATAAACCAATAGAAGAAAGCAAAGATGAAGAAAGCGCGTTTGACAGTATCAACGGTGATTTGCTAAACATCCCTCCTCCTGCTACTCCTCCACCCGAGTTGTCAGGAGACTCTGAAAAAAGTAGTAGTACCGAGCTTGATTTCCCTACACCGCCGCCAGTAGACTTCGACGGAATGCAAATTAATCGAGAGGATGTTGACGACACCGATGTTGAACCGGAACAAGATTTTGAAAATATTGGTAAGTCCCAGGCACCACCTGTACCACCCTGGGAAGACGAGCGAAACACTCCGGAGACTCTTAATTTTTTGCCAGCTCAAAATTTGTTGGATTCGAAGCCATCGTCCCCGGGTAGCAAAAGCTTGCCCAGTCCACCATCTCCCGGAAGTGAAACGGGCAACGAAACGGAAGCAGAGTCCAAAAGTAGCGAGGACGAGCAAACAACTAGAACAACCAAAATTAGGCCCTGCGATTTCAAGACGGCCTACATTGCTAGGACTATGGTTGATACTCAGGACGATGAGAACGACGATTCGGTTTTTGAAACTGTTTCACTTTCGAAGGATCCCGAAATCAAGGATATACCACCGCGTCCAGGTATTGACTTTTTTGTTAGTTTCGTTTATAATTAAAATTAATGATTAGATCTGCAGGTACATACACCTTGTAAGAGATTTTTTTTTTTAAGCATATCAATAAGATTTTTCAAAGCTTTATGTCAATCGAATGAGCAATTGAGAACGGGCATGCGTAGGGTATTTTTTATATTCATAAAAGCTAATTCATGCTTTGAGAGGTCATTTCAAATGCTCTAAGTGAAGCTGCATGAATGACAAGTTTACTCAAGTGGCGTAAACAGTTTACATTTTTTCTTCTAATTAGTTAAAATTTAGTAGAGTTTTTTTTTAAATGAGATTTCAATTTAAAGAAGTTTAATTTTTATTAATATTTGTTGATAGAAAATATTTACATTTAGTTCATCTAAATCATTTGACAAGTTTCTATACAATAGTATCAATTTTGCATAAATTGAAATGCTTGGTATTGTTTTGCATGTAATGTTTTTTCTAAGTAGATGCAATACCAAGAAATTGTGGCGACAGAAATGAACATAAGTAACAATAGATGTTTTAAAAAGAGAAACCATTATAAGGTCATCATTGATCGTGTACTGAAAAGTTTGTAAAAGAAAGTATTTTTTTTTTTTTTTTCTAAACAAAATTTTTAAAAACATCGTTTTGGGTTAGTATGTAAAAAATGAAAAATTTTGTTTATCACTTATAATCAATTTATGAAAGACCACTTATAAAACTAGTACAAACACTCAAAACAAATTTGAATTTCCAAATTCATGTACATCCTACGTAAATCTCTCACAGATTTACTTCATCTCATCTTCATTAAAGATTGAAATAACTCTTAACCTCTTGCTCGCATAAACTCATTAGCTCATTTTTTTGGCTTATATAATTAAACTTAAGTAACTAGAACCAGACATTATGAAAAATATCATAATATTATTGTCAAAATTCACTAATTTTTAATTTCTCAAAAACATATAAAACTTGTTACTCAAAATATTAAAGCCGTGTGAGAGAGTAGATAGGGTTTATTCTGTCCTACAGCTACCGAATCCCCGAATAAATCCAGATGGACTTACCCGAGCCTCATCCTCTTGATCCTACAAACAATGGGCATAACTTATCCACAGATCCTTCGAATCCTGTGTTCAAAATAAATGTTCCTCTTTTTCGTAAAGTTCAAAAGACTTTTAATAAATAAAAATCGGCTTAATGAATAAAAAAACAAAAACAAAAAAAATGAGAAAAAAAAAAAATGTTGTTGTACGGTGCGCAGTACCTCCGGTGCCCCGGTGGCTGTCCCAGGAGGAGGAAGACGAAGATGCGGTGCCCGAGAGCAACGGGGGCATGCAGGAGCCCCCGGCAACCCCGGTGGCCCGGGACGAGCTCGCCCTTCGCAGGCACAGGTTCTTTTCGGACTTGCTACAGGCCGCTCGCAGCACAGCCGAGCATCGCGTCAGCTTCGACCCACTTGGACCAATGGTTCTTCCCGGTTAGATTTCATCGTCATTATCATTCATCCTCACGTATCATTATAACACCTCCCGTACTTATTTTAATTAAATTAAAAATCATTAACCCTCAGTAACCATTGTGTTTTTATATTATTTACAATTTCCGTACATTTGTTAGAATATGTTTGTCACTCGTCCAACATTGAATTGTTTCTCATAATTGTTATACTTTACTAAAAAATAGACGTTCGCTAACTTATTTTTTATTTATTTTTTTACAACACAATTTTATTTTTTCAGTATCTCAATATTTTATTATTACATACTGCGTTGATGTTAAAAAAAAAAAAAAAAATTAACAACTGATAAAAGTAATTATGCAATGTTTGAACCTGTGCAATCTTTGTACCTCATTCTAGCGAACTTTCTAATTCATCTTTTTATAATTGATGTTAACAAATAAGTGTAAAAAAAAATAAGTATCAGTAGAAAAAGAAGAGTCTCATAAATTATTTACGCCAGAAGGCGAATTTCCACCCACGCGATACACCACACACTCTAATAATAGAGTGCTCTCTTTACACTTTCCCGAGCTCATGCCGGGCACTTAAGACGTCGGGCTGTCTTTCCCATATCTGCAAACGGTGTCTTTCTCTTTAACGCCAGCAGTATTAAAGTTACATGTTTCTAACCAGTAGAAACCGTATAAACTAAACTTGCATTTCTTTTTAAAACTGTACCGTCCATAGCTTGCGGCTGGAGAGATAAAAAGAGAGGGACTTTTTTTTAATAAACTGAGAGTTGTAGTGGCTCACGGTTCTCATTTAATTTTTTCAAGTGCACAGTAAAAAGAATGCATGACTTTATCTTCATTTCTGAGCTGAATTTAGTTATGATTTTTTTTTTTTTTTTTTTAATTTATGAAGACAAAAACCTTATTTTCATTTATTCGTTTGAACAAATCAATTGAAGCATGAGTAAAAAACAATTTGAAATGAGTCATCCATTTTTAAAATAAACTCCGCTGGTTAAACAATAGCGGCTGTCTGTGGTTTATCGATTTTCCAGCGCATTATTGAGTCGAGAATTCAAGCTAATTTTTTGCATGACGACACGCGAGAACAGTGGCTGCAGAGCTTGTCGCGCGAGTGTGTGAGCTGTCAAAGATGTAGCGACTTATTTTTATTTTGTGCTATATTTATATAACCCTGGCTTTGATTCCAAATTTTCGTTATAACCGACTTATGAAATTTTGTTTTCGTCTTTTTTTCTTATACATATCTACGTTTTTATTTGCATATATATATATATATATATATCCTTCGGGAATAATTTTGCATAATCAGAAGAGCTACTTCCTGCTACATTTCTCTTTTGTATCTTCTTATTAGTATCATAATGAAAAAATGGTACGAAAAAGATACCAAAATAATCTTAAAGTATTTTTTTTTTTTAATTATTTTTTATTTCAATATAAATGAAAGCTTCTGATGATGTTGTAAAATATTAATCTATAAAACTAAAAATCTAATAACTATTTAAATGAAAGATTTAAAAAAATTGCAAGTCTAAAAAATAGTAAAATGCATTTGTTGATTAAATAATTTAAGGTTGCGAGCACGACGATCGAGAGGAGCACCTAGAGGAGCTGGTTAACCGCCTCGAAAGCGTAACGAAGCGTCTCGAGCAAGTTTCGGTCGTACCGGCTCACTTCGCAGCTCCCAGTCAGGTGCAGACCCAGGAGATCGCCGTACAGACCAAGTCTCCGTCGCCCGAGCGCTCTTTATCGCTCGAGTCAAACTCCCAGTCCACGTCGTCGACTTCGTCCACGGGATCCCGCACCTCCGTCGTCGAAGTACAAGCCTGTTGCAAAAGCATGTCGGTCGCCGGCTACGAGGACCTACTGGCTGGTCCGGTACAGGAGTACCTTCAGCTCAGCCAGAAGATCGGCGGTGATGTTGCCACCCACAGCAAACTCGTCGACAAGGTTTTCCAGTAAGTTTTCGTTTTGTTTTTTTAAATATTTTCACTCACACCGAGTCTTTTTTTCTTCAAAGCCTTTTTTATTTTGAAACCAGTTTAAAATAGCTCCCTCGAGTATTCAAAACATGAGCTTTTGTATAAACAATATTCAACTTATTGGAATGTATCAAAATTGTAATTTCAAAAAAAAATTGTTTAATCAATGAAGCTTGTGTAATTAATTAATAAATTTAATAGTTGGATTCATCAACTTTTTTTGTTAAAATAACTTTGAAGATTACAACTGAACAATCATGATTTAGTTTCATTAAAAAAGGAGAGTTTTATTTCAAGCATTAAATGAACTTTCTAATTGGCGAGTCTTAATTGATACACACATTAGTTATAAAATTTATGTGTGGATTAATTACAGTCAGAAAAAAGTTTACTCTGTTTTTAAATAATTTAATTCTAAATTTTAATAAATCAATCTCATTTATCGACAGGATCCAACTGAATTTCTTGAAAACCGCAACAACTCGAGCAGCTCCAACGAGTCAATCCGAGCAGGTGTCGCTTCTCGGTCCTACTTCGACCCAGATCCAGGAAATTCAAGAGTTCCGCGAGAAGCACAGAGGATCGCCCTTCTTCAATCACTTGTCCGCTATCAGCGAAAGCATACCGGCTCTCGGATGGGTTGCCGTGGCCCCGACTCCTGCGCCTTACGTCAAGGAAATGAACGACGCCGGCCAATTCTACACTAACCGTGTGCTCAAAGATTGGAAAGAGAAGTTAGTTTTCATAAAATAAAATTATTGCTGCCTTTTTTTTCACACGATAAATTAATAGTTTTAACTAAATATCGAGTTGTTGGGCTGCTTAATGCCCCAGCCTGCTGATTACTATTTTCTATTCAAAAACATAGTTTCTATTAGTTAAAATAATAATAATAATAATAATTTATTAAGAAAACTTTGAAATTTAAGTCATCAGAGATTAATAAACCTTAAAAACTTTCTCAGTTTATATACAGATATTTGTATAGTATATATATACATATCTATATATCTTGGTGTCGGATTTTAGGGTCGCTTTTATGGGTCGGTTTTTACAGATTCACTCCTCATATAAAAAGCTTCGCTTCAAAAATAATCTAATTGAAAAACAAAACTCATTTCTCTCATCATGAATCAATTTTGTAAAAAAAAATTAATCACCCCTTTCAATAATTTAGGGACAAAACTCACGTAGAGTGGTGTAAGGCTTGGGTGAAAACTTTGACGGACCTCCAGCAGTTTGTCAGGCAACACCATACAACTGGTCTTGTTTGGGCGAAAACAGGCTCAGTCCCTGCCGGGGGTGTACCTCCTCCTCCACCTCCCTGCATGATGCCCATGGCCGACCCTGCGCCCGCTATCAACGACGACAGAAGCGCGCTTTTCGCTGAAATCAATCAAGGCGAAAATATAACGAGAAGTAAGTTACCGATACCCATTATTCTTTTATTTAGCGGCACATGTTAGTCTTTAAAACCTGTTTAAAAACAGAATTTACCGTTATGTTGCAAGCAGCTGTGGAATCGTAGATAATCAACTTTATCACATAAAAAACTCATTCAGTATTAAGTGTTACCAAGTCTTCAGGGAAAAACTTTATCATTACAGTTTATATATAGCTACCATAAATCATTTAAACAGTCGGATTAGTTAAAATTAAATATAAATTTAAAACCAAATAAATATATTATATATAAAGACTAATATTATATTATATGCAGTTTAAAAAATAACAAAGAAATGAAATAGTGTAGATCGATATTTAGGCTGATACGTTTTATGATTAGCTAACCAATAGCTAAATTTTATATGCTAAAAGTTATAGTATGTACATTATTTATGAAAAATCGATTAAATAAAATCAAATTAAAACTTGTTGTTTTTCCAAAAAAAAACCTATATTCATAATTGATTACGAAAACCAACGCTTCATGTTTGGTATTGTTCCTATTAATTTCTTTTATTTAAGTATCAATAGATAGAGTACAAAAACAACTTATCATTAAAATTTGATTATTGCAGATTTAAAAAAAGTAACTTCAGATATGCAAACGCATAAGAATACTAATTTAAGGACGGGACCAGCTCCATTCAAAGCTCCTGTAGTAAGTAATAATTCATCGATCAAGACAACTCTTCCGGCTAATGCTCCTATTGACAAACCTCCAGTATTTACTCGTGACGGTAAAAAATGGCTTGTGGTAAGTTTGTTTGTTAGTTATTTGTTGTTTTTTTTTAAATGAAATTTTTTTTTTAATTTTATAATAAGAAAAAAATTTAAACAAAAATTTTCTTTTCTTTTTATCTAGGAATATCACAAAGGTAATAAAAACATTGTCATTGATAATGTTGAGATGAACAACGTTGTCTACATTTTCCGCTGTCAAGACAGTAATGTAGTTATCAAAGGAAAAATTAACTCTGTTGTTATGGATTCCTGTCGTAAATCTGCGGTCGTCGTTGACTCAGTAGTTGCCAGCATTGAATTTGTGAATTGTCAAAGCGTTCAGATGCAGGTAAATTTATTTGATTTATCAAATTTTTAATAAACTTTTAAAGTAAAGTTGCCATATTAAAAAAAAAAAAAAAAAATTAAGTTAAATTTATTACAAATATAAATGAATTCAAAAATTAAATTCTTAAAACAAAAGAAATGTAAGTAGCAAATCGCACACACACAATTACAGCGACAAATAATTCCAAAATTACGATAAAATAATATTTTAAATTATTTCAAAAAATTCAAAGCTAACTTAGTTTCATAATTCCGTAATACTTTGGTTCAACATCAGGATATTA
The DNA here is from genome assembly GCA_038277355.1 of Encarsia formosa. NCBI lineage: Eukaryota > Metazoa > Arthropoda > Insecta > Hymenoptera > Aphelinidae > Encarsia > Encarsia formosa. The sequence goes on from CM076188.1 coordinate 9,867,726, forward strand.
ATTAATCAATTGAATTGAGTTTGTATGCTCATTGGTAGTTGATTTTTCTGGAACTTCAGAAATGTTGTGATGACTGATTAACAATATCAGATAAATGTTTAATTGATGTATTTGAATCCTTGGAAAATGACTTAGCTGATATTTCTCTTTCTTGATCTGTTAAATCGCTGCTGCTGCTTTTAATTGAAGTAATCAAGGCCGCATTTTGTAACTGTGGTGAAAACTTGAATTGATTATTAACTTCCAGTTCATCAGATTTTTTTTCATTGGCAAAATTTTGAGTTTCAAGTATTTTCTTTTTTTTTGAAGATTTGTGCTTTTCTGACAGTTTTTTCCTTTTTTCAGTTGTGACATTGGTAAGTGATTGAGAAATACATTTATTACAATCAGAATTTTTCGAACGATGTAACTTCAATGCTTCATCCGAATTTACGGATCCTGCCAATTTTTTTTCTTCCAATTTGTCTTTTTCTGGTTTATTTCCATCATTTTTGAAAGGATTTTCGAATTTTAATTCATCAGCAATTTTTGGACTCTTTAATTGAACAGTTTCATTGTTTTTAAGTTCTTTCTTTTTTATAACTGGAATACCAGATTTTGATGAACGCTTTGAAAGTGTCTCAAAAGATAGTTTTCTTTCATCCCCATCACTGTCGCTACCATCATTTTTTTGAAAAATCTCACTTTGTGATTTAAAAAATCTAGATGGTTTTTCCGGGGAATAAGAATTGCTTGTAGAAATTTCATATTTACCTTTTTCATTTCCAGTTGAGACTGTATTGGAAAGAATAGTGCACGATTTCGAAGTTATTTTATTGAGAAATCTTGCGGGAGAACATCTTTTCATTTGAATCATATTTCTTTGATCCATTGAACGTTCTAATCGTGAATTCGAATTCGAAGATAGTTTTTTATATAATGAAGAAGATATTAATGATAATGGTAATGATGAATTAGATGAATTATCATGCTTAGGCTCGTGGTTATCGAAAAATTTTGAAATTTCAGTTACGCTATTCATTCTAAGTAAACTATTTTTTATATTGAGTGAAGCATTACCGGGCATATCAAAAGATTTTGATCTTCTATGTGTACCTATTAACTTAGTTTTTTCAGTTGAAGCTAATCTGTTGCTTTTTAATATTAGATATCTTCGATTATCAAAATTTAAGTCACTTCTTGCATAACATTTTTGTATTGAATTGGTAGTTGCAAACCTAAACATTCTTAGAACATTCTGCTCTGAATTTTTCACAGATGAATCACTCAGTGTCCTGTAATAAGGGTCTTCAGAAGAATTCTTTAATACGTCGGGATTTTTAAAAAAGTTTTTAGACTCTCCTGTTGATGAATTAGAATCACCAAATGATAAAGAGATTGAAATAGCATCACTTGGTTTTGAAATTTCATTACATTGGTTGTTTTTTGATTGTGTTTGAGGTAAAAATACTTCGTTACAGTCGCGTAATTCTCCAGTTTCTTTTATTATTGTTATTTTACCACATTCTTGTCCATAATCAAGATGAATTGAAATATTTCTCGGATTTTTATTTTTTTGGTTACATTTTTCATAATTACACATTTCATTGTTTGCATCTTTTTTCTGCTCAGAATTTTCAATTTCTGTTTCATTCGAATTTTGACGCATAATCTTTTTTTCAAATGAAGGACTATTTGTATCTGAAGTTAGTTTTTTATCATCACATACTACATTTATTGCCATTTGAGATTCAGGAGTTTCTTTTTTACAATTACTATTTAAATTTGAACTGTCAGTAATTGTAAAACTGTTATCTTGAAAATTATCCAAGAAGAATTTACAACACTTTTCTCCTTTATCATCATTTTTATCGGCTTGTAGATTATCATCTCTTGTAGATTTTGTTACATCAGAAATTTTTTTATCTATGCAACAATTTTTTTCATGAATTTTTTGTTTAACTTGATTCTCTTCAGTTTCAACTAAGCAGTTCTTAGATTTTTCGTTATCTAAACTGATGAGTTCCGAAAAACTTTGAAGATCCAACTCATTTTTCAAAAGATATTCGTTGATCTCAATTTTATCTGAAATCATTTTTAAAGATTTTGATTTTTTTTCAGTCTCAATTAATCTGTCAAGTAATTTATTTACACTACAATCACTTAAGGACTCTGTTAGATTCTTCAACTTTGAATCCTTTACATTTGGTTCTATTAACTGTTCAGAATGAGTAATTTTATTTTCTACTTCTTCGTTGTTTAAATTTTTACTTGAATCAATAATCAAAATATTTTTTCTAGCATTTTGATCATTTAAATTTTCTAATTCCAGCATTGAATCTTTATTTTGATTTATTTCATCGCATTCACTATTTTGTACACCACTTGATCTCTCTTCACTCAAAAATTCATCATTAGAAGTTTGAAGAACTGCAAAATCTTTATTTTGATTTATATTGTTATCTGACAAAATATGTGTTACATGCTCATTATTTTTCGAGATAGTAAACAGCTGATCTTTGACAGAAATGTTTCCACTGGATTCTTCTTTGATCATATCTAATTTTTTGGTTTGATAATGCTTCTCGCTTGTTTGTTGAATATTAGATTCATCGAAAGTTTCAGTATTATGAAGATCTTTAAGCTCTTGATTTTCAGCAACAGTTTTAGAAAAAAGTTCTTTTTCAAATTGTAAGACTTCTTGCAACAAATTAATTTTAGACCTCTGGTTCATATCAGTTTTTTTCAAAATGCTTTTTAAATATGACTTGTTAGGATTAATCCCAGAATTTGTTGATAACAAGGGAGGACTACTATTTTCACTATTTTCATAAATTATATTTGTTGTTGAATCTTTACAACTTTTTTCTTCATTATGTGTGTACAGTTTTGTTTCAAAATCAAACTCGACGTTCTTTTCTTCTTTGATCTCATCTTGAGTCACTTTGCCTGTATCTATTAAATTTAAACAATCTTTTTCATTATCTTCTCTCAAGAATCCTATTGGTATTTCTGGAACTCCCATTATTTTATTATACATTTTATATGCAGCAATGAAATCTTGCGAGCTCAAATTATTAAGAAAATGAATTGAAGAATTATGAGTTAATTCATTTTTTAAGTCGTCAGGACTGCTTGATTTTTTATCCTCACATTGAAGAGATAAGTCTTTCTGAGGTTCATCACTTAAAGCACTCAAATTTTTCTGTGTAGTGTACTCGTTAACTTTAAAATCTTTTGAATTATAATATCTGAGAGTTGAGTAAATATTTTCCAATCTTTTTTGCACTTCTTGTAATGTATTGTGAGTACTTTTAGAAACTTCAGACATGCTTGCACTGGAGCTCAAACTGAGCCCTTCTATTTTTTTACAATCATTTAGAAGTAAAGCAACAGTGGTTGTTGACGTGTAATCTCTCAGCTCACCTTCAGTCTCATCAGTAGATTCAATGAACAAATCTTTTTTAACAACATTTGCTTTTACTTCACTCTAAAATAAAAAAAATTTTTTTTTAATGTTTATTTATAAGTATATTTAAGTTTTCCTCCTGCTGCACTTTTCAAATATACCTGGCTACCGAAATTTTCTAAACATTCTTTGGAATTTTTCTGATAATTTTTTATTACTTCAGACTTTAAATTTGGGTATGAGTTTTCTTCTAATTCTGAAGAACAATTAGATAGCTCTTCATTAGAACTATTCGCATTTTTTTTTCTAAAAGTTAAATTAAAATCTTGTTATAAATTATTATGCTGTTTTAGTTAAAAAAATTCTTTATCGTTACTTTTTAAATTTTGTTTGAAACCTTTTCTCTTCATTGTTAATACTAAATTTTTGAGGCGATTCATCCTTAAAACTTTTAGACATATATTTTGTTTCCACATTAAACTCGTTTGAGTCACTTGCTGATGTCTGAGATTGAACATTGTAATGGTTGCTGCTAATTTTTTTTCTTTCTCTAAATTATTTAAAAAGTTACATTAAGTTTTAAATGTCATAAATAATAATGATAAAAATAACGTTTTATTACTTTAAGAAAATATTTTTAGTCCAATAATCTTTTTCTTTCAGTTTAGGAATTGTACATTGCGCTTCATGCAATTTTTTCTTTAATTTCTTTTTTACATAATTTGGTAAAGGCCAAGTTCCATACTGCACTTTATATGTGAGAATGTTAATTTTCAACTCTAAATCTTCAACTTGAAAACAAACATTTTTCAAATTTTCTTTGTTTTGGGTTATTGCTTTTATCCATTGAACTTGCCAATAAATTAAGTGGACAATTATTGTACAAATCAAGAGCACACCCAAAATCTTGATGATGAAATAAAGTTTTTAATTTCAAAAAAAAAAAAAAAAAAAAAAAAAAATTTGTATCTAAAAAGAATAATATTTTACAAACCCTCCAGAGTACTGTTTCATTTGCCAAGGAATCAGCAACATCTGTTACAATTTCAAACCAAATGTATTTGCCTAAAGCAAGTGGACAGTCACTCCAGCTATATGTACAAGCCGTTACAAAGGAATCGAAATTGCTACCTGTTTGTTTTATTATTTGATGAAAAATTATACATTCAAAAATTTAATTTATTATGTATTTATCTATTTTATTTTATTCTTTTATTTATGTACCTAACTGCCAAGACATTTTTAAAATCTTCTACCGGAGATTATTTTAGTTTAGACATTATAATATCCATCTTCAGTCAAATTTTGTGGGGTACAAAAATTAGGATTTTTTAAGCTTGAAACCGCGGTTTATGTAGGTGTTATGAATATTCGCGGTCATTTTAAAGCACTTTCAAAATTCACAACAACAAAAAGGTTAACAAATTTTTTTGTTTTGATTCATTGTTAACTTCAGATGCATTAAAGAATTAAAATTATTCTAATTTTAATTTTATTTGATGAAAGTTATTTATATATTCACAGGTCCTTGGTAAAGTTCCAACAATTTCTATTGATAAGACTGATGGGTGTCAAATGTATCTTAACAATGACACACTGGGTGTTGAACTGATTACTAGCAAATCCAGTGAAATGAATGTATTGGTGCCTCTAGGAAATGGAGATTATGTAAGTAATTTTTTAATCTCATTGAGAATTGTTAATCATTTTAGTATTTGATCAATAACTTTTTTTAATTTCACTTTTTTATTAATAATATTCCTTTTTCTTTGCTATTTTATGTATATGAATTTTTTTTTTTTTCTTTTCATTCTGTATAGGTGTAAAAATTCTAAATATTTGGAAAGAAAAAAATAAATAATAAATACCAAGACCAGTAGCTTTAGTTTATAGATCAATATTTGAAAAATTTAAAAATTACTTTTTATTTTTCAGAAACATACCATACTTTAACTTAAACAAATGTCTCTTACATTATTCCTACAATTACCATTTTTTTTTTTTTTTTCAGAATGAATACCCAGTGCCAGAACAATTTAAAACTGTTATCACTAAAAAGGGATTAAGTACAACTGCTGTTGACGCATTGGGATAAACTAATTGGAAAAATAAGATAGTTTGAGATAATAATAATACTTTTATTACTTACTAAAAATAATCACTGATGAATTTTTTTTTGTTTTTATGTAATGACTTGTAAAAATCCAAAAATCATGAAATTTTTTTTCTTTATTTAATTTTCTTCAATATTTGAGCTATTAGGTATGATTTAAATGAAAAAATAATTTTTGTGTGATTAAATATTTACATTTTTTTAAATTGTATTACACGGGAAATTAAAGTTTTAAAGAAAAAAAAAAAAAAAAAAAAAAACGATTTTTAAGTAAAATAAAATACTTTTATCGAAGACTTGAGATTATGTAATAAAAATTGTATGTCAAGAAAATAACTTTGATAAACTATTACAACTTGAAATAATGTTTTGAGTGTTTTTGCATATGCTTTTATACATTTACAGTTTTATAATATTATCAAATACCAATGTCAGTGGGAATTGAAAATTCGCCTAGGAATTTTACAAGTACTGTAAAGTAATGCAATTTCAAAAAATAAAAAAATAAAAATTTATTCCCAACGATGCAGAATGAATTTAACACTTTGACAACATGCTAATCTTTTACAATATAATCTAGGTTTTAAAAAGTTGCCTAAGATATTTAAAAGTAAAAAAAAAATAATAATGATAGTAAAAAGTACATGAAAAAGAGAGTGTACTAATTAATACATAGCAACATTGGGTTATCTAAAAAAGTATTTGAGGACGATAAGTATGATTTTATGCTTTAATTTTTTGCATATGACTGACAAGCGTCTATCTGTTAAGCCCTATATAATTTACTTGATCTTTAGTATTACCGAAACATTATTACATCATTTTTATGAGATTAAATAAAAAATTTTTTTAATTTTTCAAAAATGTTTTATCTACTGTCTTGATCTCTTAATAAATAAATTACAAATCAACTTGTGTGAAGAGTTTTATTATTAACCTTTTGTACAATTAATCATCCTTTTCAGCAAATCATTAATTAAATTTTTATTATTATAATGATGACACATATTTAACTGTGACGCTTAATAGAAATGCATTAGTGATAATATATGAACAATGAAGACGTTTAATAATCTAATTGATAGAATAATCATGAATAGTTCAAAACTAATTATTCTTTAAATCCTCAAATTTACTGATAATTACAAACAGAGTTTTTTACGTAAAATTTAGATCTCAAAGCTTTTTTCTGTTAATAAAAATATTTAAATCAATCCAAATTGTACCAAAATAGCAAAATTTTAGAATTAATGAAATTCAACCAATTAATCAATCATTACAGTTTATAAGATCTAACATGGTGTACACTAAAATTGAAATATTTTTTAATTAATCTGATAACTTGGTTAAAATCAATAAAATCAAAATATTAAACTCCCTTTGTTCAAAAATCAGTTTAATAAAATACACTAAATGCACCTTAAACTACGATGTATAAAGCTATTATTAAACACTTTTTTCGACCTTTTAATTTTTACATTGGATGTATTCTTAAGGATTCCGTTTTATAAAACTTTTCTTTACAACTTTCAGTAGTAGTTATTTGATTACAATTATTAACAATTTTTTAAGTCTTTTTTTTTCGCATTTTTTATTTTGATATTAATAACTATACTCAGAATCCTCAAGTTCACACATGTTAAACTATTTTAATTTAAAAAATTTTTCACAAGATAAAAGAAATCAACGTAAAAAAATCAATTTTTTTTCCACAACTTTTAGTTGTTATTTGTAAAGAAAAAGTAACAATGAAAAATAAAAAAAATAATAAAAAAATTTTAATTCATAGTTTTAATCGAGTGATGATTAAAATTAAGTTAACATTCTTTGTACTTTGAAAGTTTTAACTAGAAATTGTTGAAAAATTGGTTAACCATATAATATTGCATCATTTCACAATTGAATAGAATACAACGCAAGAAGAAGTAAAAAAATCAACAAATGACAGTCAACAATATTTAGGGTGTTTATGGGTGATCAACATTGCTGAAGTAGTTGTTTTGCATCATAAAGAGCTTGTCTATGGGGTTGTGCATGGCCGAGTGAAGGCTTTGAGATAAATTTGGCATCTCGGAGCTACCACCTCCAGGACCCGCACCTCCTGGGTGATGATGGGAGTGGTGGGAACTACCCTGGTGACTACCGTCCGGACCACCGGCGCTTTCGCTCTCGCCAAGCTCGAAACCCGCCTCCGTGCCATCTATCGATATGTCACTACTGCAAAAGCTTTCGCCTGAGTGGCCGGGATATGCATCTAAAAAATTTATTTATTTATTTATTTTTATTTCTTTTTAATTACTGCCAGCTTAAATAAAGCTACAATGAAAATCTAAGATTTGTTTTAGCAATTTCGAAAGTTTCATTAAAAAAATATTTAAAAAATTTCTTAAATACAGTAAAATTGTGTGTAGTTGTTTAAAACTTTTGAAAATATAATTAGAACGCATACATTTTTTTATGATTTGAACTGGACAATACTGTCAGTTGATAAAGAAGGAAACTCAAATTTTTCCTCCCCTTATATGTTATAAGGGTGGTTAATGGTTATGATGTACCCTGCCGTATTGTGTGATTGTGTGAAGTTAAGGGCTGAACGAAAAAAATTTTATGAAACGACATTTTAAATTTCAACGTATTTAAACTTTGATTATTTGAAAACTACACATTCAGCAGTAGTATAATCCGAGTTTTGTCAGCCAAAATTTATCAAAGTTGAAGTTGATGTTAAATTTTTTAAATCTTTTGTGTTTTAAAAAAACTTAATGCTTTCATTTTTGTTTTATTATAGTATAGAATAAATCAACGTACCATCGGGAGAGTAAGGATTATTCGGGTTCAGTGGTTGCGATGCCGACGGGAAGTTTGACGATTCACCGTCTCTCAGATTCAACGCATTCATGTAATGACCTAAAAAAAGGAGGGTAAAATTAAATTTTAATGTCACTAATGAAAAAATAAAAATAAATTTTAAAATTGAAAAAACTAACTGTGATCGCTGTGAGGACTTTCAGGTTTTCTTTCTTCTTTGGGCTCTTTATCTGATCCAGGCTCCGTCTTGGCTTTACGCTGAAGCTTTTTCATTTTAGCCCTTTGATTTTGGAACCAAACCTGAACGACTCGGACGCTGAGTCCGGTGTCTTTAGCCAGGGCCTCTCGGACCTTACGACAGGGTTTCGGAGAAACTTCAAAAGACGCCTTGAATTGACGTCTTTGTACGGACGTAAGTATCGTCCTCGGTCGTTTCGGTCCACGCCTACCGTCGCGTGGCCTGCTGTCGTCGAGAAGATCATCGTCTGCAAATATTTTACTTGATTAATTTTTTGCTAGTCCGAAAACTAAGATGCGCCTTAACTATAGCTTGAGTTTTCTTTTCTTTTTTTTCGTACAAAACTACTCGAGTGCGACTTATCAATTTAGAATAGTTTCATACAGGAGTAAATACGGTATTCAATAAAAAAACTAAGATATTAGGTATTGCCTTTCATACAAAAAAAAACTATTAGAAGTATGACATCTCTCATGCGCTTATGTAAAACGCTTATGTGAAATCCACACAACACAACTTATGAGGATTTTGATTTCGTTAAAAATTAGCTAAAAACTATTCCAGTGAGGTGGCTTGAAATTGAAAATTGGACAAATCAATTTACATACACTACAATAAAATAATAAGTAGTTTAAATATGTTTTTTCATGCTTGAGTGGGCTTCAAGAAAAAAAACTTATTTAATTTTCCAACACATGCAGTAAAAATTGAAGTCGCTAGACTGATGTATCTTACAGTTTCGGTTCCCCATAGGTTCAAATTCAATCAAAAGCCATATTTTCTATACTTTAATCTTTTATAATAAAACAGTATTTTAAAATTTAGAATTTTTTTTCACTTGTAATCAACCGTTAGAAACTTATTTATAGAAGTTGCCAAATTTTAAAATTAACCATAAGTTACGTATAAATAACACTAAACAAACAAATAAAGATGAAATAAAAATGAACATTAAGTATAATAAATTCGATTGATTGTGGGTTTACTTGATGTAGATCCATCTCAAAATTAAATAATCTAATATTAAGTATAATGATGAAATTAGATTTTATTTTATTTTAGATAGAATTAAAAAATTAAAAAATTGAAATATTTATATTCACAACTCTAAGCTAAAAAACTTTAACATCGCAATGAATATATAGTTGAAGACAGAGATAATTTTAGAAAAATTGATAAAAGTTTGAAAAGTAATTAAAAAAGAGGCGAAGCAGTGTTAAATAAAAAAAATAATTGAACCAACCTTGCGGACTGTTAATATTGTAGATGTCATTTTGAAACTCCCTCTTGCAAAGAGGCAAACCCTGTCGTAGAATGAAGTGGGCTCCTCGTAGCAGTGGTTCTCCGCAGATGCAGCACACGAAACAGTCGACGTGGAAAACGGGTCCGTCGGCTCGGCCGTTGACCGTCTGCACCGATGGCACTCTCATAACGAGATCGTTGCAGTCGATTTTCTGGTGACACCTGGCGCACTTGACGCCGTATATGCGCTCGTAGTCGGCCCGGCACAGGAGCTTGCAGTCCCGGGCGTAGCAGGACCGGGACAGCGGCGTCGAGCACTCGGCGCACGACAGACACGTCTCGTGATAGTCCCGCTCGTTCACTCGCATCAGGTAGCGGTCGGCTATGCCTCGACCGCAGTTGGCGCATACACCCTCCATCAAGTTCGACTCCTGCTTCACCGTCACCTGGTTCTCTGTACAGCAATTAATTTTTATTAATTACTTGGTCGGCTCGTCAACCCTCAGTTTTTAAATATATAAGTTTTATGTTTTGCTAGTAAAGTATAGTATTTTTTTCATATGGCTAAAAAAACGTAGAAACATTTCAAAGAAGAGCCTTTCATTATAAATAAAGTCTTTCAAATTTTTTTTTTGAGTCCTTTGTACACGTTAATTATTTACCGACAACTGAGCAGACAACCCCAACAAATGGCATGACTTCAAGATAAAGTTTAGAAAAGTAGCTTTCTCACCATGTTCTGTGTAGATCAAACTATTTAAACCAAGCTTTTTTCATAACTTATTCAGTTTTTTATGATTAATATGTATGTTTTAAAGGGAACTTCTAAATTTTTATTAAAAATTTAATAAAGATTTTGATTGATTGAATACTTTTTCATTTAAGTTTTTTTTAGAATTTTTTTAATTTTGCTGAAAATTCATACTTATTTGATAAATTTAATGGATACTACTTTGGTACACTTGGTGTACCTCTACGAAGATGAACAAGTGAGCAGCCAAAAAGGAAAAAAGCTGAAAATGGCTAAAAAATATTTTTCCTAATATTTCTTTTTTTGCTTCCTCTCGGCTGCTCCTGATTTTTTGTTCAGTTTTGCTCACCTTACTTTTATATAGTACAGTAGGATATTTTTTATAATTGTAAGAGCTTACAACAAATTTGATAGAAGATTAAAGGATATTTTGCTTCAATTCAAAGGAAAGTTCTGGCTTCAATTTAATTTTTTTTGTTTTTACAGCTTTTAATTTCATTAAAATTTAAGATAAGCTAGCTGTAAAAAAATCTGAGCTTTATAGGCTAAAAAATTTTTTAGTTATTCAAACATTTTTATTTCGTCTTAATCTTAATTTAGTTTTGAAGATGTATAACTATACAAATGTAATAAATAAGAGATATTCCATGAAATACTTTTAAAAATTTTTTGCAACACAAATAAATTTTTTTTTTTTAAATACTTGTATTTAAAATAAAAACCGAAATGCTTATATTTTGGTCAATTACACATGGTATCACAAGAAAATTTAATTCAAAAATTTAAATTTTTAAAGCCGTCACTCTTAATATGAATATAAAAATGCAGAGTTTTTTAAATGTTAAAGTAAAAGGTTTAAATAAAATCCGAAAGAATTTTCAAAAATAAAAAAAAGATTAATAAAAAGGTATTTTCTTGTAGCCGTCAGAGGTGCAAGTTTTAGAGAATAAATTTCAACTGCAAGTTCCTCTGAACCAACTCAAGTAAACATTAATCATCAAAATTTTTAATTCTGATAAGTTATTAATTTTCGCATGATAACGATTAAAAAAATGTTTGAAGCTGAAGGGTTAATAAAATATTTAAAAAATTGAATTATTGTGTTTGGTTACACTATGTTTACTCGAATAAAAATTTCAGCTGGTAAGCTAAAACACCCAATTATTGTGGTCCCCTCTCGGAACTTATTTTTGGAGACTTTTGTTCAAAGGTATCCCGAATGTGGACCATGCAAATCCCATGCAAGGGGAGCGTCGGTACCCCGAGTCAAATAATTGACTGACGGCTCTCTTTTTGGGTACCACAATTGGGTGTTTTACCTCAAGGCGTAAGCATCATTAAGTTTCTGTACTTCAAGAAACCTCAAAACTGACCAATTCTGAAATTGAAAAACTATCGTTTAAGATAGTTGCGGGGAAAGACAGACGTGACAAAAAAGGGTTGCGCGTGAGGGGTATCGGTTACAAAGCACAATTGGCCGCCCGGCGCGACCCGTCGCGTCTCCCACTGGGACGAAATTCTCAAAAAGCAAAAGAAAAAGATCCGAGCAACAAAACAATATTGCACAAAGTTGTTGAGATCGATGATGCGAGTCCCGGGCGGCCATCTGCGTCCTCGTTGCACTGGCTGTATATCATCATCGGGTGGCTCCCTCTTGCTCAAGTGTTTGATGTGATTTCATGCGGCTAAAAGTGGCAAACAAAATATGGCTAATATTCGACCTCGAGTGGGCCACTTTACTACTATACGGATTTCATACGAGCGCAGCGCGAGTTTTATTGTCTCTCGCTGCTGGAGCTTCCTGTACACGGGAGTGTCCTCGAAAGACGAAAACGGACAGGTTTTTTTTTTTTTTTTATTGGTTTTTTTCATTCTCTTCCACGTCTAACTTTTTTGGGGATCTTTTTCTCGATTATTATATTTTCTACTGCTCTAAATTATTTTGTCAATTGTTGTCTGCTCAGTAAAGAAAATATTCTTATAGAATCGGAAAGCACCGTCTGTTCCAGGTAAAAATTATTTTTTAACACAAATTGAATCTACGTAGATACATTGAGATTATAATGAATGTCTCAAGTTTTCGTAATTACTTCGTAAAAATCCATAATTACATTAGTAAATATGTTATAATGAACTTGATTGAAAAGTATTGATGCGCTAGAAGATAAGAGAATAGTTTTTAGTGACAGTCATACATTACGCATGATCTACGCTTGTTTGAGTAAATGAAACTCAAAGAAAAAAGAAAATTTCTGAAGCAAGACAAGCTTACAAGCACTTTGTAACGAAAATTCTAATTGGTAGTTCCAACATGCATAAATCACGAAATAAATCATGTGAATAGTTATGATTAGCGCCCTCAATGTTTAGAAAAATTAGGTTGTGAAGAATCTCCGGGACGCGAATACAAATAAACAACAGTCATTTATTAAAATTAGGTGCAACGTTTCGTTCGCTCTCTCGGTTGTAAATTATAATAATGAAATTTTATACTTCTGAATAATATATTAGGTTTGTAAACTATATAACTTTTGTTATCCAAAATCAAATGTCAAAATTATCTTTGTTAATCAATAACTTTTCTTTAACAGTGCTTGAAAAGTCCGAACATCGGCGGACCTAATTTTAATAAATGACTCATTAATTGAGTGTTGTCTAGTGTTCACAACCTAAGTAAATCATGTAAAGACAATAAAAACATAGTAACAAACCTCCGACATTATTGTTGGCCACCTGCTGTACACTTTGCTGTTGAAAAGGCATAGGAGCTCCCGCGGACAGGGCGAGGTCTCTGACTCCCGCCGCGGCGTTAAGAGTGTTCTGCAGCATCGCCGCCGGGTAGTGTTCGAGCATCTTGATTCTCGAGTAGGTACTCTCAAAAGTACAGTCCTCTCGCAAGTTAAACAATAAATAATGACCACTCACACACTACACATTCGTCACGACCGCAGCGATGAAACTATGATTGTCTCCTGCATCCTCGCTCTTGCACTACCTATCAGCACAAAACAACAACATGCGGCTCGACTGATTTTTCGATTCTGCTGCTGGATGCGAAGATCCAAAGCGTATCCTTCGGTCTGCTACTGCCGAAGAGGGGGATGAATACACAGAATGCGCGCGCCAAGGCTGGGATGGGGTTTCATATCCCGCGAGCTCCGATTGGCTCGCCGGGGTAACGCCCCTGGACCGCAATGGCGGGCGAGAGCACCGATGTTTCAGAGGTACTCAACCCGAACCAGACCAGAGGAGCTCCATTGGAATCAATACTTCCTATCGTACATAGATACGGTCTCCAAAAGAGGAGGACCCGCTGCTGAAAGATAGACAGGGCTTTGTCTCTTTCTGCTCCGATAGCTTTGTTTATAAGTACCTGCACCTGTTCCCTCGATTGATTATCACGTTTTTTACTGTTTGATTATGAGTGCTTCAAATGTATGAGCGATCAAGAGCACGACACAAGTTTTCATGACAACTGGATTCAAGTAAAGTTTTAAAATTTTTCAAGTCAGTCCCATTAAAAATAAAATTATTCACTGATTTTATTTTCATATAATAAAATTAAGTTTATTTAATTATTTTTAAAAGGGTATGGTTTAGGGAACTTTAAAAAAAGGAAAAAAAACAGAGGATCTTTGATTATATTTATCACTAGATCCCTTTGCATCAGTTTATTTGACATGTGACCAGATTGGTTGTAAAATTATTTGTTTAAAAAATATTTTATTAAGCTGAAAAATATCAAGAGTTACCGAGTTCATTAGTTACATGATGTAAGACTAGTATACTAGTAAAATGTAATAATAGTATATTGGATTGGTATGTACTCAGGCCCAACTCAACTTTTCACGGGCGCTGAAAGCACAGCCAAATCATTTTAGCCGGTTCAAAAGTTTAACTTGATAAATTGTTATTGGACAAATGAATAACTTCATTTTCTAAGTAGCCTTTGTTTTTATTTAATTTTTAATAGAGCCTTTTTAAATTTTTTAGACAAAACATTACTAGTAATATCGCGAGTTTTGAAAGAATACTATGTAATTACAAACACTTTTATTCTAGTTTATTAAAAACTAAAATTAAATTTTAAAGGAAAACAGCAAGAAAAAATCCAAGTTAGCTAAACATAATTTTTTCAATTTTTTAAGCTTTTGAAATTATTACATAAAACCTCGCATGAAACCTTTTATGACCGGCAATAATGAAAAAAAAAAAAAAAAAAAATGAATAAAATAGCATCCACCGCAAAAGAAATATGCACTCAATTATAAGTTATTAAAAATTGTATTTAATTTCGTTGATAGTTTTGATGATCATAAACAATTTTCAAAAAATTTATTACATTTATTATAATGAATCCAGCTATACCTACTTTTTCAGTACTTCTAAAGCTTTTTTTTTTTAATAAAGATGTTTTACCCAGTCTGATTAGACAATCAGAACTAGCTGGTGTTGAAACTAACTATTCATTAAAAAAAACAATTTTAGAGATCACAAAAATTTTATTGTTTATTAAAAATATTGCTTATTTTATTGTTTATTAAAAACATAATTGCTAAAATGTTAATTTTGAATTTGTATTTAAATCAGTTTCTTCTCGAATTTTTTTACGAACCAATCTCGAGATCCAATAGTTTTTTAAAGAGAAAATTCCAGAAAATACAGAGGCATTATTGATGAAAATTTAAAAAGAAATTGAAGCAAAAAAATTCCATGACGTACATTGCAATATGCAGGGAAAAAATACCTCCCGGCTTCTGCCAATGTGAACGATGGTCGTCGCGTATATAGCGCTGCAGGCTGCACAAAAGAGAGAATGAGACCTCGCGCGCGTTAGGAATATATATTCCTCCGCCCCCATGCAACTTCTGCACGTCCTCAATCGTGAACTAGACAGAGATGCTGTGCGCAAGCTCGAGCTTTCACGTATAACCAGCAGCCGCCTCTTTTACGTTGCTGCCATCGCAGCAGCTCTCTTTGCTTTCTTCTTTGGAAAAGAGAATTTTTATATTTATTTTATTTATTTCTTCAATCTCAAATGCTGTTGTTTAGTTTGATAATGTTCCTCTAACACATTTTAACTGTTTTCAAAACAACTATTTCATATTTTTTTTTTTTTTTTTAAGTTTTTTCTTGTATTTTATTAGTACAATAATAAATGTTTTTTTTTTTTCCTGAATATTCTTAAATAAAATTACAAAAATTTTATTTTGTTACTTTGGTTCCTGAAATTTTTTGAGTTTAGAAAGAATCTAGTTATTACAAAAGAAATTTCACGAATCCTATCACTGATCATATTTTTTATTATATTTTTATACGATTGTGCGAGTTTCTTTTTGATATTTAATAATTTTTTACAGGCAAAGTAAAGATTTTTTTAGATGACTGATATTTTTACTTGTAACTATAACGCTTTTGCATTTTTTGAATGATAGAACTAATTTTAAGAAATTTATATAAGTATGCAAATATGTGACCACAAAGCAATTCATTGCAATCTACAGAATCTTTACTAACTCTATAACAATATTTTTAATAATTAAGGAGAAAAAAACCATTAATATCTTCGATCGAGTATGCAGTTTGAACTATCAATGAAGGTTGGATCTTAGATTTAAAAAATGTTGACAGTACTTTCGCTTATTAAATAAATCTTTTTTAAATATGGATTTACGACTCTATACATCAATATAAGTCTGAGTGGCTCCACAAATAAACGAAAAAATGCAAATACTCGAGAGCATAATGGTAGCAAAACCTATTGCAATTCCGTTACTTGTACGATATTTAGTTAAAAAAATTTTTTTTATATATTATAAGGTAAGTGTACCTAATATGGCCCTGTGCCTAATATGCCCCCCCCCCCCCCTGTTATTTGAATATGCTCGATATGCGGCATCTCTACAAGGTAGGAAGAAGTCAAAAACACTGAATTATGAAGTTTTTAGTTGTTTAGAACATTTGAAAATTATTTTTTCGCTCGCCTTATAGCTAAAACTCGTTTCGTATACCTTCGTTATTATTTTACGTTGAGATTAAATGGTCTGCCAAAATATTTAGACACACCTGACCAAAATTTTCATTAGTAGCTTCGATTCCTTATTGTTTCAGCTTTAAAATGCGATCTTAGTTTTTGTTCAACTCGTTTTCAAACGGGTTTTATTCTTAAATAACTTTTTATACTGCAGTGTACCTAATATGGCCCTCCACGAATTAGTAGAAATACCGATATTAAGAGTCCTTAGTTTCATATTTACTTTTTAGAAAATCCTATTCTAATGTTATTTAAGAAAAATAAATTTAATTGTTTCATAGCTTTTTTTCATTTTATAACTAAAAAAACATTCTAGCTCAAAAAACAACTTTTATCAAAACATTTTGATAAAAATTTCAAGTTGTAAGTTTTCTACTGGTTACAAAGCTTTCAAAAACATTTTTAAAAAAGCTCAATTTTTAAATAAATAATTTTAAAAATAATGAAAATTTTGAAGTTTTTTTAATCTCATGTCTTGATTGATTTAAAAAATAGGAACAAATCGCAATTAATAAATTACTTCAAGGGGGCCATATGAGGTACACAAATTTTTGGTGTATTAAAAAAACGTGTTTTGGTAAATCCTCTGGCATTTCAAGCTCATTAATCAAAATCGAACGCGTAAGATCTCATTTTAAAGCTCTTGAATTAACCTTTAAAATGATACCTTACACGTCAAAAAATATTGATTAGATTCGCCACAACGTCGATTCTCGCTTAGGGGGGCCATACTAGGTACAGGTACCTTAATATTAATTTTTTTTTTTTTTTAACGGACGTCTCCGTCTGACTTTTTTTTCGACGTATAGAATTTTGCAATAGTACTTTGATAACTTACTTTGGTACGTACCAAAAGAGCTGAGTGAAGAGTTTTCAAAATTTCCTCAATACAAATTTCGGCCACCTAAGTGCAAACCGCTGCATCAGCTGACCACTTTGATATTGTTTAACTTAGTCTGGCTCATTTTAAAGCTTGAACCAAGAGTTTTAAAACTAAACCAGCTGTGTTTAATTTTAATCAGTTCGGCCAAAGTACTACTGCATTTAGTTTTTTGAAGAATTAAAAAATCTATGTACCTAATTTCAGCCAACCTTACTATAGAAAAGTTTTTTTGAAGCGAAGCTTTTTATATGAGGAGTGAATCTGTAAAAAACGACACAAAAATCCGACGCTAAAAAGCGACACCAAGATATATAGATATGTATATATACTATACAAGTATGTGTATATATAGTATCTAATGTGGCCTATATTAGATATATACATATCTATAGTAGAAGGGTTGCTAGGCCATATCTAATATATACAATCTATAGTAAAAGAGTTGCTATATTCTAAGCCATATAAGGTATGTATATATACTATATAAATATGTGTATAAAGTATCTAATAAGGCCGAGAATATAGCATCCTTTTACTAGATATGTATATATTAGACATTAGATATGTACATATATATCTAATATATACATATCTAATAAGCCAGATTATGGTAGATGTTATTTTACCAGTACAAAATTTTAAATTGGAAAATTTTTTTTTAATTTTTTCTAAATTTTCAGTTTTATTTTATGTGTATAAATTTAATTATATACGTAATTTTTATATTGTCAAAATTTCAAATTTCAAATTAAAATTTTCAATTAAAAAATAATCATGCTTCGCTTCTAATAGGCGTCCAAGACACCTTTTTTATTTCTTTCTTAAAAATACTGATCTGAGGGCTTGTTATCCGGAAAATGACATAAAATTAACAAGTATTTTAATCATTTTTTATGAAACAATAGAAGCCATAAAATTTAATTATGTTATGTAAAAGTCAAATTGGTTTAAAAAAAAAGTCAGAAAAAAGATTAAATTAAATTTTAAAGTTTTAGCAATAAGAAATAGAACCCACATATTACTTTTTTCATCTGATGCTTCTTAATTTTTTTTTTTTAGATCAATGATTTAAAAAAGAAAATGAACGGAGTACAGTGGGACCTCACGCATTGTCTACCCTTCGGGACCGAGAACCCCGCGAATTTTCCATGGCAGCTCATTGTTGTCAATTGATGATGTCGTGATAAGTGTCCACCAGTTTGAAATCACTGAAAGCAATATACCGTGCATGAAAATGATTTTTAAATATCTAAAACTTCTTTAAACTTCATACTTTAAAATTTCCGACCTTTTCCAATTTTTGAGTGGTGCCGCGAGTATTGCGTATACCTTGGTAGCCGAAATTAAGTAACTGGCCAAAATAAGATACTTATTAACAAATCAAAAGGTCTATTTATACGATCGTATCGAACGTTACAATAAAGATGAAATCAGGAAAATAAATGTTTTACATTTGGAAAAGATAACAAGATTTCAGGAGAAAACTTTTATTTAAATTGTAAAGAGGGAGGTTTTAGCTTAAAACTATTCCTCTAGATTTCAGAACCAACGACAGTTTTGAAATTTTTATAATTTTTCGGGAAACTTAAAAAATCATGGTTCCACCTGATTTGAAATGTGAAGAAAAAATGGCCTCTTACTTTTTCAGACCACTTTGACACTTTTTATTGTTTTTTTTAAGCAAAAATCTTACAATGTAAAAAAAATTGTTGTAGCTGTGATTTTTGATAAATTATAAAAGTAAAAGTCTTTGAAAACTCAGCCAGCTACATAAGAAACATTTAAACAAGTCGTTACAAATAATTCAAAGTATCATTCCAGCTGAACCAGGCAAACTACCTTATAAAAAAAAAAAAAAAAAAAAAAAAAAAAAAAAAAAGGTAGAAAATCAAGGAGAGGCCGTAATGCCAAGCAGGGTAAGCCCACGCCCACCCGAAATCAATTCCGGGTCTTTATGTGCGCAAATCAATTAAACTATCGAACGTCTCGGTTTAGCCGTGATCGAGGCGTCACGCCCGATAAAAGCGTGAAAATTCGTGCAAGGATTTTCATCCCCCTCCCCCTCGGATACAAAAGTCGTCCGCTTCCACCACCCCTGCTATCAGGTATAATACACGACGACGGCCGCCATCCGTCTCGCGTCACCCTTGATGATACTCTTTTTTTTTTTTTTTTCTGGCTGTACTGCAAGGGCTGTTTGACAAATAAAAGGCCGCCCGTAAACAGCCACCCCCTATAGAGTCGCGATGATACGGCTAGTTGGGCATTAAAGTTTGGAATGCGCGCCCGACCGACTGGGGGATGCAAAGTATTCGGGACGAATGAAGGGCGAGGAACACGTGCACCACCACCACCCCTGTTGCGAGACAAGACGTAACCTTTGCCTTCTTCCTGCGGCGTATTAGATGTATCCAAGATAGATTGCTTATAAGGTAAACTTTTTAAACTTATGCCAAGGATTATCTTTATTTTCATTAGGTTTTGTATTGATCTTTTTTCTAATCATCCCCCCCCCCCCGTAATTAAACGGCCGATTTTTATATTTTTTACTATAATAAAACTGATTTCTATAATTGGATGTCTGTAAACATTAATGAATTTGAGATTGCTGTAAAAATTTATCGAAGTTGACTATATTGTTAATTTTAAAAAAATCAGTGATAAATAAACATTTCGTTTTTCTCCTATACAATGCGCAAAGGTTTTTATTTTTATTGTGATTTAAAATTTATTTTATTTATTTTCTGTGGTATTGTGTAACAATTTTTAATTCTTTATTGTTTAACAATTTATCTTTCAACTAATTTTCGAAACGTTTAAAAAAATAAAAAAAAATAAAAAATCACAATGATAACCTACTTAGATCGATCATACGGAAACCTCACCATCACCATTATAATCACTTATGTCTCTTCAACTCTGCTGCCCCTCGAAAAATGCTCCCTGAACTTTTGACATTCGACAAAAAAAAAAAAAAAAAAAAAAAAAAAGGGCACGTATATCGTATGAAAACGAGGCCGTCCATCCCAATTCGTCATCGCTAATCGAGTTACGTGCTCTGTCCCTGCACAAGCAGTAGTTGTACGACAAAGGGATGAAAAATGCTGGAACTATGTTGGCGTCGCAGGTGCACCGTCCCTTCTCGCATTCGAAAGACGTGCGTGTAATTGAAGCAGCGGCGGCAAAGGGCGACGCTCGCTGACACTGCTTCTGCCCATGCATCGAACTACCCACCCTATGTTTTATAGTCTTAATCGGGTGATTTATGGATACTTTGTGCTTGCGGCGAGGGAGTTTTTATTTTCGCCTGATTGAATTATGCATACGTAACTCTTTTAAAGTCACTAATGTATGACCCCGACCGAGGTGGGTTCGTGCTTAATAGAGCTTAAAAAATCTTTTACCATCGGGCTGTAATCACACTACTGATGTCCTAGTATCATTTAGATTTTTATTATTATTCTTAATCTTCTTTGTACTTTAAAGCCACTACCTATTCATTTCAGTAACATTCTAATTTTTGATAATTTCATTTCAAATTTCGCAGTGGAACTTCTACATTCTGGCGTTGAGCGATCGCACGGATGCGAGTAAAATCGTCGCTTCGCAAATACGTATCTAACAAATTCTTGAGCCTCCGTGTTCCTTTCATCTAGTTCCACTACCTGCCTAACTGTTGCTTCAAATGTTTTTTCCATAATTCATAAATTTAATACATTAACACGAGGGGGTAATCTCTTAATCCCCCCCCCCCCAAAATCATCTCAGTCCCCTTGGTCCTCTTTTGGTCCTCTTTAGGTCCTATGTATAGATCCTATTGAGATTCTTCAAGCTTCAATGATAACTGAATAATAATTTTATGTTTTTTCTTGCGTTTCCTTATGATTAAAAAATTTGAGTAGTAACTGCATTGATAAAAAAAAAATTCTAGTACACACATAATTTAATTAACTTTTAAAAGACATCAAAAAGTTATCTCTATGTTGTTCTGGTGAAACTGCCAAAACAAAGCTCAGTATAAAATTAAGTCCAGCGACCTTTTTAAATAATGCGTTGAGCAACAGCGTGATGATTATTACAAGGTGCCACCGAGTCAAGTAACAAAGGTATAATTACAAAACAATGAGAACAATGAAAAAAGCATTAGGGTCAAGGAAGAAGAACTGGGGGGTCGGATCAAAGAAGCGCACCGAGGAACAAAAAAGTGAATTAATTTAGCAGAAGCTGTAGGTGTCCTCCGCTCCCGTTTGATAGAGAAGACCCTTTGGAGCTGGCGCGAGGAGCGGTTGTTCCGTACAACAATGGAAATCTCGTATAAAATGCAATAACACGCTCTTCTATCTTTCGAGGGACGGACCCTTATCCACCCATGCAACGGGTGTATACACACCTACACAGCGCAGGTCCCATCGGAGGGGGTTGACGCGCGATTGCGTTTCAGGAATGCGTTATGACTACTTTGTCGGGAATCCAGTATCTCTTCGGTACTTCTGATACGCACTCGTCCTTGTTCTCTCTTTCTCCGCATGAAGGCTCCTCCCGTTTATTATATAAAGCTCGTATTGTACCTGCCTATCCCTCACCCTTCTGTGTGCGCAAAATGCTTCTGTTAGAGTACACTGGGACTGGCGGACAACAAGACAAGCTTGAAGCTTTCATTCAGAATGTTCAAATAAACGTTCACGAATCATTTACATTGTTTTTGGTAAATATTTTGGATTTTATGGAATTTTTGCTTTGCTCTTAAAAAACAATTTCACAAAAAACAAATTTTATCACGAAAAAGTTGTTACAAATTATTAGTAAGTACTTAAGGAGATAATCGATTATCCCAGAACAAGAATAAGAGCTTTTTAAAAAACTGAAGTGAAATTATACTTTTGTAATTAGTACAAGCTTCGATGAGTTCCACGTGGTGTTGAGAAATAAAGAGGTCGACAACACGCAAAAAAAGATCTGAGTTCAAGATGATAATGTAAACTTACAAAACTTTCAACCACCTTTTTTATAATGTCTCACATAATCTGCAGAAAGAGGTCTAAGTCCGAGACTTTGCATATATATTCACACTCGTAGAATAGTAGTCGTCACTTAAATCTGGATAATTTTGAGTTTTAAAGTCTCAAGATCAATCGCTTTTTTCATAGTAACAGTACATTTTTATTATTCATAACGAATCAGAGAGAAGTAAAATAACTCATACACGGCATTAGATGTTTACCATGTTGTACGTATTATGTATATGTATTACATATATATGTCTTGCAGGTAGCTTTCATCTCTCAAGAGGATGATCTAGTGATAGAGTAATGTTCCCTTTGAGGTTGCGTGCAATATAATCCGATTAACTTGATTGTGTCGCACCCATTGTGTAAAATAGGACACTTGGTCATTGGTACAGAGAAGTATATAATAGAAGATTTAAACGCACCTTATTTCAATAAATAACTTAACCTGAAAAACCGTAAAATAATTATTGTAAATCGACAATTTGAATTTTTTGAGTACTGATCTCGTTGAAAGTTTAAGAGAAGTAAAAAATTATTGTGAAAAGTATGGCGTTTCAAATTACATTGCATATAAAGTATGTAATAAAGAAAATAAAATTAAGTATTCTCAAGATGAAATATCGAAATATAAGCTCAATGTACGGGATTATGAGATACTTTTTACGGAAGAGCTTTCTGCATTTGAAACTTAGTCATTTTTTCACAAAACTCTGGACGAGTGTCTAAAAACGGATATTGAATCCTTAACTTGACGATTATTTATTCATAAATTGTAAAATTCATTGAATTTTAAAACAACAGTAACATCAGAGTTACATATCCTCAAAATTAACATTCCCAAGAATGTTTCTCAGAGCCAAATACGTTGAAACTTAATACATTCAATCTACAAAATTAATGGTTAGTAATGATTTTTTTAAATAAAGTAAAATCTAGATGAACAAAGGTACAAATCAAACTTGGGAGTCAAAATTTGAATTTATCAATCCTCTGTTTTATTCAAAAGCTGTTGAGTTTGCAACTTTGACACAGTTTATAGTTGTTGAATCTTTGCCTAACCCAGCTGAAATCAATGAAGTTGACGCTTGAATTGAATATCGCCCCCGTAGAGAACACTGTTCAACAAAACTTGTTTTAAAATCAATTCTCAGTCGGATTAAGATCTCCTGGGAGAGTGATGTCCTGCTAAAAAAACCGGTATCACTTAGTCAAAACATTGAAAATGTTCTCACGTTCAACAAATGGTAAAAGAGTAGGACGGACGCGATTGTTAACACTTGAAAAAAGATAAAAATAAATCCAGCCACCCGATAAAGTGGGCGGCCGAGTCGGAGGAGCTTATCTCCTGATCGGACGATCGCACCGCACCGCATCCGTATCAATTTCGCAGGGCCAGCTCGTTCACGTGGCGCAAAGGGCACGTGCTTCTGGCCGCTGCGAGCCTAAGCGCCCGGAAAATCGCTCTTTGAAGTGGCCCGCGTGTGTTGATCGCGACGTAACACTACGAAACTCACCTTGTCTCCCGAATCTGTATACGTATATACACCTCATTTCCTGCAAGGGTCGCTCCCTGCCCTATTTGGACCTTGCGCATCGATGCCTCCTGTGATTATTAGCAGCAGGGGTGGCTGCTTTGATTTTATCTTGGTGGCTATTCAATATGCTTCCTATTCCTATGGAAATATATCCAAATACATTCCCATACCTTCACCCCCTCCGATTTTAGTTTTTCATTGTTGACTTATTAGAGTTTAATTGGTGTGGACATTATCTTTTATTTACAAATTTGACATGAGCAGACAAAATTTTTTAAATTATGGTTTGAGCAGAAGATCTGTATGGTTAGGCTTTGCATTATAGTAAGATCACAATTTTTTATCGTTACCTGTCAATATCTTATAGTTGAGCTGAAAAATTGTTGCGATTTTTTTAGGTTTAATTTTTGTTTATTAGTTTTAAGTTTTAATGACGTATCACAAAATTAATGTTATTAAAAATTGAAAATTTTTGGTAAAGTAGAACTTAGAGCTATGTAAACACCTTTAATAAAAAATATGCAAAAAAGTTCAAACCAATCAGAATTGATTGTAGTATAATTTATTTAATCAAAAGATACTTTGTAAGCGCTTAAAAAAAAACATATTATCATAATTAAATACTTTATAGCCATTCTGAAGTAGCTTTACCTTAGTTATAGAAAAAAGTTTTTGTGAATTCATCTTTTTATTATAAGTTATATACATGAAACATCTGTTAATCTAAAAAGGTTTTAATGATAGTCTGTGAAGGATAATAGCAAGACCGAGTACACAACAGGGTGTGAGAAAATCTATACGAAATTCATTGCAAAAATTTTGAAAATCCACTTTTCGTTAAAATAATTTTCCCAGGCTCGTCAGTGAATGCCCCGAACGCGTGAAGATTCTCCAGCTAAAAATCTATAAAAACGGCTTGCAGCCGAATATTTACAAAAGAAAGAGATGGAAGGCCGCTGAAACGCCGCCGGGGTCAATTTAGCCCAAGCTCGCGTATACACACCGCAGGGGGTGAAATCCTCTGTTGAATAAAGGGTAGGGTCCTGCCTTGGAACACAGAGTCACGAGCTATAGGTACACACAGCCGAGAGAGAAAAGATCATCAGGGTTTATCATATTGACAGTGGTCACGTGGCGGCGCTTACATATACCAGCCCTACTGTATATCAACCGTTCGATCCTCGTTCCCCCGGATCCTGGGAAACAAGCGACTTTGCAAACATTACTTTTCCCTAAAATTACAAATTTTTTTTCTTTTTCTCATTTAATTTTCTTTATCTTTTGCTTATTTATTCAACAGTGGACTTCTTCTTGTGTTTATTTTAAATCTCTACTCTTATTATTTTTTATTTATTTTATCCTGGGTTTATCAGTCCAAAATTTTATTAATTTGATTATAAATAAATTCTTTGAGCAATTTATTTATGAGAAAATCAATTTTGAGCTGAATGGTTTATCTTCGCACCTTCTGATTTATTTATTTTATTTTATTTTTAATACAAATTCACCTTTTAGCAGAATCTAGCAAGCGAAAAAAGGCACTTTTTTGACAATTTTTAAAAAGAAATCTGGTAAAATCTGTTTATTGAAAAAAATAGTACATATATTATAAAGTCCAAATTTCGCGTAAAAATATTAAGTTTTAAGTCCGTGGCAGCCAATTTTCGGCGACAAAATTCAATTCTTTTCAAAAAAAAAGTGCTATGCGGTGTCCACTCTCACTCGTCACAGGCTTATCTGAAACACAAATTTCAAGAAGATTTAGCCAAAGCATAAGTTTTTTTAGGTACTAACGAGCCTTTTTTATTTTCATCAGTTTTTACATTTTTAGTGACAATTTGAATTAAAATCATTTATTCATTTGAGGTAAAAATCGATGATTTTGCTTCAACAATTATTTTTTTATAAATTATAAGCCCGCATTTTTTCTAAAACTATATCGATCATCTTTCAGAATCTTTGTGATAAAAAAATTTCCCAATAAAACTTAAAGTATAAAATTTTGTTTTTATCAAAGGTAACAAAACAATATTTCGAATTGGTCCTAAAAATATATATTCTTAATCAGCAAAGTTTACAACAAAATAGCTCGTACAGAACAAATGAATCATTGGTTATAACGCTTAATTTGAATATAAAAATGTATTAAACGCGTAACGCTTTATATTAAAAAATGAAATATTTCTGAAACTTATCAAATAAGAATTATTAACTTTAATATTAAAATATAATAATTGGACAACTATTATTGACAAACTGTAATAAATATTCCATCAAGAACGCTAAAATTAATCATAAAGTTTCAGCAAATGTCGCATGTATGTACGTTTTTATTATTCGCCTTGCGAGATACATAAAAATTTGTCCCTGTAATACTATCCTCCCATAAATTTATTCGGGAAACACTGGAAGAAAAAAAAAAAACGGAGAGCATTAGGAGTTGGAAGCTCACACTTCCGGAGCTCTCGGATCGTGTGAATCCAAGATCCCCGCATACGAAATGCGGTCACATATAATAAAGCACCTCCCACTCCGCCCTACACCAAACGTGGCTGGAAAGAAGAAATAGAAAAAAAAAGGACAGCGACGATGAAGTCGTAAAGAGCGTCGGTCGACCATAAACGTTATAGCCGGTGCGTCGGGGGTGGAACATTACAGGATCGTTTGGGATATCCTAATACAGCTTTAATCAAATATGAGGTAGACTGCGAAATCTGCGCCTGGGGCTGCGACCGGTAATAGTGTGGGAGAGAAAATTTACTACGACCGACGTCCCCGACTTTGATTGAACGTGTGACACGATGCGAGATCTGATCGGACCTGACAATCCGCAACCAGCTACTTACCACTCTATTCATATACTTCTGCGGCTTTTATTTATATTGCTCCTTTTTTTGAAGCTTATTTTTTTCTTACAAATAGAAAAAAAAATTAAATTTAAATAAAATTATTTCAAAATAAGCCAAAAAGTACTTACATGATGTACCTAGTATAAGAAACAAATAAAATTCTCTTAGTTATTTAATAAAATTCTTCTTGCTAATATCATTTCTATAAAATTTTGGATATAAAAAAGAGAAGAATGCCAAAATTTCACTTAAGGTCACATTCGGTAAATTAATTAAAAACTGAAAGTTTGGTGTTATTTTACTTAACATTTAGATGTACCAGATTTTTACGAGTTGAGATTTGGCAAAATTTTAAAAACCGATTGTGTACTTGGTTAATCAGAAAAATATCGACGGTCCCAGCGAAAAAAAAACCTTAGCAGAAAATCTGGAGATTTTAAATGACCAACGAGAGGCTGAAATGAATTAAAAAATTGAAAAAAATTAAAAAATCTTTTAATTCATTTTAGCCTCTCATTGGTCGTTTAAAATCTCCAGATTTTCTGCTAAGGTTATTCTTCGCTGGGACCATCGATATTTTAACTTAGTTCAAGAAAAATCAAAGATCTCAAACGATTCAAGGTTGAGAAACAACCACATCCAACTGACTACTTGTTAATGATATGTATAGAACGAAATAATCAATTAAATGATGGATGCAAGTCCGGTGAATCGAAGCACCAGCTCAGAAGTTTAACGCCACGATATTGCAATTCTAAAGGGGCGGGTAAGCGTGCGCCGCAGCGCGTAAGGCGCGAGCCGATCCGGACACGTGGCGGGGTGTCGCGTGCCGGGGATTACTAATTGTGCCTGGTCCGGAGGACGATCATAGCCTAACCCACCGACTATCACTCTTAAGGGATACGGTTAATATCGTCAGCCACCCCTGGGCTCGGGCCGTTTGCTACCATATTTTATTCCCTATTTGATTTTCACACATTTAACGTCGCTCAAACTTCACGATGATGAATTTTCATTTACTGACGCCGTGACGCGTGCCGAGACTTATATCGTCATAATCGCCGCCAACTTATTCATACACCGCTCAAGCAGCTTTCATGCAGCTCTTTGATTTTTATGAAGCTAGTGTTACTCGCTGTTGCTTTTGATATTTTAATCTTAGGGTCAATGGGCAAATTAATCGAGTTTTTCACTGGTTAATTAAAATTTATCAGAACTTGATCAACCGCTGCTTAGGCTAGCTCACTTTTTCCCAGTTAGATCCCCTTATAAAGCTGATAAAATTTTTGCGGAAAAACATTGATTAGCTGCGAATCCGAATCGGAAGCGACCGGAAAAAGTGCGCCCCAGGCAGACTACTATACCAGGCTGGCCTAGAGTTTCTCAATGCATTTGTGGATAGTATAGAGGCGACTGAGTTCCCGAAAATAATATTCGAGCCAGCTTGCCAGTTGCCACGTAAAAAGTTTACTTCGTAATGGAAAACAGAGACAACTGATAAAGTATCTTAGGCTAAGCAGGAAGACGTGGCCCACTCACACATATGCGGTTGTAATGGGTCTTCAGCTAATGCTATATAGTCTAAAAACAAAGATCATTGGAAAAAAAGGTATAACTTATCGAAATCAAAAAATTCTACATATAAAGTACACGTGTTTCGAACAAAGTATTTGAAAAAAAATCAAAAATTTAATTATAAGATAATACACTGATATTACAAAAGATCAATTATAAAAGTATATCGACGGTCCCAGTGAAGAAAAACCTGAGTCGAAAATCTGCAGTTTTGAAATTATCGATGAAAGACTAAAATGAATTTGATTAATTGAGTGCTAAATCATTAAAATTCTTTATTTTTTCTGATTTTTTAATTTATTACAGCTTCTCACAATTATTTGAAAACTGCAGATTTTTGGCTAAGGTTTTTCTTCGCTGGGACCGTCGATATTTTAGTCTAAGCTAGGAAAAAAGTAGCAATATTGTTTTCAGAATTTTAAATTTATGGACTTCCCTTTTGAAAAATAAAAATTTTATTAATTTTGATTAATTTCCCAAAGAGTTATACCTACAAGAAAAAAAATTGAGTTTGGTAAAATTAAAAAAAATTTTTTATCTAATTTTTTTTTTTGAATAATGTTACTAAAATAAAAAAAGAAATGCTATTTTCATACAATACACATCATAATAGTGAATAAGTTTTAATTAAGTATCACATAATTTGTTTAAGGGGGTACATATACCTAAAAAAAAAAACTCAGAAAAAATTTTGTAAGTTTTTTAAAAATGATTTATTTAAAAAGATATTTTTTTTCCATAATATACACACATTTTTACATAATTTTTTACATTTAGAAAATTAAAATAAGTGTTTTTATAAGTGTTATAAAATTCAGCTTATTTAGGCTATGAAAGTTCATTGCTCGTAAAGTCAAAATTTTTCCTTATAGCGGATGGACCCAGAACTTGGCATAGTTGTTGTACATGTGAACCCTCATGAGCGGAACCTCAGGCAACCAAATCCAAGCACTATTAAGCTACTTGCATACTCTAAAATTGCTTAGTGTGGTTAAAATTTTGATAGTTTTTATCATTTTAGTCAATTTATGGTGTGCCATCAGCTTAATAATGCTTAGATTTGGTTGCCTGAGGTTGCGCTCATGAGGGTTCACATGTACAACAAGTGTGCAAAGTCCTGGGTCCATCCGCTGTCTGGAAAAATTTTGGCTTTACGAGCAATGCCCTCATTTTCTCAAAAATCACATATTTGAGAAAATGGCTTTTAAAGTTCTGAACAGATTTTGATGAATAAAATGTAACACACCAACACATAAACATTTATATCTTGAAAATATCTTGTCACAGGACTCTTGCTTGATGTAAATACTCTTTTGCACATAGCCGGATACTTTATTTTTTTTCTCCTGCTCCTAAAGTGACCCAATTAGCTTTTTTATCAAAAACACAGATCACACACTATTAGACACCAAGACCAAGTTAAGACTTTGAGTCAGCGGAGTCTTCACATGCAATTATCTAAAAATTTTTTTTAATTTTAAATCACAGAATTATTTTTTCACTTCACATTTGTACATAAACACATTTTTTTTAACAACTAAAAAACTTCATTAGTTTACCTGGTAAGAATTGGTCATTTATTCTTAAATTTTTTTTTTTTTTGAATAAAACTAATTTATTTACTTCAGATTGAAATAATAACAAAAACAAAACCAAGTAGAGTAGAATTTCACTAGAAAGATGACTCAAAGAACAAAAAAGTCGTCATGAACTTGCAACGCTGTAGAAATACCTAATTTGATATCGATAGATCGATATTGGTGTAATATACTAAAGTAGACTCGTAGAGGTAATATATGTCATATATTATGTCATAAAGGTTATAAATTTTTTTATGCGATCGTTTCTAACTTAATAAATTGTTTTTAGCATTAGACTTGAAATGAAAGTTAATCTGTCATTCTTAATTTTCATTATTAAGATATTATGTCACGGAAAAAATCTAATCACAGATAAAAAAATTTTCTGTTTTTTCATCGCTTTTATTAGACGAAAACGATATAAATATTTACAGTTCTGTTCGTGGATAAAAAAAAAAATTATACCTACATTGCGAAAATTAAAAAAGGAAAAAATACATCGAAAAAGCATTTGTACCTATAGTATCGTAGAAAGTATTTCTGCTACTAGAACTGACTTGAAATTCTTGAATTTCAAAAAAAGCCATTTCAACGTTAATTTAATAAATTGAATGTCTTTATTAAATTAACTGTAACTTTTTTTCCTTAACGAATTAAGAAACGCGGCTTGCGGCATTTGAAAGCTGATGTAAAAGTACATCAAAAAACACAAAAACCTGAAAATTGATTTTTTGAAAAATTTTAGGTATATGTACCCCCTTAAATGTTAAACACCATAATACTTTCATTAATATTATGGTCCATGATTATGGTTACACCTAAGCAATTTATTGAAATTAATTTTTACAACTTTTATATTACTTATTGAAAAATTGCTCAATGAACTACCTAAACTACTTTTTTATTATTTTTTTTTATAGAGAACAAGTACAATTTTGAATAATATACAATAGGTATATTACGATTAAATAATCTTTAAAGTTTTCATACAGGATAGACAATCAGTTCTCAAAGATTCTACATCGCCAATGATAAAAAATCCTGTCGCTATGATCAATCGCGCAATGGATAAGCGGTAACCAAACGAAAAATGAGAGTCGCTGCCCCAAACCCGCAAGTGGTGAAATCGAGTGGCCTTTGATATATAAGCCGGTCGCATCTTCCTACGCTGTAGAAGTTCCCTCGAGTCGCACCACGGAGCCACAAGCGCGTCACTCTCAGTGATTCTCATGTGCTCTGAGCGAAGGTCCCTGGATCTCGGGCAGAAAGTGCCACAGCGTAATCGCTGTTAGCCTCCACCGTCGGTTCCTTTTTTAAGATGGGATGCTTTATTGCTGATCTTGGGAGCATGGGTGCGAGTGTATTGGTCAAAGTAAAGTCATGTGCGAGTTACTTGTTTATAACTTAACAGGGCCTACTCCGAGGAAACTTCATCCTTTTTTTTTAATTTAAAAATTAAAAATTATAATATTTCTTTGGAAGTTATCACTCGGTGGAGAATTTTTACTTTAGGTCTAGACCTAAGGTAAAAAACTGACTCACGTAAATGTAATTAAATCATGTAATTATTTATTAAACCTTAATTAAAAAAAATTTTAGTTCTGAAGAGGGCGACATTGATTTTGTTGTTTTTGAAAAAAACACCCATACTAACCATGACTCGGGTAGATAAAAAAATCAAATATACATATATATTTAAAATTGTTGGTTTTATCAATATCTTCAAATTTTTTTTTAATTTTACAGAAATTTTCATTTGAACTTGAGAAACAAATGAGTAAAATTAAGTTATAAGTTCAAATTTCAAGAAAAAAAATCGAAGTAAAAAAAATTAAAGTTTCTTGTTATCTGTATACACTTATCCTTTTGATCACAATCTTTGAAAAATTACTAGGTAATAGCTATGTACATTTTTTTATTTTACGTCTTATTCATATCTATTTAATCTTTGTTTGAGCGAGAAAGGACAAGTGGAGAACAAATACGTAAATCCTTGTATTATCTGAAACACCTGATCATTGATAAGAAAAATTTTTTAAATAAATAAATCCGATAGATTCCGAAAAGTTAAACTAGTACCCGATAAGATTTGTATGTGCAGCTTGCGCCACTCATTGATTTTAATATATCTTTTTAGTATCTTTTGTTTCCATGCGATATAAAATTGTATCTAAATAGTATCAATAGTGTGTATCAACTAATTTTTAAATTATTTTTAATATTTTTAATTTACAAGTTACAATTTACAAGATATTTTTTGCGATCAATCGCGCATTTTTTCCAAAAATTTTAGAAGATCCTATAAAATTATTCTTTCACTGTTTGCAATTAACTTATTATTATTATTATTATTTTTTATTTATTTTTTATTTTTTTCTGACAAATGAACTTGTTAATTATTGTAAAGGAAAAAATAAAATAAAAATTAGCACAGCAACTATTTTTCCATCTAAATACGTTGCATATATTTTCAAGTAAATAATAAATAAATAAAAATAATAAATAAAACTAGTAAAGCTCGGAAAATAAAATTAAGAAATGTATAGAAGCTTACTGCAAGTGTTAGATTGAAAAAAAAAGAAACATTGTGTGCATAGTATAGCACGTGATGGTTCGGTACGTATCGTGGGGCTGCACAGCTAATATACGTAGCAGCAGCTGACGACGACTACGGTGACACCGGCTGTACGATATTTGGCAACATTTGGACACTCCAAGATGACACGACCGAGTCCTGGAGCCGAGTCTCGTGCTGGAAGCTCCCTTTTTACTCCCTCCCCCACCTCCCCCCTGTGAGCGCGCGTCAGCTTGCAGCTCTTTTTTTCGCGCTCTTTACGTCGAACCTTAACTTATCGATCGTTGGCTTCGTTTTACCTTTTTTCTCATTTATAAACACCCTCGAAACCCAAAAGTTTTGGACCGAAAAACGTGTGTTTTTAGGTAAACTCAATCACTCGAGGTAAGTTTCGATTTTAAATCATAATTTTAAAACTAAAAGCTTTGCTATATTTTGATCAACGACATTTTAAATAGCTAATTTGTTTTAAAATATTTTAACCTTTCGAGGGATCGAGCTTTTTCAATCATTCACTTACTGCTAAACGATAAATTGTTAAGTAAAAAATTCTCCTACTAAAATTTAATTTAAAGCATGACTAAAAATTTTTTCACAAATCGACGAAATGTAAATTAAATTGAATTCTTTTTTACTACTCTATTAATTTGTTCAAAATTTCCAAACAATTAAAATAAAATAAAATCGTATATCAAATAGATAAAAAAAAAAAAAGAAAACGTTTAATAATGATTTTTTCGCATCGTTAGCTGATAAAAAACATTTTAGATTATTTATTAGCCAGCAAGTGGTGTGTTGCAAAGGTTTACGGATCGTTTGGTCTCATCCGTGTCAAATGAAACACTTGCGCGTGTCTCCTCACAAAACAGCACACACAGATAATGGACTGCGCCTCCATGATGAGAAATCTGTAGCGTTAAATCTCCCCAGACTTCTCTCTTTTTATATTCAATGGTTGGTACACAACAATATTGGCGCTCCGGCCCATTCATGGCAGTCTCTTCTCTTTCGACTGTTGCCGGAATTGCCCACTTGATCGGCATCTGGCCTCTCGGACTTTGCACTGGGATGAAAAACATTTTTCAAAGAGTCAAAAGTGCTGAGCTCGAGATCCCTTCCCCCTTTTACTTTTGTTTCAAACTTTTAGTCTTTTAGAGTTTGGGTAAACATGGACTTAAAGACTCGTTTACTTTTAAACCGAGCCTAAGTATCACTCGACTTTTTAATTTTAAATATTGTTTTATAAGCAATATTACCGGTATCAATTGAAGCTTAATTGATATTTTTCAAACTTTTATAATTACTGGTTATCAAAGCTTATAAAAGTTTTGTTTTAACTTTTTTCGGTGTTTATCGAGTTTCGAAGAATGCTCAAAGAAAAAAGTAAAAACGTAATTATATTCAAGTCGAGTTATTCGTGTTTCTTATAAAATAACTTTTTTTTTTCGAGTTTTTAATTTTAACAAAAAATTTTAAAAATAAAGTTTTTATTTTTGTTGTAAATCACGAAGTCATCTGTCATCTTCGTGAAATTTTAAGTCTTTTCTATCGCTTTTTGGCTAATAATTCCCCTTTAAAAATATAATTGTATGTAAAATACTTTTATAATGTCAAAATACTTCATTTTTTAACATTAAAGTGATTTAAAAATTTAACTAAAATTCACAACCAAAAATAAAGTTTTTCTGAAAGAATGTAGAAACTAAAAGATGAGTTTTCAATAGAAAAAAAAAAAAAAAAAAAAAACAGTGAAAGCTTTTCTCGTGTTAGGGTCAAAAAATTCTTGTTAAATAAAAGTAGACACTGCAGAATTTTAATATCATGATCAGATGTGCTGTATATTTTAGAAGAAGCTTCTAGTTTTGTAGATTTTTTTCTCCACAAGTTATAAGCCCGCCATTTTTCCTTCATTTTTCCGGGGAGCATAAGACCGGCAAGGCTTCCCTTCTTTTTCTTATTTCCCTTCTCGCTCGCCTCCCTTTCTTATACGACCTCTTGGCTCCAAAGAAGACGACTTTCTTTTTCTACCCTCGCAGCAGCTTTTCCATCTGCCGCTGCCTCTTTCCCGAGACGCTGGGGGTGGCCTCGTGAGCTAGGTGGTGGGGGTACTTTTATTAAAACTCCCGTCAATAGGGAAGCGAGGAGAAGCGCGCGCCAGGCTGACTACGGGGGGCCGACTATAACCGAGCGCCCCCGCGCTATATCTAATATATCCCTTACACCTACTAGCTTATATATATATATATAACTCTCGCACAATGCTGCCTGCTGACTATAGAGCCTCAAGCTCTTTAACCTTCTAAGAAATATTCAACTTTTTATGCGTCTTCATTTCTTATTGGGGCACATTATTATACTCTGTAGGTTTATCACTCATTTTTCATATAATTTTGTCATTTTCCTTTTAATTTTATTCTATTTTGTGCAATTTATTTCCTACTATATCGTCATATAATTTATAATTTTTTTCATTTCAAGTTTTTTTTTTGGTTATTTTTAATAATTCAAATGTTCTTAATACTAATGTTAAACAGAATAAAATAATATTTTAATACTTTTAAAAAATTGAAGAAAACGATATTTTATATTAAAAAAATAAAATCTATTGTAGTCAAAAAATTGGGTAAAAATTATTTGAAATTATTATAAAAATTAGATCATAAAGATTAATTTATTTCAAAAGAAGCCTTTTCATGAAAACTTTTTTAATTTGTGATTGCACTGTAAAACATTTGAATTTAAAGTTTCAAAAAAAAAAAAAAAAAAAAAAATTGTAACGTATTTATTTGTGTTGTGATGCTTTTTTTGCAAGAGTTTTTTTAAAACGTTTATTTTTCTCCTCACAATAATAAGCTTTTTTTTTTAGCTGTAAAAATTCTAATTAATCGTTCAAATTTTTTACCTGATTAGAGCTTTTAATACAAGAGTCAAACAGATCAAATTTGAACTCTAGTCTTGTAACAAACTGTTGTTGAAATATAAAAATAAAAAAAAATTATTTTATAGACATGGAAAATTTTTTTTTTGATACTTACTATTAGGTAAACAAAACTTCATCAATTTCTAATTTGCATCAAGAGATCTTATTAGATTAAATATTTACATACTTTAAAATTTAATACTCGCCCAATCAACTGTGGTTGCATATTAGGTACAGCGGATTTATTATTCCTCTTTTATAAAATTACGATTTTTATATAATGAATATACGGATGGTCCCAGCAAAAAAAAACTTTAGCCAAAAATCAGATTTGAAAATTACCAATCAGAGACTGATATGAATGAAAAATCAGAAAAAATAATAAAATATAATCAGTTGAGTACCAACTTACTAAGATTCTTGGTTTTTTTAAATCGGATGTTTTTGGCTAAGGTTTTTCTTCGCTGGAACCATCGATACATACTGAAAAGGAAGCTGAACATTCATAGCTCAACGCGGAAAGATAAAATTTCTCATTATGTTATTACAATTTTTTAGCTAATTTTTTTATTTAACTAAAAAGAAAAATATTTGTAGTAAAACTTATCATACAAGTCTTAATGTTTCGAAAAGTTTCGGTACGGTCGAATGTCGATCAGAGTCCACAGGTCCCTTGCAGTTCGAACTTCAAACTTCGAGTTGCTCGCACCTCTCGAAAGTTAGCAGTCCCACACTTAATTTTATCACTTTTTTTAAATGTATTAATTACGCTTGATGAGAGTTGTAAGAATCCGCTCGAATTTTGCAATCGCAAACAATAGTTTTTTTAAAGAATAACTAGGTGGGAGTTCTGCACTCCAAACTTACCCCAATTTTTTGTGTTAATTAAAGATCTTTACTCCAACAAAAAAATATGTCATGATGTATGGCGTGTTCCAAGCGCAAGCACTCCCAAGTGAAGTTGTTCGCGAGCATTTTCACTTTGAATTTTTGCCGCAGCTTGCACGACGATATTACCTACCTTACAGTCGGTAAAATAAATTTCTCGAATACCGGTAGAGCATACCTACAGTGCAGGTGGCAGCATCTTCCGACTGTCGCGCGGTACGTTACAGTTTGAAAGATTTGAATTGTCGCCGGAGGTGGCGTCGCGTGAATACGTTTTGTTTACAGCAGTTGAGAGTAATCAGTAGTTTCTACCCTAAATAACGCAAGTTTTAACGCATGTGACAAACGTTTTAACAAAAATTATCTTTTTAGTCATGTAAGTGAAATTCAAGCTGCTGTTGTGTAAAATTTCTTGAAAAATTATGCTCGTTTTATGTGATAATCAACTATTTAACCCAAGCAAAAGGCCAAAAATTAAGTGAAAATTTATTAAATATCTGTTATGTTTTAGGGACCCATCAAAACAAGAGAGTGTTTCGAGACAATCTTCAGTAAGTTTTGAGTTGGATAATATTAAGAAAAAAAATTTGAATTGTTTAAATAAACTTTTTATTGTAAATATGTGTATTTTTTTTTAGATTTTGAAACCCACAAAACAAAGGCAGCCATTGCAAATTGTAGCCGCAAATCCTTCTTCATCTGAAAGTTCTCCCACTGTAAAAATTAAAAGAAGAGTTAGTTTTGCTAAAAATAAACGAATTAGGTAAATATGAGTAGCGCAAACAAACTTTTTTTCAATCATATTTCTTATTGAAATTTATTTTCAGAGAATTCTGTAATGAAGCAGAACAAGGAACTGTTTGGGATGATACATATGAAGAACACGATTTAAGTAATTCTAAAAGTAATAGTACAGGAGGAATTGAGAACCCAGTAATTATTAATCTACCTTGTGATGATAAAGAAAATTTTCCAATTCAACTATTTATGGAACCTGATCAATTAGAATGTAAAGAAATTATCCTTAATGTATCAAATCAAAAAAATGATGAGATACTCTCAGATGATGATATGGATACAACCCTTAATATATATGATCCACCAATTGTGCAAACAAGAAATCAAGAAATAGACTGTCCCGATGAAACTATATACTGCAACGATGGCATGGATGAGACTGCAATATTACCATCAAATATTATTCCTTGTCAAAATGATGCAGGTAAACTATTTGCTGTAAATATTAGCTTACATTTAAAATAGAATTTTTTGTATTTTATTGATAATCACACGTGTTAATGCCTTGTGAATTTCCTCAAGATTCTGAAAATACAATGCAACTTGGTAAAGTGTTTAAAAAAAATACAACAATTCACTACAATGACAATATGGAGATTACTGCACCAATAGCAAATATAATCAGTAGTTATGATGTCAAAAGTAATTTGACACATAAAGCTTTACAATTTAACCCAGTTATTCAAGATATAGATAAAGAAAATTCACCTTTGTCAATACAAGAACAATTTAATGCAGGTATTTTTTATTTTTATTTATTTTTTTTTTTTTCTTTATTTTTTAGTTAAAATACAAACATAGCCTACCACAAAAATTCTTTATCAAAAAAGTATACAATTATAAAATAGTAAAAATAATTTATTATTATTATTTTCAAATAACTACAGCTAGTACATTTCATAAAAGATCATATTTTTCCTGTTTATAATTAATTTTATAATTTTTTTCAGACTGTGATGATAAGATTTTATCTATAAATTTGGTTAAGGAGAATATTCCAACACAAAATCTTACTTCAATATTAAAAAAAAAAGTACAATATCCAGATGCAACTATGTGTTATAATGATGGAATGGAAATGACTGGTGCAATACCATCAAATATAAGAATTGGTAATCAACAAGAAGACAATCATTGCACAGAAGATTTGCTTGCATCACTTAGAGGAAATAAATTGGTTGTCCAAGATCCAAGTAAAAATTTAATTGCAGTGAATTCTGGTAAGTGTTCAAGTTTATAGTAAAATAATCTCTCATAATATTAACTGTTATTATTTTACAATTTGATTTATTTATTTCTTTAAAAAGCTTCTGAGAAGTTTAGAACTATTTTAAATCAATTGATCTATATTGAATTTGAACATTTTTAATTGGTTTTTTCTTACTAATTCTAAAAACTGTTACTCAGTTTTACTGAGTATTTTTTTGTGAAAACACTTCTTAAATTCATGAATTAATTTGATTAAATAGTTCAAGATTTGAATCAAAGTACTCAAAGAGTGATAAACAATGCAAAGTGTTTTTTGTTGGTTCAAAAAAATAGTAAAATTCCTCAGTCAAATACAACTGTGTACTACAACGATGTTATGGAAACGACGACTGTAATTCCATCAAACATGGTACTCAATTGTGATCAAGATAAAAGTTACTACGAAGATACTCTTCCTGTTTCGCAAAATACATCTGCAAACATTAGAATGGATGCTGAAAATATACCGTCAATCATGCAAGAAATAAGCAAAAAAGTGTCTTCCAATACTTTAAGTAATTATCAAAATTAGACATACTTCCAAATTGAGTAGTAAAAATGTAGAAACTTTATTTTTTCAAATTATTTCGACTCTGGCTTTTCTCTTTTTTAAATCTGCAAAATAATACTTGTGTCTGTAAAAATAAAAAATTAAAAGCTATGTATTTTATGAAAGTTTCTAATTGTGATACATTACAGCTCTGGATTCAAACCAATTACCAGTAAATGAAATAATGAATTCCACAACACTTTTGAAAAACAAAAAAACTTTTCTACAAAAAGCAACTGTATATTGTGATGATGGTATGGAGATGACAGCTGCAATCCCTTCAAACATCATGTTCAGTGGTCAACAGGAAAAAAGTTATTATGAAGATACTCTTCCGGTCTCACGAAATACATCCTTCATTATGAGAGAGAATGTACCGTCGATAATGCAAGAAATAAGCAAAAAACTATCCTCTAATAGTTCAAGTAATTATTTGTTTAAGTCTATTTCTGTTTTTAAGTTATCATTTTGTAGTATTCTAACGTTTAATTTTTCCATTTTTTAATTATAATTTAATTATTATTGCAGCTATGAATTTGAATAGCCAGAAATCTATAAATGATCTGATCTATTCCACATCAGTACCAATTAAAAAAAATCAATATCAAAATGCAACTGTATATTGCGATGATGGCATGGAAATGACAGCTGCGGTTCCTTCAAACGTTATGCTTAGTTGTAATGAAGGAAAAAGTTACTATGAAGATACTCTTCCTGTTTCATCTTTGAGTATGAATACATCGTCGACTTTGAAAGAAAAAGTACCGTCGATAATGCAAGAAATAAGCAAAAAACTATCTTCCAATTGTCCATGTAATTATCAAAATTAAAGATTAATTAATTAATTTTTTTAATTTTAAAGAAAAAATTTTAAACTAATTCTAGAAAATAATAATTTTCTTTCATTATTAATACATCACTAATTTTATTAAGCTGTTTGAATATAACTATTTATTTATATTTTTAGCTTTTAATTTGAAAAACCAGCAACCAACAAAGGAAGTCATCAGTTGCTCATCAATGCAAAAAAATAAAAAGTGTTATCAGGATGCAACTGTTTATTGCGATGAAGGCATGGAAATGACAACTGCAATTTCTTCAAATATGGTGCAAAGTGGTACGATAAACAAAAGTTACGAAAATATTCTTCCCGTTTTACATAATGCTTTCATGACTGTAAGAGAACATGTACCTCCAATATTGAAGGAGATGAGCAAAAAGCTACCATTGAATAATTCAAGTAATAATTTTAATTTTTTCTTGAAAAAAAAAAAAAAAAAAAGTATTTTATTTCATATTTTTGGTTTGAAATTCACTTCACATTCATTAAAATATGTTTTTCTTCTAAAATATTTTACTATAACATTTATATTATATTGATAGGTGCGGAAAATGGTTCGTACAAAATGTCAACTGAATCGCAAAATTTAGTAAAAAATAAGAAAAGGCAACTTCCTGACTCCACATTGTATTGCATGGATGGTATGGAATTTACGGAGGCAGTATCGACATGTTTCACAAAGGGCAGTAATTTTCAAGAAATGGATTCAGTTTTACCTCAACCTTCTTGCGATGTTACAGCTAATTTGCGACCCACTGAAAATACAGGTAAAGTGAATAATCTAATATACTTCCTGCTTGAGTAATTTAAAATTTTTTGGCAATTGAAAATTATTATTAAAAACTTTAACGCAAATTTAAGACGTTTATGGACATTAATGAGTCCAGTCGTCAAAATAATTATAATTACTTTTTTACACTTATTTTTCATACAATTTTTTTCTTTAATTTTAGGCACTTCTAAAAATACTGCAACACAAAATTTTGATATTGTGCCAAAAAATAAAAAAATGAAATATTTAAATTCAACGATATTAGGCAATGATGGCATGGAAATGACTGAGGCATTAAAAACAAATATTGTTTGCAACAATCCGAACGTTAACCATCCTAACAATCAAACCATAACATCACAATGTACTTTAAAAAATGATGCAGAAAATTTACTGAGTCAAACTACAGAAAATTGTGAGTAAACATTTCGACAATGTTTTAGTGGTAATTATTTCAATCGTTATTTCGGCATTGTAATGGTAACAAAGGCGAAACAAAGTGAAGTCCGTAGTTTTTCTTGAATCCCGGTGATTTGGTGCAGTTATTATGCTTAGTATCTTAAAAGCATATGTGCTTTTTTAGAATAAAATCTTTAAAATAAAATTATTTTTAATGTTTTTATAGTAGTGATTATTTTTTGTATTGTTCATTTTTTTTCTTGTATTTAATTCATTGACATATAGTTGAAATCTTCATTTTTCTTTGTTTCTATTCTAGACTTGAAAGAAAGAAAGCAATGTACTTCTCCAACACAAATAAATCTTAATGAGAAACATATAAATGCTACAATTTACTGCAATGATGGAATGGAGGTGACCGCTGCAATATCCTCAAATTTATTACCAAATAAAAACTCTGGTATTTTTTCTTGCGGAAATGAACTTCCTACTTCTCAAAAAGTTACAACACAAAATAAAAAAAGTCTCTTATCTTCATTACAAACAAAAAGTAAGAGAATCGATTATTACTATTTTATTATTATTATTATTATTATTATTATTATTATTATTATTATTGATTTTTGGGTACAGAGTTGAGCTATGTTGTATTCGTGGGTGTAGGCTATCTATGTATACCAATAAAATTGTATTTTATTATACATAATAATTTATTTTACAATTTTAAAGTTTTAAAAAAAGGTGTTAACGATTGTAAATAATGAAAAATGTTAATATTTATTACAGAGTTAGAAATAAATCCTTCATTAGAAATAAATGGACACTTAAAATATTCAGATGCAACCATTTTTTGTTATGACAATATGGAGACAACTGCGGCAATACCATCAACTATTATAAATCAAAAATATAATTTAACAGTTACAGAAAATTTACAACCCACTTCAAAAGACTTCATTAGGAAAAAAATGCCTTCAGAAGTTACAGGTAATAAATTGAGATTTTTTAAAATTAATTTTCAATTTTTACTAAACTTTTCTTTAGTTCTATAGTTTTATGTAGTTAAATTTATTTATATTAACTTTTTTTTTTTTTTTTTAAATCTCATCAACAGAAACTCAGGAGATTAATTCAAACAAAGAATTAATAAATGGATCTCAGAGTACAGTGCCGGTAACAATGAGCAAAGAAATTGATCTTTCAAACGAAACCATCTACTGCAATAATGGTATGGAAATAACTACAGCTATATCAAGGGATGTTCAATTTATTCGTCCAATTAATATTTGTCAGGATCAAGAAATTCCCACTTTTGATAACAAAATTTCTGATGAAATTTTTACGCAATCGCAAAACCAAGATGAAAATCGTTTGAATAACTTAGGTAACTTTTTTGCCTTAATTTGTTTTTATAATAATTATGATATATTTTAAGAGATGAGTGT
Source organism: Encarsia formosa (assembly GCA_038277355.1). Lineage (NCBI taxonomy): Eukaryota > Metazoa > Arthropoda > Insecta > Hymenoptera > Aphelinidae > Encarsia > Encarsia formosa. Next base: position 9,910,167 of record CM076188.1, read on the forward strand.
GAAATTTTTTCTTATAGATTCTGTTTCTCCTCATGAAACATTGATAAATAATTTTAATAATAAAAGTCAAAATGAAGTTGATACTTTCACAAGAAATAAATATGAAGAAGTCGAGCTTCAAAATGAAATAGCTTGTTTTAGAAATGATTTGGGAATTTCAGTAGAAAGAACGGAAAATATTTTTTCCAATGGGAACAATAAAAATAAAAGTCATTTAGAAAGTTCATTAGCACTGTTACAGAATAATTCAATAGATGAAACAGAAAGAATACCAACGCCAGTTCTATACAGCGATACATTCAAATTGCAAGTAAACAAATCAGGTAATTGATATGAAATTAATTCAATAACGAAAAATTACAATTCATTACAATGAATAAAAAAAATTTTACAATTTTTTTTTCAGATATTAATTCACCAAATCTTAAAATTTCTTCAGTTTGTGACAACAAAAAATCTTTGAATCAAGTGCAAAGAAATTCAATTGTACACAAAGAAGGATTTTCAGACACAACCCTAATAAATTTTCAAAACGTTAGCCTGCCAGAAATTTCGAAAACTATTTTATTCAGTAATAATGAGATACAAAATAATTATCATGCTAGCTTTTCTGAGATACAGCACACCCAGAAAGTCTCATTGACAAATGAAGAAGAACAAAAAGCCGAATCAGGTACGGAAAATTAGTTAATAAAATTTATTCTTATATACTGTTAAGGTAGTTTTTTCTTTTTTACTTAAAATTGTTGAGTTATTGAAAGTTATTTATAACAACAGCTTTTAAGAAAATTTTTCATTTTTTTATATTTTTTTATTAAGATAAAAAACATTTTTTTATGTGTGATTAAATTAATAAATAATTTAAGCATTTTGTTTTGTTTTATTTTCACAGTTATTTCAGATCATTATGATGTTCAAGATAATAGCTTGACAAAAAAATCCCATAAAAGGCAAAGTGTTTGTCCAAAAGCCAATGAAGATGGTAATGATTGTAGTAACAATTCACTCAATTTAAATCAAGAAAATAACTATGGTAGCTTTGAATTAAGCAATCAAAATATAGCTTCAGAAAATTTTTATGACTCAAGTGTTTCCAAAAATTTTCAAACTGGAAAAAATAGTTCTTGTCATGAAAAAGAAACGGAAAGTGAATCAAATTTTGCTGTACAAAAAAGTTTATCCAGTAGCAAGTTAAAAATTCAACACACAATTCTTGTGGAAGTAGAAAATGTTCCGAATCGTTTGTCAAAATGTAGAAAAACGAGTGATTTTATTACTAAAGATAGTATTGAAAATTTCACTCAACACGACAAAATTTCATTTTCAGATCATGTTAGCAATAATGAAATGAATGAAACTTGTTTCAGTAGAATGCCATCGGATGATACCGAAGTTTTGATAGCAACAATGGGTTTAAAAACTGATTTAACTTATCCCTTGATAATAAATGATAAAACCATAATAAAAGTTCCTAATGACACATTGGCCAATAAAAATCATTGCATTAGTGAGGTTTCAAATAAAACTTGTATAGTAAACAGTCAAAATGATAAAATAAACCAATTCAATGGCTCAGATAGTAATCAGCTGAAAACTAATGAAGAATGGTCAACAGAAAGTTCAAAAACGTCGATTACAAATAATTACATTGAAAATCAACCAAAAGAAAGTGATACAGAAAAAGAGAATGAAGAAACTTCTGCAAAAATTGATTTATTGTCACAAAATTACTTAGAAGAGTTGGAAGAAATTCAACCTCCATCATTTTTATGTTCAGACAGTATCCAAGAGAGCCTTCAAAATAATTCAGTGCATAATATCGAAACAATTATTAATCCAGATGAAGAATTATCATTAAAAAATTTAAATGAAAATGTACAACTTGGTATTGTTTTGCCAGCAGAATCAAAAGTTATTGACCAAGACAACCAACACATAACTTCAAAATTCTGTAAAGAGAATGAAGAAGATACCAAAAAAACAACTGAAGCAGATGAATCTATTAAAATGGAATCAGATTGCACAGAAGACATAATAGATGAATGGTCATTATTATTAAAAAACATTAAACTAACTGAACAAAGGTTATTGTTATTTTTATTATTTTTCAAACATCTTTAATCGTACAACAAAAAATAAAAAATTTTACAATATATATATATATATATATATATATATATATATTTTAAATACAAATAGTTTTTAGCTTACCAAGTTTAATTTTTTTTCAATTTATTTTCAGAGATGATTGTATCTGGTCCACTCACACCATAAATTCAAAAATGATTGCATTAAATTTTATTTCAGAATCATTCATTTTTGTTGTAAGATTCAATGAAACTAAAACTGCTTGTGAAAAAGACATAGCTGAAATAGAACTTGTTTCACGACTCCGGTGTAAGTGTGCAGTTATTTCATTGTTTAAAACACATTTTTAAAATTTATAAGATCATTTTTTACTCACAAATTAATAAAAATTATTTTAGGTGAGTCAAAAAATACACTAATTAAAATTGTTCATAATTTACTAATTTTAAATATGAACCCTGATAAAATGTTGGAACAGTACAAAATGTATAGGGATGTCATGCCAATGCTGGAGTATGTATCAACAGAAGTAATAACTGCCATGAAATTCATGTTTAATCTTGAAAAAATCAGTGCATTTTATTTGTCAGAAATAAATCCATACAGGTAAAATTATCAAATATTTATTAAAAATTAAAACTAATCAATTTTACAAATAATTAAATGCAATGAAAACTGATAAAATCAATTAAAATAAAACTAATTTTTAAATTAAAAAGTATTAACATATGATACATGAAAGAAAATTCATTTTCTAAATTGCTCGGGCATTTAAAAATAATTTGCTTGAAATGTAAATTTAAGTTTGTAAATTAAAAACAAAATTATTTTTTGCAAAAGGTATTTAAAAATTGCTTAAATTAATATAATATTTTAAACATTTCTATCATAGATAATTTAAATCTTGTGAGTCTAACAGTATAAAAATAAGTTAAATTTACTGATAATGATATTATAATAAAACTATAATCATTGTTTCCAGCGTTTCGTTTATGGTATCATCTGACAAACACAATATAATTTTAAAAATATTTCTTCCATTCAAAAGTTTTAATGCAATTTGCCCAGACGACATTGAAGTTGATTGCATTTTAGGTGATGTCAGGTAAGAAAGCAACATAATTTTTTTTTTAACTTTTTTATATTTTAAAATCTAAAGGTTTTTTTTTTCTTTTTTTCTAGTATAAATGATATAAAGAAGCTGATGAGAAATATTAAAAAAGATTATACATATTTAAGCAGATATATCGAGGACGTAAAAAAATACATCACTACTATGGAAGAATCTTTGTGTAGAATAAGGTAAATTAAGTGGATATTTCAGAATTATTATCAATTTATATACATGCGATCTCTTAAAATTGTATAAATATTGTAAATAAAAAAATTTATGTTGATGTAAATAAAAATTTTAAATTAAAATAAAATTTGCTTTTTTATTTATAATATTTTACGTTTATTTCAGTCCAGGTACAAAAATTAATTTATTTTAACTACAATGTGCCCAAAGTCAATTGGTATAATTTATTTATCAATTTTTTTACCCTTTATTTAAATTTTAAATAAAATAAATTAAATTCTTTTTTAACTGTGTTTAAAATATTAATTTTAGTTGATCAAAATTATTTTAATTTGAAAAACAATTATTATAGTCAAATTATAACTATTAAAAACAGGCACAAATTATCTACTCTTAAAATTATTTAAATCTACAAATATGTACAAAATTACATCATTATCTAGTTTGAATGATATCACCAAGAAAACAACTTTTTTAACTAGTTCTAATCATCATCGTCTTCATTTTCAACATCACTTTCATCTTCTTCTTGACTGTTGGAATCGTAATGACCTTCATTTTCTCTTTTTATTCGAGCTTTATATTTTGCATATTTATATCCATATCTTTCTACATCATCTTCATCTAATCCATAGACAAAATCTTCATCACTTGAAGATTGTTCGGATAAATTCATACTTTTTATGGCATTTCTTATCTCTTCTTCTCCAATTGTATCATCTGAATTTTCTGAATCTGGGTAATCATTACGCCAATTTGATTCTGCATTTGAATCTTCAGAATCTTCTTCCTCATTTTTATAATAATCATCAAATACTAGTTCATCGTTAACAGTTTCTATTGATTCTAAATTATCCAAAGGTAAATCTTCATTTGTATTGCTGAAGTATAAGTCATAAACATATAAAAGATCAGCATCATCCTAAAATAATATTCATATTAGCATACACAGAAAATAAATAAAAAATTGATCACAAATTTATTTTCAATAAAAGACAATTACCGTTTTGGAAGGATTTGCGTCTTCTATGTCGATAATTTTTAAATTCTCTTCTGCTATATCTCGCCTACTGTTTACAACTTTCAAGCGATTTTCATTTATTCTTTCTTTATTTTTTTCTCGTAATTTATTTTGAATATCAACTACATGTTGCTTATAATTTGCTTTCAAATCCTCTTTCCTTAACTTTTCTGGAATATGTTCTTTAACATTGTCTTCCTAACAGAAATAAAAAAATAATTAGATTTGGCACACTGATAATGAAATTTCAAAAAATAGGTACAATTTTTTATAAACTTACTTGTTTATCAACAGTTGCAGCAAATTTTAAAAGAGCAGTTACAGTAGGATTTGCACTGGCTCCTTCATCACTTTGTTTTGCTCGTTTGCAAGTAACCAACAAAGCATCAGAAGGTTCTTCGTCTCGTCTTCTTTTTACACGAAAAATAGTATCCATTTCTAAATTTTTAGAGCATATATGCTCCAAGACGTGTTAAAATTTGAAGTAAATGTATCTTCTCATAAATCTTAACTAACCTCTAGCAATGTTCTTACCACGGAACTCATTGCTCCCCGTTCATACACTGAATATATAGCCTATCCTATGACCGCTCTTTAGTTTTTGAACATACCTACGGGTATGCCTACAGGTTAACTTTGTCAGGGCGATTGGCGAATCAGGGTCGTAGCTCAAGCGGCGGCCAATTAGAATAATAAAGCTCGCAATTTAAATATCGAAATGAAAATTTTTTTATGAGATACATTATTTTTGTTAAACAACTAAGCCCGAATAATCTGGTGATCAATACTCAATAAATAAATAAACCAACTAGCCTAAAACCTTCATAACTCTGCGCGCTGTAAATATTTAATTAATTAATTAAATACTTGCTGCAACAACACTTGGCGTAAAGTAATTAAATAAATAAACTAGCAAGGCTGAAACCTAAATAACCTTGAGAAGTTAATAAATAATTACTTTTAAATATAAATATAAATCAATAAGTAAACAAAGAAACTAATAAGCACAAAACCTCAGTAGCTGTGAGCGTATATTAATTAAATAAACAATTTTAAAACTCTAAAAAATTAGTTAAATAAATAGCCCTTAGCGAAGCAGTCAATAAATAAACAGATGATTTAACAAATATTTCAATAAACAAATCAATAGTCCGTAAAGCTTTATAACCCACTAACGCTGGGCTCATTGATTAAATAAACAATTAAACTGAAAATTTGTTTAAAACTGCCATGTCCCTAAGCGAGCAAGTTTTCCCGCGAGGCGTGAGTCACAGCCGCCGCTTCAACACGGACCACCGATTTGTCGGTTTTTTTAGAGGCATCTTTTGAATTTTGGGTAGAATTTTCAAAATACATTAAAGGTAAAAAACATTAACTTAGATTACCTAATCTAAAAAACTTTTATTTTTAAATAAACTTATTGGTTAAACATTAGTTCAAAAGTACAATTTTCAAGTGTTTTTATATTTTTTTATTAAAATTTAATAATGGATACTAAGTATTTTTTGGTCACATTTTCCCAATGAATAAAATATTATTTTAATTAACTTTCAATATATATATTTTATTTTTCTATTTAAAATACATAAGACTTTGTAACACAAAAATTTGTTTAAAATATATAAATTTTTTTAACTTATACTTATAAATATTTAAAAAAAAACTATTTTAAAAACAATTGCATCAACATTCATATTTGGTTTAAATTGGTCAGTGTTTAAAATCAAAAATGCTGTAAGTGCAGTCATACTGATAAAACATTAAAATTTAAGTGCATTAAATGCAAAAAGGTTAATATATATATACTAGGTACTGATCCTAGTCTTAATTATTTTCGAAGTTTCTGAAATTACTTTTTCAAATGCAATTTTGGCTAGTTTATAGTGATTGTTAAGAAACATTGGCAAATGCTTGAAACATTAACATTGGATGGCATGCACATAATACTTTGAAATTTATGCTTTCATTTGCTGGTATAAATAAAACTGATCCTCTATTTAAAATTTTTGACAAAGGAATTTCAGCTTTACCATTTACTATTATCAAAATACTAGCAGTACAGCGTGGTATAGTGGCATATGTTGGTCTACCAGGAGGGACCTAAGGGATAGATATTAAATGAAAAAATTAAATAAATTTTGCTAGGAAGCTAAATACAAATCAAGTTTAATGTTTAAACTTACAGTAATTTTAGCAATTGCAAAGTCTTGAACAGGGGGTCGAAATAATTCAGTACATTCATCTTCTCTTGATGGTTGAAATCTTTTGGCAGAAGCTGGTTCACAATCGTAAGAAACCATTTCTACTAAGGTTTCAATATCTTTCATTTTAGGAGTTAGACCTGCTCTTACAACATTATCCGAACAAGCCATACATTCTATACAATCTGTTAAAAGTTATATTTTTTAATAAATATAAAATTTTCTTCCAAAATTTTTTATTTTTTACCTCCGGAAAGATATGCATGTGGTACATCAGCTCCAAGATATATAGCTTCTCCTGGTTGTAAGACAATATAATTAAATAAATAAATTCCAAAACATCCAACATCTCCAGGAAAATCAGAATGGAGTCTTTCAAACAAATTTGCATTTAACATTTGTCTGCTTGGTGAGTCTAAAACAAAAAATTACGGTTTTAATAATTTTAGTTTAACATGTTAATGAGTGTTTGATTTAATGAATCAATACCAAGAGTAGACAGTCTTTCAGACAGTTTTTTTAATTCTTGAGCAATAATTTGAGGTTCCTGGCTCATCAGACTGATAAAGCAATTTTTTAAAGCATTTTTTACACTAATTTCATCAGTTTGGCAAGAATTTAATTCTTTAGCTTTTTTTCCTATGGCTGCACGAAATTCTGGAATAGATCTTAAAAAAGTTTTAATTTCAGATATGGGTCGAAAACCACAAAGGGCTTCAAATGGTGTAAGAGCAATAGCCATTTCAGGTTTATGATTTGGATCTTTATAAATTTCTGGGTAGTTTTGATGCAAGATTTCTGCTTGTTCCTGTAATTTATATTTATTAATATGATGAATGAAATTTTTTTATATTCTAAATTTTTCTTAATATTTAAATTTTTTTTATTTATATTACCTTGTTTGGATGAATTTGAATTGACAAAGCTTTTTTTATTGATAATACTTTGAATAAAAATGGTAATTGAGTGCCATATGTATCTTCAATTGCTTTTCCAAGAACATGATTATTTTCTTGAATATATTTATCTAAACTAATGTTTTCATTCTTTAAAAAAGAAGGACCATTGGGATGAGTTCCCATCCAAAGTTCAGCACATGGTACATCGTCTTGAGGTATAAAGTCTGCATTTGATGACTGTACCAAAGTAGTAACTATACTGTCAATACCTTTTTTTCCCCAAGCATAATTTTGTATTGCACATTTTAATTCCATTCTAAAAATATTAAGAAAAATAAAAATTGATTTTTGGTTTTAAAAAGCTTTAAAATATTAAAAAAAAATTTTTAAATTGTATAAAAATAAAACTTATAAATTTGTAAGTATAAGGAAATTCAAATTAATTCTATAAAATAATGATTAACCTTTAAAAGCAGTTATTAAAGATTATACGTCTGTTTTAAATAAACTATATCTACTGCGATGAGCTTGACACATTGAAGCTAATCAGCAGAAACAGATACTCAACTCAACACCATACCTACTTAGTTATCAAACAGTATGTACCTAATTGAGTGTACACATTACACACTACTAGTTTTATCAGCTGTGATCTGACTCTACTCTGGTGGGTGGGTGGCCGGGGCCCAGGAGTCGGGACTCGCGGGACGGAAGCATTAGCAGACTGCTCAGTGCTCACTGCACAACGCAGAATCAACAAAATTTGAAAACATGGTTACCTAACCTAAATAGAACAGAAAAAAGTATTTATCGTCGATTGCAATAAGTAAATTCTCTCATTTTTAAGTTAAAGTTCTAGGTGCCAAGCAGTAAAAAACTTCAACATTTATTTTTGATTACTTATAAAAAAAAATAATTTATGAATTTCATCTGAAAGCAACATGACAAATTTAGCTATTAATCCGATCGTTTTTTTGGATATTGCCATAGCAAATGTTAAGATAGGAAGAGTAGTTATTGAACTTTTTAAAGACAAAGTTCCAAAAACAGCAGAAAACTTTCGAGCATTATGCACTGGAGAAAAAGGAAATGGTATCAATGGCAAACCCTTACATTACAAGGGATCTATTTTTCATAGAATCGTGTCTAAAGTTATGGTACAAGGTGGAGATATTGTTAATTTTGATGGATCTAGTGGTGAAAGTATATATGGGTTATATTTTGAGGATGAAGATCTAAAAACACTTCACAATGACAAAGGTCTTCTCAGTATGGTCAATGAAGCTAAGCCCAACAGCAATAGTTCACAGTTTGTTATAACAATGAGTTCCTGCCCTCAATTGAATAATACAAATGTTGTTTTTGGTAAAGTTCAAAAGGGAATGGGTGTGATTGATGAATTGAATGAAGTTCTTATTGATGGAGATAAGCCTATGGAAACAATATCAATTATCGACTGTGGAGAATTGACTGGTTTAAAAGAGTGGGAACTTCAGGATAATGATGGTGAAGATGTTTATATTCCATTTCCTGAAGACGACACTGCAACTTTAGATAATCTGTCTCATCCAAATATTGTAGATATAATAAAGAAAATTAAAAATGTTGGCAATGCTTATTTTGTTAAAAAAAAGTATTCTTCTGCAGAAGTCAAATATAAAAAAGCATTAAGGTATTATGAGTGGATGATGAAAGAAAAAAAGGTTCCCAGCAATTGTGCAGAAATAGAGAACTTAAAAATTGTGATGTTACTTAATTTAGCAGCAGTAAAATTGCATCAACTAAAATATAAAGATACAATTTCACTTTGTGAACAGGTTTTATCATTAGACTCAAAAAATAGCAAAGCTTTTTTTCGTAGAGGTCAAGCACATATGGGTTTAAATGAATATGAGTTGGGACTTGCAGATTTTACAAAAGCTTATGAAGAAAGTCCAAAAAATAAAGATATTCTGAAAGAAATTGATAAAGTTAAGAAAATTATTAACTCATATTTACAGTTTGAAAAAGCAACATGCAAACGCATGTTTCAGTGTAAATGATTTGGTCTGACGAGAAGAATTTTGATAAATACACCATGAAACTTTTGAAACATAATAATTTATTCTTTTCATCGAATTGTTGAGTGTATAGTGTGCATTGAAAAAAAATAACAATTGTAAATATTAAGTTTTTGTTATGCAATATATTATATTTTGTAAATTAATCAATTTATTAATTTGCACCATAACATTTAATGTAATTGTAAATTTTTATTTAAAATCGTTACTTTTTGTTAATTATAAAACGAAATTTTCAAAGCTTTAAAAAAATTTTATCCTTAAGTATGTACTGTCTCAAGTAAAAAAATTCTATTTCAATTGAAAAAAATAATTTTTTTTTAGTTGACAATGTTCTACTTATCAAAGTTATACAAGTTAGAACATTTTTTAAATCATTTTATAAATTTATTTTGGTCAATTTTGTAAAAAAATTTTGCAAAGTATGTAAATTTGAAAAAAAATTTTAATTTAATTCATATTTATATAATAATTTTATAATAATTATAAATGTATTTACATACATACAAAATAGATGTACTGTAATAAATGAATTTGTGAAGATTTTTATAAAAACTATTTGTACAAACAATTTACAAGGTAATTTTTTACAAGACTGATGAATGAAATAAATAAACTCAATTTATAACACAATGTTTTTATTTACACTGAAAAATGAGATTTTTTTAGTTTATTTGGGCACCCAGGTTCAAAAGTGTACTAATAGGTGAAAGTATTTCCAAAATTTTATAAATTTTTTCCTACATTATGTACAATTTTCAGGTACATACTTAGATAAAGTATTAATTTTTTTTTAATCTGATAAATATTAGTATTACCTATTGGTGCAATACTGCTTCAAAAAATTGATTTACCAAGCCAAATTTAATGTGTGAAAAATATTTATTTACTCTTAGTAACAAAACCAAGATCTCTTGGTGTCATGTATTGTTTAACAATGTCATCAGTAACTTTACTTTTTCTTTCTTGATGTAAACCAACAAGATTTTGTAATACTTCTATCAATTCTTTTTTAAGCTCCCCTGTTAAAATTTCCCCGGCAGTGTAACCCTGAAAAAAGTCAAATAATTAAGCTTTGTATCTTAAAAGTATTAAATTTTGTAAAAATAAAATTTTTTACCTTTTTAATTTGTTCTAATCTTTCATCATCTTCCATAAAAAACCTTAACCATTGATATGATATATCAATGTCACAATTTCCACCTAATTTTTGGTGTTCTTCAACAGTAGCCTGACCACCAGAAAATGCATGTTTATTGATTTTATTTTTAATCTGATTTTTAGTATCCATCAAAAATACTGCAGAATCTTGATCACTGGCTGACATTTTTGTTTTAGAACCTTGCAGCGCAGGGAAAAATGTAGAGTGTATCAAAGCTGGTTTTGGATGTTTTTCAATCTTTACAATAACATCCCTTGTCATCCTAAAATAAGGATCCTGGTCAATAGCACAAGGAATCAGACAAGGAACTTTTGATCCTTTAAAAATATCTGGAAAACTTGTAGATAAAGCTGGGGCACACTGCCTGGCAGGAAAACAGATTTTGGCATATAAATCTTCGTCATCAAATCCAAAAATCTTTTTCACTTTATTTGTTGTTAAACACTTCTGTACATTAATTATATTTTGAAAAAATGCAGGATTCATGGATTCCAAATTTGAAAAAATATATGTTTTTTCTAACCTGAACCCACATGCTATTATATCTTTGGCATTTGCATGAGCTAACTTTATAGCATCTTTAATCTTTAAATTTTTCCAAATAGCTTTTTCATCATCGGTCAATTGAATAACTAAAGGAACATCAAACACATCTTGAAGCCATTTGCAAAACATAAATGGAATTAAATGTCCTAAATGCATAGATTCTGAACTTGGTCCTCTACCAGTATATAGGTAAAAAGGTTTACCTTGCTCATACAAATTCAATATTGAATGCATATCTCGATGAGAGAAAAATATTCCTCTTCTTAAAAAATGATGAGGTTTCTGCCCAGTAATTTTCTCAAACCTAACAAGTAACTCCTCATCAATTCTTGAGCACCCAAAGCGTTCTAAAAAAAAGATACAAAACTTAAAACCTTTGATACAAAAAATAGATTAATTTTTCTTGACATATATAAGCTAAAATACAAATTAGATTTGTACTCATTACTAAAACAGAGATTTTAATGTTATAATTATAAATTATTGAAAATAATTTTAAATGAAACTGATGCAAAGTATGATTTTTACCTATTAATTTATCATAATCTATTCCACCATCGCTCTGACTCTCCACATTCCATGGAGTAACTACATCACCCTCCTCGTCAGGATCCGAAACTGTTAGTTGAACAATATTTTCTTCAATTGTGGCCATATTTATTAAATAAAATGAAAGGCCATGTGCACTGAAGTTTCGGCCCCGCTCAAACAACAGCAGGAGCAGATGACACGCCGCCAACTGATATTTGCACCGTTCAGCGTGGAGAGCTGAGCACCTATCCGTGTACCTATACTTAAATATATTATACCTAGGTATACCTAACAAACTTGCACTCACAGATGAGTGATGACTGATGACGGTGGATGAATGGCACGAGTGCACAACCACGTCTATTGGTCCATGTGTGCCACTGCCACATGACGTAAATCGCGTCATATTGCGTCATTGTTCTTATTAATTTTACAACTTTACAATTAAACTTGAAATAATTATTTTTTAAAACAATGTACATTTATTTAAACAATGTCAGTTGATTCATCAATGATGGCCATATGGGCTACGTGATTGCTGATTTCAAAAACTCCCTAATAATTAAAAATTAATTAATTAAAAAGTTGACTGCCCAACTATATAATATTCTTGGTCAAGCACGAGAAAAAAGTAAATTTGACAATTGTGCAGTTTTGGTTTGTTGTAAACTATTGCGCGAAGCGAGATAGTTTACGCTCCCTCTCATAAAAAATTATAAAAGGATCTTTAAAAATTAGAGAAAAAAAATAGCAATTAATAAATGCCCTGCCAAAAAAGCCCTCAAGGGAAATCTTATATGGTTACTGATCTTATGGGAACGTGGAACCATTTATTGAATTCATAATAATTTTTCAAGTTAAATTATTATTTTTGGAGATACCGAGGGTGTATAGCAAAACGGAACCTGATCACGAAACTAATCATAGATTGATCTAAACCTTTGACACCCTGTTAAAAAAAAAAAAATTTTATTTTTAATTTTTTAAATAAAACATTTATGATTCCTTAATTAAAAAATTCACCTGTACAGACTTCAAATTTTAATCTAGGTTTTTCTTATTGAAATAAATCAATTTAATAAAAGCGAGCGACTATTTTTAAATTAAAAATTTTCTTTTGTTTAAGTTGAGTGCAAAAATTTTTTCATTGTTGATATTGACGGTTTTTTCTTTGCAATTTTTCTTTTCAAGATTGAAAAAACCATGAAGGAAAATCTGAAGAGAAAATCTGTGTTTGTTGTACATACGTGCAGGGATATCAACTCATTCAACTTGTCATTAAACATAGACATCTTGAATTAACAAAATCAGGTCTTCCATCAAGTATTCGAATATTATGGTCAATCAATTCCAATAAGAGCAGCTTTCATCTCTGGACAGTTCCCACGCTAATCGACAAAAATCTTTTTCATACGCGTTTTACCTCTCTATTTAGCGTATAATAGCGTATGAAATTTTTTTTTTGATTTTCTATGATGTAAAAATTAAGATTATGATAAAAATAATTTGAAATAAGGTACCTGTACCTAGTATGGCCCCCCTAAGCGAGAATCGACGTTGTGGCGAATCAAATCAATATTTTTTGACGTGTAAGGTCTCATTTTAAAGGCTAATTCAAGAGCTTTAAAATGAGACCTTACGCGTTCGATTTTGATCAATGAGCTTGAAATGACAGAGGATTTACCAAAACGCGTTTTTTTAAGACACCAATAATTTGTGTACCTAATATGGCCCCCTTGAAGTTATTTATTAATTGCGGTTTGTTCCTATTTTTTAAATCAATCAGGATATGAGATTTAAAAAAATTCAAAATTTTTATTATTTCAAAAATGATTTATTTAAAAACTGAGCCTTTTTTACAATGTTTCTGAAAGCTTTGCAACCACTAGAAAAATTACAACTTGAAATTTTTATCTAAGTTTGTTTTTTGAGCTAGAATGTTTTTTTAGTTATAAAATGAAAAAAAGCTTTGAAACAATTAAATTTATTTTTCTTAAATAGCATTAGGATAGGATTTTCTAAAAAGTAAATATGAAACTAAGGACTCTTAATATCGGTATTTCTACTAATTCGCGGGGGGCCATATTAGGTACACTGTAGTATAAAAAGTTTTTTAAGAATAAAACCCGTTAGAAAACGAGTTGAATAAAAACTAAAATCGCATTTTAAAGCTGAAACAATAACGAATCGAAGCTACCTATAAAAATTTTGGTCAGGTGTGTCTAAATATTTTGGAAGACCATTTAATCACAACGTAATAACGAAGGTATACGAAACGAGTCTTAACTATAAGGCGTGCGCAAAAATAATTTTCAAATGTTCTAAACAACTCAAAACTTGATAATTCAGTGTTTTTGACTTCTTCCTACCTTGTAGAGATGCAGCATATCGAGCATATTCAAAATAACAGGGGGGGCCATATAAGGCACAGGGCCTTATTAGATACACCTACCTTAGAGGTAAAAAAATAAAAAATAAAACAATTTCAGATACTTTTCGGATATATTTATTCAGAGTTATAACAATGTTAGTGAACTGTTTTGTATTCCACATCAAATAAAACAGCATCCTTAAAAAATATATCGATGTCTAGAATTATTTTAAATACTGAGGATATCATTCTCACTTTCGTAGAACTTTTATTCGGTCGATACTTTAATATATGCATAAAAAAAAATTATCTTTAGCAAAATTATTTATTTTTTGTGTATAATTAAAACTAAATGATTATTTTCGTCACATGTAAGTATTCAAACGGAAAAAAAAATAAATTTGTTTTATGATTGTGCAGAAATTGAGACAAATAAAATACAATAATTTTCACTGAATCATGTAAACTGCATTCTAAATTAAAATTAGAATTTTTGAAATAGAAATTATTATTATTTCATAACTTTGGCGATGAATTAAAAAATTTTACTTTAAAAGACGTAGTAATTTTAAACAATATAGTCGCCAATTAGGTACAAGAGTAGTTTAAGATATCATTTCCCTTTTATTTAATTCGGTCATATACAAGTGTTTAGTTTAATAAAATTACAATTCACGTATCGATACATAATCATACATTGTAATAGTATAAAAAAGTAGATTATTTGATTGGCATCCTAGTTTTAGGTGTAGAATGTTAAAATTTAATCATCTTTTTTATCATTCCTTATGATCATTTATTATGAATTACTTTTTTAAATGAATAGCTAGAAAATAGAACTTTGACGTTAGCATATTTTTACAGCATTAAATAATATACGTATAAAAACACTCATTTTAGTTTTAACGAATAATTAGGGAATGAAATTCATTAAAAAAATTTCTATCAGAATAGGAGTATTAATGTAATATTTTGAATTTTTTATTAAGTGAATCAATCATTAAAATATTTTACTACGCAAGGGACTTTTGACGCCAATGATTTTTAAAAGTATTAACATAGTTTATAATCATTATTCATTTTTGTGGAAAAGTTTTCATGTAGTTGAGATTTACTTTAAATAATATTATATATTGAAGTAAATTTTTATTATTGAAAACTTTTGCTTTTTTTTCGTAATATTATTCAACAACATTTTTTTACTCAAAATTATAATTGAATTTTTATTTATTTTAATATGCTGGATAAGAATTAAAGTTAAAAAATCTATAGGTATAGATTATAATTAAAAAAAAAAATCTCAATGCGAATTACACGATCTTCTATTATGCCCTTGGCACAAAAAATTGCAAGCTGACAAAAGTATTGCACTAAATTTTTATTATTTTATAAAATTATAAATAAGATACATATAATTTACATCATGCTATTAACTTGAACTTAGAGAGTTAACTAGAAATAATCACAATATTTTTTAAGTTTTTTAATAAGTACAAACTAATTTTTTATACCCTTTGTCACTGGTAAATCTATACAAGTAAAAATAAGTACTTTTAAGCATTGAAAAATAAATTCGGGTATATTACCTTCAAAAATTAAGGTTTTTATTTTTCTTTAGTATAAATTACATTTGAACCTATTTTACTACACGCTAAAGATAATTCCGTAAATCATGGTTTATTTACAAGAGACATTTTTTAAATATTAATACATTTATTTAAATTATTTCTCCTATCACAGGTCAACCTCTTTCGGTCTTTCGGTATTAATTATTATCTCAAATAAAACATCGTTAATTGTAAATAAAGATGTTAAAAAGTTGAAAATTTTTATTAATGAAACCTTTTTTGTTCTTATCAAAGAGTTACTATTTCGATTGCTATTATTTTTAATCAACTTATTAATATTAATAAAATTGTATTTTACATATTTTATATAACATCAGTATGAATTTTTTTAAGTATCTGCTGAAAAGATCAAAAGCATAGTTGTTTGTTAACTCAATATGATCGGTGATATTTTTAAAAATATTCAAAAAGTATCAGTTAAATTTTCATATCTTTTTTAGGTCGAGAATATAGTAATTTTATAATCGCAGAGTACTTTTGAATTTTCAGAGTTTTGTATTTTGTGTGTTTTTGCTACTCATGAAATTATAAATAAATTTCTATTCTCATTTCTTTTCTACATGAACTCTCTTATAAAATATAATTTTGAGCGTACATTTTTGTGTTGAATTTAAAAGATATGTTTAAAAGTGAATATCCATATTCTGGAAAATATTATTTAAAAAATATATATTTATATATATTCTTTTTCATAGATAAATTTTTCTCTTTACTTCTTTTTTTCTAAGACAAATATACTGTTCCTTAGAATTAAAAACTTTTTGTACGTCAGCAAATTCTTTCATTTACTTTCAATTGGGCACATAATAGCATTAATACTTCGAATGGAAACTTTATACTTTATTATTTGATGCGGCTGATTTTTTCTCTTTGCAAATACTATTAATAAAAGTTTCTGATCTATTTTTTTTTTTTTTTAATTTTGGATATTTTTAACAATACTTAAATAAAGTTGAATAGAGTATCTTTGTTACATATCTCACAATTGTTAATTAATGAAAATTTATTTGCGTTATTTTTGTTTTTAATAATTTTATAATACTACTAAAAATGAAATCAGTAAATCCTGCACCGTCATCTTATATTACCCAATAAAAAATAAATATTATATATTGGGAAGTGTCTGCTAAAAAGAAATTAAATTTCGCCTTCTGTTGATATAAAAGTCCATTTTATTCTTAAAACCTCTGTAAATTTTTTATTAAAAATAAGTTTTTTTTTTTTTCAAGCAATTAAAAAGAAATAATAATAAAAATCAGCAACAAAGAACTTACTTTTTTTTTTTTAATTAGTTCTTATGGTGTTAAAATACAGTCTACCCTCCCAATACCGGAATTTTCCAAGAATTAGAACCTTGGGACGGGCATTGGGAATTCTTGGAATAAAAAAAATCTCCCCCCCCCCCCCATCCCCGCACCGTTTTTTCCGGTATTGGGAGGGTAGACTGTAATTATATTTTCATATATTTGTATATGTGTGATTGATCAAAAATTTATTTATTTATTCTATTATATTTATCTTCTTCTATAGGATTAGAAAACTTAAAAACTTTTAAATCAGTGATTGTTTCATAAACCAATACAATAGCTTTTATCATTTATATGATACATAAATTTTAATTTTTTTAATAAATTTGAAAATGTATAATTTACATACCTTAATTTAGAAATTTTAAAATTTCATAAAAATAGCACGCGGAACTATTTTTTAACTATTTAAGATCATATCGACGCTCGAGTTCTAAAAGCTGACAACTCAAAATTTTTTTTAATAACATGACATCTCAGAGCTTTCCTTTAGAGAGATGTCATGTTTTTAAAAAAAATTTTGAGTTGTCAGCTTTTAGAACTCGAGCGTCGATATACAAGGTTGATTTTAAATTTTAGAATAATATCATTAAAGTACTTTTAGAGATTTGTGAAGAGAGCATCTAGTCGTACTGAATTTTCCATTCTTTCAAATTGATCGGCGAAGTGTGAACGTACAAATCTCATTTTGTAAATTTATAATTTTTGTGCACCTAAATCCAATCTTTCTTACAACTTATAAATTTCTATTTTCGGTAGTTTTAACACTGTGGTAGAGTAAAAAAAAGTAGCTTCGTCAAATTTAAAATAAATAAATGAAAAATTATAGAAAAAAACATACATTTTTTCCTTGGTTCGATCAAATTTTTTTAAATCACAAATAAATATGAATGAGTTCAAAAAAAGGAACTAAATTATTTTTTCTAATTTTTTTCTTGGATATATTGGATATATTTTAAATGATCCGATATGTATCAAATATTCAAATACCCATAAAATCTCTCAACTCATTCAAATCATCGTAAAGATTATCTAAATAAATCAAATAAATTAAGTTTAAAAAACTTTCGTTTTTATTTGAAAAAAAACTTAAATTTTATGACCGATCACTAAACATCTATTTTTTATTTTTACACTTACTAGCGTGAATGATTACCATGTTAGCCACTCATTTATTAAGATACAAAAAATTTTTTTACTGTACACTGTATCTATAATTAAACATCTTTGGCAATGCTATGCATCTATTAGTTTCAAGTTTGAAATTTACAACTGAAACACACCTTTTAGGTCTAATAATATTTTTCATTACTCAATATTTTCGCTTTGTCTTTTCCTATCTATTTCACTCTGACGCGAATTTCCCTTGACAGTGTCAAGTTGTTTTACAAATATTTTAAATGATTGCTCGACCGTATAATATTTTTTAAAAAGCATTTTTTACGACCTTGCGATAAGGAAAAAAAAAAAAAATTAACCTGAAAACTTTAAACTGAGTATTTAAATTTTTTACTTAGAAATAAGATTTTAATTTTAAATCCAAAGCTTGCTTAAGGTGTTATCTACATAAAACCCATTCGAAAATCCACCCTTTACGTTTCCTACCACCTATCAAAGTCTCTTAAATTATCAAAAGCAATAGTTGTACAATCACCGAAGATAAAATTACACTCTAACACCAAGACTATTTTCACCCTTGATATCAGATACAATGGTAAGGTCAAAGGTGGGAGTGCAAACTTCCGTTGGCGTAGGAGTGGCCAGTGGCGCCAGTCTCGAGCAATTGGACCTTACTCGTGGCCTACCGCGATGTATGCTCGGTTCCAATCTCAAAATCGCGCACAGTCTTTCACTCTGTTCCCGATCGCGAAACATCGACTCGGTGGACTTGCTCTGCAGCTCTAAATTCCTAGGGTTCTTCACCAGGTTTATGCTGGACATTGTTTTTGGAGGCAGGTGTTCGGTAGGCGTCGGCTCGTCAGTCTCGAAGGAGGTGAATATGTCTTCGGAATCTGGCATGGATGGCGCACTGAAGAAGGATTCCCTCAAAGACGAGCTCAGAGCATCCGAACACATGAATGGGTCCAGGCACGAAGTGATATCGTTCAGGTCGCTGCCACTTTCACAGGTCTGGAAATTGTTGACCGAGTAGGAGGATGGGAAGCGAGGATGTTCCGATACGTTTGACAGTATCTCCTGACTTCTGGAAGATT
This sequence comes from Encarsia formosa, assembly GCA_038277355.1. NCBI lineage: Eukaryota > Metazoa > Arthropoda > Insecta > Hymenoptera > Aphelinidae > Encarsia > Encarsia formosa. The sequence goes on from CM076188.1 coordinate 9,929,494, forward strand.
CCGACCACTTCGAGTCAGAGGGACGTCTCGAGCTGAACCTTGTTGAGTCGTGTTCCGGGAATATCGTATCCGAATATTTGTTAGTCTTTTCGTCATTATTGCAATGAAGAAGTAGCAGATCCGATAGTTCCTTGGGACTGACCGAGCCGGAATCTTTTTTACTAATCCAGTCGTTGTGGCGATCGCTGTAATCTTCGATGTTGAGGAGAACGGAAGGAATCACGGGGTCGGAATGTCTCGTAGGACTTTTAAGGTGTCTTTGAATCAACTGAGATCTCATAGGATCAGCACTCAACTCGTTTAACACAAAGTCAATTGTACTTTTGCTACTGTCTTCTTCTTGCAATGAATCCAGTGGCAGAGGATCGATCGGACTAGGTGGTTCCGAGTGTATCGTCGGCACGTTCAACGAATCCATGAGTCTCGACGGTTCCAGAAGTCTCGACTGAACTGGAAGTGTGTTGATAGATTCCGAGTACTTGAGGATATCAAAATTTTTTCTAGTCTGACGTAATCTCGATGTAACGAAATCTTGAGAATTATCGATCTTCAATGTTTCGGGGTGGTGAATTATGCTGGTTAATCTATTCGGAGTTATTTTGAATGGTCTTGATACAACTGGTGGCTTTGGACTACCTCTAGAATTAGGCCGGAGGCCATCTGGTGTTGGGAGCGAGGTGTAGCTTGTCTGCTGGAACAGTCGCAAATCCAAGGTTGGACTTGGCGATTCTGAAGACTTCGGAATGCTCATTCGCTGCCGTGCTCTAGCCCAGGTGAAGGATCTTCTGTGTTGATTTTCCATCGACTGACTTTGATGCGTGGTGCTTTTGTGGTGATCTATGCAGGACTGGTGATGACCAATGTCGTGAATTGAAAATCTACAAAGAAAAAAGTTAAATTTACTTTAAGATCTAAAAAAAAAAAAAATAAAATAAAATTAAGTTTTTCATACGTACCTGTGGTTTTCTACAACACTTTTTCCAGTTTGAAAAATTCTGAGGCTGATTTCTGATGACCCAACCGAGTCTTTGATGTTCGAGTCTGACACTGACGAAAAATTAGAAGTTTTTCTTCTGTAAGTACTTCTGTTGGGGCAAACAGCCTCGCTGAATAATCTGGAGTCACTTGGACTATCCAGTGTCAACATGGGCTCGGACATCGTGTTCAAGGGAGCTTTTCTCGAAACTCTTCCATCGGTCTCTAGATTTTGATATGATACGAATCGAGACTCGTGGTATCTGGTATTTTTAGGCCCTCCTATTCTTTTATGATTCAGCCTACGCAAGTGTCGAATCTTGTTGAAGGTTGGATCCAGTAAATACTTAAGATTTCTAATCTTGTCGATATTGTGATTCGAGTCTATGATGTGGTTGCGGTCGATGATGTACTTGGGATCTAGCATCTTTTTGAGGTCGTGTAGGTCCTCTTCAACAAACTTAAGGCTACCAGACGACGAGCCTCTGCCGCCGTTGTTTTCGGGGGAGATGTCCTTGCTCGGGACCTCTAGACCACGTCGACTTGAGTAGACGATGCTTTGGTGTTTGGCTGCAAAGCAGTCTTCGATCGGTGGCCTTCGTTCATCATTACTGTTGTTCACTTCAGCTAGCTCTAAATTCGTATTGGAGCCGCGCCGAGTTGGCGAACAACTATAGCGGCTGGGGGTCACTCCAAAAACTGCCACCACGTCTTCGGCTATCTTGCCCGCGGCGATGCGAATTTCACCATGGTGAAACGCGTAGATCCACGGATTTGTACCACTGTGAGCCAGGATAGGAAGGCCCAGCCAAATCGTACAATCTTTCAGAATGTTTGTCCCGCAAAAGGTGTCCAGCAGCATGCAAGTCTGAAATGAAAAAAATAATTTAATAAATTAATATAAAAACTAACATTTTTGAAATAGTTTCATTTATCTTCAACAGTCATTCTTTTCATTTTGTTGTACCTTTTCAAGTAAAGCATAATTTATTATTTTATTATTTTATAGTTGTTGTATAATAAAATTGTAAAACTTCATGGTAAAAAATTCAGGTATATTTTCGATTTATTTTGAGCTAAAAAGCATGAGAAAATTTTTTTTCATCTAAATAGTGTCTTTTGAGTTGGAAGTGCTACTGATTGTAGTGGCAGCGGCAGGGAAGTGGTGCTTCCCGGCCGAAGTACGGAAAAAAATTTCCAAGTTGGTTATACGAGGATTGCGACCCATGAACCATCTAGTGCTACGTTGTCTTTGAGACGAGAACGGTAGCCACTGAGCCTGCGTGGCAACTTATAGTTAGTTTTATTTTGAATAACGTTTAAAGTTTATCTTCATTGACTTAAAAACTTAAAATAATACTTAAACGTGAGCTAATATTTTATATTTTTAAATAAAAGTTTCAATCAATTGTTCATAGCTTCCACTTATTTTTTATTCACTAATTATTTTTTAATTTAATTTAATTTTTTTATTTATAAACATTTTTTATTCACTAATTTTTTTATTTTATTTTAAAAAATTTTTTAATATGAGTAACTATATAGGCGTAAGAATTAATTTCTCTGTTTTTCAAAAAGTAGAATTGGATATTGTTTTAAATTTTTCATAACTTGAATTCTTTATAAAATTGTTTGTAAATAAAATCAATCGAATTTTATATTTATCTATTCTAAAGACATTTTAAAATTCAATTCAGTAGGGTGGAGCTAGACTCTAATTCTTAAACCCTTGCTCAACCTTAAACAAAGTTGTGGAGCACAACGAATTATTTCAATTTGAAATTCAGTTTGAAGTTGTTCCTGACAGTAAGAGGACAAGATGATAAAAGTGAACGTATCTCCTGAAGACAAAGAAAATAAAAATATTCGGAACGATCATGTTGAAGTTAAGAAGAGTACATTTTCAAGAATAAAGCGCTCAGTCCTTGGTGAAATTCCAGTTAATATAAAAAGAGCCAAACGCAAAATTTTCAAAAGTAAAACTCCTGGCCTGACCACAGTAATATCTAGCAATGTGTCAAATAATAAACAAGTCAACGATTTCACCTCAAAGAAAGAAGAATCTTCTCCTAAAATTCGTTCAGACGCAGTATCAAAAGTAAAGTTATTTGAAGTCAAACCAAATGCTGCAGTTAAAGTTAGTTTCAAGCAGCGCCAGGCAAGAATTAAACGAAAAAGAAGTTCTATTTTTGTGGCCACTAAAAATGTCAAACGCAAAGTTAACGGACATGATAATCCCGGATTTGACTCAAAGAACTCACCGACACTTGATGGAGTAAAACAAGAAAATATTTATGAAGTAAATCGAGAAAATATTTACGAAGTTAAACGAAACGATTTCTCAACGATCGAAAAGGGTCCGCAGTCTCACATTAAATCGCTTGTTCGAAAAGTATCAGAACTTCATATATCCGATCCTCCAAACGAAGCTTACGAAATATTTTCCGATTATGCAAACGACATTTACAAATATCTACGTAAATTAGAGGTCTTATATCAACCAAAATATTCGTACATGGAAAAACAACAGAACATCAATGTGTCTTTAAGAACCGCTTTGGTTGAATGGCTTACTGAAGTTACCTTGGTGTATCACCTGCAAATTGAAACATTGTACTTAGCCGTATCATACTTGAATAGATTTTTATCAATTGTAAAAGTTACTTCGGATGAGCTACCGTTAGTCGGCATTGCTGCAATGTTTATAGCTGCAAAATTTCAAGAAGTTAGTCCGCCCCGTGTTCGGGATTGGATACTAATGTCAGATGAGGCTTACACAAAAAGTGATATTTTTCTTATGGAATGGTTGATTTTGAAAAATTTAACTTGTGATATAGTCACACCCACTCCTTTTGCTTTCTTGGCTCATTACTGCATAGGTGTTTCTAAAAATGTAAAGTATTTAGCGATGTACTTGTGTGAATTGTCTCTCTTCGAAATTTATCCATATCTGAAGTTATTGCCGAGTTATCTGGCAGCAGCTGCGGTTGCCTTGGCGCAGCATACACTGGAAGAAGAAATTTGGCCTCGAAATCTAATTCTTCTGTCTGGGTATAGATTGAAAGATCTTAAATATGGTATATGTTGCCTGGCAAAAACGTTCAAGGATGCATCGAATCGACCTGACAAAGTTACCCAAAGAAAGTACGAATCGAAAGAATACGGGCATGTCTCGCACCTCGCCCCAAAAGAAGGAAGTATTTTTGACTGGTTTTGACTGAATGATCAAACCTAATTGAACATTAAATGAGAAACAGCAAAATCCTGAAGAATTGTAACTCACGGACTTTGATAGGCTCAGAAGAGACTTACGGTAAATTTAAATTTTCGCGAAAATAATTATTAAGAATGATAAATCAATCGATCGATCAATTTTTAAAAGACGATTCAAACAATATAAATAGTAATCAGTGAATATTTAAATTTTTAAGACTTCATGAAAAGCTTTATTACAGTCAAAATTAAAAAATTAAATTTTTGCATTTATAAAATATAACTTTACAATATATCATAACTTTTAAATTCACTCTAGTCTGAGTAACAATGAGTTGCAGCTTAAATCAAGTAAATTATTATAACAATTTTTTTTTAATATTCTTCTATTGTAAATAGTACAATACTAATTTTATTATTATTATTATTTTTTATACTATTAAAATAAAATAAAGAAGCATAATTTAAAACTGTAAAATATGACTTTACAATATATAAATTCATTATAGTCTGAGTAACAATGAATTGCAGTTGAAATTAGGTAAATTATTGTAAAATTTTTTTATGATTTTCTTCTATTGTAAATACTACAATGCCACTTTATTGTTTTTATATACTGTTAAAATAAAATAAAGATGCTTAATAAATTTCTTATTTTTATTTCAACATTGTTGTTTGTCAAGTTAATTATGATATAATTATTTAAACCATTTAAAGTAATTCTACAACAATAAAGTACTAGATTTAGGCTTACAGTAGTCTACTAGAAAGATATTATTCAAGTAAACATTAAGAGTAATAATATTTATCAATAAGTAAGTACGATAAATCAATGGTTACCTGGAAAGGAAGCCAGAGAATGAAGAAAGCGCCAACGGTGACGGCAAGAGTCTGTCCGTACCTCGGTAAAGCCAAAGTTTGCGTTTGATTCCGGAAAGACAGCTCCACGGTGTAAATGGCCCGGGCGTGGGCTCTTGCAACCAGGTAAACGTACATGTAGCACCCTAAAAGTATCAGAGCACTCGGTGCCCACACAGCCAGAAATAGGAAGACGCGCACGGGTGGCACTATAACTCCATCGAATCGACAACTGCCACTGAAAAAAGTTCATTTATTAGTCAATTTTTTTTTTAGCCTAAAAGAATATTTTATATCGTAAAAAATTTACGATTTCAAGGTGAAAATTTATTTGATTTCCTAAAATAATTTTTAAGAATCTTGCATAAGCTGCGAATATTCGGTCCAACACTCAACAAGAGCTCTCCACGAGAATATGATGGCACTTTACTCCAGCACATCAACGTAATACTCGTGAAATAAAATTCAACGCTTATTATAACGTCACGACACATTGCGGATATAACTCCCAGAAAAGAGTCATTCGTCTGGCTGATGTGACTTATAAATCACACTTGAATTTCCTTATTATCCCGAAATCTCTGCTCGCGAAGTTTAAGGAAGCGTTGAATTGTGTAAGTTTCTACAAATCGCGTTTCCTGATTTTTTACCTATTTGTCGTTGCAATAAAAGAGGTGAGTTATTTTGATTTTAAGGTTTTTAAAATAAATTTTCAATTTGTTTTAATTAACTTTTTACAAGTTGTTGAAATGACATCATCAAATGATTGGTTTATTGAAGTTTATGCAATTCACTTTTATAATTTGAATTATATTATCCATCATGTTTTTTATTTGGGTATTAATTAAAACTAAATCAATTTTAATTGGGTAATTTTGTCCAAAAGTTAGTGTTACTAAAATCTTTTTACTGATAAAATCTCTTCTATGATTATAGGATATCATTTTTTACTATAATTTTTGGTTTTAGATTTTTAAAATTCAAGTAAAAGTATTTATTCTCAATAACTCATAATAATTTAAATATTATGTTTAATGAAAAAGACAGATTAATCATAAATCCGCTTTATTTTAATAACGTATACCTGATTAATTACAAATTCTCTAATTATAACTAAAATATCGGAAAACAATAATTACAAAATCAGTAATAAAGTACAGTACAGTAACACCATTTTCAACAAATATTGCCACAGGGCTAATCAATGAATCGTTTGAAATTTCACGCTTACTCTCAAACGGAAAATTGTTTGAGTGGAAAATTTTTCAAGCACTTATCCGACGTCGGAAATCCGTTTGATTCGCTTTTTTATAAATTGTCAAAACTGCAGTGTTCATACTTCAACAAATACTATTAGTTTGATAAATGGATTTCCTGATAAATGAGTTAAAAAATGAATTCCTTTTTTCAATGTCACACAAAGTTATTTCAGATAATTGACATTTGATCAAGTTTACTGATTTTGAATTTTTACTCAAGAAATAAATTATTTTTCTGAAACTGGAGCATAATATATCATTAAAATACTTAACAACAAAAGAAAAAAAAAATAAAAAAACTTGTTTAAATTCATCAAGTTTCATCCCCTTTATGAGCAGACAAAAGATCATTGCAGGAATATATAACGGGATATAACCCCAAAAAAATTGGTGTGAGCGACCCTTAAGCTTTACCTCGTATCGTCGTATTTTTATTCCAAAAAAGCTGTCTCTCCATAAAGCTCAACAACCTTTAGGTCAGTTCCCCTTCAACTCTAAGCCTGATTATTCACCTTCAAACTACTAGCTGATATTATGATCTTTTGGTTTCAAACAAAATAAAAAAGGTAAAAATAATTATTTTACAAGCGCTTGATCAAATTTTAAATTAATTAAACAAAGCACTCCATTCCAGAAGAATAGGCAACATCAGAGTTCTCGTAGTATTTTCGGTACGTCTCTCTTAGTGCATCGACTCTCAGCTGTAGCGCTAACGGCTTTATTGAATGGGGAAGGACGTGAGGTCGCGACACCGAACTACGACGCACGGAAATGTATCTAGACCACGTCGATAAACGAGTTATGGTGTCCACAAAAAAAAGTAATTCTTCGAGTAAAATTCCTTATTAGGTTAAAAAAAAGTTTTTTAGTTTATTAATACTCGTAATCACAATAATTTATTTCCGTAAAAAATGTGTATTCTACTCAAAAGAATCGTTAAAGAATCATGAATTTTAGAAAATATTTTCAAATAACTATTTTTACAAACTTTAATTTGATTTTGAAGCCAAAGTTATGATCCTTTTCGTCTACAAATACAAAAAATTCAATTTTATTCACATTTTTTAATATTGAATTATACAATTACTTGGTTTTGTACATAAATTTTATGGTTTTTATTTATTTGAAAACAAATTTTTTTAAAAATAATTTTAAATATAATTAAAACTCTAAGTTAGGATCGATATCCATCATTTCAAACTTCTGCTTTTGTTTTAATCTCAAGATCCAACTATCTTAGCTTCGTAGTTGCTCACTTCTATTCCTAAAACTAAAGGTGTGGTTGTTCGTTCTAAGAAAAAGGTTAACTAAATTTTTTTCAAGAATTCAATGTATCCAACTCCAGCCCCCATTTTCAGCCAGTCTAAGTAGGTCCAACGCGCAAGGAACAACTACATCACTCTCCAAGATCTTTTTAATTTTCCATTGAGTAATTATAATAAAAGTAAACATTTAAAAGTTTCAAGTAAAATCGTATCGATTTTTTATTAAATCAAAATCAAAGTAAGACTCCTTCTGAAGTAAACAAAGACAAAGTTTTATTGAATCATTTTTTTTACCGTGTAAGTGGAGTGAAAAAACATTTTAGTAAATTACCTTGCATATTTTTAGACTGTTTGATTCATGGTTTTGATGCTTACACAGTTATATTTGTGTTTTAGGTTCCTTTAATAATTTTTAAAAAAAGTTGACAATATATATGAATTAAAAATGGAGACGAGACAAGTTCAAAAAGAATCAGAAAATAAATATCCAGAAATTTTGCCAAATCAAAAAATAAAAATAATTGAAAATTATAAAACTGATGATTTGAAAAAAATAAAACTACGTCCTCTTAGGGATTTATTGAATGTAAATACTTCGGAGTTTCAATTTCAGAAAACATCCAATTCTGAATTGATGCAAAATGATGTTAAAATAATCGACACAAAAAATTTTTTGGATGAAAAATTGCTTTATAAAAACGTTGTTAAAAAACAGGAACCAGAAAAATCGCATAAATTTTCTACGGCAAAAAAGTTTTTAACAAATTCAGAGTTAGGAAAAAATATTTTAGATCAAAATTTTGAAGTTTATTCTCCGTATGCAAAGGATATTTATGACAATTTGAGAAACATCGAAATCCGGCATCAACCCAACTTATCTCTGAAAAATCTTAGTGAAGATAAACGAGTCAAGTTGATCAATTGGATGGCTGGAATTGTCGAGAATTTCAATCTGGAAACAGAAACTTTTTATCTCTCAGTGTCTTACGCATATAGATTTCTCTGCAATGCAAGTGTGGCACCAAGCAATCTCAAGCTCGTTGGTATTGCCGTAATATTTCTAGCTGCAAAATTCCAAGAAATACGACCGCTTCGAGTGAATGATTTGGTTTGTATATCAAACAAGGCTTGTACTAAAAGCGAAGTGTTGAAAATGGAATGGTCAATTTTAAAATCTTTGGCATTTAACATCGCAACTCCGACTCCTCTGGCATTTATTAGTTGCTACTGCTTAAAACTTTCAAAAAATGTGAAAAACCTGGCTATGTACTTGTGTGAATTGTCACTGTTTGAAACAGAAAATTACTTCAAGTTTTTACCGAGTTATCTGGCAGCAGCTGCAGTCGTCTTAGCTCAGCATACGTTAGGGGAAGAAATTTGGTCACAAGAACTCGTAATTTTGTCGGGGTATAAACTGAGATATCTCAGGTTCGGAATAATTTTTATGGAAAAAATATTCAAAATGTCTTTGAAAGAACCTAAAAATATTTCTAAAAAAAAATACGAATCAAAAGAGTTTGGGTATGTTTCGTTACTCTTACCAAAAAATACTAGTGTATACGACTTCGAAGACGATGATTAAAATTCTGTTATAAAAAAAAAAATTATAGTTATGAAACATTACTGTGAATTAGTGATGAATTTGTTGATTTTTTATTTGATTGTTATATACACCGAGCGAAGAACGTAAGAATTGTAAATTTAATTGTGTTTATAATCAAATTTTCGTAATTAATCTAAGTATCTCTGTATCCAAAAACAAAAATATTAAAAAATGAATAATAATTGTAGTTTAGAAATTAAACTCTTGTTTAAAAAGTCATTGAAGATGTTTTTTTTAACCTTTATTTTAATTTTTGTACATAATAATAAATGTATTCCTTTATTTCACAAAGGCTTACATATTATCTAAAAGTTTTGAATTCTTTTCTAAACAAAGCATGACCCACACCGCACTCATTTCTATCCTCAACGGCAAGAGCGAAAAATTCGTCGTAAAAATTTCGTGTTTGCCGGTCCATCGGGTTCTCTGTGGAGTTCTCGTAAAGCCCAGCTATGAAAAATTTTTCAGATTCCGAAAGTGTTTGAGGAACGTGACGCGCGACAATGTTCGACAGAGTTTACACCGGACTTATTTTCGTATGGCTATCGCATGTGTAATCGCGCGTTTAGTTATGCGACCGAGCGAATACTTTGACGTGGAAAAGCTCGCCGTTTGTTGCGCCATCACGTAACTCCTCACTGGGTCATGTTCCCTTAATCAACGCTTCATAACGCGGAAAAAATTCCTTGAAATTATAATTCATTTTCATCTATTTATTGCCACACGGAAAAAATAAAATCCTTGCAGCGTAGCTGAATTCAGCGATATGACGATGCGAACAGTTAACGACGGCCCAAACGCAGACTTTTCATCGTGGCGAGGCAAAGTCAGTTTCGTTGGAGCGACGCAAAGTTAGCTATAGCGTGCCTTCCTTACCAACAGCTGTAGCAGAGCTCGACTCACGCTTGACGCTTGTTTACTTGTGTACTTACTCTCTGCTATCGCGGGTTTACGGCAGCATAACTATAAAAAAATGTCTTTATTGATAGTTGTAATTAATTTAAGTATTTTTTATATCAGTATTTTTATCACCCGCGATAGCAGAGAGTAAGTACACAAGTAAACAAGCGTCAAGCGTGAGTCGAGCTCTGCTACAGCTGTTGGTAAGGAAGGCACGCTATAGCTAACTTTACGTCGCTCCAACGCAGACTTTGCCTCGCCACGATGAAAAGTCTGCGTTGGAGCGTCGTTAACTGTTCGCATCGTCATATCGCTGAATTCAGCTACGCTGCAAGGATTTTATTTTTTCCGTGCAACGCTATATATTTTCAAGATTTTTTTATTCTAAGTAAAATTTGAGTTTCTGGTAAAATTTTTGGTGGAACTTGAAAAACTAATTAAAAATTATCTTTCAATTCATCGGTTTGTCTTTATGCTTTAATATAATTAATATTCGCTAATAAATCTGAAAATTGCGATAATAGTAATGAAGAGTAACTGATTTAAAGTTTTCCTGATGCAACCGAAATAAGCACCGATGTCAAATATTGCAAATTTATTAAACTTTTACTTTAGATTTTTTACAATATAGTTTGATTTTTATGATTTCATCTAAAATTCAATGAATTTTTATGATCGAGTGAAAATTCCATATCAACACTCCTCTGAAGTATATAGAAGTAGGCAGAATAATAACATTTTTTCATTGCAAAAAATACATATTTTCAACCTATAGATTTTCGCGTGAAAAAAAAGCAGCCTTAATAAAAAAAAAAAAAACAGCTTTTATTTAAAAAAATAATAAAAAAATTCGAAGCAGTGAAAATGAACAGTTATTTTATCAAAGTATAATAATATTTTAATATTTATTATACAAAATTATAAAATTATACAATTTCAGAAATACTGATGAAATAAAAGCTTGGTAATTAAAAAAAAAGAAAATTTTTAGACATAATAATTGATTAAATGTGATAATTTTTAATATTACTAAGTTTACTTTTAATAAAAAAAAATGAAAAAGCTTGGGATTTATTCACGCGTCTAAATCATTTTTCTCGCCGTAATTACATGAATTTGCCATTTAATCAGCATAAAAAAAAAAATGTACGATTGTTTTTAAAATAATAAATTTAATTACCCGTATGCTCCAGCAGCATTGATGAACTTGAGGTAGATGAGGGGGGAGAATCCCACTCCGGTGGCGTAGAGCCAGAATACGGCGATGTACTTCTCGACGCTGCTGTGGGTTATGATGTTCTTGTACCTGAGCGGCTGTGCCAGCGAGGTCAGCCGGTCCACGGCTATGGCCACAGTTACGAGGACGCTGACGCTGCACAAGGCTATCAAGATGCAGTACGGGACCATGCATACGCCCGGAGATGTTTCGGGTTCTGGTGACGACCGGCCAAAGCTATTGTCGGGGAGGTTGGAGAGCTCGAGGTACGTGCTCAGCGGCATGAACACCCCGACCTGTTGCGCAACAATCAGTGTTTACTTCGGAGCTGGAGTTTACGCTTTTATTTGGCTGGTCATGTTTTTCAAACAAGTTCTCAGTCTCCGGATAATTGGTTCAAACTTAAATTTACTTTTTGTTTTACAAAAAAAAAGACAGTGATAAAAATTACAAACGACTATGTGTCATCAAATTTTCGAATTATTTTACTCTGACGAGAAATTATAGCCAGTACCACTTAATCATTAAAAAATCTTTATCTATCCGAAGTAATGCTAACAACAAATTTTCAAACTTGTAAAATTCAAACTCCAGAGAGTTACAACTTACCCCAAAGTCACTGACCGCCAGTGAAACAAGGAGACAGTTCGAGGCCGTTCTGAGGCGCTTGTACCTGTAGAAAGCCGCGAGGATGATGGAGTTGCCGCCAACGGTTACGAGCGAGAGGACGAAGACAACCAGAGTTGCGACGACGACGGACACCGGTCCCAGTTCAAGGCCCTCTATTACGGGTGCCGCCTCGACGAGTCGCGTTACGCCCGGCACCAGGTTGGTGGTGCTCGGTGTCGGGATGCTGCCGATCTGCTGACCCGCACCAGACTGCGACGACATTTTACGTACTCCCGACCCTGCACGATCCTAATGTACAATAAAAAAAATCGTTCATGATTAGTAACAATTATAATAAACTTTTCAAATTATATCGAAACAGAAAATTCGTAATATTTGAAATAATTTAGAACAATGTAGTTATTTATGTGGTTTGTATAAAAAAAAAAAAACCTTAAATTTTCTTTTTTCAATTTATAAATAACTTTAAAGCTTGATGGGTGTAAATAGTGAAAGAAAAATTCTCGGTTGGTTCTAAAAATACAACCGAGGGAAAATTTTTTCCGACAAGTTCATCAAACCTTGAATGAAAATGTTTTTTTTTTTTAGTTATTTTTGCTTTTTCCAGATCCCTTATTCAAATAATCACAGAGTCTGTCTGTCGTAACTCCACATATAGCCGTTCTATTTATACGTTCTTATACTCCAACTGACTTTGTCAAAGAATAAAAAATAGAGCAATCGTGTCATGCACCAAATTCGAAAAAATTTTTAATTAATTTATAAAAGAAAGAACCTTTTTTTTTTTTTTTTTTAAATAAAAGTTATAAAAATTAATTATTGAACTTACAATAATTTTTACTCGACTACTTATCCAAGAATCGTGAAAATATTAAAAGAATTTTTGAAGTTTATCAACTTGGAGTTTCGAGAATATTTTTGCCAAAAGTGAAGCACTACTATAGTTAGCGCGATGAATAACGAACAAACCGTGTGCAGCGCTTGCGGCTGCGAGCGAGCAGCCGCGTGGGTATCCAGGGCCTAGGTGAGGTTCTCCTCGTGGTGACGCGACATGCCGGCTCCTCGGCTTCCTGGTCTTCAGTTGGAGAGATGTTCATTCGCCGACCAGCCGACGTTGCCTCGCAGCCAGGTGCTGAGACGTCTGGTTCTGAAAAATTCATTTTAGTTTTTTTTTTTAAGTTGGTTTTTCGCAGTATGTAAGCCAGCGGTAGAGTCGGTTTAAATTTTCCAGCTATGCAGTACATTTCAACGATGCGGTTTCGGTACTTAACCGCGATAAGCATGAGAATTATTCTGTTTCGGTTTTTCATTGTAAAGTTGAGCTACAGTAACGAGTTTATAAAATATTTTAGCCTCCGGGGATGAATTAAGAGAGTATATTTTTAGAAAAATTGTTTCAAAAACTGTCGTAAGTGCACCATTTTATGATCTAAGATGATTGATCGACAGATTAGATGCACTTGAAAAAAAGTTTTATCTTTTACAACTTGCTCCTTGAGAAAGGTTTAGTGGTATCATAAAATAAAACCTTTTACGATTTACTAATATTTATCATTTTAACTGCAGCGTATCAAACAATATTTATAGCCAATTAAGTAATTTAAAATTTTATGAAATTCATATACTTAAAACTGTTGAAATAATAACAAAACCTTTTTTGTAATGATGAATTTGTGCAATATTAACTGTAAAATATCTCTCTTCACGTATTGTCTTAAAAACATTCTTTTTTATTAAGTCCAATATCCTTCGAATAAAAAAATTTAAACAAATAATAATCAACCTAAATTTGTCATTTTCTTAAAAAATTATCCCTCAAACCAGTGCAGTGAAAAATTTTCGTCACCACGTTTCCGGTTTAATAAACCTAGGCACAATCTATTATCAAATCAATCTCCATGACAAAGGCGGTCTCCCAGGATCTTCTTTCGAACCTAATACCCTCGTCGCACGTCTGACCTACATTCCCAGCGTCCCGTATCGCATTACGAGGCGACATCATCGATGTATACGCGCGATCGGTCTTGGACGTCGCATCGTCTAAAAGCTCGCCATAGACTCACGTGACTTTGCCGCGGCAGCCCGAAAGACCGCCCAGCAGTGATGATGACGATGACGATGCTCCGGCTGCCGGAAGCCATTCCTCCTGCTCCAATTCCGCAATACTCTGACTCCGTGATTCGATTATGACGGTCCGGCCGAGATACTTCCGCACGCGTGACTCCTGCAACATCAAGATTAATCGACCAATGAAAAGGAGATTTTACTCAATTTTTTGTGATGTGTTCATTTTTAGTGAGCGGCGAGTACGTTTTTTGGACGGGTAAAAAATCGTGCGCGCCTGACCATTCTTTGATCTTTCTACTGAAAACGCAATACTTTTACTTCACTGTCAGCATAAATAGTTTGTGTAATAAGTACCAACTTTGCATCGCACTTAATAAATAAAAAATTTGAATAATCGTTATGTTCAACAGCTAAATCATGATTTTTGAAGTTTTTCCAAAGTTCATAAAAGCATTTTGCTATAAGATCGTTTTAGAGTTTAGGTATTTTGAAAGTCAAATTTGAGTGAAGTCATGTTTTTTAACGAACCCAACAAGCTGAATGAATAATGCATATTAAAACTTGTTAATAAGAATAAAATTGATTATTAGTTTTTGATAAATGAGATATAAAAAACATAAAATTTTAAACAATCCAAAAATTACGTTTAAAAGATTTGAGATAATTTTTTTAGGTAAGACCACCTAATAAACTTTGAAAAGAATAAAAAGTCCAGAGTTTTTTGAAAATTCTGTGTCAGATTTCTCGAGATTAAAACTGATCAATTTTTTAGTCATCTATCGAAACTCAAAAGCAAGTGCATTAACTTTTTTCAGCAACTTCAAACTGTAGAACGACCGAGTTTGAAATACACATGAGGAGCCGGAAACAAACCGAAGCCGTAAAGAAACCGCGCACTTCTCGCAAGAGTCCTGGGAAAGAGGAAAAACTGAAATAAAATGAAACTCCCATAGCCCAGTGGGTCAAGTCCTGGGAGAAACTGCCTCGTCCTACTTTTAATCCTTGGAAAAAGTCGTTTTCCCCCAGCACCGACGAGCTGTAACTTCCTGAGCTTTTTCTCTTTTACGATGGTCTCAAAATTCACTCCGGAAACTTAATATTTTAGCTAAATATATCGGAGAAGTGTAATTTTGTGTCGGCCAGATTGGACTTTTTTTGAGGTACGGTCAGTGTTTCAAAGTACAAAGTATAGTCGGGGGGGAAACACGAAACGAGTTAATTATGCGGTTTCTGGTTTTACGTTTGTTGTTTACTTTGGAAAATTTAATTAGGAATGATTAAAGACAAACATTTGACGCTTAAAATTAGGCCAACGTGTTTTGATTTCAATATTATGTTTATAAGAGAAAATCATGTTTTGATTAATGTCGTCATCAACGTGCACGCGACGAATAATTGACAGTATCGAATGTACAGAGAAAGTTGTATAAATCATCCCCCAAGGTATACGTTAAACGGGAAACATTGCACATATATTGAGTATACCCAATATATGTGTAATGTTTCATCATAAAGTGCAAAATTTGCATTAATCGATTCAAAATTTAACAAACGCAATAAAATAAATGGTTTATAAAGTTTATGTGGCGTTTCATAACAATTTTTGTGACACTTCTCTGTTTTGTAACATAAAAATTTACCCAAGTATCTCAAAAGTACCCGTCACTCTTCGTTACGAGCTCCATACTCGCAGGTATAAAAAATACATCACAAAAATACGGCGTTTCCGTCATATCCCATCTCTTTAATGTTTTATAAGATATTTAGTTTCCCTGCGCTCCCCTGGGACTACCTAGTGCGCGTTTCCTTTAGTTCTTACCATCCGAAATCTTCATGGAAGATTAGACACGTATAATCTATATTCCAACAGTTTAACAAAAACATCGAAATGCTTTATAAAAAAGACCTTCAAAAAATATGTTGTTTAGATTGAGAATACCAGAAGATTGAGAGGTATCAAAAAAAGTAAAATAAAGTATACAAGTCCAAAATAATCCAAATAAAAAAAAAAATTAATGAATAAAATTGAATCAATATCAAAATCATAACACTGCCAATATCTTAGAAAAAAAAAAAAAAAACTGCAACCGTTGGAAAAAAAAAAAATTTCATTAAAATCGAGGCGCTCCAAAATTCATGGCTTATTCAACGGAAAATCTCAAAGTTACTCATACGAATAAGTTCCTGGAAAAAGATTCTACCTTAAAAAAAGGTACCAAGGTACCTGAATTATTAAAAATAATACCATTTTGAAATTTTAAGCAGCCAGAGCTGGGGGCGTCTGACCCGACCCCTTTTGCTTGTCGGCTGCATGCGTAATATTCCCTTGCAGCGGCCCCGGGCTTGAAGTTCGCGCGTCAAGGCTCAAGTGCCCCGCGCTGCGCTGCTCTTCACCCCCCCCCCCCCCCCCGACACCTTAATTACAGCCTCCCAAATCCTCGCCTAAATCACCAAATTGAGTGTGGAGATTTTCGAGTGCCTATTAAAATTCGAGCGTTATTTTTTTTAACTGGCGGTCGAGTTTATACTCACTTAATAGTTCAGGCTTTACTGTTGTTTTTATTTTTTTTTCAAATTACAGAGTAAATTTAGTTGATAATTGAATTTATCTTATTCAAAATCTCACGAAAACAAAAAAACAACATTGTTGTTATTGTTGTATTGATCATTAAAATAATAGTAGTTGCGTAATAGATATAAACACAGTATCTATATTAATTGCATTGTTAATAATTCGTACCGGTACAAGTCAACAAAAAGAGAAAAGTTACAATTTGCAGCTGGCTACGGTAAAGTTGTTCAGAGCATGAAAATTATTCAACCACGAACATGTAAATCTAACATAAGCGAAATTTTTCGATTTTATAGTCACGCGAACGCATGTACCATACTCGTAAAATAATTTTCCTGCGTATCATAAAAAAATCAAGCGTGTCCTGGGACCTGTGCGGGTGCATTAAACAACAACTTTTTTCCGAAAAAATTCACCCACATCGCGAAACTCGTGCCCCGTAAATCCACGAAAAATGCAAAAAAAGCCTTGCCTTGCATTGCTTCTCAGCCGCACAACCTCGGAAATATTTTGGGTCGCCGAGTCTCGATTAATAATCGTTAGTCGGCAGCTTTTTTTTACGGAGGGCTTTGACGGGATCTCTTTGACGGATGTTTGAGCAACGGACGGTGGCGTGAAATGCCTCTGTAAACTAATCTCGAGAGGTAGAAATTCTCTGTGAAGTGCGGAACGAGCACGATTGTTTGCGTTTGATTTATTACCGACGGATCGTCATTGCCGGGGCGATGAAAATCACTTTTTTTTGGGATAAATAAATAATCGGAGATAAAATGATATTGTCGTTTCTAATTTTTCTTACGTTAGCGTTATTTTCTTTCAATATCTTTTTTATAACCTCAACGAAAAGCTGGGGTGTGCGGTACAAAAAATTTGGGAAATATTTTTTTATCCAGAAATACGGCAATTTTTTTCCAATTGAAAGAGGGTGTAGATAAAGTTCAGGGACAAAGGTACAGCAACAATAACATTGTCTGTCATCGTACCGTAGACTTTTTGTAATTGATTTTTGTAACAGAATTCCGAAGTTTTTTTTGGTAGTCAAAATGTCATATTTCAAAATAATAATAATTTGCAAATTACAATTTTTTTCAAAATAAGCTTTTTGTTTTAGTTTATTTAGTTAAAATTGACTTTTTCAAACTTTTAAATTTTAAATTATGTATGACAAAGAAAAGTCAAACAACTTTTTCTTCCATCCTAACAGAATATAGTATATTACTTAACTAGGCAGTATGAATGGGAAACGTCTCAGATCGCATGAAATTGTCGTCCGAGGCGTAGCCGAGTGTGACAAACATGTGATCTGAGACCTTCCCATTCAGGTGCCTAGTTGAGTATGCTATTTTTCCGCACGACGGCGCCGGGAAGCGCTACTGACTGTAGCGGCAGCGGCAGGGAAGTAGCGCTTCCCGGCCGGAGTGCGGAAAAATTCATTAAAAATTTATAAATTTATTATTTATCTACAAACTAAACTCATGTGTTAAGAAAAATCTTAAGCAATAAATATTATTATCAACTCGAAATTTTTTCACTTTTAATACACAAGGATAATTCAAATGTAATCATATTTACAATGCTGTTATTGCGTACATTAAATTCTACTCCAACCCACGAAAATTGATTTCTTACTCAGATAAAAAAAAGAGTCATAAGCACGGGGCATTAAAAAAACAGGGCAAAAAAAAAGTAATACTCTCATTTCACGTACATCTACATCAAAACCGAGCAAGCACGTCTGAAATTCCCCGCACGATGATAAAGCTTTCGCTTAAAAAAAAGTGGAATTCTCTTAGTATTTTCCCATTGCAATATGCACTGGATAAAGTCATTATTTTGCAAAGCAAAACTTTTCTACTGCTATTTTGATGCAAGATCAGGGATGATCCGACATATTCGATCGGATTGTGATGGATGATGCATGATAATATTCAAATGAATAACCGAATATTGAATACGATAGCTTTTTCATTTCTGTGTCAATCGATAAAAATAAATTTACTTTGCGTCCAATTTTTTTGGACTTTCCATAATAATGATGATGGGAAAAATTAATTATTGAGTTTAGTTAATTGATAATACTTATATCATTGAAGTTAGCTTTAGAATTCCATAACTTTATAATGCATTAACACAACAATTACAAATTTAAAATAAATAAATAAATAAATAAATAAACTTGGGGTATAAAAACTGTCTATGGTATTTTTTTGAAAAAGAAACACCCTACGATAAATATTCCTGCTCGTAATAAAAAATGTATGTGAATTTAAATTTTCCGCCTTTACCTTAACATAGGGAAATAAACATTTTTATTTCTCGTTACTACTTTGGAGTGTAATTTATAACATCTGAACTGGTAAACAGCTCTCAAATGCATGAGTCGAAAATTGTATATTTAATTTTATTGTTTAAATGTATATTAAATTATGTATTTAAAAGAAAATAAGATTGGTGCACCTCCGTGCACCCAACGTATCCACCCTTGATATTTTGAATATATTCGTGGTCACTTTGCAGGGTAGAAAGGAGTAAAAAACAATATATTGCTTGAAGTTTTGAGTAGTTTGGAACATTTAAAAATGATTTTCGCATTCGTGAAATGGCAAAAAATGGTTTCTAACTTCAGTGTTTTTATTTTCTCGGTGAAAATCAACATATTTAATGCTTTACCGATAAAACAGAGTGCACCCGATCGAAATAGGCTCGATTCCTTATCTTCATACCTTTGAAACCGTTTTTATTTTTCAGCCAACGCTTTTTTTATCAAAATTCATACTATAGAAAAAATTTTACTTTACATTAACCTTAGTGTTATGGCCAACTCCTTTAATTTGTACTGTAAAGTCGGTATGTTGATACTAAATGATCTGAATGGTTCGGGTAATTTTAGTTAACAAGAAATAAAGCTAGGGAGCACATTTTGGGTCCTGTTTTGCAAAATTCATTCCATAAAGTTAATTTTATGACATTTTTTACTTTGTATTACTGAAAAAAAATTTAATTAGCTGGGACAACCCATGAGAAAGTATTTCTTTACAGAATTTTTGTCTTTTTTCATTTATTTTTAGTCAATGAACCAATATATCAAAATAAAAGTCTCAGCAAAGAAGGTGGCAATATTAAGTAAACAAATTTATGGTGTCTCAAAAAATTACGTATCAACCCTGCGTTTATCATAGTCGGTATTTTTTTAAAGCTCTTTAAAATGAGACTTTACTTGCTGAAAAATATTGATTTGGTGGGTCACATCATTCTTTCGTGCTTTGTATGCGGCCATGCAAGTCAGAAGAAAAATATTTATTGCACAAATAAATGAAATAATTATAAATTTTTATTCAAATAAAATTTTATTTCAGTTAAATTTTTCGCACGTTAACTTCAGCCATGAAAATCGTGAGAGTTAAATTAATTTCATAAAGCTTTTAAAACTGAAGCTCTCAATATGAATTTATTATCATTTTTTTACGGGAAGCATCTCCGGTGAATATTAATTTTTCAATACCGCATAAATATTGCAAAATTGAATGAAAGTGTAAAAAAAAAAAAAAACTGCTTACCAAAATTAAAAAACGCGGGTTAATTTAAATATTCAAAGTAAATTTATGCAGGAGTTCATCCGGACGCCAGAGGCCTTGAAAAAAATCCCTTATAAATTTCAAATCTCCCTGAAATTCGCGAATTCACAGTGAACGTCTTTGCCGAAAACAGCCCCCACAAATCTTCCGGTAAACGCGTACGATTAGAACGCAAAACTCGCTTCCGGATTCGGTTAGTTTTACGAGGTGCGGCTCGAGCCTCTCGCCCAAGCCCGCCGTCATTTCTAATTCAATTTCGTTTTCCCTCTCTTGCTGCCTACCCGTGCATTATTAAATCTGAACGAGAAGTTTTCACGTACAGTTTCTTCTTCTTCTCTTCTTGAAATGCTAAACAACCGCCACAATGCCAGCTGATTTAGCCAAAGTTACGAGATTTTTATTATACCGGTCAAAGCAGGGATTTTGAAAAAACATTTCGAATGAATCATATAAGAAAGGTCAAACAGTAACAGTAAACTCGTTACGTCTGAGCTTATAATTGATTCTGCAAAACAAAGGCACCGGCAGAGCCGTACAATGGTAAATTAATATTTTGCAACACACACATACACACACATCCCTAAACTCTCTGAATTTGGGGTTTCATTGTTCAAGTGACGAGCATTCAGCCGGGTTGTCTCAACCGGAGGGGCATTATGTAAGGCACAAGTGGCATTAACGAGTTCACTCGGCTGACCAGCCGCAAGTAAGACTTTGCGGCGGGTCGAAGATCCGGAGGCTGCTGAATATGTGAATTCGTTTGACCCGAAGTATTAGGTCAAGGAATGCTTAAATTAATACCTATTCGGTGAAAATTCATTAAAAGTTTTATTCGGGTATTTCTAATAGCTTTCTACTAAAATAATATTCTTTTCCAAAAATGCACAGAACTTATTGAAATTTGTACACATGATTCTTTGATATTGGAGTTGATTTTGGAAGCCTACCTTCACTGAATTTAGCAATTACTACAGCCAAAGTTACTACTCCAATAATCATCTCCTAAGTACGAAGTTGTGTTGGTCTAACAGATGATGGATCATCAATGATGAAAAGATGTATACAATTAAAACTTATCTTCTTTATTATGTGAATCATTGACAAAAATTATTGATTTTTTTATCAACTAACACCCAGCAAAGTTACGGATTTATTTTCGAATTGTTATTTTGCAAATTTTTTTAGCGTTGGCTTTGAAATTAGTGATTTGATACATTAAAAAAATTAAATTAACTAAGAATGCATTTTTGATTAGAATTCTGAAGTACGTTAATTAATTATTAGTATCTGTAGAAATTTGCTCTTATGATTAATGTTGTGACTGAGCATAATGCAGCAAAAAGAGAAACGTTGGTGAAAAAATAAATTTTTTTAACTGTATCAAAATTTTCGAGGGGCTATGCTATGTTTAAATTTAACAAAAGATAAAAATTTTATTCGCCCCTCATTTACGCAAGTAAGACCAATGAATATTTTGTCGATCAAAAAACCCTCTACCTAGACATCCGGGCGGCTTTCTGAATTTTTTTACCCCCACAAACACGAATAATTAAGCTATCTCTCACCGCGTCGCACTGATTGGTGCATGAATATTCACCAGACTTCACTCCTCCCCATGCATCGATGCTAAATCCTTTGGAGCGCGTAGCATAGTACGCAAAAGATGACGAATCTTTCCACCCACCTACGCTGCGGGATAATCTAATCGGACGTAGCCCGATGCACCGAGAGCGTCAGAACGCGAACTTTTTTTTATCGATGGAAATTCTTCGGGCTGGTCCTCGTGCGTGAACAAATTTAACAGGATCGCCGGCGCTATTCATTCTCGAAGGATAAATTTTCTCGCTTTGGACCCGGAATTTCACGTTCCTGCACATGACTGAATTGACGCCGGGATTTATGAGTTTCAAGAGATTGATTTAAACGCATAATAAAATTTTATCTGCACTCAACTTTTTTTTTTTTTATTTGTTGTTGCCAACGAGATATTTAAAAACATGAAAAATTTTTTAAATACACTTTTTAAAGAATGTATTCTTCTTTGATATTTTAATAAAGGAATATTTATAATGTAAACATGAACGCCGGTAATGAATTTCTTTAAAATTCTCTTGGAAAATATGAAAAACATCAGCTCTTGACAACGTTGGTTATGATATCCAGTGACACAAAATGAACAAAGTAGCTATAAAATTAGTTAAAATTTACTAGACATTTTTTCACTGAAAAGACTTGGAATTATGAATTTTGGATTTAAAAAATAAACATCTTCAAATGAAATTAAAAAAAAAATTTATTAAAAAGGAAGAACAAAAATAAAATTTTGAAATTTCTAAAAAGTTTAGAACTTTTTAAAATATACATAATCAATCTAAATCACATATTTTTTATCAATAGCTCCATATTTTTTTTGAATGATTGATTCTGTATACATTGTGAATAAATTTTATTTTTTACTATAGAAAGTATCCGCAAGTGGTCGCTTTGTGAAAAAATTCAATACAAAAAAGCAATAAATTTGGGTTGAAACATGAATTTTTTATAAAGCTAACACTTCTCGAACGAAATCAAAGTCTTAAATGAATCGTTATATTGATCTTTAGATCCTGTAAGACAAGACGATTACCGTACATACATGAATAAATGGAAATTTTAACGTATTACACAAAATTATTCATTATTATACAACTAATATTATGTCTTTGTCTGATCAAAATAATTATCAAAAACTCTAAAATAATGGCTTTAATTTTATTTTTTATCTAAAACTATACTAATTTAAATAACAAATACGTCTTTTTTTAAGGTTTTATGCAGATTTTCTTTCAAAATTTGCATTAATTTTTACCGTTAATGTTTTATAAGCACCTTTCTACTTCCAAGTGTCTTGTTACAGTAATTATTAATTAAAAAATCAATTATCTTTATTGTCTCGAGTGGGAAATCGCCTATTTTATGATAAGAAAAGTTATATCAGGAATAAAAATTTAATTGAGTTGAAAATGAATGCACACATAACAAATAATACTTAGATGATGGTTATTCTGTCAGCTTATCGGTCGTTATAAGTTATTTCAGGCACTTAATTTTACACATTTTTCTAACGCTTCCAGTGATAAAATTTTTTAGTATTTCTTTTTTATTTTCAAGATAATTTTGCAATGAATTTTTGGTATATTTTAACAATCATCCAATTTGCGGCAGCTGCGGCAGAAGAAGATTTATTGCATTTTAGTCTGGATGTGATAACACTTGCGAAGTGTATCGAAAATCATGAGCTTTTTAAAGAAATTCAAAATGAACCAGTAAAAAAAGCCATCGCCGAAGAAGTTGCAAAATCGTTTGCAGAAATGAGTGAAGTAAGAAATTACGTAACATTGAAAGCTTCTTTATTGGCCGTAGATTTACAATTTGAATACGATAGTTTCGAATCTTCACACAACCTGGAAACGGCAACCCGAAAAGCTTTGGAAGATTGTGCTGATGGCACCGACGACGACGATGGTTATGACAACAGTAGAAATACGGTTGTTCCCACATTCGATGGAGAAGAACCTCTATTAGAACAATTTTTAAACTACGTATTGGTTGACTGGCAGTTTCATCTTTATCACATGATTCGCGCACACAATGGCCGAGCGAGCCTCAGAAGGTACGCCAATAATATCCGTGCAATGTTTCATTGCGCTTTGAATTCCAATCATGAGATCTTGCCAGTCGTTTTACGAACTATGTGGATGCGTCGAGCTCATCGATACTTCAATGGCAGCAACATTCATAGGCCCTACATTAGACATCGTTTCACCTTGGATCATAGTGAACCTTACACGTTTATACGTGACGTATATTCACTTTCTGTTCGAAGTGACTATAGTTTTCTGGATCGTAACCCGACAGTAAGCCAAGCGCGATTCAATAGAATTTTAAATCTTCACACCGATGATCATTTTATGTACGAAGAGGACGTTTTTGCTGAATATCAACGAAGAGGGAGTATAAGCAGCGCAGAAGATTATCTTGAAACTCATTTAGATCAGCTTCGTCAAGTTTTGATTTTTATTCGAGAACTGGAACTCATTGGTATAACAACCGATGATGATGATATTTACCCCGGGGCTCTGCCGTATGACATTGTTCCAGAAAACATACAAGCAATAGTGTACAACGAAACTGTTTACCGCCAGTATCTTACATCGGGAAGAGGATATGAAATTGGTCTTGGTGATATGTTGTTTGCAGTACGTACCGGTAATCAGATTAGTGCTACAACTAGTACAACAAGTACTACTACAGTCAGAACTACAAGTACAACCCCGAAGTTTCAACAGTCAAAAGGTGGAGTTGCATGTGCGAATGGTCAACGAGAGGACTTAACGAAGTGGCGTGAAACTTTTCCGGGAAGTTGTTGCAAAAATAATGATGAAAATACAAGGAATCTGAATTTTTATACAGACTACTGTCTCAGGTATCGGTACAACTACAGCGCAACGAATTTAATGGACAAAGTTTTTGCGGTGTGCTCCATGTTACGTCGCTTGTCGCCACAACAGCAAATCATAAGCCATAAACGTTATGGGTACGTCTTAGATGATGAAGATACATTAAATCAATTGTTTCCTGTTGATAAAGTATTTTTCGTAGTACAAGATTTGTTTGAACAATCCATTACTTACAATGAACTATGATTACAGTGAATGAAAATGTAATTTTTTATGTAAGTATATAATAGATTAAACAATAGATAAAAATAATGTATTCTAAAAAAATAAATTTTACTTAACCAGAAAATTTAACTTGTCCATACTCGTGAAAATGCAGTATCCATAGCCCGCAGGTCAGTACGAACCATATAAAGGTGTACAAACGTCCCATTTATTTGGTCCCACAAAAGTGCGAAGATTAGTCGGAGAAGGAAAATTCATTAACTTACTTTGAGAGATATCACGCGGGCGGGTTTTACATTTAAATGGGTTCTCTTAAATTGTGATGAAATTCTATTTGTGGATAACACCGACGCTCCAGGGGATGTTTCACACTTTGATTAATGTTCAAATGTTCTGATATTAAATTGGACGTATTTGGTGTAAAAAAATTCGAGCTGTTATTTGTATATATGAAATTGATTTTATTTGATTGATGGGGTTACATAAATAGTCAACATTTACAATAGCAGTTGTATATATTCAATTTATATTAATTGTATGAGCTTTAATAAGGTGAATATGAATATTATAGGTGTATTAAAATTTACTTCGAAATCAGAGTGTCATTTTTAAACTGCTTTTCTTTATTTGAGAAATGAATTTTATTCGTTTATAAAATAATAAAATACTGTAATAAAAAATAAATAAATATTAACAAAATTAAATATTTTACATTTTTACTTAATTTTTAAAAGCTTAAAAATTTAAGTTTACTTTTTTTAAATCTACTAATTTGATTTGAAAAAAACATGATAAAAAAATTTGGCCTAGGAATTTTCAAAATAGTTAAAGTTAGGGAGCACATAAAGAGCTCTTTCACTTTAGTTTAACGCTGGTGTTGTCGAGTAATTTCAATTTTGGGAAATTCAACGAGAATTAAATTTTTCCCAAAAATTTAATCAAAATGATATTATTATTACAAAAAATTATGAAAATCTTATGTTTTATAAAAATCAATAATTTTTTCTTTGCACAACTTTTAAAATGAACTCATGAAATTTTTTAACAGGATAAAAATGTTAAAAATGTCTACACAAAATAAATACGGGTTTATTTTATTCAAAAGTAGTATTGATAATGAATTCATTTCTTAAGTAATTTCATATCAGCTTGAAAAATTACTGTGCTTTAAAAGGTCGGACCTAGTTTAGGTTGATTACAGAAGTAGCTACATTAAGGTAAACAATAAATTATCATACTCATCAGATTAAAGCTATTAGCTCTTACCAGAAAATCTTAAAAACACAAGTGCGCCAGACGAGCTTTAAATTTTTTTCTCAGAAACTGTTACTAATTTTGTGCGTAGCTTCTTGCCTTATAATTATTCAACGTGGGCGATGGTTTGCAACGCTGATAACGTTTTTCACGGCCTGGCTGCCAGCACGTTAACGTAGAAATTATAAAGTGCACTGCAGGGTGCGTCACGAGAGACTAGTTATTCATCAGCTGGTTTGCTGTGCTTAATTTAACGCATTGTCTCTGACGATGAAAAATTCTTTAAAAGATTTTACTTTTCATCCTGGTTGGCTATTTTAATCAAAGTCTGAAGCCACCTCGAAAAGACTATGTATATTATTTTCGTCCGATATATGTATATCATTTGATAGATTTTTTATTGAGCTTGAAAGCTTTATCTTGCCTTTGATTTACTCAAAAAAATTGAATCACTCAATTGGTTATTAAGAAATATTTATAGAACAGATACAATTAATTTTGAATATTTTATAGTTTCTTCAAATAATATTAAAGCGTAATTAAAATTTAATCTACTTGAAACATATTTTTTGTCGAGTAATTCTTCGAAAAGAATTTAGAGTAAATTGAATTTGAAGGTAACTTAAAATTCAATTACAAAGTCATAATATTATCGATCGGATTTAATTAATTTACTCAATTTAAAAATTGAGGAAAAAAGTTTCTGAGAAGAGTCCGTAGCGTGCACTATTCTAAACCAAATATTTTTTCAACGGTTTTTGCGATTATTAAAATTTTTATTTAAAAAAAAAAAAAAAAAGTTATAAAATTTTAAAATCATACTAGAAAAATCTCTTCTTCGATAGGTATCTAAGAAAATAAAAATTCAATCGTCTCGAGACAATACGTATTCCTTAATAGACAAATGTAACTCGTTTTTCTCTTTTCAGCGTTCTTCTTTCTCGTATTCAAGGATTTATAGGAAAATTGACCGTGGCGAAGACCGTTTGAATTTTCATGGGCGCGTTGAGTATTAATCACCGTTCGAGGGTCAAGCTAGACATTCGACGGCTCTTCTTTTCAACACACAAATCTTCTTTTACTCGTACTAATTTTAGAATTTATTTTTCACAATAAAATTGATTTTACATTATAATTACTAGGTATGTTTTTACTTTCTTAGAACAATAAAACTTATAGGTTCAATTAATTTCAACTAGGTTCCTTTTCAAAAGTCGTTAAATGTTCAGAAAATTAAACACCATTAGTTTTATTAATGGAAACATTTAATTTGTAAAGTGGAAACAATAAAAATTTATGACACGTAATTAAAAATTATCGAAGCTTGAAAATAATAACCAAATTTCATATTCAAATTGAACAATTTTAATCCAAGTTTGAAAAAAGTTTATTTTAAAAAGAAGCTAGAAAAAAAAAATGCAAAGTTTACGTAACGCTCACTGGAACGAATTAGTAATCCAACACGTATCTTAGACTAGCATTATACAAGGGTGCAGCCATCCGCCTGCAAATGACATTCGGAAAATCATGAAAAATTTGAGGCTCCCAACGGTAGTTTTCGGTTATAAAGCTTTCGCATTTCTCTCTTTTGGCCTCGGCGCAACGTCCAGAATATCAAGTGCATCTTTTCCTCTTTCTACCTAGATAGTAATAATGGCATCCACGAAGAAAACCGATAAAACCAAACTAAACTTTTATTATCATGAAAATAAAAGTACAACTTATGCTGCTATAATTTGGATATTTTTTTTTTCTTAAATCTCATGATTACGTAACAACATAGATTAATTTGACTAAACAGTCCTTGAAACTGTTTGTTTCCGTGCAATACAAAAATCATGTGAACAATTTTGTAGTTCAGGCTTTCATAAATAACCATAGTTACAAAAAATAAGATACAATTTATAATCATGTTTAGTGTTATTAAATTATTTCATTCAAAAATATTTCCTAAAAAACTTAGTTAATTAAATTTTTTTTCAGTGGTAACTTTCATTCATTGCCACTTATAAACAAATTTAAATTTCGGGAATTCTTCAAAAACTTTAACTATCAAGTTTAGAAAATTTTATGCAGTATTAGTCTACTCGTTTAGAACGGAAAAACTTACAAAGTAGTTTAGTTGCTCGAGAAAATCAATATCAAAGACGATTCTCAGTTCAATCTATTTTAACTTGTACGATTAAACTTCAACCAAGAAAGGTTTACTATATCATTTTTAGTGCTCCAAAATTATCCCGGTTCTATGATTTATTTCTTTCAAAATTTATAATTTTCAAAAACTCCAAAATTTACTCAAAAAGTTAATTCATCGTTTGGTGATTTTGTAAAAAAATTATTCAGCGACAATGGATTTTTTATTCAAAAAAAAGAATATGGATGCTTAAAAAATCTGATATTACTAATTTCTGACTGTCAAACTGAATTAAAAGTTATTCTGTGCGTCGGACCATTTGGTGAATACTTTTCTAATCAAAAATCAAGGCTTTATTTGATTAACTAATTAATTTAACAAGCGCACAACGACGAAAAAACTTTGTCTCTGTGAGTTTATGAACCCCGCCAACTTTCATCCCCGTGAAAGTTCAACCCAGAAAAAAAGTTGGGGCCACGACTTGTTAATGAACGCCTAGTTCGATCTAGCAAAGTTTAAAAAAAAAATTTTTCTTGCTTGTAACTTTTTTTTCAACGAGTACATTAACACGGCCGAACGAAGAAATTCGCCGTAGCTCTAAATAATGTATACTGATCCCGAATTATCGCGTCATCAATCTTCCACATCTGGGAAACTTTTTTTTTCTTTCTTCATGATTGACGCTCGAAGAACTCTTAAGAAAGATTGAGAACATAAAGTTTGACGAGAGTAAATTTTTCTGGTCATAGCGTAACATTAATAATTAATTTTTTGTGCTACATTGATATCCAAATGTATTTACTTCAGTTTTAGTTTGGGTAATTGTTATCAAACATTAAAAATAATATTCGCAATTTTATCTCCACCGCAGCTGTTATTCAAACAGCTGAGCTTGAAGCTTAAAAACTGTTTGCTCTTCAGGAAAAAAGTTTTCCATTTTCCGTTAGCCCGCCATCTGACACCTTTTTCCCGGTAGAAAAACTTGCTCGGTACTTTTACTGTTTGCAAAACACGAAAGTAGATGGAAAGACAAAAAGTACTTTCGGTTGGCGAATAATTTAGAGCTCTGTCGACGCTGTAATTACGAACTTCTCGCGACGACACTGAAACGAAATTTATTCGTCCTGGTTCGGGCGGAAAAAAAATTTTGTTTTCCCGCAGAACTAAAGCAACACGCGAAAACTCGCCGCCCGCCGGAGTCGTTCCGGTGGCGCCGGGCTACGGAATCATGTGACCTCTGCCAAACGTAACTCTTGTCGTCCGTGCGTGGCTTATTGTGTATACACAAACGCCTAGTTTTTCCTGCAGACGTACACTACGCAAGCTCGGCGCTGGATTATTAAATTATTTCTGCGTCTCTGGTCTGTATGAATTTAATTTTCTACGCCAAATTTGCACATAGTTGTGTTAATTTTTTTAATTTTGTAATAAACATAATATTTTTATTACTTTTTGGTATAATGGTTTACAAATTTTCCGGGTTTCTAGAATAAATCATATTATTGAAAATGAAAGATGAAACGATCAAAGTAAATTAGAATTGTTTCAGACCAGCACTTCGGACTAAAGTAAATATTATTCAAACTTTCTTATTTTAAATTCACGGAAAACCTAAGCTAATTAAAACATAGGGTTTCCTCATAATAATTCTTAGCAATAGTTAAAAACAAAATAGAAATGCTTGAAACTTAATTTATGGCTTATATTTATTTGTAGAACGTATGGCAGTAACAATTCGACTTTTTCAATTTCCAAGTTTGTAAAAACAGTAAAAGTTGAGATAAAAGAAAGTTTCAAATTAAATTAAAGCATTGTTCCATTAAAAGTTAAGCGTTTTTCTAAGAAGAATCACAATAGTACACAAGTACTTATAGTGATTGAAATGACATTTCTTTTAATGTAAAATTAGTTCGTTTAACTTGGATTTAATTACACAAGTTTTTAATATCTGATTTTAATACAGTAAACTCTTAATCTAATTAAAACTTTTAATCCGACTTAAATTTTTCTACAATTTTGTTGACAAAAGAATTCATTCGGTAATTACAAACAACTTGAGCCGTGCAATTATTGTGCATTTCAAGCAGAACCAATAAAATAAAAAAGAATTTTACTTGAAAACTTGATGTACAGCTTGTATAAAAATCAATTCATGAACAGCTGTACAGACAATCAAAAGATTAGTTTCAAAGCGTAAAAGCCACATGCGGGAGTCGAGGGTCGGGACCCGCATGAAGTTTTTTTACACATGTAATTGCGCCCTACGCGTGTTTCTGTAAAAAAAATTGCACGCTAACTGGCTAAAAAAGAGCAATTTGTACGTAATTGATTTAACAGTTACTTGCTCGATAAGTCAAATTATCGAAAAATAAGAACTAAAGTGGAAGAATAATTATGTCCGTTGATAAAATCTTAAGAGTCAATCAAGTAATTGTAAAATAATTAAAGACTTGATAAAGTTCGAAAACACGATTATCTTGGGATGAAAAAGTTTGAGGGTTTGTAAGATATCTCATTTATCTTGTTGAAAGAATCAAAGCTTAATCCGGGCTCTTTGCAGTTGAGTTCATTTGAGCCAACTTTAAACTCTGTCACGTTCGAGATGCTTTTTAGCGCAAATGTTTTTCGTCCTCGATGACGCTGCCGCAGTCTTCGTTAATGCTACTCTTCCACCCCTGGAAAATCGTCTTTGTCACCCGCAATCGTACGTAGGCGGATCTTAAATGCATTTATATCGAACCACAAACTTTTCTACCAGAAGCATGCTCTCGAGAAAAAAAAAAAAAAAAAAAAAAAAAAGTACCGTCTTGTACTTCTTATAAATTTAAACAATTGTCGTTTAAAAGAATTCCTCCGGAAAGTTTTAAGACCACATGGCGCGCAACAATGACACAAATCAGAAGAGTAAGGAACTCTTTGAACGCCTTTGATCATGGATGGGGTTTGAAACTTTGGGAGTTTTGGGGTTGCGGTGGAGCATAAAAATACTTGGTAGAATGAAGAGAGAGAGAAATCTTTCTTTTGAAAGAATAGTATAGTGCGGAATTTAAGCTGATGCGTTTAATAAGACTAAACTTTTCAATATTTTGAAGTAAAAAGCTACTAGCTCAGTGTTGTGTGTTGTGTTTTTTTTTTTTTTTTTTTTTTTTTTTTTTTCCAAGCGACGCTTTTTTATTTAGGTGGCTCTATTTATAAATTTCTAAACAACCGTAAATTAGCTCAGGGAAAGAGTTGGTGTTCAAATTTTTTAGTGGCTACGAATAAACAATGAACTTTTTTAGACGTCTTTCGAATGAATGAGAAAAAATGTATGCTTGTACTTTTTAATTTGAGTTGATATATTTATGGATTTTTTAATTGAATTCATTTCGAGTTAGATAAAAAATTATACCATGTGCTTTTTTTTCTGCCTTCTTTTTGAAGTAACATTTTTTTAATGCGTTTTTTGAGTTTCTAATAGTTGTACTCGTAGAATATTCCTTTCAATCTATCACCAAAATTTATTTTATATCATGATAATACAAATCGCACCATAGATTTAATGACAATTATCTCGATAATTATTAAAAAAAAAAAAAAAGTTATTTAGTGTCACCTTATAAATTTTTTTTTTTTTCAGTTTTCAGCAAACTCGTCCACAAATTTAAATATAAAATAACTTATGGTTGGACATATACACGGAACAGAATTTACTTACTGACAGTAGTATTCTCTGCTACTACCGAATTGAATTCTTTCGAACGAGTCTGGTCAAAGCCACGCTTATTATTTATTCGTAGCGCAATGCCCGTAGAATAACCAAAGACGATAATAACTGAAATTCAAAAATTCTCAAAAAAAAAAGAAAGTATGAGTTTTCCAGTGCCAAAGAGATTCCAGAAAATCCAGGGTAAAAGAAGAAAGTGAATCTATCATTGGTGTAAAAAAGTGAAATTTTGGTGTGTCCTATAGCTTCAATTATGATCAAGTCACTATGATTTCGACATATCTGCTTTAACCAGAAGGTTCGAACCAACAAACATCGCGTCCTTAATACGTAAAACTGCAATTCGAGAAAAAAAGCCAGCACGTGTAGACGCAGCGTCGCGACTCTTCGCCGGCCTTGAACCTCCCGCCCGTTATGTTATAAGAAAGACAACGCTCGGGTGATTCTTTTTTTTTCCTACAGAGCGCGGCCGCGAACTTGCACCCCCTCGTTAGATCGATCCATCGGTCATCGATCGACCCTCCGGCGAGTGATTACCGGTAAAAGACCGGCTGTCGTATCCGGTTCGCGTCGGATGTACTGCTCGCTCCATTTTTTTCGGGAGTAAGTTAATTAATTTTTAATGAAGATTGATTTCCCGAATTCAGTTCGTTTTTGGTATCTGACTAATCCAATCGAGAGTTTTAAATTATCAAGAATTTTTTATTCTCGCTATTGTCGGATGGAAAAATACAGATAAATGTGATCTCATGAGTTCAATAAAAATATTTTACGCTGATGTGCTGACTAAACGTAAGAAGTCACTTTTTGCAGTCATTTTCTGTATAAAGTAAGTGCTCTGATTCTGAAGAAAAGCATTAGGATAGTCATCAGTTAGAAAAAGACGGGTCAGCATTTGAAATTCTTCGATAGTATGACTTTGTAAAAAGTATAACGTTCCACTGGACCTTAATTATGAAAAAAAACTAGATTAATCTTCTCATATTTTTCAACATGAAATATTAAAATAATGTCGAAAAAAAGTCAATTTTTTAAATTTTTAGAGTTGCGTGCTTTCATACTTCAAGGTAAGGCTGGAGATGCTAACTATTGTAAGTAAACTTCTGTCGTACATGCATAAGACACGTTTTGAAATTTTCAAAAAATTCCAATTGAATCCCAAACTCCAAGTATCTTTTAAATTGATCATAGTGGATAAATAAGCAATTACACAAGAATTTCATTGTGACTGGTATGTTCAGAGCATAAATAAATGAAATAAGTAAAATATGTATTGTAAAAATTACTTATTTTATTCTAAAGGTTGGATAAAACAAAAACTGACATGACGTTTAATCCACAGTTTTATAAAGTATACTGGCATTCCCAAATATTTTCAATTTTTTAAAATTGCATCGTCAGTATAAAAATAGCTGTTGCAGCTTTTGTCAGCTATTTTTGTTCGCACATTTTTTGTTTTCAAACGCCATTTTTTAGAAATAGTTATCCGTTTTAAACTATTTCACAAGAGGAACTGTTTTGAATTTAGAGCTTAATGAAAGAAGCCTGTAGAATCAAAAGGTATTGAATAAAACAATCACATTTTTTATAATAATTTTTCCAAAACAGTTAGAAAAAATTAAAGAGTTCATCGTATCGTTCTCGGCAAATAAAATACAATGATAAAAATTATATTAAGTTAAATCGTGCTTTGAAAAACAAAAACAAAAACAAAACAAAAAAATAACAAATAAAAAAAAAACGATAAAAGAGTATGAAAGAGTAAGAATGGAAAATAAAGGAATTATTCGATCGGAAGTGAGAAGTCATGAGTGAGAAAGGTCAAGTCGATATTTTAGGATAATCTTTTTTCTTATTCACGCAAGACCTTTTGAGGACTGCTGTAGCGTGACTCCTACTGGAATTTGATGGATTGAATCTTTTTTTTAAGAGAAAACGACTTTACGTTTTTTTTTTCTCTTTGGATTCTCAAAATGATAAACAGCTTTAATATGCTGGTCATTTTCTTTGTTTTCTTTTCTTTGTCTTCAATTTTTTCAACAAAGTTAACAATCTTTTTACCCTTGAAAAACTTTTTACTTAAATTTCATAAAAAAATCTAGATGCATATTTAAGTAAAACTCACAATTAGATATATATATATATATATATATAAATTGTTTCAAACATGATTCATGAGAGTTGATAAAATATGTAACATGTAAATTTCTGATATATCTCTCAAAATAAGAATACTTTTCAGCAATCAAAGAAAAAGTCAAAAAAATTATTCAAATGAAATGATTCCGGGGTAAAAAAAAAGTGCACCGGATAAAAAACTAATTTAAATTTGAATAAAACGTAAAACGTAAGAAAAGTCGGTGCAAGCACGAAACCATTTTTCCGCAATCTCGTGCGGTTCAAGCCACGTAGTTTGCGTGTCTTATCAGTCGCCGCTGGCAAAATGCACCCCCGTAATCGAGAATTTCAATTTTTGTAAATCTGATACAAAAGGTAAGGGATAAGTCGGATTAAGCTCTAAATAAAATTAATTAAGAAAAATTTCCAAACCTTCAATGGGATTATCCAACAAGAGTAATCAATGTATTCCACTTGCTGAAGAATCATGCATTCAAATTGATCCAAGTGTCAAGTTGATTGAACGGTAAACGTAAAAAAGTGTGAAAAACGGTAATTGACAGACCGTCAATCCCCCGATTTCCCTCGGATGGCCCGTCTTTCACAACGAGTAAAGTCGGCGTATCATAAAAAAATCAAAAACCAACGTCATCTGGGGTAATTTATCTCTATCCACGTAGTCCAAAAAAGGCCGGTAAGAGGAACCAAAAGAACAATCAGGAAGGAAGAAGAAGAAGGCACACCAGGTTGGGCAATTTGCCAATATCGCGGGCTCTCGCCATTGGCCTTGCACTTGGCGGGGCGTCGATGGCAGGGTCACGGTCGATTTCGCGAACCGTCCCGCTGTATTATTCCGGCAGTGACGTCGGCTCGTAAACCAGCCACATGCAACACGTACGTTATACTTACCACCACGCGATAAATCTCCGGGCGTGGACCGTGCTAAACGAGTGACGATTGGTCCCGCACTTTTTTTTACTTCCCCCCCTTCCTCCCTCGCTTTCTTTATCGCGTAGGAAGCTTGGATACGTCCGTCTGGGTAGGCGAGAGGGATCGAAGCGCGAATCTATTTTTGTGCCCGTCTACTCCTTACGTTCGATTGGAGCTTTTAGGGAAATGACTTTGAGTTGGTTTTTTTTTTTTACCTGCAGACACTGGTTTAATTTTATATCAAAGTTTAGCTGGTAGAAAAAAAAGTTTTGGTACAGACAGAGTGTGAAGTAAGCGCTTATTTTACTCTGAAAAGCATGGGTAACTAAAAAGAAGCGTGTGAGCCTTTTTTTTTACTGAAAAACTGTTACGAAATTATTCATGCATTCTCCTAGGGCCGAATGAAAGCAATGCTCCGATATTGCAAAACGCCAAACTCAGAGTATTGAACATTTTTATGCGGAACATTAGTCACGATTTTTTATTTTGGGCTGTAAAATATCTATTTTTTAATAATCCCTTTTTAAGTGATAAATGAATTGACTTCGGTGAACGCTTATTTTTTCCTACCAAATTTATCAAATTAAAAATTGTCATGCGTTCGAAAAGAAAAAAACAATAGATAATGGCATTCAACGATATTACTAGAATCTCTCTCAGGAAACAAAAAAAAATTTTCGTTACTCGACTGACCACACTTCGACCTTATCTACTAGCCTGATAAAATTCCAAAGTAAAAATTTTTTCTCAATTTATATTTACAATGAGAATAAGAAGGCAATTTTGAAAATGCACTTTTTATTGACTTGATCATCGTCGAGGCTAACATTGACACTGAGATTTAAAATCTTATTCACGATAGCCCATCTCATCTGTGATTCAAGACGCGCACCCAATCGAAAAGAAATAGTAGTCCAAGGGTTTAGTTCGGGAATCGGTGATATATTGCCTAGACTAGTGTCCTATGATTACTCTATAATATCGTAGCGTCGATTATAATCAAGGCGAAGATTTGAAAAAAATTGTTCGTGGGCTTACTCAAACCGGAAACAAACAAAAGAATGAAGAAGAAGAAAAAGATGATGAAAGAAAGTATAGCCGGGAGGGGTGCGCCATTAGTGCTACAACGAAAGCAGCGTTGAAGTCTATTATGAAACACCGACAAGATCTTATTAGACCGAGAAGCTCTTTCGTGATTGCGTTTGGAAGAGTTTAGTTTGAAACTTTGTGAGGTTTTATTAAGATTTTTATTAGCCGGTGTTCTGATCTAATGAATTTAAAACTCAATAACGGTACAGAAGTTGACTTTCAACCGTGAATTTTTTAATTTACTAGCAGAATTCGAGCGTAGATTTAGTGGTACTTCGTTTTATCATAAAAAAATCGCTTTTTATTTTCATTTTATTTATGTTATGTAATTAAATTTAAATTTTTTCTGCCCTCTAGAAATAATATTGATGTACTTACAGTTAAAGTGACTTCGATGGTTCCAGGAAGATCATTGTTCGTCAGTTATGAAATTTTTCCTGAAAAAAAAAAAAAAATTCATCAATCAATAATTATGTAAGGTTGCAAGTAAAATTGAAGAAATTTTTTTTACTGACGTAACTATTACCATTACAAATCACTGTGATTGTTACAGAAACTTTCATTAAAAATAAATTTTGGTTAGCCATTTAACAAGAGTTACTAAACAATAAATAAATAAAATGGTAAGACCGAGAATGGTGTCGCTGGTTGTAATCTCCTAAAAATCGATTTGTGGTTTTATGGAAATAAACTTGATTTACCGCGTTTTATTGAAAGAGCTTATTAAACCTATAGGCACTGGAATAACAGATCTTCGGTTGGTCTAGGTGCTTCATCATTGCTTATTCACCAGGTGATTTTTTTTTTTCCGGATACGGAAATCGTTGCTGCCTCTTTATTGATATTCATAGTAAAATTATCTTATAGATAGAGAAATTTTAATGGTCTTTTTTACCTGTGTTTTGATACTTCAGGTGTTTCCTTATTTCTTTTTAGTAAATTTTACAAACAAAAATGTTTAACTCAAAAAAGTATTTATGTATTTAGTAATATTCAATAAGTTAATTGAAATCCATCAAATATTTTACGGTTTAAAAAAAAAAAAAAAAAAGTCTGTCTTTATAATGTGTACACTTGAAAATTTTATTTACATTCCTGATTGATTTTCTTAATCAGATCTTACTGCTTTGACGTCATCGGTTACACTCGTACCTGATATCGATTCCGATTACATTATTTAAAAGTTTCAAATTCCGAAATTCCCTTAGTTTTTTATAGCACGAAAACAAAATCTTTTATAAAATACTATCTTATCGAATTTTTTATAAATAAATTACTTCAAAATTATAATTTACAATGTTTTTCTTTTGTAAAAAATGTTTATTTTTGGACTAGAGAATACAAGTTAGGTAATCAACGTAAACTCTGGTGTACTCACACAACCCGGTATATCTGTCCATCAGCGAGACACGCTTTCAAAAACTTCTGAGGTCTAGATCTCAACTCATCATCATCAGGTGAATTTACGTCTCTTATCTTTGATCCGCATTGTTCAAGTCCGGGAACACAAAATACACCGAGTTTGACATAGAATTTGTCATGCATCCCGCACGAATTGAGCATTTTACAACCTTGAAAAGTAAACGAAGCATAAAACATTTGCATTAATGCAAGGGTTACTTTTGCCCCGCTGACTGACAAAAATTCTCTCAAGATTTGGTTCAAGGTTTGACTTTTCATGGAAAAACAAAAAAAGGACCTGTTTATTTAATGGCCCTACTGATAAGATTGTTCTAAAAAAAAAGCTTAAATTTACTGACGGACAGTCAATCGTAGAAATTTAGCGATAAAAAAGATTTCTAAAAAAAAAAAAAAGGCTAAATCAGAAAAAAATGAGTTAAAAATAAATAAGGTGCGCGGAATACACGTATACTTCCGGGTTTGTTGCTGCGCAGACCTCGGGCGTCTTATCGTCGCTTGTATTTCTCATTGTCCGATAATACCGGCTAAATTGGCGAGAAAATCTTTTTTGATTCCGAAGATAGACGTAAAAATCTTCGATTTATTCTTTTTAACATCGCATCCGGAAGCTTCCCGAGATTTTCTAGATTTTGTACGTATCCAGAGGAGCTTCGGGGTGTAAGGTGGTTGAGATTTATTACTGCGGGCCGGCTTGTTACAGGGCGTTACTCTGCGGTTTCTTTCAATTCTTGATTTGTGGAACTTGAAAAACAATAATTCACCTACTAGTTATTTATTTATTTTTTTATTTTTCAAAAATAGTAAGGAATGAAATCCACGTTATAAATCAGAACCATTATTTTATTTTGACACAACGTAAGAATAAATAAAGATATTAAAAATCTGTTTGGCGTAAGATGAAAAATAAAATTTTAATTTCATCATTATATTTAGAAGTATTACAATGACACAATTTATGGTTTATATCGATTGGACAACTAATGGACTACAAAAAACTTGCAGTCACATGTTTGCAAAATTATGAAATTGAATCTAAATAACTAGACGGAATTGTAAATTTTATCAAGTCAAGTATACAATATGTACAATAAAAATAAAAATAAAAACAATGCGTTGCACCTGAAATGTTTTGTTCTTATTTTTCTATCAACAACTCACGATATATGAATGTGCAAAAAGTGGGTTTATTTATGAAGTAACTACTATAACAGAAAAAGCTATTGTATAGACGCAAAACATATTTAACAGTTTTTGAAAAAAAAAAAAAAAAAAAATTAGCCGTGAAAGTGCCACTATTAAATTAAAAAAGTAAATTTATTTTACCAGTAGTTGAAAAAATTCTCTCAGAGTAAACTTTGTTATTACGTGCCTCTATTCATACTTATTTTAATATCATTTTATTACTAAGAGAAAGAAGAGTGGCATTTGGAATGAAATAAAAAACTAAAATAAGACTTTCATAATCTTTTAAGTTGTTGTGAATTGCTTACGTTACAGTAAAAAAATAAAAAAAAATTTTTCAGTTTACCCTTTAGCTTCACGCTCGCACGATTTTCTCGTGACTGAAAAAACTGAGCTTTCAGTTCGACGTCTGAAAAAGAAACACTCAGACCCGCGATAACCGTAAAGCAAGTCCCTCTCTCCGCGATAAAAAAAATGGGATTTTCTCTTTCATCCCCTTCGATCGTTAAAGGCCGCATGCAAAAGGCACCCCTGCGATGCACGCGAACAGCCTTATTACGGCGTCAGCCACTCGAGCGTCATTACCGTCTGGTCGAAGATCGATATTGCGCGTGATCCAAACGATCCTGGGCTAATTGCGCTTCCCTCCTCTGGTGCTTAATTTTCGGCCCTAATTTGAGGGCTTACACACGCGAGAGACAATCTAATTACCGCACGCGGTGGCTCGAGTGTTTTTCACTGTACTCGAGGGGCTTGCGTCGACTCGACGAGGGTTTATTTAACGCACGAGACCGAGCTATTTTACCACGATTAAACAGAAAATTTGGAATTCGAAAGTTAACGGGTAAGGAAACTACCGATTCCGTGCTGTTGGCTTTTCATTTTCTAATGGGTTTACATTTGATTAGCTTGGCTTCTTTTTTGAAACCGGCTGGCTCGGTGTGGCATGAGCTTCCAAGAAAACTAATGTTTTTACTCGTATGACATTGAATTTACAATGTTCTAGAAACTACTCTCATGAACATTCTACCTTGATTTTAATTAAAAAAGGTAAAATTAATTATATGACCAGTGTCAAACAAACAAACTAATAAAATTACGTTATTGAAGTTGCTGGTTTGTGAACCTCAACTTTTACTTATGAAAGATAGATGAATCTTGATCAATTTAGTATTGTTATCATTAGTTTTTCTTGAATGGTGATAATACTTAATGATTACTAAATTTGAATGACTTTTTTACTGAAATAATGTTATAAACGTATGATACTCATTTTTAATGAATATTTGGCACGTATATAGTATAATATTTACGTTTGATAATGAAAATACAAATTCAAACAATGTATTCGATACCACACCAAATAAATAATACGACCACTTAAAAAAAAAAAAAGTTTTTATCATGCAAAAAGTAACCATTCATTCGGATCTAAAATAAATCATCGTCAGCTGTCATATTTGAGAAAGCTAATACTTCAGTGTTTCACTTCTGAGCTTTTCGCATCTCGTTTGTTTGAAAAGATGTTAGTTTGTCCTGCAGAGTACTCCCTTGGCGGATGCAGAGGGAGATCTCTCGTTTCCAGAAAAAAATATAACCATTAAAATACACAACGTTGCTCAAAAAAAAGCGTTGATAGTAAAAAGTAATATTTTTATAAATAACAATTTTGAGAAGAATTTTTAAATCAAGGAACCTAATTTATTAACTCAAGGAAATGTAAAGTTTGATCATAAATGTATTTAAATAAATATATCAAATCTATTAATCGAAGAAAATACATAGTTCGTTCAAACATAAATGTATTTTTTTTTTTTTTTTTTTTATTTACGCAGTCATAAAATATTCAGTTTGGCTTGATTGATTATTTATACATTCGAGTAGCACTTCATTGAATAGATTTCGATTACTCGCCCATTATTTAGGGATTTATTTTGGTCAACTAATCGCTTCTCAGTCTTGAATTTTATTTACTTATAGAATTCTACGTCTGTAGAGCTTCAACTATTAAATACTATTGTAAGTACATTTATTTTTAGCTACTAATGATACTTCCCTATAGTTAAGTTCCCTACAACACAATCACAGATCTGGAAAATTTTAATTACTTGTCCCCATCAATGGGAGCTTTGAATAAATGATAATAAAATCTTTACGAAGATATAATTACTTTGACTTATTGATTTGAGAACCCTTTTATGTATTTCATATTCGAAAGTTTCATTATTAACTAAATTATTGAAGTTCAGGGTGTTCTCAAACTCATAGATTGTTAATTAAATAAAAGAGGTTTCATGAACGGTTTTTCAGCAAAAACAATCTCCAAGTGTGAGTGCACAAACATGTACACATACACTCAACTAATTCCTATTAAGAAGCTAAATAAGCTGATACAAGCTTGTACCTATAGAAAAACTTTTATTTTGAATTCCTTCTTATGTACTCGGCACCGTAACAGCAGTCAGTATGACTTTAGCTTTCGGAGAGCAGAGTTCGGTGTTGTCCAGGTAATTTTAAATTAGAATTTTTTAAATCTTTACACGTCTAGACAAGCATTCAGTTTTTGGTTTTTATCCATAGTTTTTTACTAAGTTACTTTGAACTCTAAATTCCGTAATTAACCTTGACTTTGAAAGTTTTTTTTTTTTTTTTTTTTTTAATAATAATTTAGCTATTTTTTGTTTAAT
Source organism: Encarsia formosa (assembly GCA_038277355.1). Taxonomy (NCBI): domain Eukaryota; kingdom Metazoa; phylum Arthropoda; class Insecta; order Hymenoptera; family Aphelinidae; genus Encarsia; species Encarsia formosa. The sequence goes on from CM076188.1 coordinate 9,970,813, forward strand.
TTTTCTTAAAATTGGAAACACAAAAAGAGTTTCACAATCGTATATAAATGATTGTTTTTTCAATTTTAAATATAGCAAAAACAATGTTGAACACTCGAACGAATCATTTTCTAAAAACAAAACGCAACACTTAGCTTGAATCTCGAGTTTTTTCTCTGGCTTTTTTAGTTTGCAAGGGTCTTCATTTGAGGGTAAAATCGATATTTGCTAGTTCAAATCCTCTTAGTCGAAAGGTTATCGACTTGAGCTCCAGCGAAAATCAATGAATCGTCAAAAGGAAACTTTGGGCGAAGACGAGACCAGGATTATTATCAGACGTTTTAAGGTGAGTATTACAAAGAACTCTTTTGTGGCCTCAACTTTTGACTCTGAAATTTAAATGCCACTCGACGGCCAGACTTTTATTGAGACGAAAAAGCCTTTGATCGGTTAAGTTTGGCGGAATTCTGCTCACACTTTTTGTGTGCAGAGAAAACTTCAAAGTTGTTAGAATTTTTTCAAAAGAAAACTGTGAGTTTTTTTTCTGACTTACCTACAAATTTTAGCATTGCGTGGATATGAAATGTTGCAAAAAAAAAGTTAAAAATTTATTACTCATTATATTATCTTGACAGATATAATTTTAAAAAAACATCGGATTTTTGATTTTTAAAAGTTTGCAGAAAAGTCTGATGAACTTTTTTTATTTTCAAATTAATTGACCTTGATTGATCATTATATAATTTATAAAGCATGAACAGATAAAAAAATAATTGTTTTTTGTTTTACGCTTGAATAGGTATAAATATTATCTTTTTCTCTTAAAAAAAAATTTTTCATTTCTTTAAGCAATGAAAAAGTTTCATCGATATTATACTGATCCACAATTTCATGTATTAAAATTTTGATAAAGTTAATACTAAATTTGAATTAATTTTACATTAAATTAAAAAATTATAAAATTCATTTGCTTTTTTTTATTTTAAAGTACTTATAAATAAGGATGAAAATCTTTCCAAACTTCTTTTTGAGTTGAGTATTATTAAGGGGGTACATATACCTAAAATTTTTCAAAAAATCAATTTTCAGGTTTTTGTGTTTTTTGATGTACTTTTACATCAGCTTTCAAATGCCGCAAACCGCGTTTCTTAATTCGTTAAGGGAAAAAAGTTACAGTTAATTTAATAAAGACATTCAATTTATTAAATTAACGTTGAAATGGCTTTTTTTGAAATTCAAGAATTTCAAGTCAGTTCTAGTAGCAGAAATACTTTATACGATACTATAGGTACAAATGCTTTTTCGATGTATTTTTTCCTTTTTTAATTTTCGCAATGTAGGTATAGTTTTTTTTTTATCCACGAACAGAACTGTAAGTATTTATATCGTTTTCGTCTAATAAAAGCGATGAAAAAACAGAAAATTTTTTTATCTGTGATTAGATTTTTTCCGTGACATAATATCTTAATAATGAAAATTAAGAATGACAGATTAACTTTCATTTCAAGTCTAATGCTAAAACAATTTATTAAGTTAGAATCGATCGCATAAAAAAATTTATAACCTTTATGACATAATATATGACATATATTACCTGTACGAGTCTACTTTAGTATATTACACCAATATCGATCTATCGATATCAAATTAGGTATTTCTACAGCGGTGCAAGTTCATGACGACTTTTTTGTTCTTTGAGTCATCTTTCTAGTGAAATTCTACTTTACTTGGTTTTGTTTTTGTTATTATTTCAATCTGAAGTAAATAAGTTAGTTTTATTCAAAAAAAAAATTTAAGAATAAATGACCAATTCTTATCAGGTAAACTAATGAAGTTTTTTAGTTATTAAAAAAAAGGTGTTTGTGTGCAAATGTGAAGTGAAAAAATAATTCTGTGATTTAAAATTAAAGATAATTTTTAGATAATTGCATGTGAAGACTCCGCTGACTCAAAGTCTTAACTTGCTCGTGGTGCCTAATAGTGTGTGATCTGTGTTTTTGATACAAAAGCTAATTGGGTCACTTTAGGAGCAGGAGAAAAAAAATAAAGTATCCGGCTATGTGCAAAAGAGTATTTACATCAAGCAAGAGTCCTGTGACAAGATATTTTCAAGATATAAATGTTTATGTGTTGGTGTGTTACATTTTATTCATCAAAATCTGTTCAGAACTTTAAAAGCCATTTTCTCAAATATGTGATTTTTGAGAAAATGAGGGCATTGCTCGTAAAGCCAAAATTTTTCCAGACAGCGGATGGACCCAGGACTTTGCACACTTGTTGTACATGTGAACCCTCATGAGCGCAACCTCAGGCAACCAAATCTAAGCATTATTAAGCTGATGGCACACCATAAATTGACTAAAATGATAAAACCTATCAAAATTTTAACCACACTAAGCAATTTTAGAGTATGCAAGTAGCTTAATAGTGCTTGGATTTGGTTGCCTGAGGTTCCGCTCATGAGGGTTCACATGTACAATAACTATGCCAAGTCCTGGGTCCATCCGCTTTAAGGAAAATTTTTGACTTTACGAGCAATGAACTTTCATAGCCTAAATAAGCTGAATTTTATAACACTTATAAAAACACTTATTTTAATTTTCTAAATGTAAAAAATTATGTAAAAATGTGTATATATTATGGAAAAAAAATATCTTTTTAAATAAATCATTTTTAAAAAACTTACAAAATTTTTTCTGAGTTTTTTTTTTTAGGTATATGTACCCCCTTAAAAGAATATTTCTTTCGTTTATGGCTACTGATTTATTAGGTAAAAAATTTTCAAAATAATTGAAATAATTTTTTATAAAATAAAGTTTTTAAACTGAAATAATCAAATAATTTCTTCTTTTTTTTTTTTTTTAATTTTTCATAAAGTAGAATAAAAGTTAAATGTTTTCAGAATGTAAGGATGAAGTCTCTTAAAAAAAAATTATTTATTCAAAATAAATTAATAGTAATTGCAATAGTTGCTGTTCTTAACACTAAAAAATGCGTTGGAGTTCCTTTTCCATGTGAGTAAAAGCATGACAGATTTTGTGACTGTCTAAATTTATTAAATGGTATAATTCATTTTGTTTCAGTACAAAACAGCAATAAAATTTGTAACACACCTGCTTGCACAAATGCGGGTAATTATAATAAATTTGCTTAACCATTTAAAATTTTTTATTTTGGATAATACTTTGTACTTTAAAATAATTTTTAACTTTATGCAGCTTCTACTATTATAAAGTACATGAACAACCAAGTGAACCCGTGAAACGATTTTTATGAATTTTCTTGCGGAAATTTTGTGAAAAATGCAATTATAAGTAACGAAGAATCAAGTAATAATTCAATTACTATGATTCGAAGTAACGTGAAAAAGCAATTGAAAAGTAGCTTAGAGGCTATAGACTCAAAAAAAGACCCAGAGGTTTTCAAAAAATTAAAATTGCTTTATAATGTTTGCATGAACAAAGGTAATTTTATCAATTATAATTTTTGGTACCAAATGATAAACCGAAAAAAATTATCTTTCAGATTTTTCGAAGACAAATATTGATGCTGAATTACGCAATATTTTTAACATGTTGGGTGGATGGCCTGTAATGGCTGGCAAATTTTGGAATAGCTCGAACTTTGATTGGTTACAAACTGCATATAAATTTCAGAGCAAAGGCTTCTCCTCTGACTTTTTTTTTAGAATAAGTACAGAAGTAGATATAAAAAATAATACTAGAAGACTTGTTTTTGTAAGTTTTTTTTGAAAAATTTTAGTATACATGTTTTGGTTGTGAATAATTTTAATTTAATTTGAAATTTTTTAGTTGAGTAATCCGAGGTTCGGTATAAACACAGAGTTCCTATCTCGCGATTCTGAGAGTAAAATTAGATTATCTTACTATGAACTGATGGTAAAGGTGGCTACTGTTTTTGGATGCAATAAAACTGAAGCTCAAAAAGAATTAGAAGAGATTCTTAAATTAAAAATTGAATTAGCAAAAGTAATGAATCATTTTTTTTTTGCATGTCAATTGATTTAAATGTTTATTAATCAAATATTTTTTCAATTTAGATTTGTCTTACCTCGGTTGAAGAGCGAGACCCGCAAAACATATTCAACACGATGACTGTAACCGAACTCCAAAAAAAATTTCCTTACATCCCTTGGTTGACGTATATAAATAACATGTTCTCTCCCTATAAAGTTTTAAAATCCAACGATACAATTATTCTTCGTGGATTTAAATACTTTGAGAGGCTTAATCATATTCTGGTTAAAACACCAAAACGAGTGTTGGCCAATTTTATCCACTGGAAAGTGATTATGCAGACCATTGATTTTTTGAGCAAGCCCATAAAAGATGCCTACGATAAATTTAATTCAGAAATGAAAGGTTCCAAACCCAATACGTCGAGATGGATTACTTGTTTGTCGCAGGCAAATTCAAAGCTACCATTAGTTACCGGGTCATTGTACATTAGGAGATACTTTGACAAAACCAAGAAACAGAGAATGATGAACATTCACAAGGATGTGCACAATACTTTTGAACGAATTTTGAAAAAAGTTAGTTTGTGTTACCAATTTATTTATAACTTATACATTTACACATATTATATATACATATACACGTACTAACATGTGCAACTATAAATTATTACATTTTTTATGATTGTCATAAGATTATTAATCTTGTTTAAACTGCCAGGTGGATTGGATGGATAAAGTCACGAAAAAAGCAGCTCTGCAGAAGTTACATAACATGAAACCTCTCATAGCTTACCCAGACGAACTTTTGAATAATTTCAAATTAAATGATTACTATAAAGATTTCCAAGTTGACCCAAGGAATCTACTGAAGATTGAATTGAATTTCAATCGCTTTATGTTGAAAAAATCAATTGAATTACTGAAGGAACCTGTCAAGCGATTTGATTGGAGGGAAAACTTTGGTTCTGCGTCCACCGTCAATGCTTTTTATTCACCAATTACGAACTCAATAGGTGCGTAATAACGATTGAATGTAAAGTTTTTTTATAATAACTCCTGTTTACAATCATTGCAGAATTTCCTGCGGGAATATTGCAACATCCTCTTTTCAATGCGGAAAGTCCAAGGTATATGAATTTTGCTGGGATAGGAATGGTTGTCGGGCACGAAATAACCCATGGATTTGATGACTTTGGAAGACAATTTAACTTTGATGGTAAATTTTATGACTGGTGGCATTCAGAGACCAAAAAAAAATTTTTAGATAAAGCTAAGTGCATCATCGAACAGTACAGTAATTATACGTCAGAAGAAGTTGGTCTCAAAGTAAGGACTAACAAAACAGTTGATTTGTCACTTTATTTGAAAAATTACTTTGAATAAAATACAATTCATTTCAGCTTAACGGTGAACTATCACTTGGTGAGAACATCGCTGACGATGGAGGAGTGAAGATAGCGTACAGCGCTTACGATGAGTGGCAAAAAGTCAATCTCGAGGAACCTCGACTTCCTGGTCTCGAGTCTTACACACCAAAACAGCTGTTTTGGATTTATTTCGCTCACGCGTCATGCGCCAAATATCGTCCGGAATATCAGAAATACTTGATTCTTACTGATAACCATTCACTAGCACGTTATAGAGTCATTGGAACAATATCTAATAGGCCGGAATTTTCAAAGGATTTTCACTGTCCAAAAGGATCATCAATGAATCCTATACGTAAATGTTCAGTTTGGTGAAGAATTTCAAAATTTTAAATAAATTTTTGTGTAAATAATGAATATAAAAGATTAGAATTATTAGCTGAAAGAGGCACTTCCTCGGGAATTTCTTGTTTTAAATTTTTACACAATATTATGATCTGTCTTGAAATTTGATTTTTCGATCAACAAAAGTTGATCCAAATTGATGACCAGTGGCTTTTGTGTTAATTTATTAAAAAAGTTTTCATAGAGGGTAATTGGTCTGTAGAGGGTAATGGGTCTGTATGATATTAGACTCATCAAAAATTATTTTTACAATGCTAGTTTTTTCTTATCAAGTATCTGTATTATTTATCAATAAAGTATTATTTTACATCAAAGTTATTAATTTGATCATAGTTATTAATTTAATTAGGTTAATGAAAATGTAATGTTTATCAGTAGAAAAGAAAAAAAATATATTAAAGCTATTCGAAAAACTACTTTAGAAGAGTAAAGAGATACTACATTCAATAACCATACCTATTACTTGAATGTTTGCGTGTCTAACAAAAATCTTAAATACAATTGATTTACGTGGGTTTCGATACTAGAAATAATTTTTTCATTTTTATTCTTGGTCATTTCATTTTATTGAACACCAATAACAGTAATCTTTAATAGATTTTACAATTTTATTTCATCAATCCACACCATTCTCTAATTTCATATTTGTTCAAACGAGATAACTGATTTTACCAAAAAAAGAGAAGACAAAGATACATGCGAATCGTAGTAAAAACCTTGCAATGGAACTTCTTAGTTGAAAAAAATAAAAGTAAAATAAATAATAGATTATATCAGCAACAACTTATGAAACTTCGCATGATGTTAATGACTAACTTGGCGTGACATAGACGTCCCTTTACGTGCGTTCTTTTCGCTACAAGATGATCGCACAAGTTGATTAAACGCATAAAACTGTTTAAATTTAGTTTCTTAATCTGTTTGCTTAAATTAACTTTAATGCCTCGTCTACACTGGAGGTTTAACCACTACTCGGCTTAACTTTGTTTTAACAATTTTTCGATGTTGCTGATAGAAAATAAGTTTAATTTGTACTTAAAAAATTAAAAATAGTTCACGTGATTAACTTAATTACATTTTAAACCTCTATTCCAATGGCAATATTGAAAAATTCTAAAAACAAAGTTAAGCCGAGTAGCGGTTGAACCTCCAGTGTAGACGAGGCATAAGAATTCGATGGCCCCAGCTAAGAAAAAGCTTAGACGAAAATCTACCAATTTTATCACGTTATTTCGTTAAAAGATTCATAAAACACATTAAAAAACCATGTAAATTCTACACTTCATAATAGTTCATGAAATATTTACACATATGAACAATTTATTAGTTTTATGAATCTTGTATTACTTTGACAATAGAACGATTATTTTTGCTCGAAACTTTACTCAGAAATTAAATACCAAAAGTCTAAACAGTGGGTTGAAATAATTCATAGAGGTCAGTTGTTTTTAATTAAAATTTCAAAATTAAGGTGGTTATTATATTTTCGTACGCATCGTACATTTTCATTGTAATGCGTGATATTCAGTGTATAAAATGAAAAAGTTTCATAAATTTTGGTCATCAAACAAATGTTTTGCCTGTTATCGCAGAAATTCAAGGGTCCTAAATTTTAATTTTTTAATCTAGGGAAAAAGAATGAATAAATTTATTAAAATTCTTGCAATGAAATTTCTAAGCAATGAAATACAAGTAATGGATTGAGTAAATACTTAAAATATTTTCCGATAGCAACTGTCTTAAAACAACGCTAACGAGTCTCACCTGCGTAAGAATTAAAGATTCTAGTCATGTCTCGAGTGTACACGCCACTCGTAATGAACTTGATACAGATAATGTTACCTTATAATGAAAATCAATAACACGAGCTTAAACTTGAACTTTTAGGAGAAATAAGACCCTACAAAGTTTCTCAACACTCCCTAAATTCACGAAACTCGTACAATCTTGGCTGAAACATCGTGATCCTGGTAATCATTCATCGAACTATTCCAAACAAATCTTAAAAAATCTTAGTTAATAATTGAGGAAGTTCTCTTCGCGTCGCGGTAATGAGCTTGAGAAGTTGAGTAATTTCGCTGGTACGGTACTGCAGCCCAGCGGTGATTTGGACTCGTGCCAGAGGTGAACGCTTTTTTTTTTATCAGGGTGTGGGTTTAGCTGGGCACTCCTGCATTTTTCATGAGCTCGCTTTAGATCACTCAACGAAAATCGGGGATTTTAGTCGAGATAGCTGCACCGGGAGTTTCCTGTTGTCCACGAAAATTGAGTTTCGTTGGTTTCGGATCGACTTAATTTTTGGCACGACTTTGCGGTTTTGATGTGATTAGCCTCTCTTACGCTTCAGTTACGTTTGTGTAGCTGTGATGTTTTTTTATTGGACAACATGTTTCATTTTAGTTTGAAATAAAACAAAAAAATTGTATTACGTCAAATCGTGATAAGTTTCCGTTCGTTTTTTACTTTTAATGTTAGAATTTCTATAATTTAAAAGTAAAACATTCACATAAAGCATTTCATTCGGATAAACTTGAATTTTTTGAAGGCTGTTACTGAAAACTTTTTTAAAAATATTTTTCAGAACCATGGTTACGACAAAAGTTAAAGTGGATTTTTTTAACATGTTCTACATAAGCACGAATAAAAGCTGTGGCCAGAAAGAATAAATATTTTTTGACAAGTCAAGTCTCATTTTAAAACTTTTATCAAGAGCTTCATATGAAATTTCATTCGTTTGATTTAAATTAGTCAGTTTGAAATGTCTAGTTTGAAAGATTAGTAAAGACTGGGACTTCAAAATGAAGTAAATCAATTTTTGAATGCATATAACAGATCAATAAAAATAGAACTTGTCCACGAAGCGTGTTTAACAAAAATAACAGGGGTGACCATATTGGTTGTTTAATTAAGACGTTACAGTGCACTAAGTAAAAAATTTTCAACTTATTAACTGCTGGTACTAAAAAAGAAATAATAAATTATCCAACTGATTGAAGAAAAAAATAACTCCTTTCGAACTACCAATAAAATCCATCTGTTTCAACCTCGGCTGGTGAGACTGTAAAACGCGGTAATGGTGATAACAAAGAGATATATTGCTTATTCGTCAGTTTTATAGTGCTTTCAGATTTTCAGCACGTTGTTAAAATTTTATACGAAGCTTGACCATCGACTCTCATGCAGAACTTAAAAAAAAAAAGAAGAGGGATATATAATCCATGTAATTGAAATCTGATGGATTGGTTATTATCCTACGCACATAATCGTTTTTTCAATTATTCATTTCAATCCATTAGACTCCCTGTCCCACAAGGAGCCACTCAAAAGCTTCCCTTCCACCTTCAATGAATCGTCAACATGCGCACACTCCAAGAAAAAAAAAAGATGTGCTTCCGTGACTCAGGGATATAGAAGTAAAGAAAAGAAAACAGTTGTCCCTCACGATAAAAAGGGGCTCACTAAAAGTCCTAAAAGATGGAAGGCTAAGTATCTAGTTCAAGGCTACGCGATGTGCGAGCTCCCATAATCAAAGAATAATAAAAACGCACAGCATGAAGCATCGAGTGACTCGAACTCATCAACAGACGCATTGTTTTTATTGTGAATCGTAAACTTGTTTCACGCTCCAATGAGTTTTTCTGAAGCTTGATCAAAAAGGTGGCTTACGCGCGTAAACTTCGATTTCATATAAACTTTACGGCTAAATTTGTTTCAACGACGGCTTGGAAGAGTATTGACACAAAGTCGATAATTTTTTTTCTGTTTATACTTTTGATCAATGGGTGCATAAACATACGAAGACCTTTTATGATTTATTAAAGGGATGAAGTTGATGCGCAACAATGTTTACATTTCATACCAACTTTGACTCTGGTAGGGGGGCCAATTCATGCCAATTCATAATTTAAATGAAAATTTGATTTAATTTATAGCATTTTAAACAAATTTTTTGTTAAAAAATTTTCAATTAATTCATTTTATTCAAGATATTTTACATTTCAACCATCATTGGTTAACAATAACCAATCTTCATGTTTTTATCTCGGACAATTAATCTTGCACAAGCTAAGACTAATGCGTGCCTTTTTGAAAACTGATTACATTAAAAAGCTACTGTTTGCCCAAGTAGAACGAACTAAAGGATAACAGAAGGACTTAATTGCATGCCACTTTGAAAGAAACAAAGAAAGTTTCCCAAGAGAGAAAAAAACGATTCAAAATTTAAATTACGCTTTTCAAAACTTAAAAAGGCTAACAGAAATAATACTTTTTGTGAGAGAAAAAATATACAGAATAGTTATAAAATAGAAAAAATGCGTTATTATTATTAATTCGGTTGATGCTTTTGGTATTTCCCTCTGTTCAATTCCAGATTATAAAACTTTCTCAAACCATTGATTAAGACAAATTTAATTGCACCCACTGAAACAATTACTAACAACCTCCGATCAATGTTTAAATAGTAATAACTATTTTAAAATAGAATTTTTGACCTCAGGGAGATTAAAAAACATTATTAAAATGAAAAAACTCATGAAGCATGAGATTAACCTTGTTCACAGATCGACGCATAAATATAATTTCAATTATTATATTTTTATAATTCAAAGCCCACGCGCATAATCGGGGATCAGTATCTCTTTATCGATGTCTAAAAACACCAAAACGAAGTTTGATAAGCAACTGCGCATTGGCATAAAGTCCAAAAATAACTCGACATGAGTATTGAAAACAAATTTAGCGATTCTTTCTCTTTTCTCGCATAAATCGGCTCTACGCATTAGCCCCATCCCCGCGCGTTTTTACCCCTGACCCACATATACACACGCATTCTTTCAATCCCGCCTGATGCTTGCGGGAGAAGGGGTCATTTGCTTGATAGAGTGACCTCTCTTCTATTAATTAAACTCTTCCGAAGTGTGCAGGTGGCAAACGGGACGATTAAACTTTGTGCGAATTGTTAAAAAAAGATATATGTATACATATACATATACGTCGGTCAGGAATATGAGGAATGGCTTTTTTCGATGGTGACAAAGTTCAAACTATTTTTAGATCTGGATTCATTAGTTTGATCAACCAAGCTCTACCGAGTATTGCTATTGTCGGTTTGATACAAAAAGCTTTTATTTTACTTAAATTAATTGAAATCGACATGGCCGGTGCCTTGCGAGGTAACGGACGTGTTTTACTCGTCACTCCGATTGCTTCACGTGTTCCATAAGAGTGCAGTGATTTATCCGGTCTTCACATACGGCCTCTTGGCCCCTAACTCCCGTGTTTAAAAACTTTTCTTTTAGATTTTAGCTTGTTTAGAGCTAAAATCTAGTAATTTGAGGTTTCATATTGCTGGCTCGTTGCTTGACGGCCTACGCAACTAACCTCAAAATGGCAACTTCAACTTTTGCTGATAAGGTAGTCTCCGTACAATCGTTAACAGACCCTCAAGAAATTCGTCCTAAGGACGATCAGGCCATTGTGATGCAGATTCAAAAGGACATTTCTAACTTGACTTACTGTGACGAATTAAATAGACACATAAAGGATGAAAAAAGCTTTCTGTACGTAGCAAGAATTTCAGGTGAACGGCTTTGTGTCGTCTTTAAAGAAGCAGAACAGGCAAAGTTTCTCGTCGAGCAAATTCGACATATAACTGTTAACGGTATTCAAGTGCCTATAAAATTTTTAGTCGCGAAGTCGATTAAAGTTATCATTTCAAATGCAGGCTATGGCATTTCTAACTCGGCTTTAAAAAAATTCATCACGAACACATGTAAAATCAGGACCTCGTCCAGTGTATCAGAACTCAAAGCGTACTTAGATACAGATGGAACAAGATTCAGTGGAGCTACTAGTTTTAGAAGAGTGGTCTACATACACCCGGACGACGCGCATAAATTACCGAATAGACCTGTCAAGTTTACCACCGGAGCTATTGGCTTCAACGTCTTCTTCGATGTAGATAAACCCAAGTGTTTTCTGTGTGGCAATGCTGAGCACTTTAAGAAAGATTGTCCGCAAAATAAAGAGGAAGTTGATAAAAATAACTACAAAACACAACAAAGAGAAAATAAACTCGACAATAAAACTACAGAGTTACCGGCCGGTAAGGAAGGTTCTACACTTCCCGACCTCGAAAATGTAAACACTGACTCGGAAGATGAAGCTCGAGTAGTAAACAATAACAATAACAAGGCACCAATCGACCAACTCCTTCCCCCCTCCCTCAGCACATCCACCTTAGGAAAGCAGCAAGAAAGTACGTTATTTAGTGAGCTCTTTAAGGAGGGCGCGGCTAAAGAAAAGTCTACGATCACAAATAGTGAAATGATTAATTTCTCCCCGTTTGCTGCAAACAAGAGAGGGTTTTCAGATTCGTCAAGCGTTAAATCAACTATGGAAAGCTCAGCCACAACGCAGAATGAACTCAAAGCTGATGAAAATTTAAAAACTGCCGCAAGTGGTAAGAAGTTTCGGAACAAAAAACTTCGTAAAGACGAAATCAAAAGTCTCGAGGACAGGACTCGCTCCATAACCTCCAGTTTGAAACCAGCACAATCCATTATCGATGACACGGAGAAAAATCACAAGCTAAATTTTGAACTTTTTGTCGAGATGTTAGTAAAAATCCACGGGCTTAAACCCGCGGAGCGAAAGAGAATTGTGGAGAATTATACTAGCGACTATCCGGCGGTAATTGCTCTGGTGGATAAGGTTTATCAGTTGGTCAATGGAAAAAGCATAAAAAACAAATTAAGATCTCTGAAGAGGTGCATAGACCCCGAAGACACTATTTTTTCACTTACGGACACATCTATGGACTGTATAGGGTGCGGGTATAAATAATGAAAGACAGTCCAATTATTAATAATATTTTTAATTAAATTTTCAAAGTTACAATGGCTCTAGGGCCGAGACTAAGCTTGTGTGTGTTAAAGGTTAGCTGTCGCTCGTGTAGAGGTTGACAAGAGACTGAAGGCGTTGCCTGGCTATGCGTGGCTCGATTGTTTACGACGTCGGTCCACAGTCGTGGCTGAAGTTGCCGCTTGCGCCTGTGTCCGCGCGGAACGTTCTGGGGAGCGATCCCCACACATCCAAGTTTTCAGACTCTGAATAATAATTAAGAAAAAAAAAAAAATAAAAAAAAAAAAATTAAAATTAAACAATAATTTTTTCTTTTTCTTCATATATAATTCTTTCTCATTCAAAGTGATTTCATATGCTACTTCAATCAAAATTATAACTTAAATATAATGTGTAACAATAATACACAAGATAACAAAAATAGTGAAGTACAATTTAGTGACTTGAAAATAGTGTACTGGAACGGTCAAAGTGTGGTGCACAAAAAGGAAGAAGTGAGCCTTTTATTGAGGGAAGTGGACGTTTTTATTTGTGTGGAATCTTGGTTAAAGGAGAAAGACAGCTTTATTTTCTCTGGATTTAAAACCTACCGAAAAGACAGACCTGGTCGTAGAGGTGGTGGAATTGTTATTCTTCTACGAAATAATTTGGCTTTCAACGAATTGAAACACTACACTTCACCAGCTGATTCAGTCGAAATGGCAGCACTGAAGATCACTAATGTCAATCCTCAGGTGGATATCATTTGTTATTATAGAGTTCCGGGTTACGAATTGTCACAGTTGCAATGGGATGGTTTTTTCGATAATATCAAAAAGCACAGTCATACATTAGTAGTTGGCGACTTTAATGCGCACCATCTATATTGGAACTGTGACGAGTCTGACAGCAGTGGGGAACGGCTTCTGGAAGCTGTGGATAAACACGATCTATTTTTGCATAATTGTCTTTCGAAAACGCATCTGAACTTTAGCAATCTTAAAGAGTCAAATATAGACTTAGTCTTTACGACCCAGATTCTAGCCGGACTCACTGACGTTAGAGTTTGTAAGGAAATTCGTAACTCGGATCACTATCCTATTTGTATTAATATCTCTGTAACTAAATTTATTTATCGTAAAAAATCATTTAACCTCAAATCGAAGAAGACTAACTGGGTTCGTTTTGGCGAAGAATTGGAGAGAGACTATGTAAGATTGTTGGATAGGGATTATTCAGAGGCTTCGGCTTGCAATAAATACATTTTTTTTCTCTCACTCATTGTAAATGCTCTGCGGACGAGCACGCCAGTGAGAAAAATTTTTAGTAATAGGATTCACAGAAACCCTGTGCCTTGGTGGGACCCAGATTGTGAAAGGGCCAAACGTCTCAGAAGGGCAGCCTTTAAGAGATTTAAGTACACCAGATCCATACCTGATTTCATAGCTTTCAAGAGAATGGCCGCGTTAGCCAGGAAACTTTTTAAATTTAAGAAAAGGGAGAATTTTAAGAAATTCGCGAGCAAGATCTCTTTCAAAACGGGACTGGGTTATGTTTGGGACACGTGCAAAATTTTTAAGAATAAGTGGGTTAATACGCGCCCCTCTCACACGGCTGAAAACCATCTGAAAACCGAGAAGATTAAAAAGGCGTTAGATAAATTGTGCCCTCCGTTTGTCGAACAAAAGGTTGACCCAGAGTGGATGCCCTCTAGTGCGGAAAATGACTTTTTAGCTTCAGCCTTTGATTTTGTAGAATTTAATGTAGCACTGGAGAGCAAAAATGTAGGGTCAGCCTGTGGTATGGATGGGATAGATTATAGTGTTATTAAAAGGCTCCCAATTAAATACAAACTCATACTGGTAGACATATTTAATGAACTTTTCATGACAGGTACCTTCCCAGACGATTGGGATAAATCCTACATTCACTTCATTGATAAATCGGACGGCATAGGAGTGAGACCCATAAGTCTCATCAGTTGCACCTGTAAGATTTTTGAGACAATGTTGAAAAACAGATTACAGTGGTGGGTGGAATCTAACAAATTGCTGCCTAGCTATCAGACCGGTTTCAGGAAAGGTAATTCCACGACTGATAGTCTTGTGGGTCTCACTGTGGGCATCGAGGAGGCTTTTAGTGACGGGAAGGGCCTGTTGGGAGCCTTCTTGGATGTTGACAATGCATTCCCAAGTGTCGATCCAACAAGGCTTCTGAAATGTCTGGCGGGGATGGGTATTCCGGACAAAGTGCTTCGTTACATCAAATTTTCAACAGTTAAAAGAAGGATTTTTAACGAAGCTCTTGGGGAAGAATTTAGGTTATTGTACAAGGGGGTTTCACAAGGAGGCGTACTTAGTACCATACTATTTATACTGTTTGTTATTAGCATAAGAAAAAAATTACCCAGACACGTGACTCTTTCACAATTTGCAGACGACATTGCAGTTTACACTAGAGCCGGGTCTTTGGAGAATTGTAAAAGATTGCTGAAAGACGCTATTAGAATAATTTATGAAAATCTGTCAGAAATAGATTTGCAACTAAATCCGGCCAAAACGGTTATCGTGTATTTTAACAGACTCGGTATTCGCCCGGGCGAAATTTCGGTGGACGTCATGGATGTGTTGATTACAAATAGTGAGACAGTTAAGTTTCTGGGAGTCTTCTTCGATTATAGGTTGAATTTTGACACTCATGTTAAAAAAGTACAAGCAAAATGTGCGAAATCCCTTAATATTATAAAATTTGTAAGAGGCTCTTGGTGGGGTGCTGATCCGAGTACTCTGATTATCTTTTATAAAAGCTTTGTGAGATCTATTATAGACTATGGGGTCGTTGTCTATTTTCCAGTCAGAAAGAAAGATCAGAAGAAGCTTGAGTCGATTCAGAATTCGGCAATTAGAATGACATTAGGTCTTCGGATGAGCACTCCTCTAAACCTCCTTATTGCAGAATCTAAACTTGAAAAATTGTCTGAAAGAGCGGTATTTCTCGGAAATAAATATATGGTCAAAATCATGTCTAACTCGAACCTCTTTGTTCATGGAATAGTTAAAAAGTTAGAAAGAAAATTGAGATTGAGGGAGTATAGAAATAAATTTAATAGGAGACTGTTGTTTATTTGCCTACGAGAAGCAACAGCGGCCATGAGAGGGGTCATAGTTGAGGACAATTTCAGTCCCTTTTTGGTTGACTTTCAGGTTCTTCTTTTTGACATTTTTGTTGACACCGAATTAGGAGTCAAGCTTCAGGACGCGACCGATCCTGATCGATTGTTTGATAAGATCTTACCTCATGGCGGCTGTTGTGTCTGGTTCACCGATGGGAGTAAATATGACAACTTGGCGGTAGGAAGTGCTTGTCACTCCCCAAATCTTGGAGTTGAAATAACAAGAAGTTTGGATTATCGGGCCTCCATATTCACTGCCGAAAGTATAGCGTTACTAGACGCAGTGGAAATGGGTACTCGTTACAGGGAAAACGACCTGATCATTTGCTCTGACTCACAAAGTGCCTTATTGGCCCTCAAAGCCAAGGATGTTAGTATTCGCATAAATCCTTACATTTTGCAGGTAAGGAAACGGGTCGTTGATTTTTTTGTAAAGACCGGACATAAGGTTAAATTTTTTTGGATACCAGCACACTGTGGGATCAGAGGGAATGAACGGGCGGATAGTTTGGCCAAGGAGGCTGCTAATAGGGAGTCAGATTTGTCTCGGTTCATTCCATTCACAGATCTTAACGCTTCGGCCCGAGCGAACGCTTTTTTAAACACACTCAGCCACATATCCCATGAGGGGAAGGAGAAGGGGGTGTATTATGTCAAGACTTACTTGGATGTGGGTAGGAAACCTTGGTTTCATGGTTTAAATCTATCTAGGGAGATTATCACGATGATCAGTAGAGTTAGAGTGGGTCATTATAGTTTAGCAGCCTCTTTGTTTAAAATAGGTGTAGTAAACGACCCTACCTGCCATTGCGGCCTAGGGGAACAAGATTTTAATCACGTGTTGTGGCAATGTCCTGTATATGATAGGCAAAGATGCAAACTAGTCGAAGAATTATTTAAATTACAAATACGACCGCCTTTCATAGATCTGATTTTCCTGTATAAGCCAACAACGAGCAAATGTAAATTGCTTAGCAAATTTCTTAAAGACTGTAATTTGAAATTGTAATCTGTAAAACACAATTGTAAAGTAATATGTATTTCTATTATTATTATATATATTTTTTTTTTATTTTTTTTTTATTATTAAACAATTAATGTAGCATAATATTCTTAATGGATAAATAAATGCCTTATATAAATAAAAAAAAAAAAATTAATTGAAAACTTAATACTCCTAGCTATTTAGAGCAAGATTTTATTTTTATGTTAATTTCCTGAAAATTATATATAATCCAAAAAACCTTCTGATATTAATCGTATTTTGATCTATGTTTATTATACTCTATGAAAATTCTTTTTAGTTTTAACAATAGAAATTGAAGCAAAATGATGAAATTGAAAAGTTCATTATGTAAAAAAAATTTCCGATTTATTTTTAGTCTAGTTTAAAACAAACTATATTTATATATAATTGATTGAAAACGAAAATAACTTACAAAAGGCTTTATAAAACTGTTCAATTTTCACCGAAGTTTAATTAGCCTTTTAATGGAATTAATGTATACAAGCTTGTTGTCGCAGAGTGTCATTGAACTTTTCCAAACGACCATTCGACCTGAAAGGATCGTTAAATATATTTTTTTACTTGGACATATACGCACAAAAAGTGATCTTTTCTACGTTGAATATAAAAATTATGTCACTAAATCTAACTAATTGTGAAAAAAAAGTGAACATAACAGTAATTAGTTGTGTAGCTTGTCCAGCTCGAGGCGATGTTAGTTTTCTGTTGGACCTTTCCTTGGTAAAAAAACTGTTCTTGCTTTTATGTGTGCTGCTTTTTCGTTTCATTTAGGAGTGAACATTTATATAATAAATAAAGAGAAAATGCACTGAGGCAAATTTTATTGTTAGATAAATCCAGAAATGATTTTTTATTTTACGTGAGGTGCTATGTCAGTGTTATAATCTGTACAATACTAGGACAAAAAATGCTAAAACAAGATTACAGTAGAGTGAATAATAAAATCTTCGCGAGCGTGCTTCCAAGTTTATTCAGTTAACGCAATTTAGTGCAGTGGCCACGAGGGTTTTCTAAGGGTCTCGAAAATTTTCAACACCACTCAAGTTTTTCTAACATATTTTAGTTTTTTAAATTGATTCATGCGAGGTGTAGTGAAAAAATTTGTTCTCTTAGTTGTTTACAAGAATTTACTAACATAAATTTTTATAAAATTTAACTTTAAAAAAAAATTCATGTATATATGTATATTGTTCTTTGAGAAAAAATGAAGTAAAACTGTTCTGAGAGTCTATCTGAAAAACAAACTGTTTTTGAGTAAAAAATTACTTAAAATTGAAAAAGTGTGTTGTTTATGTCACGTAAAAAGTCGAAATCTATAGTTTTTATTGATTCATCACTCAAAAATAGTTGGTTTTTCGAAAAACTCTCTGAACATTTTTACTTTATTTTTTCTCAAAGAATAATACAATTTTTTTAAATAAAAATTTATTAGATCAAATCCTTGCAAACAATTATTAAGAAAAAAATTGTTCATTACGTCCAAGATAAATCTATTGAAAAAACTTAAATATGTCAAAAAAAAGCTTGAGTGTCATTAAAATTTTTGAGAAATTATGGAAACCCCCCGGCCAGTGACTAATTTGGTTGCATGACCAAGTGGAGAACGAGTACGGTCAGACGGCCGCGTGAGGATTACAGAGTCGCAGGTGCGCGCTTCGATATTCCTTTTGAGCTTCTCGCGACCACCTAATGACTTCTCTTGTGAGAGGGCTTATTAAGTGGATTACGCGTCGCTGAAAGGCTGCGAAATTGATATTAATTAAACAGTCAAGAAATATCATTTTTTATCTTAATTGTGGGGTGAGTTTTTTAATTACTGGTGCTTTGATTATCACTGTTTTTTTTTTAGATTTCGATGTAACGGTTTTTGATTATCTGTAATTTCGTTGAGAATTTTTTAAGTTGAACTGAGAAACCTCACTATTTTTGAGGTTTTGATTTATTTAAGCGGACTCACCTTCGATTAAATATTTCACGTCCTTCAAAGTTTCATAAGAGTCAGTGTCTGAAAAAAGAAAAAAACATAATTAAAATCTTAACCGAGATTATTGGATTAATTATATAAGTATGTATGTGCTTTATTGGACGAGTTAAATTATTTTTATTCTTTAGAACGTACCAGTGTAAACTTGTCAAAATTTATGTCATTAATTATTTTTCAATCAACATATCCTAATAAACTAAAA
Source organism: Encarsia formosa (assembly GCA_038277355.1). Lineage (NCBI taxonomy): Eukaryota > Metazoa > Arthropoda > Insecta > Hymenoptera > Aphelinidae > Encarsia > Encarsia formosa. Next base: position 9,989,771 of record CM076188.1, read on the forward strand.
ATAATATGTATAGCGAATTAAGTTTTTCCAATGCAAACTTATAAATTGCACAATTATGAAGACCAATCATTTATTCACCCACAGTAGACACAACATAGTTTTAGTTAATTTTTACGGTTTAAAATTTAACTTCATCGAATTCGGTCATTGCTTGTTAATTAATTTTAAACAAATAATTATTTTTTTTAGTGATAGATTGTGGCTAAAGCCTTCAGCTCACTGCCCTTCGAAACTAAAAAAAAAACGCCAAAAAATAGGTTCAAAAATCTAAGAATTTCAAGCTTTTTTAACCTTGGATAGCGTTTTCAGAACTTGAAATAATTTATTCTCCTGATGATACATCTCCTCCGGGGCCACCAAAGAATCCTGCTCCGGGAGAGCCTCGAAGAAGATATGGACCAGGAGAATAAATAACTATTAGTTAGTGTATTGACATAAAGTCGATAATTTTTTTTCTGTTTATACTTTTGATCAATGTGTGCAGAAGACCTTTTATGATTTATTTAAGAAATGTAATCAAGAAACAAGAATTTTTAAACTTCATTTTAAGTTTGACACTGCTAGTGAGACTAATCCACGTATTATAACGAATATTTTAAAAAATGGATTTTTTTACTAATTCATTGATTAATTAATTTATTTATGTTAATTTTCGCTATTTCAATGATTCATAGCTGGGGTGGAAGACCATCAAAACTGAAAACTTTGAATTAAAAATACTCAAATTCACAGCTTGCAGTTACCGACATTCTTGCTTCAGGCAGAGATAGTAAAGCTGGTAGCTGGTAAAAATGTGTTTATAGTTAAGATCAATCAACAAATAGTTATTTGTATACGACAAATTTATGTCCCTTTAATTTCCAAAGTTTATCGTTCATATCAGGTCTGACATTGAATCTGAACAAGGTGTTTACCTCGTTATTTCCTGCTCTTTCATCAGCTCAACAAATCCCCTCAAATCAGACATTAAAACAGCACGCGCATTTCATCCTCAACCTTCGCCTTGGATTGCTCCCTTAAGCTCGCGACTGTGACAACCGCATCTTAAGAGTTAAAAATCCTCGAGACTCCCCCACCCTTGTCTTCCCGAATCGAATCGCCGTTGAACTTGAAAGTGAGTTTTGCACCAAGGTTACGGACCTTCCGACGCTCTCTCAAGTTCGGCATTTATTGTTTGCGAGCTGAAGTTTTGAGAAGCGAAAAATTTTACTCCTCATAAGCGCTGTAACTTTTTTCATTCTAGCGCGCCCCTATCATTTTTCATCCAGGCGTGCTTTATTACAAGAGCACTTTTTATCTCTCTTTTTTACTTTATTTGTTTCGATTTGCTCTCGATGTGCAAGAGTTTTTTTTAAGACAAAAACGTTTATGAAGATGATTTATTTTACTTTTTTTTTATTCATAATAAATGCAACGAGCTGAACACATAGTAAATCACTTGGGAAATTTATAGAAAAAGTCATACTATGAGATGTCTTTTCGTGCGACACAGTTTTTTTTACTCCCTGTCCATAAAAATATGTATTACAGTAAAGAAAAATTTTCATATAAAGTGCGAGAGAATGCGTGTTTTTGCATACAAAGAAGATGCAACTCTAAACACGAAATATTGAGTAAATCCTTTCAAGAAATGAAAAAAAAGGCAAACAGTGCTTTACTGAATTTTTTTTCTCACGCATAAATGCATAGACAATCCTTCAGAATCCATTACGATTACATAACAAATTTGAATACATTCTGGAAAAATTGAATAAAACGGAATTCGGTTTATTTAATTTTTCCATATTTTATTCATTCGCTCGACCGTTCGTAAAATTTCTCTGAAGACCCGAAAGCTCATTCGTTTTTTATTCAAACGTAACCACCATCGGAGTTTTTTTTTTTTTTTTTTTTTAAGAAAAAATTCTTTCTTTTTTTCTAAAGTGTTTGGTAAATTTTTAATCATTATTCACTTCGTAAATAACTTAATTGGATTGAAAAAAAAAGAGCAAGAGTTGAAGTATTTTGCTTCGAATAATGAAACGCCATTTTGATACAATTATAAATAAATTAACACTGTTTTAATTTGAAGATTCGCGGGGGTGAGAATTAAGTAAGGAATTTTCTCGAACAGTTCTTTACCCGAGAGACCTTAAGTCATCCACGGCTCGTAGTGAACGTGACAGGGTAAAAAGAGGCAAGCATTTTCTAAATCCATTTAGTCTTGGCACAATGCGCTCCCGGAGAGCAGTGCGACAAGTCACGAGTTTGAAGGGCTCGTCGTCCAATTAGAGACTGGACACCTCGGGGAGAAGCGACGCTTCCACTTTTTATCCCCGAGCTTGTGCGTAACTCGCGTCGCTCGGGTCGCTCCATGAAAGAAGAAGAAAAATTTCTTTTTTATTATTATTATTATTTTTTTTTTTTTAAGATGAGAAAAAAGATGTTGGATCTTACGGAGCTCAACGCTGAGATTATTCGAAGTAGGATTTACGAGAGATTTGCAATTCACATTTAATTTTAGATACATTTTTTTAATGCATTTTTAAACGAATCTTACGATCGATCATCGCGAACTATTGAAAAATTATTGACTTCTTATTTATAATTGAAAATAATCTAATGAGTGATGTTATAAAGTGTCAAAATTATAAATATTAATTTTATCAATTGGGTCATTAATCAGGATTAGAGATTAGCCTGGTCTGGTTTTTATTAAAAAAAAAAGTTTATCTTCAAATAAAAAATTTCATCTGTAAATCAGCATTATAATGACTTTAAGATTTTATATTTTGTAGTAAACCTTCACACTGCCTTCTAATTGTATAAAATACTTACGAGATATACTGACTCAAACAATTTTTAAATATCACCGATAAATATTATGTAGTAATATCCGTTTCTTATTACTCTAAAAAGTCGTTTATTCAACTTTTTGCTTTTTCTTAAAAATACGTCTATTACTCTCTTATTTTAGATGCATTTTTTCGGTGCTAAATGAGCTATTTTTACGCTACAAAAAACAACTCACATACCAAAAAGTTTTTGAAAACTTTTTATAAGTACGAAAACTTAGGCTGTCGCAACATCTGCTTATGAAATGTAAAACTTTTTTAGCTTAAGAAAGAAAATTTCTAAGAAGAAAATTTTTTTTGGCACTATTTCAAGAGTAAAATTCTTTTCTTCGAAAATACTCTATTATAAGATTAATTATTATTCGATACATTATACATTATATCCAAATTATATACATTTTAATTAATTATTATTTTATACATTATAAATTATATCAGAGTTAATTAGAAGAATTATAAAAATTTCAAACAACAATATACATTATAAAACAGAAATTAACGGCATGCTTTTTTAGTACATCCTAAAGGCCCAAATTGAAGTACCAACCAAGCAATTTTTTTTGGGCTCAAAAAAAGTAAGCAAACTTTTTCTCCAAGTCTGTGAAGTTCAAGTGGCAACTAAAACTATATTTAATGATGCACAGACCATGTTGTGTCTTAGAAATTTATCATTAAAGATGTGTTGTTTGAAATAGATAATCATTATTTTATAGCATTTAAGCTGATGAAAAATATTTAAAACGAGCTTAATGAAAAAAAAAAAGGTTGTGTCTAGGTACCATCGCCGTGTACCGTACACGGTACACGGTACACGGTAGCTTTTTACTTTAGATCCTATAATTTATTCCAAATAACCCACTTAAGTTTAAAAAACTACTAGTTTTTACTTTAAATCTAATTACCCATCCTAAATAACCCACTTAAATTCACAGAGTGTCTAAAGTAACTCTTATTTGGTACCGTGTACCGTGTACCGTGCACCGTGCACCGAATACGGTACACGGCGATGGTACCTAGACACTTTCAAAAAAAAATCCACCGGATAAAACTTATTCCGAAAGAGAAACGAGTTTTTAACAAGTTTCCCAAAACGTACTCATTTTTTAATAATATTATAAGAATTACGACAAAGGTTATCAAAAAATCGCGGGTAAGAGAAATGAAAAGAGCAAATTTTGAAAATTTTGAGATAAAACAGAGGCATAAAAAATTTTCAGTGTCGTAAAATTTTCTTCATTAAATTTTACGCGAGTTTCACGATGAGAAAGTATAAACCTGGTTACACTCGGAGATTCATCACAATCCAAGAGTGATTTGAGTAAAAGTTTCCTCAATTTTTAAAATTGCCGTTACTCGCGGTTAAAAATGCAAGTTTGATTCCACGGGGAGAGCAGTGTATTAAAAAAAAAAAGCATTTTAAATCCGTACCAGAGAGAGGAGGGGCTGAATATGCACGATAAGCGTCCCTCATAAACAATTGACCGCGAGCTCTCAGCTCTCGCGAAAACGCATCATCCCCCCTAATCTGTCGCTTTGGTGAATAATTAATCCCAGGAAAGAAAAAGAAGCTGAAGTTTCACCTGCGCGCTTGCCCCATAAGACTCGGATATATGGGTCAGAGTGTAACGGGGTCAACGGGCGCGCTTGCGCCCACCATGGAAAACTCCCCGGATCATCCCCCGCGGTGGCTTTATGTGGCTCCGATTTGACCTCTTTTCAAACATCTGCTCGCGTATACGAGAAATTTTTTTTATTTTTTTTTAAATTTCTTCGGTTGGAAAATATTAAAATTAAATCGCAGAGAATATGAATCATCTTGGTATTCGTTTGTTTGTTTTTTTCGGACAGATTGAATGAATAAATTATTTTGATTACATTTTTATCGATTATGATGAAATATTCATGAACCATTGTTGATTAAAAACCGTTGTATGACTCTGACAATACTGAATACTTCGAATTAAATTATCTCTGCACCGAAAAATAGAGCGCCATAAGTCATTTACATATTTTCAACATTTTTTTTCTCAGCCCAATAAAACATTTTTTAGAAAAATTACACACTCTGAGCTGTTATTGAAAAAATTCTAAACTCAAAGAACCATAAAATACCAGTATCTGCTTAAAATAAAAAAAATTTGCTTTTCTTCCGAGTTTTTACAGAAATTTTTCATTCTTGTCAAATTGCTTCGGTAACTCATTCCTTCCAGAATTTTAACAAGCTTACGGTTTTAAAGAAAAAATTTGAATTTATCCCTCCGTAAAAAGATAATAAAAAAAATGTCAAAGTATCAATTTAAAAAAAATTAAAATAATTAATTTAAAAATGTATATAGTCATAAACTATTTTTTGATTACTATTACTACTTAAAAATTTAAATTTATTTTTGCAAATCATTAGCTATAATTATAAATATTCAGAGTTAAAATGATATCGTAACAAACAAAAACAGAATTCGAAAATTTATAGCATCAGTTCGTATATTCTATTTAAAATGAATGAAAATCGCTTTTTTAAAATTGTAGTGAACATGTTAAACAGAAGAAATTCACCTAATTTTATATTTTAACAAGTTAAAAAAAGTAGTTTGAAATTTCATTGTATATATTTTTTCCCCGATGAAAATTTATTTGGTCATTGTGTGAGCAAAATCTTTACTTTGGATCGCGGATCGACTCTTGTATTTTTTAGTTTGCGAAAACATACCTTTTTTAAAAGAAAAGTGCTACACACAGTTTTAAATCCTGTTTACATAGTCCATGAACTTATTTTTAAAGTTGATAGAATGTTTTATTTGAAGAAAATCATTTAATTAAAACAATGGCTTGGAGCCGCATGTTCATAATAAAAAAAAAAAACTTTTTCTGTTATAAATAACCAAATTTTTTTCAAAGCTTTAATTAAAGTTACAATTTTAAATTCATTTTGAAAAATTATTACGGTCACAAATTTTTTCTCAAGTTGCTATTAATTTGATTAGTGCTCGCAAAACTATTTATAAGAATTTAATCTGATAATAGTGATAACTTCGTACATTTTTTTTTTTATAAAAAAAAATTTCATTTGATACTCATTGATTGTTTAAAATTTTTTATCATGAATAATTTTTTAATCATGAAAAAAAATTTTGTATCATGTTTACCATCAAAATATTCTGAATATACAGAATTTGTTTTATTTCCTACTTTGTATACATTTTGCCTTTATTATTTTCAATATTTTTCTTTGTACTACACGCATGAGGTAAAAATAGAATTGTCCGATATTTATTCTCAACGTGCTATATTGACCCAGTATTTTTTTTTTTTTTTTTCGTTTTTTTAAGCATCCAAATTAATTTTCAATGATAAAAAAACTAATTTACTCGTATATACCGGTGGTGTAATTGAATATACTTATCGTATTTATAATAAAAAATTTTTTTCAATTTTTATTGTTGAAAATCTTTATTTTTCAAACATTTATTAAAAAAATCCTTTTATTAAAAAAAATAACTGAGTGGTGCCTTAATTTAAAGTACTGTGTGTAGTAAACTTGTCTAAAAAACCTAATCATTTATAAACAGTTTTTATTTCGGGCAACCGCACAAGAAAATATAGCGCGTTATGTAAAAAATTTTTTGAAAACAGTAGGAAATGTTTCATTTAATGTACAAATTGTTACATTGAGAGAAATAAGGGAGTGCGTAAGTATATAGAATTCACTCGGCGCAGAATTTTCCTTTGACGCGAATCAGCCGAACAGGAGAGTACAAGCTATATATAAAACTGAACTCATAACAACACTGCCGGCATATTAGCTTCAAGAATTGCTCCACACGTAAATTGAGAATCGAAAAGGCTCTTCTTGATTCACTTTGTTTGCTCCAGTTTCAGTTATTGCAGTTCACTTTCTTGTATTTTCATTAAATGGCAAATAGAGGAATGATGAAAAAAAAAAGGAATGAATAATCTATTTCAACAATTACTTTTACGAATTTTCTTCTCTTGGTTTTTCAAATGAATTTGCGTACAGCCGCAGAAAATCGAGTGGTTTGGAGTATATACCCCCATGTGTGTATTTTAGACTAAAAGTTCATTTAAAACAGGTTGCAGGACCAAGCACTTTTAAACCACTGTTTTCCGAAGAAATTGGTTTTAACAAAAAAAAAAGAACATAGAAAGAAAATGAATTGAATTCTAGGAATTTAAATAAACATTTCAGCAACTACTTTTTTTTCGTTCGAATGATTTTTCTGACTGTTTACTCAAGTAAGAGAGTTTGAACCAAGATATATTTCTACAATTCTTTTCAACAGAAAAGAATTTAATCAAGCGTTATTGACTTAGTTCATCGAACTCATCATTCACTCAGCACAATAATGAAATCGAACTAGGCAAGTAAGCTCAAACTCAATAAAAAGAAAGGGAATAAACTCCTCATCTGGGATAGGCGGGATTACCGGGAGCCGACGTAAATTGGAAATTATGCTTGTGCCAGTGATTTGAAGAAATTAGTGTGGGACTCGGATTTAGTTACGGTAATCGAAGTCGCACGAGCAGATGATTAGAAGATCTTATAAACCGAAAAAAAAAAACGCGCTGGGCTCGCAATTTTCGAGTGTAGACTACTAAAAAATACAGACTTTGACAAATAAAAAACGTTTTCGTATTCTTTGAGTAGAAGTTTTTCTATAATACTCATAGTTTTTGGGTTCAAAATCACTAAATTTTTCTTTTTCGAATATTCAATGATTTTTAACTTGAAAATTATTTTACAGAAAAACTTTTAGTAACATTTTTTATTCTTTTGACTCAAAAAATACAAAAACCTTTTTGCAGTTGCTCTGATGTCAATTTTATAATCATTTATTAATCTTTATAAATTATTGACGTGAATATTAAAAAGTATTATTATTATTATTATTTTTTTTTTTGTTTAAGTGATATAAAAAAATTACAGATGGTTTTAAATTATTTTCACAATCCGAGAGCGATTACAATAAAATTTTTTTATCCTGCACACATTATTAACAATTGCTTCTGCATAAACTCGAAACAGAAATAGCATTGTTATCGTCTGAAAAAGAAACCCGTAAAAGGTGACAATAGTCGCATGGGCATGGCTTCGTTTAGAATTCACCACGACGTATGCATATATATATACACATAGTGGTAAGTCCTCCCTGCCACTGGCAGTCCTCGACAAGAGCCAAAGATAAACCAGCAGCACTGCTGGATTAGATTTCGCGGTGGTCTGAGCGAAGAGCCCAGAGCCCGTTCAAATATTCACGAGCCGAGCAGAAAGTTGCTCCTGCTGCTGGTGCACCCGACGGTAAAAGCTCTCACGGTATCCAGTTCGAGGAAGATTTTAATGAAAAATTTCTATCAATGCTACATACCGTATAAATCATGCTTAATTAAGCGCTTTTATTTATTAATTACTGATCCCATTCTCACTGGCGCAAGTACACCCAGTGATTTTCAAAATACGCTTTTTTTTTTCTTTTTTTCGCAAAAGAGTCGGAGTAATTTTTTTATGAGCTATTCGCTCAAAGAATTCGATAAATGGATTTTACTACACTACCGGAGAATCCCGATGCTGATTATTTATTTACCTCTGACTACCGGATCGAATTTTAAATAATACGATTCGTATACCAGGTATATCTTTTTTTTAAATCTATACTTTTATGAAACTCGCTTGATTTTACCCAGTAAATATTCATGAGCAGGTCAATCAAAATTTTTGTCCTCCTTAGCTCCGCCGCGATCTTAATTATAAATAATTCCGAAAAAACTATGCGCTGGGTAAAAAGGTAAACAAAAAGTAATTCAGGAGGGGTTTGTATGCGCTGCGTTGGGATAATGGAACTCTCGAAACACAAACAGGGCCGAGTGAAGTAACAAATTTTCCCAAATTAAATATCAGGGCGGGCGCGCAACAACTAGTCAGACTCAGCTGTGTGTAAACTATAACAAGCCCTGAAGCTGTAAACAATGCAGGAACGCACGATCAACACAGAGTAAAAACAAACTCTCGGTGCGAGGGAGCACACCCGAAAGCAATCAAGTATACATACATCAAAGTTTGAGACTGCAGATCCAAGACGGGGCGCGTAACACAACCGCGAGTTTGGAATCGTTGCAAACTAGCCCTGATGATTTATTCAGTCTCTGGTAATGGATTTCCAGCCCGGAGCGAGTTGGGAGGGCGATTTTCCCCGGTGTGTTGCTCCGCCGCACCCACCGAAGCTTCGGTTCAAGGAATTATGATGCTCGGGTATTCTCGGTGATTAGGGTTGTGTACCGATTACACCGATTAAGATCGTGTGGGTTGCCAAGATAATAACTACAGGTTCAGTGCTATCGAGTCAATTCTTGTAACAGGTTAGTGCAATAAGGTACGCTTTTGAAACGCTAGTGCATTAAGATACGTTTTTGAGCTGTTGAGTTAACCTTGCTTTATTTGAAATTAATAATATAAATAAGGCAAAAAGTGTCTTAATACCGTTAAAAATTGATAGATCCCTAGATACAAAACATAATTTTGGATTCCGCAAAGTCAAAGTGATAGCTCGATAACGTACACTGGCCGGACACCATATCGTTCCGAGGTTTGAACTGGCGCTCGAAATCTGAACGTCAGTCTAAAATTTTTCTAGTGCCAACCTTCGCATCACGAACGAACTATAAATATTATCTTTCCTGAAGTGAGGTTAGAGAGCCGATGTAAATGATCGAAATTAATCTCTACTTTTGAATTTTCACTATCAACGAATCAAAAACTCAATCAATGAATGATTATTAATTTTTTTAATAAAAAAGCTTGAAAAGTGAAAAGTAGAGATTAATTTCGATCATTTACATCGACTCTCTAACCTCACTTTAGGAAAGATAATATTTTTTAGGGCATTCGTGACGCGAAGGTTGGCAACAGAAAAATTTTAGACTGACGGTCAGGTTTCGAGCGCCAGTTCAAACCTCGGAACGATACGGTGTCCGGCCAGTGTACCTTATTGTACTACCGATTCAATATCAGATCATGTTGTACATTCTTTTAAATAACGTTGTTATTGCTCCAACCAGTTAGAATTTACCATACTGTAGTGAACATTAATGCTTTTCTAAAGGGTGAAAATAAAATAAGAACAAATCATAAAAGAATTTATAAATCATGATAGGCTATAGTTTGAAGCTTTGCTGCGAGTTAGATGTGCACTTCACTGTCTTGATTTACATCCTTTGATCTTAGTTCTAGTAGTTACTGTAGTTTTGTTTCTCCCGTCAGTTATCGTGTTTTGCTTTATTTTCTACAACGAGCTTCTTCTAATCCGCCAGCTATTTTTAAATCAAATTATTTTAATGTAGCTAATGAGTTTAGCATTGTCTGAAAAAATTATATCAAAATTGAGGTTGAAGGCGACACGTGACTGAAATATATTTTTACAGCTTTATAGTTACGATCGACATAGATTACAAGAGGAAAATTTTTTAAGTAGTTCAAACTATCCCTTCATAATACAGAAGCTTTTTATTCAAAAATACGTACTCCATGCAGCTAACACTTTTAACAGAAAAATTTGTAATAACAGAAAATTTTTAGGCTGTACTTATTTGACAGCATGCTTGAATTTTAAGTTTTATGAAATTTTTTCTTTAATCCATCGCATGTTTTCTTTGTCTTCAAATTCTATGTATTTTTATAATAAAGTTTAAGCTTTTTAGTAATAAAATTTATAATTTACATTAAAGGAAAATTTTTTTTGAATTTATTGCAATTTGTGATTGGAGAAGATAAACTAATTTGTTTGCAACGAAGCAATTTTGAAAAAGTTTCAGGAGAGTCGAAAAAGAAAAAAAAAACCTCATTTCTCAAACAAGTCGCACAGTTGTTAAGTAAATTCAAGGCGGGAGATACGTGCGCGAGTCGGCGACAACAGCCATTATTCCTTTTTTCCCTGAAGGGTCCGGCAGACGTGCTTCAATTTCTGATTCTATTTGCAAAGTGAGAACAACTATTTTCTTTGAATTCATTTTACCGCTGAAAACGATAACGTAGCTAATTCCTGTTTGTCTTTGTTTTTCCCCTTGTTTTAAGCTTTATTTGTGAAATGTAAATTTTTCTCTAAAGTCAGTTAAACAAAGATTTTACGTATTACTAAAAGTATATGTATATCAATCATAAAGAGATCATTTTTAGATAAATAATCTTAATTGGTTTATAAAAACAGCTGTTAAAGACAGTAAAAATAGACAAGAGCGCATTTTTAAATTGAGTTTTTGACTGTCCGTGAAATTGAGATCCCCAAAGTAATTTGAATGCAGACTACCCCAGGACCCTCAAAATAAAGTTACAAGGCCTTCAAAGAGAGTCTGACTAAGGCTTTTTTAATCAGAATTTTTTTTTCTTTCTTTTTTTTTACCACCACTCCGTTTTACACACAAAAAAAGAGAAAAATTCTCTTTTATTAAGTATTTTTGTAAAAATCTTCAAACCGAACTTTAAACACGTGTTATGAAGTTCACACAGTCGAGACTTTTTCAAAGTTTTTCAAATAAGCTCGTGATCAAAATTTTCAAAGAATTGACTTACTGCACTTTCCTGGATGAAATACTAAACAAGATATTACAAAAAACTTATTTTATCGAATTTTAGAATTGAAAAAATATTTCAAAACTCATGGCTAATGAAATTTTCTTTAATTTTCAAGTCCCTGGAGTCTTAAAAAGTCAAATTTTTCCAAGCTAGTCTTTCTCTTTTTTCGACTAGCACACTTACGAGCAAGCGAGGCTCTTGAAAGGAAAAAGCTTGGACTAATCCAGAAGTTGATGAAAATTCGTTACAGGTCTTTGTACCAAAAGAGAATAACTCGGGGCAAGTGCTCACTTCATAGTTCAAAAGAAAAATTCTGGCGCGAGCGAGAGAGAAAAATGGAAGCAAAAAACGCATGTATCTTTCGCTAAAAGAAATAGAGTCAAAGAACAATGTCACGTGTTGTGCATATATCTTGAGATACTTTTCGAGTCTTTTTTTTTACGACTTCCGTGTTCGATATTTTATTGTCCAAATATCTCGCTAAACTGAGCTGTAATTATTGTATTATGAATTTTGTCAAGTACTTAGATACAATATTTAGTTATAAGATTTTTTACCTCATTAATTTTTTTTATTTTTTTTTTGAAATTTTTTTTTTTTTTTTAACTTTTATATTTGAAGCAGCCAAGACAAGCATTGCAGAAGATATTATAGAACAAGAAAAAAAAAACGAGTTAATTTAACAGTGACAAGTTAGTGCATTTTTTGCCAAATCTGCTCTTAGTTTTATTTACACAGTTTCAAACTATTTTACAGAATTGAGTCAGTTTAAATTTTTAAACTGATAAAGAAATAAAAAAAAAATATTCAAGAATCAGCTTTTTTTAACGAGATTACATGAAAGTCAATTATTATTCGTTCAATGAATTTGACGTAACTTTATCGAAGAATCATCTTAAAACTTCTGCGTCTTATAAAACTTTCAATCGTCCTTAATCAATTAAAATCTGGTTTATTCTCTTCACATTAATAAGAGGTTGATCTATTACAACTAATTTTTATAAACTAAAAAGTTTTTACAGAAAAAAAATATAAAAAATCCTTTTTTAAGTCTCCATTCAGATAAAATTTTTCAAGTTATGCCCTGGAATATAAAGTGGCTTTACACACATCCAACTTTTTTTTTTCACTGTAAATTACACCAGACGTACTTCCATCACTCGTATCGAGGCATCGGAAACATCTCGTCTTTGGTGGCCTCCAGGCATCCACCAAAATCTCATCCCGCATCGGCACATCCGCAAGCAAGAAACTCTCAAGTCCATTAGACCCACCTCCTCGTAACCGGATGTAGTGCAGACGCACGTCGCCGACACTCCTGCTGCACATTGCAGACTTTACGAGACGTTTGGGAATTATATATATATATATACGGATAAATTGAGAGAAGAGGGAGGAAGAGCTTACTTTTTCGGGTCTTTGGTTACACAAGCCAAACCCCCTCCACCGTCGTCGCGTCGGAATGCCAATGTGGATTATGTTACAGCCGTCTACTTCTTTTTTTTTTATTGCGGGAAATTTGAGGTGCAGAAAATTTTTTCCACCCTTGAATGATAAAGATAAGTAGCACTGTATTTGTAGTCTCGAACTTTGAGTTATGAAAAAAAATTCAGTTACGTACCACCAAATTGATGTCCTTGTGATTGGGACATTTATAAAGCGCGAAGACAGCTGATAAAAGGGGATTTTTCTGTGTAACCTTGCACGAAAAAGATTCGTCAAGGAAAATGCACAATCATTTTAGCATCGCTGGCTACCAAAATAAACTGGATTTACTCTTCTCTATCACTTATCGATATTCCAAAATTTATTTATACTAGTCGATATTTGACAGCTTTATTTATGAATTTTAAATCCATCTCAATGAATAAAATACCAATGAAGTAAAGTTGGTTAAGATTTTGTTATGGAAACGATAAAAGAGTCATCCCTCGTAAAAGAGTATGGTAATAATCGAATTTCAACTCTTTCAGAGATGATCTTTTAAAATGCATTTCTTTTGTGATTTTTCTACTCAACTCTGTAAATAAGCTTTTTGTATTACTCCAATCGCATTACTCAACAAGTTTTGTCAAATACGAATTAGATAATAATGAATTGATCTTATTCAATTAGTTGAAACATCAGCAAAGAGAGTTTTTTTTCCTGGGGCACTTTGATGTAATTATATTTCTTTCTCTTCCTTTTTAGTTAAAAAAAAAAAAAATTTGTAATTTGTCTTTGAAACTCGTTGTAGTTTTATAATTTGAAATGTAAAATTTATTTCGATTTAAAATAAAATAAATTAACAACACATGAGATTGCGATGTTCAAGTGCGCAGTTCGAGTACGGCAATTCGTTATCGATCACCTGGAGAAAATTTGCTCTTGATATTATCCAGACCGGACATATGCGTTGCAAATGACTTCTCTGATTTCCCATACGGGACTGGGTCTAATAATACACACAGAGAAAATATAACCCAGCGCACACGGGCGAGAATAATTTTCGCTTCAATTAGTGTAGTTACACGTTGGCCAACTGTGAATACCTGCATTGGCTTGTTTCCGAGTGGGATGTCACGTATCGCGTATCACCGTTGTTTGCTCTTAAAGGTCACTCTTACTGAAGAGTTTTGAACCCCACTCTGTTTGTAAAAGCTTATTTCGCAGAAATTCCGTATTGTAATTTTGAGTTTGTTGAATTATCCAGCAAAGCCTGTGATTAATTATTTAAAGCGGAGGACAATTACTAAAGCTTCGATGACAAATGGAGTTTTGAGAGTTTGTCAGTCAAATTTTTACAAAGAGTGAAAAAATGTTGAATTGAAATCATCAAAGTTGAAGCACACTTGTATGTTTGAAACGAAATGTAGTAAGTTTTAAATTGCTTTAGCATGATCAAATGTTGAATTTTTTTCATTAGATAAATAATAAATAACTTGATAAAATAATGGCCTAATTTTTTTCTTTATATACGCATGTAGACCTTTCTAGACTACTTTTAAGTTTCGAGTATTCCCTGTCTTATAGCTTTTTTTGAATAAATAATATCCGTTTAGAATGATTAGTGAAATTATTAGAGAAACTGCAACGTTAATCGCACATAAGACGCTTTTAAAAATTTTTAGAAAAACTTTAAAATCATTGAAACGAACTGCAAAAAATAATAAATTTTCAAAGTGTCTAACATAGGGTTTACAGATTTCCCTTGAATTTTCTTGTCCATTTCTTCAATATACTTTTTAGCATTTTTATGCTCTAAAATTTTTTTTTATTTGATTACAACTAACTAATACTATTAAAATTACGCAAAAATTAAAATCTAAATGTTTTGATGAATTTTTCTGTGGGAAAATTAAATATGAACTTTTTTACTAAGTATCTCTAATTGATTGAATAGTATCATTTTTATATATATCATTTATTTGGTTTTAAGCATTTTTTAATAAAAATTGTATTAAAAACTTCTCAAAAGACCATTGTATATAATATTAAAACACTGATAAAAGTCCAATTGTTAATTTGATGAAACGCGCAATCGGTCATAGCGATGAATAATATTACAAAGAACGATTCTGTTTCATCACCAAAGCTTACCAAACCAGCTTAATTTCATTTTGAACTCCAAGAAGTTATGTCAATGCAGAAATTCTGAACAAACTTTAAGCCAGTTTCTTAGCTTTTGACTTGCATTACTTTCATGTTTCTTATAAGTTTGATTAATTTTCAACGAGAATAATAACGTAGATTGTTTATAAACTAAAAAAAAGATTTTTCTATCAATGAAATTAAAGTTAACTTTTTTTACATATTTCCAACAATTAGCTAGTATCAAGGTTTGAGTAAAAAAAAGTTTCTAGTTACCACTCAGTTACATCTTTAATTTTGAAACAGAAAAAGTTAAATTATAAAAGTTGTAAATCAATCAAAAAATATCAGTATCATCCATAATTTATTGAATAAATTACAAACTCAATGATCGTTACTATTATCATAACTGTTCTAGAAAAACGAAAATCGAAAGCAAACGAAAGTTAAAAATAAAATTGAATTCAACGTAAAAGCTCGTTTGAAAAAGTGTTTACTTTGGAAATAGTGTCAGCGTCCGGAAACTATGCAGAGCGTGCATTGATATTAATCTCGCGGGTCAGTTATGAACACAAGAAATTAAATGAGAAACTTGGCTGTACCCAGCCGTCGTCACAAAAACTCTTGAGCAGGCTTTCAAAGCTTGCAAAAAGTAATTTAAGTTCGTCCAGACTTTTTTTTCATTAAAAAAAATTTTCATGTTTGATTTAATTTAGCTACTGAACGTATATAGTATTGTTACTTTTTTCCAATTTTCTCAGTTTCGATTGTTCTTATTAATTAGAATTTTTTTATGTTAAACTTTCAAACAAAGCGGGAATGATATTGAATAATTAAAAAAAATTTCTTTACAAAAAAATCATTGTTTTTTGAAACCTAAGAAATTTTTTTACAAACAAGGAAAAAGTATAAGTTACGTTCAAAACAATAATTTCATCAAATTCAAAATTGATTACTTTTATGTCAAACACCAAACAAACAAATTTACATCAACATAAAGTAGGTTTGAGAAATCAAGAATAAAAATCATTAGCACGATTGAATCCGTTCATCAAGTAGTCGAAACCGTTTTGCGGCGATACTTGTGAAAATTATCAATTACTCTGATCGTATGCATGATAAAGTGATTATTTAGTGTTTATCTACACTTGGTATCATTGGCGCATTGTGTGCGTGGAGTACGAATTGTTGCTTTTAATTAAAATACGCCCTTGTCGTTGCATTGTTACGTGTTATCGTCGTACCATTGCTGACATTATTATAATTGCTAAATTTAATTAAACTGCTGGCAATAATTTTTATTATAATAAATTTCAAGACATTTTTATCGTCACATTTGAACACCCATAAATTACAGTGGATGTACCATTATGATTTAAAAGAGAATCGTTTATTTTCAAAATAAATTTTATAAAGTAAGTAAAAGACCTTGAAAAGCCGAATCAGTATTTCTATAATAAAACATAAAATTGAAATACATAAAATTAAGAAAGTCTAGTAACAAGATGTAGGGAAATAAAACTCATCATCATTTGATTTATTACTCAATTAAATATGTAAAATAAGAAAAAATAAATTATTCAACCTCATATCATTAATATCTTATGACCAAAAGTACTCAGAATGCTGCTAAATATTTTACAGCCCTTATAAATTTGATGAAACATTCAAAATTCAATAAAATTTTACACTTTTATTAGTTTTGATACTTCTTATTCTAAATTTTACTGCTTACAGGATATTTTTTCGTACCGTCTTTCGCTTGCTTTTTATGAAAAAAGCAGGCACAATTCAATCAAATATTTTTCAATCCAACGGTCATGAAAAAAAAAAAACATACAGATATAAAAATTGAGTCGTGTCACGAGTGTCAAGTGCATCGAGGTCTCGGGGGTCACGTGACCGATCATTAGCTGAATCATTGATGTTCCGTTCCGGGGGTGGGGATCATCCTTGCCGCCACGCGCGCTCGAAACCGTCCTCGATCATTCGCTGTCGCGCATCATACCTATTCATTAGATATACGTGGCTACACAAAGGTGTTATGATTTATGGGAGCGGACGATTTGCAATTATCGACGGGAAGTTGACCATCGACATATTTTAAATGACACATGAAAATTCGTTTCTTTTTTTTTTTTTTTTTTTTTTTTTTTTTGTACAGTTATGATGTATTGCTACTACAAAAATAAACTGTTCGCGTAGCAAAATTATACATTGCACCTTAAAAACTTGAAAAAATTTTTTATACCGCAAGACCGAAATCGTTTTTTTTTTCAATTTAAAACTTCATTCAAAATTACGTGCAAGCTTATTTTGTCACACCTTTATTAAATTTTTAATGGCTCATAAAAAGCTTATGTTGCATTGTAACTTTCATAAATATTCCAATCAAATTATAAGATATTGAATTAACAACCAATTAAAAAAGAAGGCATAAGATATTTAATAACACAAATGAAAACGGAATGAACAATTTGAATTTGTCACACAATTTCATTTGAGTAAGTGAGGAATAAATTTTTGACAAGCCGACAATTTTTTAGATGAACGATCACTCCTGAAAATATTTGAACGCAGTGCGCACTCGATGACATCAAATCATCCCGAATCTGCAAATAAGTAATTAACGAAACGTACCAAACAGCCGATTTTCCGAAAACAACGAGACCAGACGTCACCTCAGACAAACAAACAAAAGCTCGTCTATTTCAGCAGACGCCACGTGATACGATTTCTTATTTGGCCGTAATCGGCCTTGCTTCCTCAAGACTCCCCGAAATCCGAGCTCGCACCCATTAACGATCTTCCTGCATCAGCTACTGTGGAAATAAATCCCAGCGTTGTAGTTTTTTTATTTCTCACCACGATGATCATTGAGAGTATTTTGAACGAAGCTGTTTGTTTTACCTCTGCGGGGGTTTAAATGCTTCTTTGAAAACCGCGTGGGCCGCAGTGTTTGGCTGAGATTTTTTTTTTCATACCCCCGCACTACTGCGAAGTGAGATTTAGGCGAGTATTATCCCGGAGTGTACGACTTAAAAATACCGAAGTCTTGTTTTATTTTTAACGTCGAGTTTGTTTGATTTTTACTGCGGCAATTGTAACGTAAACCAGATGTGTGAATTCCGTAGAGATATTTTTTGTTTTAGTCAAATCAAATGTTTGTTTGAAAAATTATGGAACCAAAAAAAAAAGTGGAAATAAATAATTAAATCAGTTAAACTCTTTTTTTTTAATTGTAATTTTTAAATGGCAACGTTGTAATGTTACTTTTAGAAAATACTACCAATAACTCAAAATCGATATAACGATCTAAGAGTTCCTACTACAACTAATTTAGTAGAGAATCAAGCAGTAACGATTAAAGCTACGCGACTCCTAAATCATTGATTCATTCATTCTCTTTTAAAGAATAATTGACTGAAATTTTTTTCGATGATCCGATCGAAAACTACATAAAATATCATTCTATAACTTATTGAATTCACGGGAATGTAAAATAATTATTTGTGTAAAAATTCTTTTATTTTTCAAATATTCTCCCGAGTTTTATCGTAAAGAGCTTTTTTAATTCTTTTTCAGAAACAATGGCCGCAACAGAAGTGTAACGGCACATATTATTTCCTCTACCACTTTCTTTTTAAAATTTCAAAGTTCGCCGCAAAATGGTATTTACAAAATCCAAAAAGGTTTTAAACGCCCTCGTTCAATTCAAACAGCGGAATGATAATAGCAGACAATGTAAAATAATGAAACTGTGGAAGAAAATAATTGTTTCAGCGTCAAAATGAATGACTTTTGTTCTTAATAAAAGTGACCATAAAAGGTAATGAGTGCATAAAATGAATTTTTGAAACGCATAACACGAAATGAATTCCTGGTTTTTAAACTAATTTTCATTTGAATTTCAAGCAGCCCTTTTGAAGCTGTAACAAAAAAGCTTGTGATATTTTTCAAAATAAACAAAAAAATAAAAAACCTCGAACAATCATTTATAAAACCAACCAAAGAGCTCGTATCCATTCTTCATCGAGTCGAAATTTTACACCACAGCTCAAAAAAGAATTAGCAATAAAAAAAAGAGAATTGAATTGAATTGAATTGAATTGAATGAGTTTATTAATTGTACATTATGTTGTACAAAAACAGAGAGAGAGAGAACTCCAGTAAACAATTGACGACTAATTGAAATTTGAAAAAAAAAGGTTACGTGGGTGCTATCCGTTTCCCTTAAACGGCAATAAGCCCGGAATTCAATCATTTCCGTTAAAGCTATCAAATCCGAGCTCTGTTGTGTCCTGCCCTTCCGCGTGCCGGCACAGCAACCGCATCAAACTTTGCTGCCCTGCCGTGCGCTACCGCCGTGCTCGAATTATCCGCGTCCGTGTGTGGTTAAACTCGGGGGTGGACGATGCCATTGCTCCGACCAACAACGCGTAAACATATTGATTTAGGAAAGACAATAACGCTCTCAGCTTTTGGTAACTCGGTCGATTTCCATTAAAATTTTTCAAAGTAAATCCTTTTTTACCTCACATTAATTTTTTTATGCGTAAAGTTATCATAGCTGCGCCGGAAATTATAAGTACTCGAAGCAATTAAACTGTTTCCTTAATTAATTTTTATTTTACTGTATTTTCAGGTTGAAAAAAACGTTTTAAACTGTAATCGTTAAGGGGTTACGCACTTGGTCCTGTTTGACAGGACTATGATAGAACTATGACAGAACCATCACAGGACTATTTGATAAAAATATTATATCAAGCTCTCGAAGTCCTGTCCCGCTCAAAATAGGCTGGCAAGGACTATTCAGGACTTTTATTACAGAACTAAGTGGGTAGCCCCTCGGTAATCGTTTTTTTAATCGTCAGTCATAACAACAGTATGCAAGGTTTTTTGACGTAATAGTTTTTTAATATTTTTATTGTGTGTACTAGACAAAGATTGTTTTGGACGAATAAATCTTAAAAATAAATTAATCAGATCAAGAAAGCAAAAATGAAAAATTTTTCTTGGTAGGTAGTCTGATTAATTATCTCAAAGATTATGATAGATGATGGCTTCGGTAAGACGGTTCTTTTTAGACAATTTTTTTTTTTACAGTGATTTATTCATTAAGGGAAGCTAAGACGAAGATAAAAGTTTCCTGAGCTTATTTTTTGAAATTTGTTTCGCTTGGATATTGCTCGAAAATTTAATAAAAAATCTGACAGTATCAAATGACTAAAATGTTTTTGAAAAATGATTGATTTTTATAAAATATAATGCTTTTCATCAAAAATGATTTACAAGCTTTCACAATTTTTTAATAAAATTTTCATTGCCTTATGCTTCTCTACGAAGTGTAAATAATGATTTTTAATAAAATCTAGACATTATACATTTTTTTTTATAACATTTATAAAACAATGTAAGAGTTTTTATGAAAAAAAAAAAAAAAAAAAAAAAGTTCTAGGGTATCCGACTTTTTTTCCTGTAAACTCCGTAAAAAATACAACAACGGACCATCATTTTTTTACTCTTATTAGATTTTCCCAATAAACTTCGGGATGTTATACAACTTTATCGAAAAGCGTCAGTTACTCCTCAAACAGAAATAAATTGTACTATTTAACTTCACGGTAGCATCGCCAAATGAAATTCTTATCAATTTCCAGAATAGCACTTGACAATATTGAATTATAAATTCTCAACCGCACCGATGAAAAAAAAAAAAAATGAGGTGGAATGAAAACCGAGGTATCCATCGTCTTTTCCGCTCGATGAATCAGCGCAAGTATCGACCGGCTTATTCATCTCCGAAAGCCAACAAACGTTGATATTATTTTCCCCCGTCGAAAAACAATCACGGAGACGGTAACTCCGACTCTTTGTTTACTAAAATTAGAATAATCATCGGAAAGTCAGGAAAAGTGATAGACTCGTAACAACCCTTCCGGCCTTGATTCTCGCAGCGCCGGGCGATAATAATTGCTGCGACTGTCAACGCCTCTGCGAATTTTTACACGCGCGAGGGACAACTCAGAAATTGAATTTATCGATGAAGCTGGTAAAAATGGTTTTTCCTCTAAATGCGCGAACCGGTGAATAAATTATCGTGCCTTTTTTTTTCTCTCGTAGAAAGGGGGAGAAAAAAAAATTTGCTTTTAGTTCGTTCATTGTGAGAAGTTTGGAGCGCTTCGCGTTTTTATAAAAGTGGCCGGCGCATAAAAAAAAAAGCGGACAGTCAATTGTGGACTTTTTTTCTCTTATTTTTCAGCCGAAGTGAGTTGCAAGGAAACTTTTTTGTCCGTCAGAGTTTTTTTTTTTTTTTTTTATTGTTTAAGCAAATTTTATGATGTGAATTTATTAAACTGACGAAGGTTCCTGCGTTGTAGTTAAAAACATGGATTTTTTCAATTTTCAAATAAAATCTTCTGTAATAAACTGTAAAAAAGTAGAATTTTATTATATACCACTGTCGATACTTTAATAAAAAGGCACTTTTACAGCACCCGATGGAAGACGAGCATATTCAGGTTATTGGATTTCATTGTTCTTTCTCCTGAATAATATCTTTCACACTCGGCATCAATCAATCCTGTAAAAATTTTCGCTTCGCACTACCAGCTCTAAACTCGCAACGCTACATGCTAAATCTATAAGAATATCGGCCGTTTGGAATATGTTTTCGTACAAGATATGCAACCGGGCTGGCTTGAAAAACCATTAAACCCACACGTGCGCAAGTAAAAAAAAAAAAAATAAGCTTTTTTTGCGTGGTCGTAAAACGGGAGGGATTCATAAAAAGTTCCCGCTCTTCATGGCCCTTTTGTCGCTGTAACGACGAAAAATCGAATAAAGAGGATTTTTAGTAAATTACCTCTTATCAATTTGAAGAAGACAGAGTAAAAAACCGTCTTTAATGGATTGTTAAGGCTGATTGCGTCGAGAGAGCCTAAAATTTACAGCCCTCGTGCGGTCGCCGGGCTTTTTTTTTTTTTTTTTTTTTTTATTTGGCACCCCGAAAGTTTGATTAAGCTGAATCCGTGGGTGATCTTTGCCGTTTATCTACGGCTCCATAAAACAAAGTGTAGATTGCAATTTTAATTAGATCTTTTATGCCGATGAAGCGTCAAATTTATGAAGTAATTTTCGGGTTATGGGCTTGTAATGAGATTAATGTTGGGGGATTACACCTTTTTTGTAAGTTTCAGTGAGAGAAATTTTAAGGTAGTCTTTTCATTTCTACCATTACATAAAATTTTTTTTCGATTATCAATTAAAAGTGACAAGCAGTTTGTGAAATTTTTTTAATTGAGCTTTTTAATGATTCAGGAGCTCTAAAAAACAGATCTGAAAAGGTTATCACATAATTACAACTTTTAACTTTTTTCTGCTGTACCGGGAAATGTAAAGTTTGCAATAGACAATCAATTGTCAAGGGTTTGAAATTTTTATGAAAAATGAATTTACAATTTTGAGAATTTTAAGTAAGATTCATGTTTAATTTTAACATTTTATGATGACACAAACAGTGACTCTGATTTTAATTTTTTTTCTATCATACTTCCTAGCAAAAAGTTAGATTTGATAACTGATTAAATAAAAACGGTGATAAAGTTAAACTCTTTCTGAACAAAAAATAACTAAAATAAAAAATGTCTAAAACGTCGTACGTTAATTTCCCTGAAAACTTATTTTTTTCGTCGTCAAAGATTCAAAGCATTCCGAATCCGCGTGCTGTTTTCTTCAATGGCTCGTAGAAGCTTTGTAAACGTACAAAATAATCAAAAAACATTCATCCTGGTGCACGAAAGCCAAAAAAAAAAATCGATTTAAAAAATTTTTCTCTCTCAAAAACGTGTCATACACGAGCATCACGTTCGGGGCGGGGTGGGTGGGTAACAAGGGCCTAATTTGATTGGCGGACGAGGTGGGTTTTGCCGTGCGACAAGAAAGTCAAATTGAACAAGCAGCGGCCCGAATGGCTCGGGAGAATTAACCCGGCGGTCGTGCGAAGCTTATCGTTTATTCATTCCGGGTGCACCTACACAAGAGTGTGTACCCGTAAACATTAATTGTCACCCTCGATTACCGAGTATCAGCGACGAGCATTTAATTTAACTTTTTTATTTTTTGTTTTTTGAGCTTACGAAAGCTCGGGATGAATTTAATTCTCGAGCTTATTACGCGCATTTAATAAAGAGGGAAAATTTTTTATTCGATAATTCGCACTTTTTATAATTAAAGCGAGGTAAAAAGGGTCTTGGTCTGGGGCGTTACGTGGTTGTTAGAGTCGCGTTTCAAAAAGCCGTCAGTTGGCTATTGCTGTTCTTTTCCCACGGCTGCGTGACTTTAGTTTTTAAACAAAGTGTGCTTGCACATTCAAGGACGAGAGTAGAGGTACTCGAAAAAAAAGGGATGTTTTAAATTCCCTAGTTGTGAGTAAGAAATAAATTAAAATACCAGAGAAACGGCTGAGAATCTCTTCATTGAAAAAATTTTTTTCAAACAAGTAAATTCAAATTTAAAATATTTTTAAAATTTCTTTTATCACTTTTTTGAGATTAGCTCTTATCTATTGATTGATTTAAAAAAAATATTTTACAAATCTAACAGACTTAAAACAAACTTTTTTTCTTTAAAATTTGGACGGTTAATCACATAATGTGGTGTTTGATTTAACCAAAAGTTTACTACATTAACAAACTAGAATTTCTCCACATTAAATAAAAAATTTTACTTTTATAAGCTTGCAAACGATGAAAAAAATAAACAAATGAATTGAACTAAATCGTCTGGGCTGAAAAATCATTTTTTAATGTTGATAAATTAGAGGATAAATTTCCTCTGATTCTAATCAGTGATTCTGTTTTAAAAAAACTTGCTAAGCATCAACCGGTAGCCAAGCGACTAATTTGGAATTAAATCCTCCAGCTCTGATTTTAGTGTTTCTTTACTTGGTTTTTTTCTTAGATTTCATTTATTAGCATTGAAACTGACATTCCTTGAAAGATTATTTGAATTTTGACTAGGAATATTTCACCTGCGTATCAGCGAACTCGGTTTCTAAATCTGATTGTGGTTAATCTTTTAGCGTCTGGTGCTCTAACAACTGAATCAGTTTAAGCTCAAACAACGTTATTTTTATTAAAAATCTTTAAATTCATTTCATATTGACAACAAATGTTTGACTCATTAATTTACTTTATTAGTATTTTAATTATTTTAAACACGTAGAACAGCAAGCTCTGTCAGGCATTCATGCCGAATCACAAGGAATAATATGATTTATTTCTATTATTTATTATAATTTACATACTAGAAAATATTTAAGTTTTTGTTTCAAGTTTAGAAATAAAACTTCAAGTCAAATGTACTCATTTTTTTTTCTCGAATCTGAAAAAATTAATCCAAGTTTTTTGTAAACAAAACCTATTAAATTCTACGAAAGAAGATTTTCATCTCTTGTCACTGCTGGTTATTTCAGACTTTTAAAAGATTATCTCGACTCGTTGCACTTCTACAAAAGCTATTTTCGCCAACTCTTTTTCTTCCCCGGCAAACAAAGTCCTCGGAAAAAAAAAAACATTTTTTCAATCACTCATGTTCAACGACATTCCCAGAGTCAAAAAAAGACCGTTTGAAATCCAACGTTCTTCACTGTTCGCTTGTTCGAAAGTTTAATTGAATCATCCGGCACGTGAGAGCCGGAGGTTGACTCTGTAGCAAAAACGAAGAAGGGAACGCATACACACGTTGTCGGACGCGCAAACTTTCAGCCAATTACAACTTTTCAAACGAGATTCGATGGGTGTAACGCATCTCTCGCGTCGCTGAAAATCTAATTGAGCGCGCCGCGGGTGCGTTTTTGCACGCGATGGCTTTTACCCTTTAAAATAGACTTAATTTGATTTATCCACCTCTTCGTTTATTTTAACGTTTAGAATCAAAGCTTCGAAGATTGAATTGAAAATCTAAAAACTCTTGATGTGTAATGAAGCTTAGAGACGTTTAGTCGGTTTCTTACAATCACATCGAACGATGCGCAAAAGTGAATAAAGTTTAAAAAATAGTTTGAAATATTACCTTGATGGATCAATTTTTTAAATTAAAAAATAATTTAACTAATTAACTATTAATAAGTTTTTAATAGTGTTTTGTATTTTTATTCTTATGTTGATGAATACTAAACAGTGCTTACGTAAATAAAAACAACACAAAACTAGGGGTGATCAATACGCTCATGTTTCATTAATTTTACAGACTGAGGTAAAAGGTTCACGCATGTCGCAGGCGTTTCATCTTTCTAATGGAAAAAATTACACAAAAAACGCATAGAAGCATTAACGATCGCAACTAGAAGTTACGATTAATCGCGGTTATTGAGTGACTCTGGTAAAATGCACTCCCGCAAGTAGAAAAAGACGAGTGCGGGCAGACCGCGTACCCGCACTGCGGGAAGTTTCGAATTAATATTTCCAACGCGTATAAAGATTTCGTACTGGAATCGTGACTAAAAAATAAAAGAATAGAAGAAGCGTACGTGTGTAAGAATAGAAAAAAAGGGGCAATTAACAAAGTGCCCTGGGTAATTATTAATTCGAACCGCGCGATGTACGATTTCTTTATGAGGTTTTTTGGCGTGGAGCTTTTTTTTATACTCCGGGCGGCGTTTTAACTAATTAGAGTCTATAATTGGATATCAAAAAAAATTATCGGCATTGTAAGTCGCGGTTTTTTCCAGATATCGTAAAATTTTTTCATTATCTTGGAAAAAAAAAAAAAGAAAAAATCGTTTAATTGACCCGAAGCTTTTTCACGACGGGTGATCAAACGATAAAAATTATTGAAAAAATAAAAAAAAAAATTTCAACAGTAACGATCGGTTTTTATTGAGAGCGTAATATAAATTAAATAAAAGTAACGAAGTTTTATGACATTCTGGTAATTACCGAATTAATTAATTTTTAAAAACCCACTGAATAAAAAAAAGCTTATCGGAAGAAACGTCAATGTCAATAAAAAACAATAAATAAAAATGAATTCATGAATTTTTTGTTATTAATAAATAAAAATACGCTTTGATACGCTGAAGTTGGGTTCTATTATGACTGCTGATTATCAATAATTTTAAATAATGAATCACACTTTGTAAGGCTCAAGAATTCCTACCTTTCGTGCGATACCAAAAATCTCCGCGCTTGAATCACCCGTAACTCACCCAAAATTCACACACTGTTATGGAGATGTACAAGATCACTTCGAACGGGGGTGCGGAGACCAAGCGCGACGGGCGCCACGAGACGACTAGCTAGACATCGCCGCTTGCCGCCGGTGGTGGATCGCGGCTCTCCCTACCACCGGCACACAGCCCAACCCCCGTCGGTCCGTCCACGTGGTGGATGCGCGCTTTTGCGCAGACGGAGACCGGCACGCTCTTTTCTCCTTACCTACACTTCGGAGCTCCTTTGATCGATTTCATCCAAATAGCGGATAACTATTCTCAAAGATTTTTTTTTTTTTTCAAACTGCAAGCTTTTTACAAGTTTTGGTATTTTTTTTTTGTACTAACAGTAATTATATAAAAGTTTGGAAAGAATGTATAGTCGAGAAAATTCTTGTCCGAAAATTCATATAAAGTGTAATTATTGAGTAAACATGTGGTTCATACAAATATTTAGATTAAAAATTTTTTTTTCTATTTTAAGCGTTGATTAAAAATTGTTTTAGTGAAGGTAAAAGAACAAAACTATATTTAGAGGATAAATTGAACGTAAAAGTATTTTTATTATGAAGAATGAAAAGTCAACTCTAACGTAAGGTTAAAATTCCCATTTCTCTCCCTTACCATGAAGCTTTTATAGTTTAAACGCCCTTGACTTTAACTCCAGCAATAACATCTTCGCCCTTGATTTTAGATTTGTGTAAACCTTCCTGGTTGAAAAACACTATTAATTTTTTAAAGGTAACGAAAAAAGTCATAATTCTTGCAGTATCCCGTTGATTAACAATTGGTTCAGGTTACAAACAGTAGATCAATAAAATTTTTGAAAAAATTTCAGGTTAAAAATATTTAATTGACGTTTTATGATCTATCTTCTATAAAAGACGCAAAAATCGAAAAGCTGGGGAAAAAACCATGATGAAATCGATTTTCATGAATCCAACACAATCTTATAGCAATTACCATTATGAAGTTCGACAATCTTACATTGATTTTCTGTAAGGTTTTCATAAAATTTTAAATTCAATGAATTTTGATTAGAAACTGTTACGTAGATGAATTTCTAAAGCTCAACTTGATGCCCGCAAACCACGTTCGGAGGACAAAAGGACGGGCGTGAGTTGTCGTACGTTACTCGGACAATTTTTAAGTATCATGAAGAAATTATTTTTTTAAATGAAGCCGGAAAACGTGTTTGGAAAAAGTGAGTGGGCGAAAATGGAATGTTGAAGATTTTTCTAGAATGTTTAGGTGGATTTTACTTAAGCCCAACAGGATCTAACTTTGGATACAATATAAAGATCCAACAACTTTTTTGCTCTTTGAAAAACGCTCAAATACCAAAAATTTATTTCGAGCTTTTTTTTTGCGCAAGATTAACAAAAAGTTTCGGATTAAGTTTGTAAAGATGGAAAAAGAGGAACAAAAATTTCAGAAGTAAAACTTATATTTTCTTTTTATATAAATCAAGGATATCTTTTATTTATAAATTTTTCAATTTTATATTAGAATTTATTTATACAGAAGTGTAAAATTTCGAGATAAAAAAGAAAGGATAAGTTGTACTTGTTTTGTGCCACCATAAGCAAGAGTCCGTAACTTCCATCTGTAACTTTTCGAATATTTTGAATTCAAAGTTTGAAATTTCCTAAATGTTCAGCTTCATCAAATCATTATAGAAAATAATTATCAAAAATAATTTCTTTTTTACGTTTCGCTGTACTTAATTCAATTGAACGTTTCAGATCTAAATTAGAATTCGCTCGTTAAAAGTTTTTTCAAATTGATTAGCTTCGAAAATTTTTCAAGATAAATTAAAAAGCTTTACTGTCTCTTCAAAACCAATAAAAATAACTGTGTATTTTAGCTTTGAAAAAATATCTAAAAGAATAATAATTTATTTTCAAGGATATTGCGGTGAAAAAAAATTTACGACCCTTACGAAAATTTTATACTTTGCCAAATTATTTTTATTACTTATGCGCATTAAGTATTTCGCCCAGAGACTTTTTAAACTCATCCATTCTGCGCGATAAAAAAAAAAAAAAAAAAAAAAAAAAAAAGAAAGCGTAGCAAAATGATGCCTTTAATACTCTGAACTTAATTACTCGCTAATTTCGACAAAGTGCTTTCCACTTCACGCGCTACGTTGGAAAAAAAAAATGGTGAATTTGATTTCAAGAAAACGAAACGTTATATATTAAATTATTCAATTATCTCGGCTACTCTCAAGTGCAGAAAGACACGAATACAAAGATAAAGGGAGGAGAAAAAGAGACCAGGACAAAAAAAAAAAAAAAAAAAAAAACTTTGAGGGAGAGAATTGAAAAAGGCGCTCAAACGTATAAAAAAAAAAAAAAACAGTCAAAGGGTAAGTTAACACAACTGAAAGCGGTGCTTCTGCGCTCAGGAAAATGAGATTTTAGCCTGTTTAAAGATTCACACAGAGGCTGTACTTTATATGTAAGACCATGAATCGCTGTAAAGTTTCGTATCCATGTAGGACCTCAGTTACCAGAAGGAAATATCCGAAAAATGTATGATTCGAGTTACCTAAAGGTAAATATCAAAAACTAATGCTGCTAAATTTTCAAAACCTGGGGCGACCTATATATTCTCAATTATTATTAACTTTTGTGTCGACTATTTAATCCGCAGTCTTATGGGGAACGCTCATTTTTTGCGAAATTTTCATGCAACGCAGTAAATTTTTTCACATCAAAAAAATTCTTCAAGAAACATGTAATTGAAAATCATTTGTTCATTCGTGACCTCTAAGTATGAATTAAAAATTATTTATTTGTAAAATGGCCCATTTTGAATGGGTAAAAAAGTGTCTGCTCTCAACGCACTTCTATATCTCGACGGTCCCAGCGAAGAAAAACCTTAGCCGAAAATTTGGAGATTTCAAATGACCAATGAGGAGCTGAAATGATTTAAAAAACCGAAAATAATAAAAAAATCTTATCTTTTGGGTAATAATTTATCAAGATTCCTGATTTTTAAAAAATTTTTTATTCATTTTTAAGCTCCTAATTGGTGATTTGAAATCTCCAAATTTTCGGCAAGGTTTTTCTTCGCTGGGACCGTCGATCTGTACCTGCGAGAATATATAAATGGGAAGTTGACTACCTGTGTAACTGAGGTCCTAGGCCTTAAGGCTTCTAGTAAAATAAAGTGAATACCAAAAAGCGTAAACTCTTCCAAATATACATCCAGTGCCGTGGTAATTTTGCGAGTACAAGCGATGGGGTAATTTACATCAGCGGGGGTATTGTAGGTAATAGCGAGCGATTTTTTGCCCGTGTATAATTTATAATCCGAGATGAGCCAAGAGGTGGAAAAGAAAAAAAATTGTTACGAGGCCTGGCATATAGCGCGGGAATAGCATATTTATGGGAGCCGGCCGGGATTTACGAGGGGTCATTTTCGTCCGGGGTAACGAGCCCGACGCGAGTATTACGCTTGTACGTATGTACGCGCCCGTGGAATCGACCGGAATTATGCGTGTCCGCAGCTAAATTAAGACTAACGGCCGGTGAATTTCATACGAGTACAATTGATTTTATTTTCAGGATGGAGATATATTGGGTGATAAGGCTAAGCTTTTTTTTTATCCTGCAAGTGGATTTATTTTTATGCATATGTTTTTGATAGTTTTCATGTTAAAGAGGTGTCAGCTTGATTTTTTTTTTTGGTTTATACATTTGACAGGTATGAAAGTTAAAATTCGATTTCCTAACGCATGAAATTTACTTCCTAAAAATATTTTTTTAATTAAAGAAATATTTTTTTTGCAAAAGAAAAAATGCTCTCTTTCATACGTTTATTTTATTTTAAAGGCTTATAAGAATGAGAAAAATTTGTATAAATTTTAGCAAGGTAGAAATTTAAAGAGCTATAAAGACAATTTTTTTCCATTTTATTTTTTTTACGAAAAACGATTTCTGTAATAAAATAAAATATAATTCCTTTAAATTTGTAAAAACATTACTTGGAGGGTTTCGTAAATTTATAGCTACATAAAATGAATCATGATTTTTCAAATCAGCCTGAATGTAAAATTTGTAGACTTTACAACAACTTTAAACAGGTATTATTAACTCAAGTTTGAAATAATTAAACAACTAAAGAGTGAGCTTTCAATTATTCTCAAATAAAAAGAGTGAGCCAAAATTTTAAATAATACTTTATATTGTATTATACTAAAAAAATTATCATATTGAAAATAATAAATCTGATTTTTAATTTTGTACATAAAATATATACATATAATAAATTCTAATGATATTCTGCTTATTCCACGAAGTTTTATTGCGTAATTCATTCTACCGCGATAAATTTTCTAAGGTCTCTTTTCTCCTGTGCTTTTACTGTTCTATAATCAATCGTCGTAACTTTTTGTCATTTATTTTTATAAAACTTTTTTTTCTTCTTGCCATTTATTTACCTATTTTATTTTTCCCTTACATTATTTTTGATTGAAAAACAAAAAAAATATCCATAAAAATTATAATTTTTCTTGAATTTTCCAAACAATAATCCACCAATGATAAACGACTTCAATATGTTTATAATTTTCAAATTTTGAAACAAGGTCAGCTTCCAAAAACTGAGCTGCTTAAAAAAACCAATCTAAAATCTTATTTTAAAGTGTATCTCAAATCTGACAAGATAATATTCGACAAAAATTCACGGCTGACTAGCTCGAAAAATACCATTTATTGTCCCGAGTACGCCACCCCAAACATCGATCTACCGTCTTATGTAAAAAATTCCGTCCAGAAAAAACTAACTCATTATAAAGAAAAAAAAAAAACTCGGTTTAAAATCGAACTGGATAGCTTTCGAGTAATTACACTTCAATCAGTTTACGCTCGGGCTAAGATCGCACTTAAGGACCCTTCGGCTTTAACTCGTACACGAATGCAATACTCCGCTAGAAAAAAAAAAAAGAAAAAAAAAGAGCAACAAAATAGGCGGTGGGTTTTATGGCGAGCTTGTGGGCTCGTCCGAAACCACCCCTTTGTTTACGCGCGAGGGGGCGATTATTATACGCGTGTGCACCTGGCGGAGCTCGTGGCTGGCCTTGAACCCCCCTTCGGGTCAGAGATTATTTTTTCTTCTGTGCATTTATTTTGCATAATCTTGATTTATCGCGGAGCCTGGTTCATTGGATTGTGTTAATTGGATGATCATATTTTTTCTGGTTATAATGCGTGGATAGATAATTTTAAATCGATTGCACTTGACTTTTATTCTATAACACTGTTTTTTTTTTTTTTTTTTTTTTCTTTTGATCAAATTATGGAAATTAATTTTGTTTGATGATTTTATTTGTAGCTTTTAATTCTGTTAAAATTACTTTTAGGCTTATCTTAGATCTGGATAAGTTTATTTTTATTCTATGATTAAAATTGAAATTGAAATAATAAATGGTTGATTAAAATGAGTAAATACGTTGTTTTGAAAAAAAAAGTTTATTATCAAATCGATGTATATCTGTTAATAAAAAGACTATAAAAATCACTGTTCGTCGTACACGGTTACAAACTTCAACTTTTTGAAATCAAGTCGTTACAGAAATTTGATCAAGACAGTTTATAATAAAAAAATGTAGGACCCAACGGACAGTTTTGCAAAGACATCACAAAACAATAAACTAAATTTAAAAAATCAGCTAGAACTTTCAAGACTGCTACCACAATTTAATTTTAAATTAAAAAAAAAAAACTATCGAGAATAGTCGGGGTGTAGACAGCTTTCGCAACGTTGAATGACCATAACTCATTTTTTTTCTTCTTCGTCTTCTTCTTCCGAACCTTCGTCGTTCGAGTTGTCCTCATCGTTCTCGTCGGCCTTGCTTTTCTCTTCCTCGTGTTTGTTCACGTTCGATTTGCAACTTTTTTGAGACTTTGTGCTCTTCTTATCGTCCTCGACGTTGTTGATTTCCTTAGCTTGGATCTCCATTTCGTCTTGTTCAGCCTCTCCTTCGGCTCCTGTTGTGGATCTTTCGCCGTCCGGATTATCTGATCTATTGGGTGGGAAAGTGCTGTAATTTAAAAATTTACATTTTTTTATTTATATTTTTTTTATCTCTAGTATTAAAAAATTTAATGTATTGAATGGTTTTTCTCCTGAGCTAATAATTAAGTTTCTAGAAAATATCAATTTCGCAGCTGTCATAAGAATAACTCATTCATCTCTTATCTTTTAAAAACTAAGGGCTGAATTAAAAAATAGTGAAGCTGGTTGAAAAAAAAAAAAAAAAAAAAAAACAAAATTGAAAATTCAAGTACCTTGGAGGAATAATTCGCCTTTTGGTAACTGGAACGCCTGCCCCCTTTTTGCTGCGACTTCGGCTTCGGCTTCGGCTAGTCTTTCCAAAGGATTTTTTCTTCTTCAGCATGCGCTTTTTGGGAGATCCTTTTTTAGGTTTACCTCCCCCCCCAATATCGTCGTCGTCATCGAAGGTCTGATGCTGTGGCTGGGAGTCGATTAATTCTCGTTTCTGACGACGATTGCGCGGCTTTCTATAGAGGTTTAGCAGATCCGTCGAGACCTGTAGGATCTTGCCCTTGTTGTCCTTCGGGGTAAGGAAACCCGCTCGTACACCGAAGTCCAGCGCCTCGCAGATAAACCGCTTTGCTTTTTGCATGCCTACGAATATTAAAGAGTTCATTGTTGAATTTTTGGGAAACTTTAAGAGATTGTATTCATTGCTAATAATTCTAATCAGAGAGCTATCTTGAATGATAATTTACGTGTAAGAAAAAAATAATTTGTTTGAATAGTTCCTTCAGGCTGGTTACAAGAAATTTACTTTGATTAAACAAATCAATTCTACGTCTACTTTATTATCGAAAGGGGTGACTTTGACTACTAAAAAATAAAAGAAAAAGATTTTCTAAAAAATTTTTACGGTTTGATACCACGCTAGGGCTTAGCTACTAAGTGCTTTAGAATATTTCTTAAAAAAAAAAAAAAACACTGCTTTCAAATTGTAAAATGTCTCAGGGTAACCGTTTTTTCTTCTGACAAAGTAATTAGTCCGAGCTTATTAGTAGCTTTGAAAAGTAAATTAAAAACCATTTGATTTATGAATTGAATTTTCTGAGAAGAAGTTACATACCCATTTGCAATGAAAATTCGGCTTCGTTCTTTTTGGCCCTGGGCTTGGAGATTCTGCCGCTCTTGACCGCGCTGTTCGTGGTGCGCTGTTTGGGCTCGAAGTCATCGTCGTCGGAGTGGTTGTCCCCCATTTCGACGTCCCGGTCGTCGTTGACTCGCTTCGACGATGCACGACAGTCTTCCATGCTATCTGTTACTTGAAGTATTTCTTGATCG
This sequence comes from Encarsia formosa, assembly GCA_038277355.1. Lineage (NCBI taxonomy): Eukaryota > Metazoa > Arthropoda > Insecta > Hymenoptera > Aphelinidae > Encarsia > Encarsia formosa. The sequence goes on from CM076188.1 coordinate 10,023,312, forward strand.
CACTCCTCGCCGCACAGTTTACCAATGGTTTTGTACAACTGTTCGGTGTCGCTTGGTCTGCGTTTGCGTTCTAGAGTTCAAACAAAAATCATAACTTCAATCAATCACTTTTAAAAGTCAATTGAAAATTTATGAGCTACGAATAATTATATTTTGAAATCAGTGCCAAAGCAGAGTGTGCAATTAAAATATAGAATACATTGAAATGTGACTTTTTAAAAAATTTTCGAACTTAAGGAGTACTGGATTTAATAAAAACTAACACTTTGACAAATCGGTGCTTATATTACTTTACAGGAAATTATTTTTGTTAAATTACATTGGTTTTGTGAGCTGCAGAAATGAAATGGCAAACTTTAATTAATCAGTTTTTTTAGGTTATAATATTTCAAAAAACAATATGTTATCCATGGTAACATCTATGATCTATCTCGTGTGCGGGAATTATATTGATAACCTGATAAATTTAACTTTGCTTTAAAAAAAAAAAAAAATCCTTTGTCCTCATAAAAATTTAAAAGTATTAGAAATGTTTTTAAAGATTTTAGATAACAAGTCATTGTTATTAATGAAGCATGATAATTTTAGCAAGAGTAAGGAACGTGTAATACAGTGCAGTGAAAGACATATGAAATCAAAAACACTTACTAGCTTTGTCACGACTTTTGCCGGTATCACGGGATCTTTTTAAATTTGGGGCCATAACCGTATTATGCGGGCCCAGACTCTTCTCAAAAGATTTTCATCAACGGATTATCGCTGACAAGTTTGGGAATATCACTTGGTTGATTTAAAATTTATTTTTACTAACACGCGATTTTATAGATTTCAACTGGTCGCGTATTTAAATTGTCGAAAAAAAGTTTATGGCGACTGTTTACGTCGACTGACAATTTTGTGGATCTCCGTGTCCGTGATTGAAACAAGTGTGATCGAATCAAACATTTGGCGCTGTTCCTTTCTTCTTTTTTATCTCGATCTTACCGGTTAACTTCATGCAGCTTCAACTTCATTGAACTTTTTGTGTTACATTCGGTTTTGAAAATTTTTCTTGATTATCACTCAAGTAATTTTTTATTTAAAAAAATTATGTTTTATCCGAATTAAAGATTTTGTTACTTTAAAAAAAATTAAATAAACTTACACAAACACCAATCATTAATTTTTTCGTTAAAAATTTAAATATTTATTACAGTTTTATAAATGAATACAAGAAATGCTATTTATTTTCAAGTTTTGTTTTATTGAAATTATTTCATTTGAAATGGTTATAAAAATACAGTTCTAACAATCATTTTTAATTTCTTTAATATACTTCGTATCAAAGATTAATAGTTTAAAATAACACACTGAAAAAAATAAGACTCTGCACTTACATGTTAAACTGTTTTTGACTAGACGAAACACTAAAAGATTAAGATTTTTCAAAGCACGTGCAATAAATTTTTAACAATAGTTTACTCCGTTGTAAAAAAATTGCAAAAATGTATAAAAAAAATTGTTGGAAATAATCTACTTATTCATTACAAAAATAATGAATCATAATTTTTAGCGGATACCAACAAATCGCTTGGATAGACTTTTACTTTGTTAAACATAAAATTTAGCAACAAAACACTGAATATAAAATAAATCTGACAAAAAAATTTTTTATATTAAATTAAAATGACATCAGGCATCCAACGTCTTTCTTAATTATTTTTTATCTCGAGTACTGCTACACGTCCTCGCTCGATAGCTTTGCGATCTGCGATCTTCGGACACATGCGGATTCTCATTGTTCCTTTGGTCCTGATGTATACTTCTGGATGAGTTTCTGCTGATCTCACCGGAGGATTTTTTTCCTGGTTCGTTTGGTTTACTGAAACGATTCAATAAAAAATTTGAAATAAAAAACTAAATATTCGTCTTGACGTTGCTTGGAAAAAAAAAAAAAAAGATTAATTATTTTCGGACAAAAAAAAAAATTATTTGATGTCAGCTTTTGTATTTTTTTAAAAATCAACTAAGAAACACTTGTTAGGGAAAAAGTCCGTCCAAGCTTTAAATTAATTTTAAATTTTCTTCGCGATTTATTGATGAGTTATACATACAAACATTATTTAAAGCTAGAAAAAAATGATAGTTAAAGTTAAAATTATGTTTATTATAAAATATTTTTTACAAATTTTTAAATATTTTTTTTTAAATAAACGTTTAGTTTGGATATCCTAACTAAGACATACGATCAAAAAACAAAATGATCAATTCACAGTGAGATAAAGATTTTTCTAATGAAAAAAGAAAAACTGTAGAAAGATTTATTTTAAGTTACGGAGTTTTGCAAGTTATAAATGAAAGGTAAATACAATTCAAGCATTCGTAACTTTCTTTAAAATTTTAAATAGCTAATCAAAATTAAATTGTTTTTTCAAACTCTAAGCAGACTTTTTTTATAGTATCAGCACAAAAAAACTATAATAAGATTGATACAGCCATCGTTGAGAAAAACGATTTCATTGTTGAATTGCGTACTTTCAGTGTACTGCTAAGATTTCTCTTGAGTAAAAGGAACTTTAATAAAAAGAAAACTACGTTTGATTTCCCACCGTATAGAAAAGAAAAATAAAATTTTTCATATTATATTCTGTGTCAAGCCGCATCAACTCTACATTTAAGTATTTAAAAATTTTTATTTAAAGAAAAAAAATATTGTTTTCATTTTATTTTTATTTTTTTTTCTTAATAAAACTCTTCGATTAAGCCCAACTTTGGTTTCTCGTGCAAGGGTCAAAAGATCCACGTTGCTTGAGTATTTTTATGCCTGGATCAGAATCAAACATTGCATTTCTGAGAAATTCAATAGAATGTATATTCCAAAGAATAAATTTTTTAATTATTTTATCCACTGATTAATGGTAACAACTATGAAAAAACCTATGTATTAAGGTCAAGCTTCGACTTTATAAAATATTTCCAGGACTAATCCCAAGCCCTCCGACTTCATTCAGATTAAAGTTGTCTCAAAGTTGCATGAGGACGGGACGCTACTTTAAAAAAAGTGGTCAGCTAACGCTGGTCATCTTTCACGTGACCGGTAATGGCAAAGGCTTTAGTTTATAATTAGCTCGTTGGTGGTTTAATTAACTTTTTTCTACCGAGGAGTTGAGAAGATAAATTGTGGGTTTTCTTTCAAGCTGCTTAGAAAAATCGCGCGTCATTTTTATCAAGAGGAAGATTTACATTTAAATTGGGTCGTTCACTGTAACAAAAAAACTTGTTAATTTTTCATTAAAAAAAAAAAACTAAATTATTTAAAAACTAAAAAAAAACCATCATTCAATCGCAATTCTTCGACTTCTCCTTGAACGCGTAGAACAGAAACTCGGTGGTCAGGAAGAAGAAAAGATCCGAGACGAAAGTTTGAGTGTTTTTGGAGGAAGACTGAAAGTACAGATTTAGGAGGGCATGAAGTATGGAGAGACCCCTGCCCCCCGAAAGCCGATTGACCTTCGATAAAATGCTCCCTAACTTTTCCTTGAAGCCCCGCGGCGGCGCCGGCGGCTGCTGGTTCGGCGTTTGGCTCTTCGGGGTGACGGTGCCGTTGGTTTCGCCCCCGGTCGCGGCCGGCTTGGCTTCCTCCTCCTTCTTCTTCCTCATTTCGGCCCTGTGGTGCGGGCAGATGTACACCTTCTCTCTGGAGTGGTTGCTTGTCTTCCTTCTGTAGGTCCTCTTGGCGGCGCGCTTGTTCGTCGAGGCCCGGCGTCTGCGTCCCGCGGTGCTGGCTCGCCTCCTGGTGGAAGCACTGCTCCGACCGCGCCTTTTGGTGCCGAAGTTGCTGTTGCTTTTTTCGACTGGTTCCGAAGTTGTGACTGGGTTCGGGGACTCGGGGGGCACCTTGCCGCTGGCCTTTTCGTCGTCTGACAGAAGGGTCGGGGACACTTGGAAGACCATGCCGTCGTCGTCCATCTGGACCACGTAGCCCGTGTCCAAGGCAAAATTGAGAGCTCGTCGGACGTATCGCTTGGCGCGTCGCTTGCCTGTAATGGAGCAGTGAAAATTTTAAACCGGATTTTAGGGAGATAATAATTTAAACTTTAGATCTTTCAAATCTAAAATTTTAAAAGTTATTAAAATAAACATTAATTTTGCCAATTTTTAATCACTCTTCTAAAAGTGAAAGATCACTCTTATTAGGGTGACAGAAATCACTCTTTGAAAAAGTCATTTATCACTCAAGTACTACTGGCTCAGTTTTTTCCAGATTAAAGAGTGAAAAATGACTCCATAGGAGCGATTTTTCACTCTTCCAGATTTAGAGAGTAAGTCTGGAACTTTTACTGTTGGAAAAGCCGCATTTGAAGACTTATTGAGAAATGTGATACTATTTGAATCTTTGAAATCGTACTGAAAAAAATTAAAAGTTAATAGAGGAGCTAGCAGTTAAAAATTAATCAACAAATTTGGAGAAAAGAAATTTTTTTATAATTTAAATAGAAGAACATTTAATAAAAATAAAAAGCTTGATACTAAAAAGATTAAAAAATGAATATCTTTTGAAAAGAAATAATATTTTGTCTTAACTAACCTTCAGCCAAACCAGCGTTGATATACAAGTTGATTTTTTGCAGAAGGTTACGGTCAGAAGTACGATTAGGTACCAAGAAGTTTACATCTCGAGCTCGGCTTATAAGAAACTTAAGATCTTTTAGATTTTCCTCCCGTAAGCAAATATCTTCATCGTGGAAGTTACAACGCGACGATACTTCGTCTTCCTCGCCGACTGAAGAAGTTGGACGATGATCCCAGGTGTAAGGTGTTGGAGCTCGGTACTGTTTACTACTTTTACTTCTTATTCAAGATAATGTCGTTAGAAAGTACATATAAAAATAAACTTATAGAACCTATTTTTAAAATCTAAACGATAAAATTTACTTTCATTTTTAATCTGGAAAATTTTTTAAATAAACTTAAGTCCAACTTAATTTTATGTTTATAATCAACCGGAATTTCTCAACGCAAATGAGCTTTTTTACAAACAAAATTGAAGTGGTGGTAAAGCGAGGAGTTGAGGATCATTTTGCAGATTCTCGAGCAAGAAGTTTTTGATGAAAGTTTTTAAAGTTATGGTGTCTAGTACTTATGCTGGGATCACAAAACTGATTTATGAAAATTGCATCTACGTAAACTTTTTAATTTAGGATGACATAGTCTTTTTTTTACGAGTTTCTATAAAAAAATTTTATACCGAACTACACCGTTTTTCGATTGATTTTCAAAATAATATAAGTTTATTTAAGTTTGAATTACCTTCGTTTTGGTTCAACTTTGGGTTTACTGTAAGTTTCACATTTATTTTCGGCAGCACAGAGGTGATCTATAAATCGATTCAATGATAAATTAATCATTTACATTTCATAAATTAACTTAAATTTTGACGAGAGATTAGAGTAAAAATAAGTGACTTCTATGTAAATATACTCTTCAAACGTTTCTTCAAACCTTCAAAATTTAAAATTTGAAATAAAAAAAACAGTAATTTAATAGGTATGTACCTACCTAGGAATCGATAAATCCACTGCTCAAACTGTGCTGGTTTTTTGGGCACGCATCCTGGCTCTAACTTGATAGCCTTCTTCGAAACTGCCCCACGCGAGAACCGAGTAGTCGCCTTAGTATCCAACCTTCTTCCTCGTGGTGCCATTTTTTTCTATTTTTTTTCTCCTTAATCTTATCCCGCGCAAAAAATTCGCGGCGATAAAAAAAAGGGGCTCGATCTGAAGCCTGCGGATAAGTCACATACCTACAGCCTTGTTGAGTTTTCCGACGTCGTTGTCAGGTCGATAGATATAACCCCCGTCTGAGGCGATTAATGGAGTTTGAAGTTTGCCGCGAAAATTATTTGAAATCGTTCGAACCTTGTTTTTGTTTTATTCGTGGGAAAATTAAAGTACTCGAGTTTTATTGGCTAGGACGATTGATCACTGATGATGAAATAGTTATATCAATTCTTATTCCTGAATTTAAATTTTTTAAGATTATTTTTTCAACTAGTCAAAATTTAAAGTTTGGTACATAAAAAGCTATTTAATTTCACAAGCATACTTTATACTATTAGTTCTTTTTGATTAAAGTAAATTACTCGATAAGCTGTACAAAAAATACAGCAGTTTATGAATTACAAAACTTTTTTCAATAACTTGTGAGTTTCTGAAAACATCACGCAAAGTTTGGAACCATATTTTGCAAGTTTAAAGGAAAAACTTGTGTTTTCAGATTTCCGTGTAAACTAGAAAACTTGTAAGAACAATATTTAAATTTTTTCTAAAAAAAAAAAAAAATGTTTTTCATTATTTTGAGCGGCTACAGTATAGTATTAATTAAAAATATATATACAGTAGGGTTCATTTTTTACAACTCCGTTCAAGTGCACGTGTTACACGGCCGTTTTTCGGCCAATAGGGATTATTAAATCTCAACCGGAAGCAAACTGACCGACTGTTCGTACGCGCGTGTGTTTAATCGCAGTTTGATTGGTTCTGTATCGCAACTCCCGGCGAAAGAAGTTTTTTGCCCTTGGCTTCTAGCGTGCTTCCGGGAAATCGATCGAGCGACGCAAGCAATCGAGATATTGTAAAAAGCTCTTCATATTTGAAGAGGGGAAAGAGGTGGGGGGGGGGGCGAGATAAGTGGCCTCGAGGATTTGTTTGACACGCGTCAAAACGCTTATAAGTGGAAAAGCAGCCCTTGTTTCTGCGAGTGGGATTAGGTGATTTTAGAGGTAAATATTTGACTTTTGGGAGTGATTAATTTTGCATTGAATTTGGATATCAGTTGATGTTTCTACAAACTTAAGCTCTACCAAATCATCAATTTAAAAATTTTAAATTGATACCTACTATAATTATTAACTCGATTATTAAGGAGGCTCATTAATGATAACTTGAGTGAATGCACTCATAAAATATTTTGATTTATAAGACGCGAAAAGGTTATGAGAATTCAAAGCATTTTTATTTAAAAATATTATATTCTCTATAGTATGTACCTTTTTTAAGATTAATCTAGTACTATTTTTTTATTATAAAAATGTGTGCTTTCAAATGAAATTGTTTCTTTACACGCAAATAATTTAATTGATCTCTGGAGTTTATTGTGTTCAATTAAGCTTGTAAGTCGTAGTAAAATATTCTTTATTACATACGTTTTGTTCATATTGAAAAAAAAGAGATTCAATAATAATTTAATCAACCATTAACCCAGAGGGCAAAGTTATCAAAACCGAACCGACCCTTAAAAATTTTCATTTGAACACGACTCCTTATACTGGCAGAGGTCATTAAATAAACGAAATAAAACTAATTATTCGGTCCAATAAGAAACTTTTAATTCGAAACCGTAACGTTTTTTTTATGCATGCGCACCAAGCCATGGTAACAGCAGTCAGACTAGGATGAGATATAAAAAATCCAAATCAAAATCGAGATTCCCGCTTTATAGAAGTACGCGCTGTTTTTACGATCCCTTCTCTCTTACCGCTCGCGCGCGTCTTTTATTTCACCGTTGCAAAAAAAATGTTGTTGCCACCTGGCTCTCGATAGCGACTCAAGTGCAAAAGAAAAAGAAAGAGAGAAAGCGATGGTATAACCAGCTGAGAGTGCCGGGGTGCAGTGATTGTAAAAATATAATATGGAATTGCAGCAGGATAACGCGATTGAATCGAGTCTTACTGTCATTTTCATATCCAACTTCGAGTGAGATATTTTTGTAGATATTTCTAGGAAACCCTCCGGTTATCAATTATGGTTAATTAGTATAAATAAATATTATAAAACTATTTATTTGAAGTTGAACATAAATTTAATAAAATTTAAACATGCGGACTAATTGAATTTTTTTTTTATTAATTCCATCAGGGAAATGATTTTTTCACTTTTCAATTTACACTTTTTTTTGAGTTATTGGAAAAATTGAAATCCCCTAGCTTATGCGATTGAATTATGTTTTATTTATTCAAGAGTTTTATCGGATATCCGTGTAAAAACTATATCTCTAAAGATTCACGCCCGCGTCGCTCTAATATTTCGATTTGAAGCAGATTACTGGAGTTGCTTTACGTGAATGGGTATCCACTTATTGAATGAGTGCGATTTCAAGGCTTTCAAGAGTCGCACTTTAAAAATAAAAAACTGAGATCAAAATTTAATTGATTAGTTGTCGTTTCTTGATTACCCGCGTAGAGCTATTCGATATAATTTTTTAGTTTGTAATTAATTTATATATAGAAAATATATAAAATGAAATACATTCAATTTAAACAGAAAATCAGCAGGTTGGATGATAGATTGAAACGAGGTCGTTCTAAATAAAACTGAAACATAAATAAACCCTGCATTTTCAATTAAAATTTCGTCACTTTTAGCCCGTCAGATCGACTTGTCAATAAAACTTCTAATCTGATTTCTTCGCGTAGTATCTTCTCGGTCGACATTTAACACAATTGTGCCAGGGCGGCCAGAAATTTGACCTGAAAGTCTACGTGTCCTCCGTACGCAGAAGCTGGGGTAATTGATAATGGAAACGTCGAAGCGCCACCACGTCGGCAGGAGGAAATGCAGTTTCCCCGGGACCGGAAATTAGAAATACCGAGACGCCACACTAAGTTAACGGGGCACGCAAAAGGTTCTTGACATCCTGCGCTCGTATGCAAACAGGACGTTATTTTTATCCTGGACGCTGATAATTTAGTTTCCCTTTAGTTTCCAGATCAGTCTGAGTTAATGGATTTACTGATGCGATACAGAGAGGAAAAAGAAAATTGATATTTTTTTAAAGATGATCAGCTTATCTGGTGAGGTGTTGTTTGAACTTTCAAGGTATATCTAGAAGTTTAAGTTACTCGAGCTTCGTGTAGCAGTAGTTCAGTAACTTTTGAATGATGTAAGTTTGTTGAAGATCTTGTAACCCTATTTCACGCGTAAATTATTTTAATTAATACTCTTAAACTTAGTTGAAAGGCAATATCCAAAGTATTTCTGCATGATTTACAGCCTTTCATGGTATAATTAGTACATAAATACATAGTTAAGAGAAAAATGAGAACAGGTGTGAGTTTAAAAATAAAAAATTAAGTTTTTAAGTTTTAAAAAGATTTAAGGATTTTTTAACCCCGAAGATTTTTGAAGTGACTGCTGAATACAATCGGTCTGACCATAATCGGCTGTTTCTACTGATTCGCACTCGAGTCCAATATTCCTCATCGTTACTCGTGGCTGTTCACACTGTTGTTTTTCGTAGGTACCTAAGGAGTAGCCATTAAAGTTATAAGTTAAACTTATGTAATAATTATTTTTGTTTTTGTTGTACCATACACATATCATTTTTATTTTTCAAAACAATCAGCTTGATGGCTTTTTAATTCTGTTTCTGTATGGAAGTGGAAGATCTATCTAGCTATCTTTCTGTTTGAAAATTTACTTTTAATCACTAAATAAAATTGATTTTTGTACGAAAAAGAAGTAAAAAAATCAATTTTAATAATTTTTTTTTTTTTTTTTCTTTTTACATGGAGAAAAAAAAAAGTTAATTATTAATACATGACACGTAAATCTAGAGTGAAAACATGAGAACATTACAATATAACAGACGAGCGGAGCGAGTACAGTGTACTACCCTTCCCCCCTCCCATAGCATACACATTTACAAAATCAAAAAATCCAAAAAATGTCAATTTCATGAAAATAATTTAATCGTAGTTACAAGTATAGTAATCCCACTCAAAAATAACTTCAGCGGTCCACAATAAAAAAGATCAAGTCCATAATCACCATCACGCAAAGTTCAAAAGCTTTTTGCCCGCGGCGCGGCGGCATCTAATTTGACGCTGCACAGATGACGAGGCTGGCGTAATCACCAGGGACGAGCGACGGTTGGCGCGGCGTTAGCACCTGCACGGGTGATTGCAATTACTGCGGTGAAAATTAAATGTTAGAGAAGGAACTATTTTGAACTAGTGTGTTCCGAGCTGTTGCGTTTTTATTTGCCACGGGCTTCGCATGGAACTCATATTTTTTTCGGGTCAGTTTGAGAATTGAACTTTTTTGAATGAACAGTCAAACCTCTAAAATCGAACTTTTTTCATCCCAATGCGAAATTTTTATATCGATAGTTTGAAATTTTAAGACTTTGGGTCGATTCAAATATATATTTTTATTAGCGATGCGTAAGTCATTCTATAAAACATTGACCAAGCCGATCTCTTAGTATTTTTGAAACTATTTTTTTTCGTAATCTAAGGTTAATTTTAGGTGAAAAAACCATTTATAGAATTTTTCAAACCACTTTTTTATCATTTATCGGTTATGAAAATTTTTTTTTTTTTTTTTTTCGTTTCACCTAATAAATTTTTTCTGGGAATAGATTTTTTGGTATTTTTTTTATGGTTAAAAATACATGTCCGTTGTAAAATTTTGCACTGAAAAAAATATTCTCGAAATGATTTATGACTTGACCTCTTTGTACGCTGTAAAAATGAAAAAAACCGCTTTTTAATGATTATGGAATTTTAATAAAAGAATTATTAAAGGTTGTGTCTAGGTACCATCGCCGTGTACCGTACACGGTACACGGTACACGGTAGCTTTTTACTTTAGATCCTATAATTTATTCCAAATAACCCACTTAAGTTTAAAAAACTACTAGTTTTTACTTTAAATCTAATTACCCATCCTAAATAACCCACTTAAATTCACAGAGTGTCTAAAGTAACTCTTATTTGGTACCGTGTACCGTGCACCGTGCACCGAATACGGTACACGGCGATGGTACCTAGACACTTTCATTATTAAACCTCACTAACTTTAAAAATTTGAAAACTGATTTTAAAGGACGGTATGGTCGATGCCTTATCACAAAATATTTTGAAATAAACTAATTTACTTGAAGCAAATGATAAAAGCTTCTTTTTTCGACATTACGACTTGATTTTTGACAATTCAAAGTTTTTCCTGACTCCCTTGGCACTTCTAATTATGAGGTTTGACTGTATTCAGAATTTTTTTTTAAATCAATGCAATTCACTGTATGTACATGAATGGTTATAAATTTTTTGTAAAGTCTCTTCAATTTCAAAATCCCATGTCAAAAAATGAATTAAGCTTCAGAGTTGAAAATGTTTTTGAAATTTCAAATATCGCGTTTCTTTGTGAAGACCGATTAACAAAAGATGCATCATACCGATTAATTCCGCGTCTATAAATCATAGTATACAATTTTTTAATCTTTGTTTTGTTAAAACAAAATACAGTATAAATATTTGTGCGGGATTGTCAATATGTGTAATACACACTGTGTATACTTCAAGAATTTTCATGTATAATAAAGTAATAAAATGTAATTGAATGATAGCACAAAATTCAATGTGATAAAATGAATAAAATACACAATTTTACAATCACAATTAGGTCGAGTATAAGTTAATCAAAACACAATACGTAACACTTTTACAAGATTCAAAAAATGAGCGTCCTTGAAAATTAAAGTTACAATTTAATGAGAGATTTTTCTGAAACTAAAACACAACAAACACTTAGAATTAGAATTAGAATTCAAAAATAGCTCTTGCAGTTCTAAACTCCAAACGAATAAACACGAAATCACAAAGCCGCCTCCGCATTACAAGAATACAGCAACGCAATTAATGTACGGGAAATCATAATTATAGGCGTTTATTGAATTTTATAAAGAAAAAGTCTGTCAATCTTTACATTGTGGAATTCAATTACAGAACTGCCACGCATGTCAATGCCTGTAAAAAATTCTAAAAATAAATATAAATAAAAAATCCACTAAAAGTATCTACTAAATCGAAGGTAAAATTGATAATTAATCACTAGTAAATTTTATTTTTTATTTTGAATGTAATATAATATAACTTGTACTTTTCAAGCTGTTGAAATTGAAGGAAAAACACTGCTTGATAAAAAGAAAGTAGACAAATAGTTCAAAAGTCCCGGTTGTGCAATCTCAAATACTTTCGCAAACACATCGAAAGTACAAAAGCTGTGAGAAGTTAATCAAAGAAGTTAGGATCTTATAATCCAGCGAAGCGCTACTTTTCTGCTTCAGTTCAGCTTTTTCATACTTGGGATGCAATATCTTCTAAAGTTTAGCCTGCGGATCCGTAAATCAAAGTACCGGATGTTTATTGGCTTGCCTCTACCCATTCTGATTTCATGCATCGCTGAGGTAGGTAGAAGACTCTTGTTTCTGGCGTGGACGGTGGGACTGAGTAACCCTGGGTACATTCTCACTCTTTTTTTTTTTTAATTATATAGTAACAATTTTCAAACAGGTAAATAAAAGTTCTTTTAATGATTGCAAAACTCGTATTTTTTATTCATTTCAAACTTGTGGACAATTTTTTATTTTGGCAATTGATCTAGATAAAGAATCATTAGTTTAAACGTTATAATTTTATTAATAATATTATAAAAACTTCGAATTTTTTAAATTTAATAAAAAAGCTGCATCGATTTAAAAGCTCTGTATAAATAATTAGGGCTGGTTGAACGATACTCCTTTACAAAACAGACGGCCACTCTCGGACTTTACAACTTGAACTCTCGTCACGTTTCACGCCAATTATCTACCTTGTTCTCGTCTTCCCGTCATTAAAAATCTTTGTTCGGTTATCTTTTTTTTTTCTTTTTACAAATTTCATGGTAAAAAAAGCTACAACTATTATTGTAGAAAAAGTCACGGGAGCTTTTAATTATGGTGTGTAAGATTAGTCAAGGTATCTAATGACAGTGCTATGACACTGTAATCAACAAAGTAGATCTAGCTAAAAAAGGAAAAACAATAATTAAAATTAAGTAATATTCCGATCAAATTTTTTATTATTCAATTTATCAAGTACACAAATCTTTTTAACAAAGAGTTGATTTTTTAAAATTTATTTTTAATTTTCAAAAAATGACTCAGAGATTTTACAACATCTTCATATATAATACTATACAAATTTGTTATAGACGACTTCAATTGAAGTATAAAAGAAAAATTAATATTCATAGAATTATTTAAAATGATTATTAATTACAAAACAATGACGAGTAAAGTGAAAGCTAGTAAACAAAAATTTATCCTACAGAAAGGCCCTCGACATTCCAATCAACGACTCGAACAAAGACACTTAAGTCGGCATTGTAAAAACGTACTCTATAACCGTAAAACGTGCGCACAACCCAATTAGATACATTAAAGCACCGAAGAGCTTTCTCAGATGTCGACCGTAGCTGCAGTTGGGAATAAAAGCGCCGCATGGTAGTCGTCACCCGGGCATTCTTCGGGGGCAAGCTTTTATGGCGCTCCGCAACGTCGAATCGCACTCTTGGAACCTTTTTTCACATTGTGAATTATTGAGATTTTTTATTAGAGAAATCTTTCACGCTGCGTTGATTTCTTTGTTATTTTATTTTTTTTACCATTGGGTTTACTGTTTAAGAAGTTTAATAAAATCTGATTTAAGTTTAAACTTTTTTTTTTTTTTTTATTAAAAATACCAACTATTCTGTGACATTGAAAAGAAATAACATTTTTTATTTTTCTTCATGACACATCACACACAGTTTTTAATCACAGTCACTCAAGTTGTCCCATTCTTTTCCATAAAAATTCCAAAAGGCTTTGAAAATATAATTTTTAAAAAGATCAGTTTCAACAATTGCATCATAATCTTTATATTTTCTGTAATATATTTCAATTAGATTTATAATTTGTTTCATTGAGTTTTCATTATAAAACCATTTTGTGGGAGGATCTAGAAAAATTGAATCCATATTTTCTTTCTTGCAAAACTCTGCATTTTCAATAGCAATCTCAATAATAAGATCAATATCATTTTGATTAACATCATCATTTGTTACATCATCTGGAGGAGGCAACCAGTTTTCCAAACAGGCTTGACATGTACAAATAAAATCATGCATATTTTTAAGATTTGACTGTCTTTTAGCTTTAGGTATGTGTAGTGAATTTGAACCACCAAAATAACTTATAAATAACTGTTCACCTTTTTTTATAGGTTGATATGAATAAAAAAGTATTTTTTTTTTCTCTCCATAAATCATACCAACATTTGGAACACAACTGTGATTGAAAAAACTACAGCAAGGAATAAAAACAAGACCTCTCATGGCAGCATTGTTAATTGATTCATGACTGGTCTTATGAATCTTAACGCTTTGGCCTGTAAAACTTTCAAAAGAGTTAATCTCAATAATACTGGCAAACTTGATGAGTAGACCTTTGGCAAATTGAACTGCTGCATCTTCTGATTCAAAATTTAATTTTTCTCTTGTAGTAAATATTTTCTCAATTTTCCACAAATGTTTTATACATATATCAAAAATTTTATCAAATATAAAATCCTTCTGTTTTGATGAATCTTTATGATTGCTTGCCATGTTATACAAAGACAGGAATTCATTACAAAAAAAAGTGCCATCAAAAGTTGTTAAATTTGAAGTCTTAACATCTTGAATTAAATTTTCCAAGCTATAATTTTTAGTAATTTTTATGAAAAATCTTACTGCTGCTATACACTTTATTATAATGTCTGATTTTAATGTATCTGGATGCAGAGAAAGTATAGTTGGAATAAGACAGCATTCTACTTCATGATATTCTTGCCAAGCTTGATTTTTACAACTTTCTGAGCAATAAATAGCAACTGGACAGGAATTGCATGGTATCGAACTCCAAGTTTGATTTAAGCAATGATAACAAATAAGATAAAGTTTACTTATAAGAGGAAAACAGATGTAAGCTTCTTCAATAGCAATAATTTCTCCAGGTTTAATATTTTGATTAGCTACCATATGTCTACCATATTTTTCATTGCACTCCAATGATAAGCTAGCAGATACACAAGGCACTGCCATTGAAGTAATCATATCTGGAATTTCCAATTTTTTGTCAACACCTTTATTACTTTCTGTAGTTTGTTGAGGATTTCCAGTTAAATCACTGATTGATTTTAAACATAAACTTTTACGGAGTAACAGTTTCTTTTTTAATTTAGGTGATTTAGTAATTAGTAATGCTCTGTCTGTATCAGAAACAGATTCTTTGTATTTCTTAACATGCAGCAACAAAAAAGAACGATTTCCAAATCCCAATGCTAATTCTTCTGAATTATTTGGAGCATAAGCAATACACTTGGAGTATAGTTCTAATACTCGAATGTGTGTATCATCTACATGTTTTTCCAAGAACAAATCATTTCCTTCTTGGCGAAGCTGAGTTGACATATGTGCGCATTTTTTATTGGAGAATTTTAAGGAACTAATGTGATCCATTGTAGATTTTGCCTCTATAAAAAATAAAATATTTTTAAAATGTGTTAAAAGATGCGTACGTCATATTTGTGGTCGAGGTCAGATATTTGTAATTTAATACTTTTATTTACCTGCTTAAAAATCAGAATGTTATTGTTGTTTACGATGCGAAAAACAATAGTTATCTAACTGTTTTGTTTCATCCTTTATCTTTAAAAAACTAATGAGAAGCACAAAGCGCAGATGAGTTGAGAATTTAAGATGTCACGCAACGCAACTGTTGCACACTCAGTGGAGGAGTAAATGATAAGCCATCCGTTAGGGAGAGGGGGGGGGGAGGACTTCCGCTGAGTGCCAACGGACTGCTAAGCTGAAAAAGGTTTGAATTTTTCGCGTAGGTGTCTCTGTCATATCTTAAAAGAAAATTAATTAACAGCTCGGGCGTGCTTTAGTGCTTTCGAAAAATCAAATACTGATAAGTACCAAGTACACCAAACGGACATCGAATCGTTTCCCTCTTTTGAATTAGCGCTAAGAAAAAATGGCTGACCTCCGTTCCAAACCAGCGGCCATTTTTTCTGAGGGGAAACGATTCGATGTCCATCTGGTGTACCATAAAATAAAATTTTTATTTTTACATTTATAAAAATTTTATAACAAATATTGTTTTTTATACCAAAACTATTTAATGTCGCCTTCACAAAAATTATATCGCACAAATTTTTCTTTCTAATTTATTTTCAAAAGTTTCAGAACTAAAAATTAAGTTGAGTTTTATAAACCTTTGAGTCCGTCACTGCTACTTTGCATCTTTTATTCAGTAACATGCATGCTCTGTAGCATTGCTCACATTGCAATATTTATAACTTCAAGAGATAAATTACACACTTTTTATTCACGTTTGTCCGAGAGTTTTATACCACTTTACTTAAAAAAAAAAACTGTTTTTCTCTTTGCCTGCAATCAATAACACTCGAATCATCCTCTAAACAACTTGTCCAAGCCCGAAAACCGAGTGATCCTGAAAGCAATTAACCGGTCCCGTAATAGAGTATCATTCAAGTTCCCGCAGATTGGTTTCTCCACATGACCTCAACTTGTACGGTTAGCTATTTTATTACACCGTAATTTACTTACATACGCATTATACCGGCGGATGACCAGACCATATTATGTATAATGAAAAAATTGTACAAACTGTCTTGAGATTTGGGAAAAAACTTATCATTTTTTTATCTAAAGAAGACAAGCTCAATGATTACCTCAAGGTTGTTCAAAATAACGATACAATAAACTTGCTAACGGCACAATAAAGTCACCAAAACCGAATGTTCTTTTTCCAATTTAGCCGCGTATGTCCAGAGATTTTTTTCGTCGCAGCTCGTTAGTCGCACGGACCAATCCCGTGGGATCAAATTCCGGGTTTTTTTACTCAAAACCACGCAAGGGAGCCGCTTGTCTCTTCTCTTTTTATGTCCAATATAACCACGTACTTTCAAACCTCACCACGGGGACAGTCAAACGTTTACTCTGCATTTTTTGATTCGCGTATTTTTTTGAATCGTAATCGTTTGAGATAATTTTCAAAATCGTTTAGTGTATTGTAACTTATCATTTTCAAGAAAGTGCGTTTTGTTTAAAACGTTTTAAATTAATAATTTACTTTGTACTTCATAAACTTAATCACCAAAATTGTATGCATTGCAAGCCATCTCGAAGACGATTTGGCTCTCTCCCAACCAAGATAATTCGTAAATTAGCACTCAACGGCCAATCAGAAGAAATACTGGCGCCCACGTTACATCCAGACTTCTTATCGATGTCTTCTCTCTTGAATAACAATACTTGTTCGCATGAATACTCCTCGGCATGCATGCAAATTCTACTTACTTACTACTTAAACGTGACCCTTGAATTCGGATAAAATTTATTTTCACAAAATAAATTCTACTGACAAAAAAATTCTTATGCAGCGCATAAAAATTCAAAACTGGATCAACTTCAATTCCTCGGCGCTTCTATCTGACTTGAGTATTTATAAGCGTACGTGAAAATCGAAAATAGCGTTGCTTCGTGAATCGATTTTGAATATTCTTTCATGTAGTGTCAAGTATGATAATATTACCTAAGTTCTTGCTTCCTTTCCCTTCAACTTCGAACGATCACTGCTGAATATCGAATAGGTACAGTTAATATTAACGAAACAATATATTTATAATATAAAATTTTATAGTTTTTTTATTTTTATACAAAACACACTGCTTAATTTAATTATTGGTTATTGATACGACTTTAAAATTTCTCCCTGACAGAGGTCATATTTTATTGGTAATTGCGAGCCAAATAAAGGGCCATTTTTCTCGGTTAAATGTCCCATGGTACATTTACGACGACTGAATGATTTACTTGCTTATCCAAATGCACCTAAGTATACTGCGTAGTTTTAAACACATCAGCCATTCACGGTTTTAAAAAGAAAAAAAAAAACTCTCGTATCGCGCGAGCATTAAAAGTGAACTTTAATTTGAATAAATGATAAAACCGAGAAGCGGATTTGCTCATTACGTAATTTATACCCTCATCCGAGTGAATAAGACAGAACTGTATAATTTTCATCATTCAATCGAAGTTTTTGAGTTTTTGCCAAAACCGATGATTGAATATTTTTGCATCTCTTGTACCCATACGGCAATGCCCACGATGTAATAACTCTAATGCAATTTTAATTAAAATTCATCTGGAGTGTAGCAAAATCTAATAATAGCGGCTCGCGCGCTGTAGCTGCAGAACAAGTGTGCAGCGGAATCAAAATTGAATACATCGCGTGTGTAAGTTCACCGCTTTATTAATAACCCTTGCGTTTATCGCGAAAAAAAGCAATTTTATTTTTTGACTGATAAAAATCTTCTTTTTGTTTTTGGTTGATAATTTTTGTTTCAATAGAATGTTTCGGCTCAGTTCGAACAATTACGCGAGCTTTATGGAAACTAAACAAAGCGCTTTTAGTATTTGTTGACTCGTTGTTGTGCGAACGAAGACAAGTGTATTGCACCAACACATTTGTGCGTACGTGTATTATTGTGCTCGCGTTGACACTGTATAGCTCGGGGGGACTGGGAGCCTTATTAAAACAACGACATAACTGCAGGACGTGAAAAATGGCTTTAAAAAAAATCTACTTGCGCAGTAAAGTCTCGTGTTTAATTAAAACACATTTATAATTATTGTGCTTTTATTTCGTACCTCTCTAACTAGTTAAATTAAACTAAATTTTAATAGAATTTTCAGAACAGATATAGTGAGAACATTTATCATCGGTTTCAAGCTGTTAATTATTTTTCGATGATGGTTCACTGTACGCAAAGACAATTAATCTGATTTATCGGTGTCCTGAATTTTCAATACAGTTACAAGGAACTGCCAATATTAAAAGTATTCAAAAATTAAATTGATAAAGCATTAAAAATATTGAGTTGACAGTTTAAAAAAGAAAAATTCAAGTCCTGGTTTAACTATATTATGATTTCTAAGTTGAATTTTTTTATAAACATCCAATTTTTTACGTTTTTAATTTAATTCAATAATTTTCAACGCCTACGACAGTTTTTTCGAATGATAACTTTTTATAAAAATTTCATAAAAGTATAACCTTAGCTTATTACTTGATTACAATTCCAATCCTCTTCCACAACTGGACAAAACGGAAGGACTTTTTTCAAGAATTTCCAATGCCCGCAAGAGATTCTCGTTTCTAGAATCTTGGAAAATCCCAATATTGAAGAATTTGGAATTGAGAGGAAGAACTCAACAATAAACCATAAATTGAGTCGCCACAATAGACAATCTGATCTATTATAAAAATTGAGTTACTAAAATTTTATAATTAAAACCTTAACTCTACATTCTCAATATTAATTTTTTACTCAAGTCTTGATCTGCGTTTTATCAAAATGTAGTTTTTTGAAGATCGAAAATTATACCTCTAATGTAGGGGGGGGGGGGGTGTATTTGGTACAGTTGGGGTACATTAGGCTACAAATTAGTTTTCCAGTGGAAAATCCGCTGCTATTTACTTTAGAATCACCAAAGGAATCAAGATATAAATCAATAAAATCAATCAATATCAACTAACTGGAATGAAAATCTACAAAAATCATTATTTTTAATGATATTTCAATCAAGTGTAATTCTCAGGTACGAAACGCTTAAAATTTGGCAAAAAATCACGAAAGAATCAAAAAGAATCATCAGTAATTCTGAAAAATTCAATATTTTCAAACTCAATATTACATGAAAAAATTAATTTTTTATGGGTAAGTCAAATGTTTAAGTTAAATTATTGTTCAATTTATTTAATAATCTTGTTAATCTACTTACAGATGAAATGCAGTGAATATTTGACAAAAATTTATTTAAAAAAATTTACTTTATCAACAATTATATCGATTCGTCAAAAAAAATTCCTACCTTACCCTCGAGCGCCTGACTAAATCCGCACTCTTACCACTGGCTGCTCCGCTACCTCGCATTTCCCCCATGACCGACGCGCCCTTGGCCGCACAGCATCGCAGCTAGCTCGGTTTCCATGGCGAGCGTTTTATCATCATCTCTCAGCGGTGGCGCCCGGATCAATATGATGCTGGGGGGGAGGGAGCCAGCATCCCTCGTGTAGGTAGCCGCGCGGGCGGCAATCCTCTCGTAGTAGTGCCCGCGCGACAGCTCCGCCGATGAGTGGGTGCTGCCAGTTTTTACTACTCGCGCGCTCAAACGCGGCTTGTTTTTTAATTTTTTTTTTCAAACCTGGCCTCGCTTCCTAGTGATTTTTTAAAATTATTTTTACAAACGCGCGATGGGGGAGGTTTTTTACGCATTTTTTGTGAGATTGAATTGAGCGGCAGACGCTGGGAGAGTAATTGTGAAAGATGAAAAGACAGAATGTCAGGACGCTGTCGCTGGTGGTCTGCACCTTCACGTACCTTCTGATCGGGGCGGCTGTTTTCGACGCCTTGGAGTCGGACACCGAGCGCAGACGCTGGGAATTCTTATCTGGTTTGTGTCAACCTACCCAAACAACTTATTTATCTTCTTTTTTTTTTTTAAGTTTCTTTCTTTTTTAAATTGTTTCTGTTGGAATTCCATTTATGAGTTCATTTGCAACGTTCATCAAGTGATCTTCTATTACAGAGGATCAATAACTTGAATTTTTTAAGAGAACGTATTTTGACTCGACCGAAAAAAAAAAAAAAAAAAACATTAATCATAAAGTACAGCCACAAAACAATTAATGTTGATATGCATCAATTTAACGAATAAAAATCGTTTAACATTTTTTATTACAGATGGAAGGTTAAGTTTATAAATAAACGTTGTTGAACGATCAATATTATCAGTAATCTAAATTTAAATTAAAAGCATCAACAGATGCTCGATCATGAAATTCAATTAAAACGCGATCAATTCCTCCTCGGTAAATTGAATTTTATATGATTTATTTTTATTTTATTTTAGAGGTGCGTCGAAATATGATGTTAAAGTACAACATGACGAGTGAAGACTACAGGATGATGGAAATAGTCATAATCGAAAATAAACCACATAAAGCTGGCCCTCAATGGAAATTTGCAGGAGCCTTTTATTTTGCAACAGTAGTTTTAGCAATGATAGGTAAGAAGTTATTGCTTATGAATCACTCGGAAAAAAAAAAATGAAAAACCAATTGTCCAAGATTGATTAAATCTCGAGTCTAATAATCTTGAATAAAAAATTTAAATTCTCACGATGAGAAAAATATATAATCAAGTCTTGACGTTGTATACACATATTGATTTGTGACAGTTGACCCGTGTAAATAGGTGTATTTTTCAACCGGGTCAAGCTGGCTGGAAAAAAATAATTATTCTTCACGAGCGGGTAGAGAATTTTAATTTACGTCGTAACAAGCTTGAATTATGCTAAAAATTTATCGGTGTGTAAATTTAATGTCCATGAAACAATAATAATAACGCTGGAAAATTAGAAGATTAATGTATCTCCGCAACAAACTTTGCACATAAATTTGTGCTTGCTCCCCGCACGCAATTGTAAGTTATGCGGGCATTTAATTTATGAACCTTTGGCCTCGAAATTAATCCGAAACTTTTTTAAAACAACATTCCGTGGTTGGCAATAAAAAAAAAAAAAAAAACTGTACTCCAGGTTACGGTCACTCGACACCCGTGACGGTGGGCGGCAAAGCATTCTGCATGGGTTACGCCATGGTCGGGATACCCTTGGGCCTGGTGATGTTCCAGAGTATAGGAGAGCGTCTGAACAAGTTTGCCTCGGTGGTTATACGACGCGCCAAGACTTACCTCAAGTGCCAGAAGACCGAGGCTACCGAGATGAACCTCATGCTCGCCACTGGTCTCCTGTCGAGCATCATCATCACGACCGGCGCCGCTGTCTTCTCGCGGTACGAGGGCTGGAGCTACTTTGACAGCTTTTACTACTGCTTCGTCACCCTTACCACCATTGGCTTCGGAGACTACGTCGCGCTTCAGGTTCAATATATTTACTATCATTTATTGTTTATTCAATCGCTCACTCCATAAAACATTATCCAAACCTTTCGAATTAATGCTTCAAATAGCCTTGAAATTTTTTAAAATAAATTTAATAAAATACACACAAAAAGAAAAATATATTTGTATTCTCTAGATCAAGGCAATTATGTCGGTCTATATTTTTTCCATGAAAATAATCAACCGTAAGAAATAAAGAAAAAAATTCCGTGGATAACCAGAAAGCGTACTCATCGTTGGGGGTTTCTATCCCGTATAGTAATCGAAGATTGATTGGAACTATAAATAACATTGATCACAAAAAAAAACAAAAATTTACTGGGCGGGCATTTTTACTGATTTTTAAGTGATATAATGAATTATTTATAATACTGATAAATATTTAATTTATACTAAAATAAATTTTATTTATTATTTATTTCAGAACGATCAAGCATTATCGAATAAACCTGGTTACGTCGCCTTGAGTTTGGTGTTTATTCTATTTGGTTTGGCAGTTGTTGCCGCTAGCATCAATTTACTTGTACTCCGCTTCATGACTATGTAAGTGATATCTTAAAAGGTCTAAAATCTACTTACCATGTTTATAAAGTTTATCAAATTTCATGCATTTAAATAATTATTTAAATGCATTCCATTCAAATATTATAATATGTATATATTTTTCTATAATTATTAAAATAAATTAGTATCATTAATTTTTCTACTCTAAATGCGTACTCAATGATAAATAGTCCGTTCAGCAATATGAAAAAAATTTAAATTCACGTACTAACCAAATAACTGCAGGCAAGCCGAGGACATTCGTCGCGACGAGGAGCTTCAGTCGGCTTCGCACCACGTCCTGACCCTGGACGGCGAAGTTATGGCCGTAAACGGTAAACTCCTGGCCGGTCACATGCCTATTAGCAACGACAACGACGACTGCGTCTCGGTCTGCTCGTGCACCTGCCTCGGCGCCACGAATTCAGAACTCCTGGACTCCTCGGGCTACCAGGGCTACAGGCCGCCCTCGATCACGATGACAGGCCTCAGGGTTAAACGCGCGTCCGTCTGATGGAGGGAGTTTCGCCGACGCAGCAGCCTGCGTCGTCGGCTATCGTGGGCCGACAGCCGCGAATTACTTGGCATCGATGTCTAACAAGCCTTTTTTATTACACTGTGTTGTTGTTACGGTTGTTTAGGTGCGGGTTGCGGCTGTATGTGAATATGTCGAATTCAATTTATTACCTAGTTGGGAAAGTTCTTTTGTGACAATTACATGTTTAAACCCAACAATATTTTACCTGAAAAATCTCATGATGGTTTTTTAATTTAATAAAAAAAGAATACTCTTGATTTTTTTATAATTTAACAAACTTTAAAGATTTTTTTTTAAAGAAATATAAGATGGAAACAAATTTTATTTAAAACAGTTGTTTTCTTCAAAATATATTTAATTAAAAATTTAATAAACTACTGATAAAAAAAGTTTGTTTAGAATTTTTTTTATATTTAAAAATGGAACAAAAAATAGGGTAACTTAATGTAATAGAAATTGTAGAGTAAAATACAAGCCAAAAAGCTGATGTAAAAAATGTGTACTCGAATTTATCAGATTAGATTGAGACGTGTAGAATTGTACTTGTTGTTAGTTTTTATAAGAGATGCATATTATTGTAAAGTGTTAGGTAAAATAAAAACGTAGATTGATTCATAAAAATGGCACACGAACGGTATTTAAAAAAATAGACTTCATATTTAGAGAAAGGTAGTCTAAAAAAAAAGACATAAAGTGAATTAAAGTTTGGTGAGTGATTGTTAATTTTCATTTATTGAATTTGTAGTTTTGCGCACTACATATCTTAATTAATTAAACCTTTATACAACAAAACACAAAATTGTCGAACAAGGTACAAAACAGAGCTTACTTTTTATTCTTTTATTTATTTATTTTTTATTCTTTTAATGCTTATCGCAGGGTTCTTTTGGCTTAATTAATTTTTTGTAATATTATGTTTTCAATAAGTGTCATCGCACTTTAATACTTGAAATAGCAACAACAATAGACTTAAATTTTGGTGATACTTAAAAGAAAAATGCATATAATGTTGTTTACGAATTGCGCCGGAACGGTGTAAATTGATAAAATTTGAATTAAAAAAAAAAGTTAAATTTATAATAATGCTTAACGCTCTGTCAAAATAAATCGATTAGGATCAGAAACAAAAAAATGAATGTACAAAGAAGTTTTTAGAATTAAACCTTCGTACAAGATAAAACAGTGTATGTATGTGTTATACACATTGTGTATGCATGCGTGTACCAATTAGAAAAGTTACAAATATTAGAAAAACGCACAAACGTGTTTGGGAAAATATGTAAATACGTTTGGTTAAAATAAGAAAAGTAGTGAAACTCAACACAGAATTATGTGATAGCAACTAATACGTTGAAAAATATAGTTGTTAATTTTAAAAAATATACATTAAGTAATATTTATATAAAATTAAATTTTATGTTACATTGTAAAAATTACCGTGTATTTTCAATACTGATTCAAAATTTAGGTGTTCATTTTCAAATTAATCCTCATTGTATTTATGTATGTACATACATACACATACACACAAAATTTTTTTAAATCGTAATATTTTGAATGTTATGAATAATTAATTGTTAAATAATTTTTATTGATTTTTTTTTTAATAAACTTCGAAATATTAAAATTTACAAGACAGTTTTTCATCTAACAAATATTTTAAAGGAACTTAAATTTCATTGATTTTTGTAACTACATATTTTAAATTTATGTTAAATCATTAGTTATCATAAACTAATGGATGGAAATTTTTCAAAATTATATATAATAATTAAATTATTTCAGAAAAATTTTTAAAAAATTTAATGACTGTATTATTTGTTATAAATGGAAACAATAACTGTAAAATACCATTCTTCTGCGTGATGTAACACCACGAAAAAAATGGGAAAAATTTTTTTGTCCAATTATTATTTTTTTTATATTTTTACGTTTAAAAAAAATGATAAAAAGATTTTTTTCTCAAAGTTACGTGAACTACTTTTTGGACAGTAACAAATATAACGAACAAAATGATTGGATTTATATAAATTTTATTATATACAATTCTTCAATTTCTTTGAATTCTTATTTTATGTAAATTTTACGTGATAATTCGATAATAGATTTTATCAGATGTATATACAGTATAGTTACGGAATAGAAAGACCAGCTTAATAAAATTTATGTGATAAAGTGCCAATGTTTTGAAATTTTTGCAGCTTAAAACATTTTTGAAAGCTGGATCTTTCGTTTGTTAGTAACGTGAATGTTGTACTCAACCAGTAGATAGATATAATACAATATTTGTAATTACATTTAAAAATAACTTGAAAATAAAAATAAGCGAAAGACTGATGAAAATGATAATCGCCAAAACAAAGGAGTTACTAATAAAGTTATATTTTATTAATAACAATAAAAATTTCAAACATTTTTTTTGCGATAATTTATAGAACCACAAATAAATAGTGATTAAATTTAAGTGTGATTTAGTTCAATGGAAAAAATTTAATATGTATTGATTATTAAAAATATTTATTTCACAGCTATATAAATAGATATGATAATCTTTTATTTTATTATGCTTTATTATTATTTTTTTATAGCTCAAAATTGATAAAGTAGATTTACATTTTGACCTCCAAATGATTTGATCTCAAGTAAAAAACACTCATGAATGTTGGCTATTCAAATTATTATACAACGATGTCTTTCAAAATTTATACATTAAAATTAAAAAAAAATATTTAAAAATGAAAAATAGATTGTCATTGAAATATTCATATAATATGTACTGGATTACTAAATATCCATTGAAATAAAATCTAATGTGTACATAAACAATGTGCTTAAAAATTTGCATGTATATTTTTGAATGTCGGAAATTATTGTAATCAAAAGTTGCTGCGGCAAATGAATAAATGAATATAAAAACTTTCATGTTGTTTTCTTTATTTAAATGATTATTTAATTATCTCATCTGTTTCAGATAAGCCATCCCTCGATTTTCGGAACGGTAGACAATGAGAAAATTATTAGCCGTAAATGAGCCACATGTTAGACTTTTTTATTACAAAATTAGAGAAATCTGCAAGGTATTGAAAAAAGTTCATATAAACGAGTGCTGAAGACTATTAAAATAATTCAAATAAGTTGTCAAGTACATAAACAAATGATTTCTATATAATTAAATTAAATTAATTTAATCGTTATTTTTATTACGTTTCATAATTCTCACAAGAAAATTTTGAGTCACTCCACCCCTCAGATTTAAGCTTCACTCTGATTTTTAGGTCAAAAATAGCTTTTTCGTAAGACTTATACGTGGAGGGATACGGTAATTGTATTCTTATTTCTATTTTAGGTCATGCTCATGAACTTGTAGTTCTTAGTGTAATTTAAGTGAAAGAAAAAACTCTTCAGCTGCTTTTTTGACGTTAAAATACGTCTTTAGAAATTAAAAAAATTCATTTCTAAAATATATTATTCACAAAAACTATTTCTTAATGATAAAATTTACTATGACTTGAAATAAGTTTTCATGTGATAAAAACATAAAATATAAAAGAAAAAAAAAATAGTGATTTTCTTTATTACCATAAAAGAAAAGGTATTTGAAAATAATCAGTAAAATTTCTTTTGCTAGTAAATCCATAAGAAACACTTTATTTATTAATTGATACAATATTTACATAACTTTTAATTTTAGTAAACGGTAGGATTAGCTGTTATTTTTTATTTTTTTAATAAAAAATGTTTAATAGTTGAAAATGATTAGATTTTTTTAATCGACTGGAATTGAATTTCTTACTTCTACTAAAAAATTCATGTACACTTTACGTTCATGTAAAAAATACATTACACTCTTACATTCACGCAGATAAACTATAATATGATAAGTGTAAACACAAAATGAAAAGTTACATCTTTATTTTACCGATTCAAAACTTAATGTTATTATATAAAAATTGGTTATCATTATTATCTTTGGGGGTACAAAATGGCACGGTTGACAGAGCCAGAGATTCGCAATTTGACTATTATTGACAACACTGCTAACTAGAAGTGCTTTGATTTTCAAAATATTTTTATACCCCGTCATTGATTAGCACCAAAGTGGGAACACACAACAAAAAATGCATTCAAAAATATTTATGCTTTTCGTAAGTTCTTAATCACTAAACAATTAATACCTTTTACGTTTTGTGCGGAGATTTTTTATTATCATCTAGTGAGTATTAAATACTATCAAAAATTTGTAATGTAAAGTATTTAAAATATAAATGTATACTGGTAGAAAATGATATCCAAACAGTGGATTACAAGGTACATACAGTTGCGTTTAGACTATAACAGTATTTATAGAAAAATTTGATTTAATTTTAGTACAATTAAAATCAGCTGTGTATAAAAGAGATTTTATTATATTTGCGTCACTTAAAAATTATAGAAAAACTTTTTACAAGTTTAAAAAATTGGTTCTTCAGAAACTGAAAATATTGGCTTTTCATCTCCATTATTATTAAAATGGTTATTTAGAATGAAATATTTAAAGTAAAATAGTTCATTTTATAATTTTTAGAAATGAATAGTTTTTACTGCAGTAAATTTTCAATTAAAATATTTGTAAATGCTATAAATTTATTACATACTGCTGATTGCTCTAGACTAAACATTATTAAAAAATATTTATAGCTAAATATCAATAAAAATAAAAAAAAAGAAAAAAATCAAATATAAAAAAAAATATTGAGATTGTTCATTATAGACTGCAACTTTTAAAGTCAATAGTAAGCAATTAAATTTTATCTAATTTAAGCTTTAAATTTCTGAGAATTTTTTCCCAAGAAATAGAAATTCTTGAAATCGAAAAAAGAGAATAATTATACAATCAATAATTTCACAATTAATACCCAATTCTTTAATCACGAAGGTAACATTTTTTTAATTTTTATTATTCAGTCTAAAAACATTACACGATGTTTTTTAATTTAATTACCTAGATTTTGGCAGTCTACGATTGTAGCAAACTCGTTTTATGGCACCTGCTTACTTTAATCACAAATTCGTTTTCTTAGCCAAATTTTTTCTTTCCTTATTAAAAACTGTAACATAAAAAAAAAAATATGATATGATTGATGCTAATAATTAATTACTACATAATACACTTTATTCAAAGAAAAAAAATAAATTTTCATTTTAATTAAAATCAACAAACCTTTTGTAACTGACTGTACTTATACTGTAATGTTCTTATTTTGCAGTTTTGTTCACGCATCCGCAATTCAATATTGAAGAAATTATCTTCTCTACTTAAAGTTCTTTTTCTTAATTCTCTACAGAAACTGCATCTTTGGTAACCTCTTGGTCTTTTGTACTCATCATCAAAGGTAATAAATCCTAGACATCTTTTGGAGTAACTACAATTAAAATAAGTTTTGAGTAAATTACAAGAGCATAAATTTTTTAGTTTGTTTGCATAGATTTTGATTTTTGGTTTAATTTTTCTCTTTTGCTGTAATTTTACACAAGTTATGATAATGGACAAGATAAACTTTAAGAACTTTAAGTAAATATTAATCTTTAATGTAATTGTAGTTTTTAGTAAATGAAAGTGTGGCTTTTAAAAAATTTTAATACAAAGTTTCATATTGAAAAATTATTAATTTAATATGTAAATCTATACCACGAAAGCTAAATCGATTTTTGCGTCGGAATATCTTAAAACAGCCAAGATTTAGACAATCAAGCAACAATAAAAAATTGCACTCTCGTTAAACGAGCTAGACAACGAGTTAACTCAAAAAAATTGTCCACCAGTGCACAAAAGAATAAATTAATAAATAACCAAAAAAATTGATAAATAAAAAAGATCATAATTACATGTTTCTAACTCCAGTTCCATCACAACATTTAGTCTTCTCTAATTTTTTTAAATATTCAGAAAACTCAGAGCTTGATTTGAATTTGAAGTCTGATTCTTTACTGACTTTTCTATCAAATGGAGATGTCTGAAAATTTTATTTCATTAATTACATTAATACCACAAAAAATAGTATATTTCATATCTTCAGGCTGGAATTGTAAAGAACAAACAAAAAATTTATGATAAATGAGTACAGCTAAACAAAAATATTTTTAAGAAAAATACAACAATTGTTTAATAGTCATATTAACTAATTTATAAGTACAAAATTTTTAAAATATAAAAATTTATTTTAGTGTTAAAGAAATATATAGACTTAGTAAAAATTTCAACTTATTTAATGATTAACACTTTATAGATTAGAAGAGAATGCATGTAATTTAATTCATACCTTTACTTTCATGTCAGAGTCTACAGTACAATATAAATGTATTGTTAATTTTATAGGATGGACATAAGTGAATGTTACAGTTGTATAATCTTTGTTGAAGGTATAAGCCCAAGAACTTGATATATTTAATCTTTTATTTTGTACATCATTTTTGAATTGAGAAAAATCATAAGATAAATCCTCTGTAACTTCATTATAATGAGTTAATTGATCTAAGTCCATTTTTTCATTCAAAATACTTTTCTGTTTTGGAAACTTTACCTAAAATGAGTTACACTATTGAATAAATATTGTAAAAATATTTTTATACTGAGAATATAGCTGACCATTTCTTTATCATAATTTGGAATATCTCCTGTCAAGATATAATCATCCTGGTTTACTGAATCAAAACTATTCTGATATTTTTTTTTATGTGTATCACGTTGATACTTTACATTAGGAATACTATTTTCTGATGTTTCACATGCTTCTTGAACAATTGAATTTAAACTATAGTTTGACTTTTTGTCTGGTTTGTTCTAAAAATGAAATTTACAATGAAATAAGTCAAAAAATTTTAAACTATCAGCACAAGTAAAATTTTTTTTACTCACAGTTATAAGATTATTTTCTGACTCGGGTAATGTTAATTTATCAGTTTCTACTTGCACTTCATCCATATCATTCATTTGAAACTAAGAATAAAAAAAAAAGAGTATATTATATATTTATAATCGCATTTGAATAATTCTTAAATTTTTAAAAATAATCATACTAAATCTTTTATGCTATAGATTTCAACATCTGGGTCCAAACTAAGATTCAAACCATTCAAATTATTTTGAAACATTTCAGGTTGATTAGTTAAATCTACTATTACTGTGTCTTTTTGATTACTTAGCTACAAAAAAAGTTTTATTGAAAAAGCTGTTAATCATTAAATTCTTAATAAAATATAAATGAAATTATATATAATTGTATAAGATTACCAAATTCAATCCATTTTCTAGATTTTTAGGTAATTTAGTCATAAATTCATCTTGTATTACTATGATTGGATTACTTTGATTATCATCATCTTCATAATCATCATCGTCTTCATGAATTGAATTGTAATCCTACACAAAAAAAATTTTTGAAAAACTCTTTACTGAATTAATACAAAACTCATGAGTTTATTTGATTATCTTACTATTATTAAAATAGTTTTACAATATATATTTAATATAATTAATACAAATTTTACCACAATTGCATCTGTCAATGACTTTTCATCATTTGATAAAATAGGAATAGCTCCTTTGCGAAGTAAAAATCTTTGTCTGTGCATGCGATGAATTGTTCCATCCTTCAAAATAGTGTCATCAAACCTAACTATGTCTGATTCTTTAAAATGAACTTCACATATTTTAGGTTTGACAACAACCTCATGTTCATTATTATAAATGATCTTTTTCCATTTTTTTTGTAACTCCTCATTCTGCAATAAAATTTATTAATTTTTAAGTGACTCAAGATATTATGAATGATGTACATAGTACAATTAGAAAAATAACTGATCATTGGTGTTAAAACCTATGTATAGTATACCTTAGGAAAAGTAAAAAAAGATTTTACGCGTTTTCCAGCAGCTTTCGTCTTATTAATTTCTTTAAAAGAACCACTCTCACAACCAGTAACACAGCACCGAGGCATTTTCCGAAACTGTAGTTTAACAAATATTATGAACAAGAACTATTTTAAAAGAAAAAAAATCAGACGAAATAAGTAGGTATTTCTAATGTTAGCTCTAAACGCTTTTCCAATTAGCGGCTCGGCGGCACAGCCCTCTCCGCCCACACACAGGAAACGTTGTTTACAATTGCACCATATAGGCACACTCACTCACACTGCACGTCCACAATAGACCAGCAGTGCCGCACTCGCCGTAGCAGCCCGACTGAAGTTTACCAGGGCTCGCTGAGCCGACTCCTCCCACGCCTTTAAAAGCGCATTTTCATTTATAGCGCGAGTGAGTAACCGCGTATTTTGAAAGTTTGTACTCCAAACAAACAGTTACCTAATTCATAATTGTTCGTATCTATGTTTTACAATTGAGTATTTGAATAAAACAAATAAATAATCTGAAACGTAATATTTTATTCAAAGACTTTTTTTACACAATTTTATTGTATACAAAACCTTTATTTTAAAATTATGTACTGAATAAAATCCATGAAGGAATAAAATGTTTGAAATTTAAAATAATTAATGAAATATTTATAAAAATTATATGAAATATTTTTATAATAACATCCATGTGAAGAGTGAAGACTTAATTATTAAGTGCCTTAAGCCTCTTAAGAGGCTGTCAGACTATGACCAGAAAAACATTGGAAAGAAAAATTTAAACATTTTTTTATTTGCCCTCCACTGATTGACATAAAGATTTTATGTTATTTGTACTTATCAATATTTTTCATATCAAAGCTTTCGAATCTTTGCAAACGCGCCTTATTATTCTTATTATTGTTTTGGAACCGGCGATAAGTTTCAGGTTATAAAACGTGTTCCACAGAGTACAGCAGAGTACAGAGCGACCACTTATTCAAGTCGCAATCATTAATTTTACGATAATTGTAATTGGTTTTATTCTCAAGTTTTTGCAAAAAATAATTTTTTCAACTTAACGTTAATTAGAACGGTATTTGCATTTTCAACATTCAAATATTAATGTAGTTACATAGGAACAGAAATTATTTATTCAGATAAAGTATCGAAAATGTTACTCCGTATTTGTAAACTTTGCTATCAAAAGTTTGACAAATCAGTTTTTCAAGTAAGAAGATTCTCTGCGAAGTACTATGTATGAATATTTTTATTTTAATTTTTTTTAATTTTGATACCTTGTTAATTGTTTTTTTTTACTTTGTAGAATGATGATAGATTTAAATATGCTTCTGAAGTAGATGATGATGATAATGATGATGAACATAATCAGACTGTGTATGAAGATATTCAAATAGATACAGAAAACATAAAAGAACCAAAAAAAAAGTGTATAATAAAATGTAAAAGGTCTCAATTTGATTTTTATCAAGATCAAGTTTATCCTAAATTTGAAGCCATACCTTTGGCTTCAAGAGGATGGCATCATAGATTATCCAAAGGAGATTATTTTACAATATTTCCATTGGAAAAAGTATGTATTTTTTTGTATTCTGCTTAATTCAATTAAAGTTTTCAATTATTTTGGTTATTTAATCAACTATCAAAGGTTACTTTTTGAACATTCAAATTGAATGAAAAAATTCTTCACAGATGGCTAAAGAAGAAATTGATGAAGATTCAAGTTTCAGAGATATTAGTTTGGATAACCGTTTAGTAGAAAATTTGGAAGCTGATAAAAAGATTCATCCCACTGTAATTCAAAAATTAGGAATTCCCAAAGTATTAAAAGGTGAAAATATTATAATTACTGCAGAAACAGGCTGCGGTAAGACTTTAGCTTTCTTAGTTCCAATTTTACAGCAGATACTCCATTGGAAACTGTTAAAAGAGAGAGGTTGCAATAAACCATTGGGACTTATTTTAACACCAAGTCGAGAATTAACAATTCAAATTTCTGTAAGTGGAAAATAATAATCTCTTTAAAAAAGCTCTTTACATTTTCACCACATTTTTTTTTTTTCAATTTAAATACAGCAACAAGCTAAAAAATTAACTAAAGATCTGGGTATAAATATTGTTACACTCACTAGTGGTAGAACAAAAAAACTTATTATGAATCCTCGCGTAAGCGAAGTCGATCTTGTGATATCAACTTTAGGAGTTATGAGAAAGTTATCACATGCAAAGATTTACAAACTGGATCAAGTAAGGCATGTTATTTTGGATGAAGCAGACACCTTATTAGACGTCACTTTTAAAGAAGAACTTTGTGGGATTCTAAAAAATATTCCCGTAAGAAAGTTTTTTCTTTTGTAAAGTTTAAATTTATAACTTTCACTCTTTCCGAATATATGTAAACTTATGATCTACTGAATGTATTAAAAATACATTAGCAGTACAGAAAAAACTGAAACTGAAGAGCCATTTAAAATTTTAATTGATATTTCAAAAGGTTTTTAGAAAGAATTAAAATTTGTTTTCTAATTTTTTAAATCAAATGTATCAAATGTGTTTTTTTTTTTTTTTTCATAAATATCTTGAAACTTAGTATATTTATTTGGGACCAAATTTTATATTGAAAAAGTTTTTTAGAATATTTTTCTATTTTTTTTTGGTAAATCATTCAATTATAGATTTGATTTTTGTTGATTAAAAATAAGATTATCAGTTGGAAAAAATAAAAAAATCCTGAATTACTAAATTAAAACAATGAAATAAATTCTTTGAGTTGTGTATTTCTTGATGCGAGTTCACTAGCAAAATTAAATTTAAACTGCTGAATTTGTAATGGAGGAAAAAAAAAAAGTTGAAAATAAAATTTTACCATCAGTAAATTATATTTTGAAGAGGCTAAAATAATTAGTTAATGCTTCATTAAAAATTGATATAAATTGATCAAAATTGTATTTTTACAGATTGGTGCTGGAAGAGATCCAGACTTAAAATATCCAAATAATGCCCAGATCACTTTAAACTCTGCTACTATCCCACAAGATGTCTCTAAAGTATTGTTTGACATAGTTGATGTGAGTACTTAAATCAAATATGAAATAATTGCAAGTTATTGTGTGAATGAAAAGTTAAATTTTTTTTTTAGGGAGATTCTTTTCAACTGGTAACAACAGGAAACGAACATCAAGTAAAAGTTCCCCAAAAATTCATGAGACTCACTGGACCTCAAAAATCAGAAGAATTACTTAAAATCGTAAAATCTAAAATCAAAAGTAAAACTCCAATTATAGTATTTTGTAATACAACAGCCGCATGCGAGTTTATTGCATTTTTTCTAAAACAATTTAACATTGACTGCATCAAGTTACATAAAAAAGTACCAAAGGAGATCAGAAAAAAACAATTCAACGCATTTCAAAACGGAACTTGTAATGTTTTAGTTACAACTGATGCAGGAGCCAGAGGACTTGATACTATAGTAGCTAAAAATGTAATTAATTATGATTTTCCTTTGATTACATCAGAATATATTCATAGGTAAGATAAAAGGTATTTTAATTATTTTAACACTTTGGAATTTTTTACATTAAGGTAAATTAAAATTTTTAGATGTGGAAGAACTGGAAGAATTGGAAGCCCAAAAGATTGCAGGGTAATTAATTTTATTAGCAGACCAATGGAAATTATACTAACAAGTAAAATAGAATTTGCTGTAAGAAAGAATAATCCAATTCCTATGGTAGATTTAATACATAAAGATGATGAAGAAGACCAATTCTTAAATCAAGAATCAAGTAATGAACAATATGAATTAGATGGTGTACCTTTGAGTCCTGGAGATGCTGACCCACCGTTTAGGGTTTTACAATAAGAGTTGAAAAAACAGTTTTGACTACCATTTGTATATACAAGTAATATTACTTATTTATTATGTACATTGAAGATTTTATATAAAATGAATCGTTGAAAATTAAAACGGAAACCTTTTTTCATTTTAACTCTTTAACAAATATGAAATCCTCAGTTCAATTTTTATTAAGCATCAATTTTAAAAAAATTATTTAAAAAATCTAAGCTTAATTTTATGAATAAGATAGTAATTCCCTAGAAACTTTTTTTTACTCCAGATAAGTAAGAATTCAATAAGTCTCCTAGTAACGCGTATTTTTCTCCAATAATCCTGAGCTACGGATGCTGAATGCATGAGAATCTTATTATAATGTTATCAACTGACAACTGTACAATAAAGTCTATTGGTTTTCAGCTCACTAGCTGGCTCGCTTAGTATAAATTTTCCTTTCAAGTCAGTAGTACTTATAACATCATTCAGTAATAGCCCCTCGAATTTTATTGATTCCGATTCAAATGATGCAATAATTATTAAAGAAAAATAAATAAATCTCGGTTTTTTAGTTACATAATACACATCCACATTTTTTTTTAAATATTTAATAATTTATTTTGGAAGCCGGAACCACAAGCCGTAAAATAACTTACGATGTCGGTTTTACTTCCCCATTCATCAAAGTTAGTTTGAAATTTTTTAAATTTCTGTTTTATTCTATGAAACAATTTTTTAATTTTATGAACGACTATAGTTAAGATAAGAATTATTACTTTTGTATTCTCATTTCTTAATCAATCTACCCTGGTCTCAATTATTTTCATTTTTTTATAATAATTTTAATTCCATATTAAGAAGCTTTTTTCTAAATAACTAATAAAAAAATTATTTTTTCTTTTGAATAAATGAAGAACTAAATTATTTGGTTAGTTTTAATTTATTTTAATTATAATACGGTTCATCATAGTTTATAAATAAAACGCTCAAGCTAAATTTCAAAGAGGTACAAAAAATTAGTAGGAAGAGAAAAGTGAGCACGGATTTTTTCAAGTTGTTTTGAGAATGAGAACCCCACAAAAGTTGTTAATAAAATTACCCGTACATTTTTTATAATTATTTTTTATCATAACTTAAAATCACGCATTAGGATGGTTCAAATTCGCAGTTTTTTAACAAAAACTTATGAAATATATCGTGTAGAAATTCAAGTTGAGGTGTTTACAGTTTTTAATTTAAATGTTTTCAAGCTTATTATCATTTATTTAATCACAATCTTTTTCATTTATAATTAATAAAAATTTATTTCACTGACAGAAACTGATTCATGATAAGCTAACTATTTTGAATTTGTAAACAAAAATTTATTTTTTCAGTTTAGAGTTACTAACTGAAGATCCCGCTGATTTTTCAGATCAACAAAATCATTAAATAAAAACCATAATTTAAAAAAAAAAAAAAGGCAAATTATTCTTAAGGTTTGATCACATGTTCATTTAACGCAATATCAGTATGTCTCATCGGTAATTTATTGCCCTATAAATTCCCAATCTGGTCGCTGGCTTATTTTTCACCGCTAATGGGTAAACGGAGTACACAACTTTTCATCGTAGTTTCATCCTCGAGTGGTCAAGAAAACGACGTAATAATCAAGTTTTCAATAAAGTCACTCTACATGATCAATAAAAAGATCAAGAACCTGTATGCAGCTGTACTGTATCTGAGATAAAAAAAAACATAAAACGTCATGTGAATCCGTTAGTCCTACCGTGTTATCATTTGGACCGGTTACTACCTACTTTTATGAAACATTAAAAAAAAAACGACGATGATGAAATGATATTCCTCGTTTCAATTTAGAGTTCATCAGTTCTTGGTTTTCTTTTAAACTGTCATTTTTTTTTTTTTTTTTTTAAGTTTCTAAATTCATGTTTATTTAAAAATATTTATTAAAAGTCAAAAAATTTTAAAAATTACATTGGACCTCATTTGGACTATAAGGTACATTTAAAATCTTCACATTGGAATTCATCAGGTAGCCGCATAAGAAGTTCAGATGCATGTTCACAAATTGATAAGCTTGAGAAATTGACTGTTGCATGACAGCACGAGGTGAAAATTTAACAAAATCAAAGACAAAAATTAGTACTTCTTTCTAAACCTTTGAGTACAATCAAAATCCAACTATTTCATTACAAAATTATGCGTAAGGTCAGACATATGATTATTCCGCCCTAGTGGGAGACCGAAGTGAAAACATCGTTATTAATGTAAAGCACAGAATAAAATGAAATCTCGAAGTTTGATCAGCCCTTCTCGTATATCAAACGTCACTAAAAATAAATAAAGGCAAGACTCGCGTAAGATTCCAAAGTCTTTCGTCGTTGGCATTCGTCAGTAACGTAATCCCCCGGACGGCTGCAGGCAACCTTCATCCGTGTATTTAGTTTTCTTTTTTGTCGCGTACATGCATGCACGTAACTGCAGAAGAGGAAGATGAAAAAAAAAAAGAAGTCTTCAAGTCTGTGGCAGAATGTAAACCCGGGATCTTAGCATCCACGAGGTAATAATAACGCGTACGAGGCATACGCGTAGTCCGTACCTAAGTATATCGTAAACGAAAAACGGTACAAAACCCGAGGTGCATCGAGCTGAGTACGGATGTAAGAGCATAACGCACGCGTTGCCGAGGTAATTACTACCTAATTAGGCTGACTAGTTTGCGTGACACGTGGGACAGAGAAGTGAAAAATTCTTTTCCTCTCTCTTTCTCTCTCCCCTTGGTTTTTTTTTTTCTAAATCTTTCTGTCTATCTGATTTTTTTTTCTTCTACCATGAGAATTTCATATTTTATGGCCTCTCGTGTTTCTGATATTACATGTTAGATAATTCTACGGTTGGTAACAAATTTTTTTTAATTGCGAGCGCAGGTGGTGGTGATTAAAAAAAATATTTCTTAGAAATCGTGTCTCTGCTGACTTTTCACCAGTTTCTTTCAATGGTGAGCGAGATGAAAAGCAAAAGTTCACTTTTACACGGAGGGAACAAATACAGAAATTGAGAAACTTCTGTGCTCCAAAAGCACGTAAATTTTCGCCACGATAAAATTTTGCTTTACGCAGAAAAAATCGCTACTGTAGCCGAACCAACCATGGTGTGACCAGAGTGATTTTGATGGGCTTTCCTGCAGTAGCACTTAGGATTTTTTCTGCGTAAGGCTAACACCATTTTTTTTGTGTATCATGATACAGAATTCTTTCGTGTTAGCTTACCACAGTAAATTTCTGCATTTGTTCCCTCCGTGTAGTTTTTTATAATTCCTTGA
This sequence comes from Encarsia formosa, assembly GCA_038277355.1. Taxonomy (NCBI): domain Eukaryota; kingdom Metazoa; phylum Arthropoda; class Insecta; order Hymenoptera; family Aphelinidae; genus Encarsia; species Encarsia formosa. Next base: position 10,061,319 of record CM076188.1, read on the forward strand.
CATAAACAAATAAGAATTTCTAGCCCGAAGGGGAGAACTTAAGAGCTTAAGCCCCAGTTAAATCGTTACCTACTGTACACTGAAAAATTTGTCTCATGCAGTTTCACAGGTAGATGGTGCGTTAGCTCTATCTCTTTCACTCCCATTACGGTAGACTTAAACGGACACGTAAAGACAAATTTCTCAGTCTAGACTCAACTACCTGATTTAAGCCTAGTGCAAAGGTTTCGTCCGACTCTCGAGGACCTTATAGTATAGACTCTTCTGCACAGTAGTATCCATTCTGAACAGACCATTTAGACTGAAATTCTATCGCCTGATTATTACGTTTGAAAAAAAAGCAAGATCATGAGCTCAATGAAGACCGTGTGCATAAATCTGCGTCAAATGAGGGCATGTCTGAGTTGCTCCCTGATCAAAAACGCTGATCAATTCGAGGTAGATGGCTGCGAAAATTGCGATTCCTTTTTGAATTTCAAAGGTAACCGAGACAATATTGAAGAGTGTACAAGTGTAAACTTTGAAGGGATGATAGCAGCTATGGACCCTGAAAACAGTTGGGTCTGCAAATGGCAAAGGACCAAAACATTGGTCAAAGGTATATACGCCATTTCGGTCTCAGGAAAGCTCCCACCTAACGTCGTCAGAGAAATGAAGAGTAGAAATATACCCTACGTGTCACGTGACAGAAGCAACCAATAGTTATGCACCCGCCACGAAAATGAGAACAGATACGGACGCCCTCATTAGAGGGAGCCGGACACGCCGCTCAGTCAAGTAGTAATGCCAAAGTGCAGTTTCCGACTGGGCGGAGGTCAAGGAGACGGGTGTTTAGTGGGTATCAAGATCGGAGTCCCACACACCGGGTGTCATTGACACCTGATGGTGCGTAAGTGCATTCACCAACTCCATAGAAAAAAAAAAAAAAAAAAAAAAAAAAATTAATAATAATAATAATTATGATGTTCAAACAGTGATTATCAAAACTTTTTAGTAATGAGATAATAAGCTAAGAATGAGGATTATTAACAAAGTTTGTTAATTTTAAGCATCGCTGTTGTAATGAGATTCGAATACACACTCTAATCAATAATAGATATCTACAATCGATTTTTTTTTATAAATAGTATCCGTGGCCCTTAAAGAGCGGTATGAATACTCTTCAAAGTTTCACCAGCTGATTTTTAAAGAAGATTGCTTGGTGAATACGTACAAAAAAATGGTTGTAACAAAATGTTACGCCACTTATGAATGAAGTAGCTAAAAATTACCTAACATTCATCAAAAACTGATTGCTGCAAACAAAAGTTTGTTCATGTCACTTAAGTTTTCAAAAGTCACTTTTGTACCACCGTTAAAACATTAAAAATACTTCTGAGACGGATAGAAAAATTTCCAAAAATATTAGGAGCGATGCTTATCACCGGCAGTGAAAGCAGAGCATGAGTGATCAAACAATAGGCCTTTTTACGACTCACCGAAGCACAACCCCGCGCGTGCACACCACTGCGGGTAAAAAAAGGGAAAAGTTTAATGCATACAGTGACCGCGGTAGTTTAATATTTGACAAAGCGTCACACTCTGTTTGCCCCTAACTTTCCCCGAACCTACCCATAACACCCCATTGTCCTTTCGTTTTTTTCTTTAATTTCTTTCCATCGAGCCTCGAATAATTTTTCCTCGATTGGTTTTTACGGACCCTGCACCCTTACCGCCGCGCCCAACTTTTCCCCGGTTCGGCTTCATCGAGTAACCGAAGCGAACAAATAGTCAGTTTTTTAAGTGCTTCATGACGAATAAGTGCTATTAAAAATTCTATCGGATAAATTATAACGGTTACTTTACTGATGAGTTGATCAATTAATAGATAACTCGATTACCATAAAAGCTCCAAATCAACTAAACCTTTCTAAACAACATCATTAGTTTTTTATGTTTTTTTTTTTTTTTTTTTTTTTTTTTTTCATTTCAAATTTGAATTAGATTTTAAGTGGATTTTTTGCAAGTAAGTTTGATTTTTAGTAACAAGAAACGCTGCATACAGGTAAAGTGTATTGTCATAATTACATGTGGTTGCAGGTTTAATAAAAATTAAAGATAAATCAGCGTTTTACTGTTTTTGAAACTATTAAGTGGATTTTTTCTCATTTTTACCAACTGAATATTTGTTTTCTTTTTTTTCGAATATTTTTACTTATATTATCAATGTACGTAAAGGAAAAATCCAACTTAGATTTTTAAATAATTTTTATAAAATAAAAATTACTTTTTTAATTAAAAAAAAAAAAAAAGGATATTGATCCATTAAAACTGTACAATGCTTCATTATTTTTGTTTTGCATCAAAAAATGCTCACAAACTCCTCTCCGGTACATAAAACTTCAAGCATGACCGTAGTAAAAAATTAAGGTGTAGTACAAAATTAAGTTCAGGAGCCTTATAACTAAAACGATCCTTCTTTTCAGTTCAGGAAGGGAAACCATCTGAGCAACGCTAACAACAGCAATTGAAAATATTCCCTGTACTTTCAGCTATAGCTCATAAAAATCTGAAAGTATTATTTTTTAATTACCTTCAGAAATCAATTTAAAATAATTTCGAAATAATAAGTTCAAAAACTTTCCCAAGCGAAGATTTTGTGCGGGCCGAAGGGGATACCGAGGGAATTTGAATTTATCGTGGGTGAGAAGAGCCACTCGAAGATACCACACGCGACGATACTCGACAACTACCGTCCTGAAGACCTGAGTCTGGGTTCCAGACCCGCATGATGCGTACGTAGTCGTTGTCGAGACACACTGCACCAACATACTTACCCGACTTTATGCGTGAGCACACGCGCGCATATTTAATGCTTTTACGGAGGATGATACTTTGAAAATTCAGGGATTATTTCGAAGCGACCCGATACTTTCAAATCGCCGGATGTTGCGATCCCCATTTTTGTTATGAAAAGGGGTTCGCTGCGGCAGCTGTATCGATCTCGATCGTAAACACAGTGTCTTTGGTTCACCGGCCCAGAGATTTTTTTGACAATACATTTGTTTATTTATGCATGTATATTTATTTATTTTTAACCAGATGAGAAATTGTTTGTAGTGACAAATTTGATTTTGTCCGAACAATGTTACTGAATGAAGTTCCACTCGTTTAACTCTCAAGTCAGCTAGTTTTTAAAAACTCGATGGTTAAGGAAAATTTAGTCTGTTAAACAAAAAGAGGCACACTAAAAGTTAAAAAGAGCCTGCATAATTACGAAACATTGAATTTTATGATCGATGCACACGAGATCACTGATAAAAACGGAACAATGCTGCTCACGAACAATCAGAGTTTCTGCATATTTTAAAACTGTAAAAACGCTGCATCGATATGCTCAGGTGAGTCTGAGTTGCGGAAGAGGATGATGAATGTTTAAAATTACAGGAAGACGCTCAAAATGAAAAAAAAAAAAAAAGAAAAAAACTATCGTCCTCTGGACTCTTGTGCTTATTAAGATGCGCTCACACTCTTATGCTTTGTGTAGAAACGGTGGAAGACGGTTTAATTTTTTTTTTTTTTTAAATTCGCCAACACTTACCTTATTCAGAAGATATAAATCTTAATGATTTTTAAAGAGAAAATTCGTACATGCACGTGTACGAAAAGTCTACGACTCATCGTGGTTGTAAACGCGCTTTATATTCATGCAAGTTTCGACTGTTGTCCATTAAAATTTACTTATCTTTTTGAAAAATCTTTCACCCTTTTAAATAACCAAAAATTCATCAGTGTTAAAATTAAATTCTTTTGGTAATAATCAAAAGTTTTAAAATACTTGTGTGCCTAATAACATATACCACTTTATTTTAATGAAAAAAATTTTTAGTTAGTTGGTACAACTTATTAAAAAGTATATAATTATTACAGAATTTTATTCTTTTTCCATTAAATTATAACTATTTTAGTAAAAATTAATCCAGGGCCTGACATGGACCAATAGATCTAAATAAAAGTTATAGCTGACTAGGAGGTGCCATATTGGGTGCACTAATTTTTGCTATCTCAAAAAAATTCGTTTTAATAAACTCAATGGTACTTTAGCATTATTTGAAAGCTCTTGGATCAGGCTTTAAAATGAGACCTTGAGCTACAGCATCCATTCTCGCTTAGCATGGCAATCCTCAGGCACATACCTTATTATTTATAATTTAGTACGATCAGTTTTCAGTAAACTACAACAACTATTATATTTTTTCCTCTGCACAAACAACGACAAAAACTGCAAATAAAAATAAGGAAATTAATTTTATCAAACTTATGACTCTCAATAACGATTGATTCAAACTAAAAATAATTTCGGTTGACAGCGCCGCGAATGAGCGCCGGGTGAACTGCAACCAGGCGCGCGCGAAGTTCATCGTTAGTGAAAAATTTTGCTCACTTAATCTGCAGATAAACTCCCCTACAAACATGTAATTACTCTTCAACCAATATTGATTCTTGGAAGAATCATGTTAATTTTATCATGCAAATTTTCTCTTCTTCCAATTATCAGTGACGTTCACAGAACACAACAGCACATTGTAAAATGTTACAGGCCCTTTAACAAAGTCAACAAAGAGCTTAGCTGTTTTATTGTTAAATCGTGCAAAGTGGCCATTCATAAACTGCGCACTTCTGAAATCTGAATGAAACCACGTAAACAGTGGAACAAGCGAATGCAAGACGGGTAGTTACCGGTAGGTACCCCACCCACAAGCGAAACAACATAATCAACACGTTTCTATTTGAATTAGCGAAAATTGTCAGACGATTACTCGAAAAACCGAGAACGATCATCATCGGCATAACACTCCTGCAGCGTGCATCGTTCGCTCCTCTCCCGCGGCGGTGCATCGGTAGCGTTGGTGGGGGTAGCGCGTGGGCATCGGTTTGTTACTGCGGCTCGTCGTGCACGGCAGTCAGTCGTTCTCCGGAGCGCAACCTGCTAGCGTCGACTCCGCGCGCCGCGTCCTTCGTTGGAAGTTCACTCTCTCTCCTCCCCCACCACCAGCGAGCCGATCCTCAGGTGGCTGCAGCGTCTCCTTTATCTCGTGGTGTGTGCCCGTAGTGCCGTGAGTTTTTTTTTTTTTTTTTTTATTTCGTCCTCTTCGTCCTCGGCTCTTCTTGGTTCTTGCGGGGCTGAAGAGTGGAGAACGCGATAACCTAACCTCCAAAAGCCGAGGCGTCGCTAATCGGCTCCGAATTGTTGTTGTGTGTACAGTTTGTGCTGGTACCCCGACCGATAAATTGTGTGATTTTTCAAGATTGTCGAAGGACAGGGCGTAAGCGCGACGTCACTGCAGGTGTAAACAAAGAAAACCAGTGCTCGGGTTTGTTTGTTACGTGATTTCAAAATAAAATCGTTCGCTATGCGAAAATCGTGAAGAAGAACTAGTGCGCCGCTCTCATTCATGTACCTAGTGCCCGGTGTTTCATCGCATCCGGCCGCAGCAGCAACAGCATTGGTAGTGCCCGAGATATTAAAATTCCGAAAAACCGAGGCTAATCGTCAACAGTGGAGAGGAAGCGGGAAAGCGGCGTGCCGCTCTTCTGTGTGCCGAGGCAGAGGCGCTCGTCGCAACCGGAAAACGTAAGTTTTTATTTATATCTTTTAAAAAAAATATAATATATTAAGTCACGCATTCCAGCGAGCATTCCAGTGCCTTTTGTTGGCCGGTTTTTATTCGCACTGCCGTAGTGACTTCGCGTGCTGCATGATTTCGCCCCCCACGCGTACACATGCGGCCTGCACGCAGGGGAAATTCGTGGAACGGAAGGGACTCGTTTTTCACTCATGGGTTTCCTTTTTTTTTTGTGTATTTATTTAGTAAACGCATTCTTTTTTACGGCCAGAAGAATTCCCGGAGTCGTTGGCTCGGTCGTTGGGCAAGGCTAGAAAAAAAATGACTTTAACATGTTCTATTAGTTTTTATTTAGTTTTTATTTGTACAAAAAAAGTTTTTGTATACAAAATCACCTGTTTAGCCACGTCCTTTTATTTTAATTGTTGGAAGTGTAGACATCTTGTTTCGATTAAGAACTGAGTTTACGTGGTGTGAGGCACGAAGGTACACTAAGATCCTCGCTAAGATCGGATTGAGTCTCACTGATAATTCAAAAATTAAAAATTATAATGACACGAAGAGAGGATAGATCGGAGAGTCGCGATAAGATTGTGGGATCTTTTTTTTTTACCTTTTGTCACGCACCTAAGTTTCGACTTCGTACTGCGTTCGTTCGGTACAGATAATAGAAGAGAAGGGCCTCGCAAGAAATACTGTTTTTTGTTGCTTTCTAATTTTCCTTGCTTTACCCAGAACGATTTTTTTTAAACAGTTTTTATATACGCGAGCAGTGAGCCATGAACCTTGAGTTTCTTGATTACGCGTGCTTGTCGATGGGATTTGCCGATCGGTAAATTCGTATTTAGTTTGGAGGTGAATTTTTTACGACTCGCGGTGGAGTTTCACGTTTAAATAACATTGTTACAAAAGCTTTTTTTTTTACAAATCGATTCTTTTTTTTTTGTTAGTCAATGCAAGGGATTACTCCGAGGGTTACTCTGTAGTGTGATTTAGAGAGTGGATAAAATTTAGGAATTATTATTGTTTGGACCGCACTTCCTTTGTTTATTGCCTTATGTTTATGCGGGGGTATGTATTTTTAGATTTTGTTGCAGGAAACCGCTGTAGATGTCTGTGGGTATAGACTGCCCGGGAAAAAGAATGTAAAACTCAATATTTTTTTTTTACCAACCCTATGATTCAAATAAATTTTCAATTTTATCAAAATGCTAAGCTTAATCTACCTCGTATAACAAATTAAACACTCGATCAAATATGAGGGGAAATAATTACAGACAACTTTTTAAAACCAATGTTAAATAGCGTCATTAGGAATTTTTCTAAACTTGCAAATTTTTCAAAGAAAAAAAAATTTCTTGCTAAATAAGAAAAATAACTGTGGCAAATACCTACGACACGATTACAAGCTTCTACGCGGAGTTGAATGAAAAATTAATTACTATTATTAGCTCAATCTACATAATTTAAATTTAATTGATAACGTATTAAAAGCTTATTTTATCATTTTTTCTTAATATATCTCTCTCTCCTATAAATTAAAAATGTAAAAAAATGAAATAAAAAAAAATAAAGTTGTTGTACACTCTGATCTAATGCATATTAAACGAAGTCGAGCAGTCCCAAGCTTTCACAAGAAAAAATAATAATTCATAGCCTTGTGGTACAGCTGTAATTAGTTTTTCAACGCTTTCTTAATATTTAAAACGCTCATGAATTGAATGGAGTTAAAAAATTATCCTCGCTACCTACCTTGCCCGCGAGAATACGGGTGTTAATTGGTGGTCGATTGGTGGTGGACGAATATTTATTTAGTGTACACTCGAAGTTTCTTCAATGGTAGCCGATTTTGCATAATAAAAATTTCTCTCTCTCGCTCTTTTTCTGCGTCAAAGACTCGATCAAATATTTACTCTTCTTCGTTAGAAGCTCTTTTTCAACACTTTTCATCCTAAACATTCTCATTCTTCTGATTTGTTTACTCGAGAGGGAAAAAGTTTTTTTCGAAAATGTCCCGATGAAATTTCAATGACCCACGTCAATGAAACCCCGCCCGGCCGCATTCCGGTGTTATCCCCCTCAATAATTACTTTCGCTATTATCAATCGAAATCTTTTTTTTTCGCATCGTGGTGCAAAGGACGCTGCGTAACAATTGCACCGTGAAAAAAAAAAAAAAAAAAACAAAAAAACAAGAGGCATGACGCAACGGACGAGAAAATTTATTCCGACACGCATCCTTTTTTTCGCTCGTTCTAGTTTCGTAAAAATCGTTTGAAAAACCTGTTTGAAGTTCAAGTGACAATATTGATGCGACGCGGGGTTAAATATTATCGTCGTGAATTAAAACATCTCCGGAGCTTTCTTCGTGAATTAATTGATAATCGGTGTACGAGGTCAACCGAGTACCGGGTGCAAGACTCGGGTCGTGGTAATTTATTGTAAAATTAATTACACTCGCGTCTTATCAGCCGCGGCGATAAGAGCTCACGACAATGTTATCGTTCATGCGCAATGAATTAATTCGTCGATATATGAATGAACGATTTTTCTTCTTCTTCAGACAAATGCAGGAAATCATTATTCTCCGCCGATTAAAGAACGAAATATAAAAATAAGTACGAGGCAGCGAGTTGTTTTATGCAAGTTTTCGGAAAAAAGCAAGTCCTTGGAAGACGATCGTCTTCGAAAAAAGGGCGTAGTAACCCGAGATATCTGCGTGCCTTGTGCTGCAGGGACGACGACGACCACAAGAGCATCCGCTTCTTATTCTTATTACGAGGGGAAAGCGCGCCTGCTGCTCGCGCATATTGTAACTCTGCGAAAGAGAAGTTTATACCCGCGCCCTTTGCATAAAGAAGTTGCGCATTTTTTTTTTTTTTTTTTTTCGTGTTATTCAAATTTGGAGCAAGAGTTTTCCTTTCACTCTGGGTCGCGTTAATGTTCGCGACAGGTGAAATTTATTATAAAAATAAATAAGGTATCAATCGAGGTATCAAGTTAAATGAAAGGCTCGATGAAAGGTTTTGCATTAGTTTTTTTTATTGATAAACTTTATTTTCAACCTCGTTCTGAACAAAATAAGCCAGCCTTGGTTTTTAAAATTGAATAAAAAGAACCTCGGAAAGTACTTTGTTTTTTTTTTTATTTTTAAAATTATAGTTCGAAGATAAGGAATGTTAGATTTTTCCTCGGATTTTTCACTGATCTTTCAGTATTCAAAAGCTATATATAGTTCCTATTTTGTAAAAAAAAATTAAATTAAATCAAATCATTTGTTAAGAAATTAAAAATCTTCCTAAAGTACTGTTCATTTTGTCATTTTTTACGAGGATTTTTATTGTTTTGATTATGACTTAATATTTCATTTAACTTAAAAAGCTTTATATGAAATTTTTTTAAAACGGGTTTTTAATTCCGATCTTAAAGTTTTTGTAAAGTTATATAGTCCTATTATGAAATTTATAAAAAAATTACTGAAAAAAGCTCGGAAAAAAGCCATTTTCAAGAAAAAATGACAACGAGAGGAAGTAAAGAGAAAAGTGATTAGCGAGGCGATTAGATAAGATTCTCCGACATTCCCTCACGTTTGTCGTTCCAAAGGGTTTCAAATATAAAATTTTCGGCCAATGCGAGAAAGGAATACCCGCAAGTGCACGCCGAATCTTACATAAAGTTACCGGAAGGAAGGTGCGACGAAGATAATTCATTGATCGAGTTCGTGCACAATCAAGGCTCTGTTTACTCTGGAGGAGAATCATTGTTAAATCGAAGTTAAAAATATAACGAGGCTTCGTGAATCGCGGGAATCGTGCATGAGTCGGATCGGAGTTCTTCGACAATTGACCGATTTTTATCAATCGGAGAGGAGGAAAGAAAATCCGCGACACGTGAGAATTTCTCACGAGCTGCTTTTATTCTGCCCAAAAGGCTCAAAGTTGGTTTACCCTCGGGTTTACCTGAGCAAGACGAGAGCCCGCGGCTGGCCGACGACAATTAGCAGTGCGCGGGCGCGACCTCGTTTTCCTTCCAAAGCTAGCATACCGTGTAGTAGTTGCAAGAATATATCGTGCTTCTTCTTTATTCTTCGTAAGTACCTTGATTTTTCAAACCGAGTTTTTCTTTTTTTTTTATTGGGTTACGCGTTGATTGCACTAGTGATCGAGCTAGTGATATCATTTTTTTTTTTTTTTTTTTTTTTTTTTTTTATATGTGTATAGTTGCTCTTGGTAAAAAATCTGGGGTATTTTTAGAGACTGCGTTTGAATAATAAATGTAAAAAAGCTTTTTTTTCAATATTTAAAACGTTGTAAAAACAATTTAAATATTCACTTAGTTTTTGAATTTTTTCCGAGATTTTTTCATTAACTTCCGAGTTAATTTCTATAGAAAAAAAGTAAACAGTCGGACTAAAATTTATTTAAATAATCGTAAATAATATTTTACCTACTTTGCTCGCTTTGAATGCAAATTCCAAATGATGTATGCATACTCGCGAAAAAAAGTAGCGTTATTTTTCCATATGCGTGCTTGTACCGTAAAAACTGTAACTAGTTTATATGAAGGATAAAGTTTAATTAAATTAAGTTCAAATAAGTAGCTTACCTTTTTTTTTTTTGTTTTAAACTGCTTAATTATGCGTCTTGCAATAGCCTCACGTATGTTCACTTAATCTTCATTGGTCAACGCCATGATGCCAAGAGTCAAAGTGTGTCGTGGTCTTGGCGAGGTTGCACTATGGGTGTCGCGTTGGAATACTCACGCGCGCTTTTATGTCTTTTAAATTATGTCTTCTCGTTCGCGCGCTTTTACGCAGTTTTATGCGTAGTATGTCGACTCGGAATTCAAAAACTTGGTTTTTTACATGAAAATACGTGCAATAAGAAAAGTAAACAAAAAATTTTTGTGTAAAAACTACCATAATTCTATTATACAATTAAAATATTGAATATTTTAACGAGTATTTTAAAGATCTCTATAAAGACTTTCAAGTTTCAACATTTTATTGAGAGCTGAGGTTCGAATCCAATGCTAGCATCGATCTTATTTCCAAGCTCATTTTTTCATTTAAACAAATACAGGTGTAAAAAAAATTTATTTAAATTGAACGTTGAGGTCTTTTTTTAGTCATCAAAATATAAACCAAGCACTAAGCTAAAAAAGAGTTTTTTTGCGATTACGTACGTAACTTTTGTGTAATTTTTTTTACTGAGCGTTTGTTTTTGACAATAATTCATTCGTTATCACCAGTCTATTTACTCAATCATATAAATAAACTATTAAATTCCAAAAAAAAAATTACAAATTTTTATTCACTTGCATAACTTTGTCATTCTCAAGGAATCTTTTTTTTTTTTTTTTTTTTTTTTTTTTTAATAATTTTTTGTGTGTACGAATTGAGTCATGAAAAAAAAAAAAAAAATTACAAGGCTCGCAGCAGCGTGGGAAGGTCTGAAATTAATTCGTAGGAAATGAAAAAAATTGCACTCGGAAAACCAATTCGAGGACGTTACGTCTCTCGGTCGGTCGGTTCCTGCGCTCTTCCTCATTGTCCCTCGTCATTCGTCTAAATAGACGACGACCGCAACGCATATCCGGCATAAGCCGGCGAAAAAAACCAACGGCTAAAAAGATCGAATGCACGTGACGCATGGGTAAGAAAAGCTCCGCGCGAGTTCTGGACTTTTTCATTTTTCAGCCGGTAACTTCTCGCAAACAAGCAGTTAAACTTCAATCAGCGCCGTTAAAATTTCAATCGCCGATAAAAATTCATTTCTTTCCGGGCAATGAAAACATTGTTCGTTCGTTCTTAGGTTGTACATTAAAAAATTTACCTCAGGGATGGTGGACGAGCGTTAATAAAGTAGGACGCATTAATTGTCTTCTCCGAGAATATCGATAAACTCTCGTTGCTCATTGATAATGCGACTAAAACTTTCGTTTTGGTCGTTTTGGCTCCTTTGTCTTTCGTCATTCACGCGGAAAATTTTCAAATTGCGATAAATTTAGATTTAATAGGATCGTTGAATAGAGCCCAATCAAACGATGTACGATGTTTTTTTTCAAATTTGTATAAATTTGTAGTACAGTATCTAAGAAAGATGATTTAAGGCCTTAAATTTGTCATTCCAAGTCACGTTAAAAACTACTCGTCACTCATCAATTTTATGGAAGAACGTTAAAATCGAGTGTGTATGAATGAATGCACGCTTGACGTCATTGTGATAGTCACCGAAATTTTTAACTTACAATCCTTAGATACCGTAAATTGTAAATTTACATTTTATTGTAATGACTCACCACCTGCGTTTTAAAATCAAAAATTGATTGATTTCAAATCCGCTTGATTACCATATTTTCGCCATTCGTTTGAAATCAAACCCAACTAGTCTCCAGTTTGAAATTATCCAAGACCTTCAGATTATACAACTTTAATTAATTCGAACATTCTCTGACTTTACGTGTCTCATATGCACGTATCGATGGGTAATGAAACTCCCTCGGAAACTCCCTTGTTTACTCACAATGTATTCGATCCAGCACCAAAAAGTCACCAAAACGCCGTCGCGCGAAAGTCGTCGCGTCGCGTGGGTCGAGGAGGGAATCCAAGAAACGAGTTTATTATAATATCTTCTCGTCTTCTTCAGTTCTTCTATTATACGCAAACGAGTTCTCGTGTCGATTCCCACGCGCTCCCAGTATAGAAAGATATTCGCTACTTTGCCCGCTTATGTTTTGTTCTTTTTTATTTTTTTTTCCATCTTGTGCCGGAGTTGAGGTGTGAATCATCCAAGGCTTACATGTAGGAACATCAGGTGAGTTTAGAGGGCTCGAGCGAGCAGGAGAAAACCTTCGCTTTGTGTATCTACATTCGTGAATCACGTTTTGGACCAGAATATGGTACTGTTAGATTTGTTCCTCTTCTTTCGTGCGGAGTAAGAATTCATATCGAGGTCTTTGATTTTTTTTGGAAAGCGTTGAGAAAAATTATAGTTTAGGTGTTGGATAATAGTTGTTTATTATGTCAGAATTAATTTTTGATAGGTGTAAGGTGTTATGTAAAAACATCGTTGACTCAACGCATTCTTCAAATTGATCTAAAAAAAGAATATGAAAGTTAGACGAAAATAAATGAGGAGTGAATCACGTGTCATTATTATTTAGTGAAATGTCCGTGCATTCGAAATCTTTGATTAGAATTGTAAATAAATTTTGCGATGCTGAAAGAACTCGGAAAGAGAAAACACAACTGCGTGCCATGTCTCTTTTATCTTTATAAGTTGTTACTAAAAATATAAATTTAAATTGTTTTCTTAATCTGATTTTAAATTATTATGGTGTTCGCAAAGCATCAATTATTTTTATATAAATAAGAAAAATATATATACATTTAAATTGGATATTAAAAATATAAATAAATTCTATTAAAAATATCTATTAATAAATTTTTTTCCTATTTTTAAAAACATTGAGAGCTAAGAACCCATGCAGGTTGAGCAGTGAACGGGCGAACGGGATTTGAACTTGCAAGAACAAGTTTCACAGCCGACTTAAGTAAGCCATTTCGAGACACAAATGTTCACAGCTTTATTACAATGAATCCATAAATATTAAATTTAATTCACATAAATTATGTAAGACCCTGATATTATCTGCAATTATTAATCAGCGATCTTATACAATAATCTCGTTTATGCAACCAGCCAATTCTTAGCTACTCACTTGGTTACATACGAGGCATCATAATGATTAATTTTTTTTTCAACATTTAATCTAGATCAAGCGTAATCTCTCTAACGTAAATCTACTCTTATTTTATAATTAAAAAAATTCGTCTTGATTGATGGGTTTCCCAAAGTCCGCAAAAGTGTTCCATACGATTTAATTGTTATTTATCAAAAGTGTAGATCTTTGTTCGACGATTATGCGACGAATGGGATGAATTATCGGAATTCGGGGCACGTACAGCAACAGCAGCACCAGAGCGCGGTCAATCGAGTCTCGTTATTACGCCTATTTCCGGCCAAATGGCACGGCTGCTTCTGGCTTGTTTTTACGGTCTGTCGTGTGTTTTTACGAATCGCGTGTGGGTTCCTCCTTGAAATTGGTGGAAAATTTTTTAACGACAGGACGTTGGAAGTAACAAAAAATGATTGATAATTTTTTTTTTTCTACCTCTTGATAAAGCCGCTAAAAAAAAAAAAAAACGAGAAATTCAATGCATCACATCCGAAAATTTAACGCCAATATGAGTAATGACTATCGCTTCCAGGAAGTAATAGTAAGATGTACGACATAAGTTTTATCCTCGGTTTTATCTGGTCTTTTCTTCCTCTCTCTCTCGTCATATTTTTCTTATGCATATAGAGTCGTTTTAGTATTGTGTAGCCTGGAAGATATGTTGTTCGACAGCTCGAATGAAAACTTGCTTTGGCTCATTTCAATCACTGATATTCGGGATTGATTGGACGGAAAATTAGATGCCTTCTTCGATCCCAATTACCATAAATTAGATTAAATTTTTCCTGGTTTTCTATGTGTCACTGACAGTTATCAGAATCATCGAATTATTTGGTGATAATTTTAAAAATGTATGAAGTAGGCTAAACCGACTTCGTTCAGATTTCTAGTTCAAAACTATCCGGAGGTAAGCTATCTCTTTTTTGAGTTATAATTCGCAAGCAATTATGAATTCTTGAAAAAGTTTTTCATAAATTACCATTTTATCAAATCAGCAATTTAAAAATAAAACATAAAATTTTCACAATTTTTTAAAAACATTAACTACATTGGGAATAGAGTGTCGAGCACCGAAAACTGATCCACCAAAAATTGTTGACACCTGCTCACATTGTCTAAAAATTAGGAAACAAATTAAAATGCCGCAAAATTTTCACGAGTTTAAAAGTCCACCCCCTAAAACCTTTGACATTTATATTACGCAAAGAGCACGGATTCAAAAGCCGCGGCCGTAAAATTACAGCCTCTGTTGAACAATGAGAGGAGCCACCCTCCAAAACCCGGGGTATCCATTACATCTGCAATGAACGCCCGAAAAAGCGGGGCAATAAATCTCAAGCCGACCGTGAGTCCTCCGATTCTCGGGGAGGTTCTCGGAGAGGATCGTAAACAATTTTTACACCAAGGAAAAGCCGGCGTATTTAGCGGAATGGCCCAGCCAGGTAGGAAAGGTTCCGCCCCGAAGTCCAGCCGTGAAAAACCAGTTTTTCCATCAGTTGCCTTTTCGGCCGCGTGTGAAAATTCTTAAGAGCCGGGGTTTTTCTTTTTTCTTGGGCAATAATAATAGAGTGCCTCTCTGCGAATAGTTGTTTTAGATGATTGATTTTTCGTTCGAGAAAAATAAGTTTAGTCATTCTTGGATTTTGAAGAAGGAGACTCTTGTTGTTTTTACGATCTTTATCGGGATCTAATATTGTGATTTTTCATTAGTTTTTATCTCTATTATTTTAGAAATTCTAAGAGAAATACATTTTTTTTTTTTCAAAAATTGAATATTCGGTCTGCTTTTTAAAGTAAAGGCTTAGCTTTTTTAATTTAAAAAAAAAAAAATGTTTCGATTGTAAAAATTTTTTTTAATATTTATTCCAAACTAGTTGAGCCATCAGAGTATTGTTAGATCATCTAAAATACCTCAGCTTAAAATACTTATGGTAATTTTTTGTACTTTTTTGCTATTATAATTTTAATGTAATTAGATTTCAAAAAAGTAAAAATTGAAATTCGACTTTTCCAACTATCGGTCTGATCGATACCTAATTCCCTCTTGAATAAACAAAAAACCTTCAACAGCATATCCGACTTCTCGAACCTGTAAAAACAAACCCCCGCGAGAATAATAAAGAAGAAGTACTCCCCGTCGATACCCAGGAAAAACTTTCCCTACCCAAAAATCGTGAAAACAATAAAAGAGCCTGCAGGGCTGCAGCTGGTAGGTTAAATATCTCGCTCTCTCGAAGAAGAAGAAGAAAAAAACCGAGCGTTCGGAAATTCCCGGTCGCGGTGCCGCATACCTGAATAAAAGTCAAAGGTGCAACAACAACGGGCGACGTCGCGGGTGCATTGACTCCTATCGCGTGTGTGTGATATAAACGCGATCGCGTGCTGTCGTCGTCGCCATGGCCGATTACTCCTTGTACGGGCTCTTATAATATATCATTTGGATTTTCATGGAAACAGCCCCTAAGAGGATTAACCCAAATACTTGGTTTTTTCCTTCTTCTGATCTTCGTCTCTTCATTTTTTTTATCGGGGAAAAATCGGATGGAGGTAGCCAGTGAACTTGGGTGACTCATTGTTTTTTGATGAATTAAGTCTCGCCGCGAGAGTATCTCGTCGACCTCGTTTTCACAGTCCTTTTCACCACCGGAGCACTTGGTGAGCCTCTTCTGGGGCGAAGTGGATATTGAAAATTTTCATGAGAATCTCTCGAGCTCTTCAAGAGTATTCCTTGTACATTGGGAAATATTAAAACACTGCGATGCTTATTTCATCGTTGTTAAAAAAAAACAATAAAATTAAACTATTAATTATTTATACAACAAACAGCAGAATATATAGAAAATCGTCATTCAGTAGTAGAGTAGAGTAGAGTAAAGGACGCCAGAGGAGGAAGAGACGAGTTTATTTATCAAGGTGCACGCGGGCCGATAAAAAAAGAAAATACGCAGTCAGACACACCGGACGCTCGGATTATTTATAAACTCGGGGTTCGTGCCACGCACGAAAACGCATCCCGCAGAATTCGTACCGCTACGCTACCACTACGACACTGCTGCTCATGACGACCATTTCTCAGAAACACCTCGATTGAACTCTATATTCGTACGTGCGGGCGGCCGGGCGGGGGAGGCGGACGATTTTATGAATATTTTTCTTATGCGTGAACAATAAAGCTCCCGTGAGATACTCCCAAGCGATCCACAGTTATACAACCGGGTATTTTTCATAATGACTTTTTTTTTTTGAAAGAAAAGATTCTACTCTCCACGACACAAAAAAAGACAATGCTCGGGAACTAGAGATAAAAATTTACGGGAAGAGCACTTATCGTCCCCCGAAAATTCTAAACCGTTGTAACGTCGTTTGTCTTTCGAGCGTCCTTGTTTCCCTCGTAGCTCTTATCTCCTCTCGTCGAGATAACTCGTTACAAATGAAAAATTTAGGAGCCTTTTGGATTGTCAATGAATTGGTCTATATTTAAAGCCCGCGCCCGCCCCAAGGGTAGCGCATCCGTGGCTAAAAACTCGTAGAGCGGGGCGGAGTTGACCCTGAGACTCGACTGCGATGCATGTATCCCGTCGTCACTTTTTCATTTCGCGGGGGGGCGCGCTAAAAATAAATGATGTTTTGCGGATGTTTAGAAGACACTTTCTTCCGGAGATCAAAGAGACGCGGGCGGGACTTATTTTTTGGATTTAAAAAGCATGATCTTCTCGATGATCTTTGGGGTCTATACGGGGTCGGAATGAACAACGGAGGAAATCGCTTCTTGAAAATATGTATATGTTTGATGATAAAAGTTTGTGCGGATGGATAGGCGCTTAATCGGCACCGGATGCGCCGATTGACCTCTGAGTGATCGAGCGAGTCCGGTCTAACTGCTGCAGTGAATTGCTCGCGTTGTTACGCTCCGGAATGCCGATCTTTAATCATTTATCATTGGCGATTGCTTTTTTTTTATTTTGAGATTCTTGCGGTGAGGTTTCGGGATTGGTTTTTGGAATTTAAACGTTGATTAAAATATTACTGAGATAAAAATATAAATGAGAAATTTGTAATGATTTAAAAATAAACAAATTTCTTTTAAGATATTTATTTTACGAACATATAAATAAAAATTAATAATATAAATTATAAAACAATCGACGGCTCGTGCGAAAAAGAAACCTTATCCGGAAATTTGTTGAAATAAAATCATCAATAAAGGACTGCGAAAAATTAAAAAATTAGAAAAAATAAAGAATCTTTATAACTCGGTACTTAATAAATCGAATTTTTTTATAAAAACTGATTTTTTAATTCATTTCAGCTTTTCCGAGTAATTTTAAATCAACTTATTTTCGGCTATGGTTTTTCTTCACACGGGCCGTCGAAATGAGGTTCTATAAACAAATGAGAATTTGTTTGAATATAAAAAAAAATTTTTTAACAACCACTCGCTAGTTTTGCAACATTGATTAAATTTATTTACTTGAAAACAAACTTACGAATTTGTAAAACTTTATTTTGTAAACAGTTAGGTTACGACAATGGCGTTTCAGTGAAAAAAAAAAATCCCGCGTCCCATTCTATTCTCTAATTGTAACTCACCGAGGCTTAAAAACTTAGGTACAAAACATTTCTTTTGAGCCATACACGATTCGACCGTAACAATAAAAAAGAGAAGCCGAGAGAGAGATAGAAAAGGAAATCTCAACCTGCTTTCATAATACATCGTTATCGCGATGTCACTCGATCTCACACCGCTTATACACTTTTTTTCTATTACAAATTAATGTGCTCTTTCTATAAAAAAACGTTTGGCGCAATTTCCTGTGCGCGTCCTTTCAACCGAAAAATCCCTCTCTACATCCGCACTGCCCGGTACAATGAAGCAGCTCTCTACCAAGATTTCCGTACATAAATTTACAAAATTTAGTTAGCTAATCGCATTACAGGTGGCGGAACCAGAAAAAGTCTAATTTTCCAAGAAAGCTGAATAAAATCCCAAAAAGAAACCCCGAGAATTCCCTCTCGCTCATTGTTTATCCTGTCACAAAGAAGCCATGCACGCATGCACGCGCCCGCGTTCCTGTTGCAGAGTCGTCTTGACCTGCACTGGAAATGAATGAGAGACACGGCCGGTTCGTGCCGATGCTCATAGTAGGGCTTTTTTTCAAGGCTTTTCTTTTCATCATCGAGGCTCTTTGAAAGCGATCTCGTTTTCCTTCTGCCAAGGCATTCACTGTGTGCTCCTCTTCGCTACTTTTTTTTTTTTTCTTCAGGGACGATGTTTTGATTTCCGAGTAGGTGACGGATGCTTATTTGTAGGGATTATTTTGCGGAAAAGTTTCGTGGGTGGGAGAAGGAAGATCTAAGTTGTGAATGAGCATTGTAGGAAGTGTTGGTTGAAGTTTTGAGGGTTCGGGTTTGTGAATAGCTGGTTTCTGCAAGTCCAGACCAGTTTACAGGTTTTGGAAAGCGAGTTTAGGGCCCTTTTGAAATAACTTGATCTTAATCTGCTAAATACTTAATTTCTATTGGTTGCTTTACAAAACGCTGAGCATGGTTTTTGAAATTTTAAAATTTTTTCATTATGGTCAGGTTTCTAACCAGCTTCTTCTTAAATAGTTGGTATTTAATGAAAATAGTATCGTTGTACTTTATAAAAAAAAATTTCGATCATTATTATTGAATAAATTATTCTACTGCTCATAGTTCTTTCATGCTTACATTTTTTTCTTGCTTTAAAATATTTAAAACTCACAAATGAAGAGATCAGATCTTCGAAAATAAAAAATATTTTAATCATAAATTATTCTACTTTAAACTTACAATTTTTTAAACATATATCTGTTCACAGGCCAATAGTCATAGTTTTTTCAACGGACAATTATATAAACAGATTTATGAATTTCTATTATAAGAGTTTTCGTTATTTATTTTGATAAAAATTAAGTTGGTATCCATATAAAATAATTCGAAAAATTACCATTTGGAAATTACACAAATGGTTTCGGATGGCTACAAATTACTCAGATGGTTTCGGCTCCTTCTCAAAGAAAAAAAAATTTTTGATTAAATTCAATTTCCCTTGCTCGAAGTTACTCCAGCTCGAGCTGTCTGTAAAGACCAGTTAAAACATCATATAAATTATTCCCAAAAGAAAATGAAAAAATATATGTATATTTTCCCTGTGTATCTGGCATTCCGAGGACCCATGGAAAATTTATACCGAGCTGTCGTTCGAGATTGAGACCCGTAATATGCATTCCATCTTATAAATTTTTATAACCCTTGACTAGGAAGAGCGTCCATCTCGCTAGAGCATACAAATTTATGAGAATTACCGTAGCATTGATTAATAATTTATCGTCCACGCTGATGTGAATCATCATCGAGGTTCAAAAAACGAAAGACCGCCGGCTTCGTAATAAAGTATCGAGTGACAGCGGCTGGCTCCTACCTGCTCCTCCTCGACAAAATGTCTCAATGCATTTTCAATTTCCGTTTCCCACGTGCGGCAATCCTCGTCTCTGCGGTCTACTACAGCCACGGACCGTAAGCTCTCCCGAACGAATTAAAAGTGTCTTCGGGGGTAGGGGAGACACGGTTCGTTGGCCACTTGATCTTTCTTCAAAGTAATTCTCCAAAAAAAAAAAAATGTTCCTTTGGTTCTAAACATTTATTACCTGGAGCAGCACACGTGATCCGGCCACCTTTTCTATACAGTACGTCACCTGCGGAATAGGATCCTTTTCTTCGCTCAATCCTTCTCTCAGCTCTTGTTAACGCCTCGGTTGAGGAACAAAGGATCGGGTGCTGCTCCGGTGGGTTTTAAGGCCCGTATTAGAGGCCCAGGACGACGGATCATTAAGCCGATCGCGATTCTTCCCCGAACAACTCCTTACTTTTTAATTGGAACCCTCCTCCCTCCTCCATCGAAAATTACTCCGCATTACAATAAATCTGCACGGTTGTTGTAACGTGTGGTTTGTGCCTCTTTTAAACGCGTCACTTTTATTTATACTGTCGCGTGCGGTCCACCAGAACGCATAACGATTACAGCCGGCATGCCGGTGCAGGGGAACGGGAGGACATTCCGGGGTGATGGATTCATCCGTATTTTAAACGATGTCCTCTTCCTCCCGGCATTCTTAATTAACTGGTTTGGTCAGCGCGCCTTTATTCTTCTGGTACAAGGATCTAGTTTTCGTGGGTATTTTTAGCTGGATAAAGCTAATCATAAATTAAAATTGAGTACTGGCGATAATTAATGAAAAGTTAAACGGACCTTTGAATTCAAATATAAGAAAGTTTATGCTAATTAAAATTCAAATATTGATTTTACTGCACCGAGCGCACCCAAAAATCCGAGTTTCATCCAATAAAGCCCCAAAACAAACAAAACAAGGGTGAAATCAGGGTCAAGCTGGCTCAACAGCTGATAACGTCGAGGATAACGCTTTGCATAAGAGACGGCCGGGTGCGTTTATTGGGTCAGTCAGCGTCTTTTCCTTTTCCTCGTATATCGCTGCAGTCGCGCGCCCAAGTAACGGTACGGTTAACGACGAGGTTAACGACGTCAATCGGCTACTTATACCGGATGGGACTCAACGCATAAGTTTTTGGCAACCTTATCGGAATAATCCACGATTGGTTAAAAAAAAATTCTCGGTAAAAATCCCATTAGGAGGATGAAGACATCCATCTGTTGATCCTAATCCCTGAATCACAGCGTGGATGACTAAGGAGAAGTCGTACATGAGCAGCTGCACGATTCTGGGTCACGTGTGTGTTGTGCTGTCCGCCGCGGGGGCATTGTGAGCCGGTAAATATTTATCGGGGGAGAGAGACTAGAGGATAATTGCGTTCCGTACTCAAAGTTGTAATAGATAAGCGAGTCGACGCTGTTGCGCAACTTACCGCGGCTCATGTTGTTTATGAAAAAAATTATTATAAAGCTGGTTATTTACTTATTTTTATTTTCTACGAGAGTTAGGCTAATTTAACATACCAATTAGACTTCCTCTCCCGTATCCTGCTCGCCGCGGAAACGAGCTCTCCGATCGCGTCACGCTCGAGAAGTCACTGCTCGGAGGACCGGGATTCCGGTGAGCGAGGTCCGTGAATGGGTTATCCTTTGTTGCCAACACCTGGCTCGTGTTTTTTTCCCTCGGATTTTTTTTTTTTTTTTTTTTTTTTTTTTGATGTGTGTGCTTGATGATTTTTTTCTTTTTTTTTTTATTAATTTTTGGAATTTTATGAACGATGTAATAATTTTGATTTTTATTTTTTTGTTACAGGTGAGTCCTACCGATGATTCTTGTTTGTTTCTGAAGCTAGTTGATAATTGCGTGAGTTGACTTTTAAGATTGATTTAAAATTGTCCAATAACAGCTGGAAAAATTATTTTTAAAAAGTTATTTAGATACATAATTAATCTTCATTTTATTTTAATTTTTAATTTTAATCATTAGTCAATATTTATATTTTTTTTAAATTCCATTAAACTCATAGAAATCAGCGAGGAAATCAATTTAAGAACTGACAAAGTATTTGCAATACCTTAAACAGGGTTAAATTTTGGTTAAATTATAAAAAGAATTTCGTACGCACAATCACATAATTTTTTTATTTTCGAAGATACTAAAAATTTACTCGAAGATTCATATGAGAAATCATATGAAGGTTTTGAGCAAAATTAGCTCGGAAATTAGCTTGACCAAGTCGGGTTCGTTTCTTCTTTTCTCTTTTATTTTTCTGCTGTGGTCAGCTCGAACAATGCTTTAGTGTAACAAGGTCTGGGTATTTAGGCCGTTCGTTACAATTTCGGTTGCCGCCGCTCGCACTTTACTGCTCATAAAATGTATTACAGTTGTAATTCGTATACGTTTAAACTCCCGTGCGCAAGTCACCGTGCATCAATTGCTTTTATACTCATTACCTGGTCAAATGAACCTTAATTCACAAGTTTTCACTTTTTTTTTCAACCTTCTTTATAATTACCCACTTGTGTCATTAATAACTATAAGAGTAGTTGCAGATATGATCGTCGAATTAATTTTTTTTCAATCGCCAGACACTCGCTTGATTTTGATAACCCTTTTTTTTCGCTACTTTCTAAAAATATTTGAGCTTTTACTTAGAGAGGGCAAAGTGAAAGGTACACACCGCCTTTTTAAATTATATATATTTACACTTTGGTTGAGCGAGATAAGTTTGTCCGAGAGTTTGTCTGTTCTCGGAAGACTTTAATAGTTCTGTTTCGAGCGAACCGGTCGACACTTGTGACTAACTTCATCGGATTCGTATAAAGGGTGCACTGGTGTGCATTAATAAAATAAAATGGCACTCGCCACGACTAGATAAGGTGAATTCACTGACCGTTCCTGAGAGTGAGGCTTTTATTCGAAACTGCAACCTCTTATTTTTATCACTGAAATACATACTATTCATTCGTGCAGTTTCATAAGATTTATTTTTATTTATTTTTTTAATAATATTTAAAATTTACTGAACTTGTAGACGGTACTAATGTAATTGAAAAACTGTTCTTAATATAATTTTTTCTTATTGATAATTTATAAAGCTAATATAATCGTAAAAATAATAGAAAAATAATATTAATATTTTTATTATTTTTATGTGACAATGCATTTATTTTAATTCTACAATTTTAACTCAACTTATAAATGTTATTACTTGTTGCTTTCAAAATTGAATTTATATTCAGCTTATGGTAATGATTAAAAAAAAAATCACTTCAAAAATCCACTTTCAATCACGGCAAAGAAATCCCCTCCGAAAGCAACCCTTAAATCGATATTCAACGACATTGCAAAAAAAAAAAAAAAAAAAAAAAAAAAAGTACTTACGTACTCGTAGGGCTAATCGGTAAAACCTCGGATAAAACAGTGTTCGCAAGTAGGGGCTTCTCTCAGCTGCTCTCTCTGGGTCGTAATTGGCACACGCAGGTGCGTATGGCATTCCTGAGGAGAGAGAGAGAGACTTGCGTCGGCATTTTCAAGGGGGTTACTACTTTTCGGTTGGCTTTGATTGCTTCTTGCTTCGATGATTGAGTGCGGAGACCATACCTTATTTTTATTATTAGTTTGATTGGTCCAACTTTTTGCATTGTTTCACGATTATCCCCGGAATGCCATGCCGGTTTCATTCAGCGAAACAATATCGAACTTTGTAAGGGATTGATTATTTAAAAAGTACGCATACGTTTTAAAATTTGAAGAGCGAAATCAATTTTACAGACGGTCGTAAATCGTTAGGAATTCAAATTGGATTCAACTTCTTTTAGTAATTTATGCAAATATTGGATTTTATGTAAATTTTTTTTTTTTTTAATACATAAATTGTCGTTAGCGTCAATAAAAGTGTGACTATCGATTCGGCGAATCTTTCTATAAAAACCTCTCGCGTTTGGCGGCGCGTCGCATGCACGAGCGGAAGAAGAAGAAGAAAAAAAAATCAAGCCAGTCATCGCGGCTTGCTAATCGATCGGCGAAAAATGCACGTATCGGAAGCCGAGAGACTGCATACAAATCGAGGCTTATTCGGGGGAATTTTGGCGTGTATATCTTATTCGACGATTGGTACTGAATAATTCATAAATCATAAGTGTGGAATGCAAGTGCAAGTGCTTTTTATCCAACTAAAAAATTTTATAGATTTTTCTTCAACGTGTAAACGAATCACTGTTTTCGACTCTGGTTCACATATTTATCTTTTTTTTTTGGAATCAATGAAAAAAATTTATGCACAAGTATTTCAATGATTTGATGTGAAAAGAAGAGGTTTTAGAATGTACATTTGAATGTAAACCAACTTACTCGAGAATTTTAAAATATTCTGGTTTATATGAAAAAACTGAGATTCGAATCGTTAGCATCAAACTTATTTTTGGTAACTCGGTTTACAATATCACATCCCAAACGTTCTCTTTAAAACCGTTTATTTTCATTGTTTCGACACACAGTGTGACATTGAGAGGATCTCTTTCGTAAAAGTAAACTCCGCATTGCTATTCATTTATACCGCGCCGACCGAGTGAATCATCCGTTCAAGTAGAATGAATATTTAAATACCCCTGCCTCCCTAAGTCTCATCTTCCATCCAGGTGATGTAACTTTTTTGTATTCTCTCGAGCTTCTTTTATCTCAATTTCACCAAGATTTTATAAAACAGTCTAGTGCTTACTCGGTTTAAGGTTAATTTTCATGAAAATTTTCTCGTTTTTTTTTTGCTACTAAACTGAATAAATTCTGTAATTAAATAGCACACAAGTTAGAGTCTATGACCTGGTGAGTCACAGGTGTCACCAACACCTCTCATCTCGCCTTTCATTATTCACGATAACCTTGAAATTTCCACGATAAGATAAACACACTGACGCTTCACCTCGCGCTTCACCATCAAATGGAACATTTTACTTTTTATTTTTAGTAAACTGCTATATTATTATAAAATCAATAGATAAAATTTTCTAAAAATAAAATAGTAAGCCCTAATAACATAGACATATAAAATAAAATGTAACCACTTGAGCTAAAAAATTAACGTGTAAATCCCTTAGCCCCCGAGTCTCAACCCCTAGACGAGAGAGCAGCACTTTGGATGATTTCCATTTGTAAATTCCCGAGCGAAGCTGCCTAAAGTGTCTTTGATGAACTCGGTGATAATTCACTCGCGTTGCACTCAAACTCGAAGCATTTTATATTCACAAGCTCCCATGCGGAATCTGATTCCCCACAACCTAATGATCTTCATTCGAGGACCACAACCGAGGTTTTAAAATTTGCATAACGAATATAAAGTAAAACGCTTCAATTTTATTAAAATAATTCCCGTAACAATAAGCGCTTGATTATGCAAACCTCTGCCGAAATGAAAACACGTACGTAAACCGCGCAACATTCAATCCGGAGCCAATGGTCCGTGCGGTGAATTCTTTCGTAAACGCTTCAAAACCAAAACTTCCCATGCTCTGTAAAAAAAAGGGGGCAGTAAAAAAAGTTTCCTCCCCCGGTAACAACGCTTCCGCTTATGCATTCCATCTCGTTCCCGATCTTCCAGCAAAACGCACCGCGAGCCGCAGACAAAAGAATCCGCGAAATCTAAGTGCGGCGCGGGGGAGCAGCCGGCCGGACGAGTTGCGATACCCGGCTGCGATAAACTTCCCGGGGCGGCGAAATCATCCACGCGCGTTTCTTACGGCTGAAGACTCGGCTGAAGATGTTCCGTTTGCGTAACCGCGAGATTTACAACTTTTGCTGTTTGTGGACAATTTTTCAACCGTTTTTATGGTGATTATTTCACTCGGACAGAGAAAATTAAAACTGTGAAGATGGATGACACGACACTCGCTGAAGGTTTTTTTTTCTTATCGATGATGCACAAGAGATGACTTTGTTTGAAAAAGAAGGTAATTAAAAGAAAAATAAAATTTGTGGATTTTAATTATGAAAACAATGAAACTATTCTTAGAAAAACAATGAAAAAATTTAATTTTGCACTTTTGTAAATAAGAAGCTTGAAACTAATTAGCCGAAACTTTACATAACACTCACTAAATCCAATGAGAACGCAATTCAAAATTTTGAAATACCTCGCGACCTTCTCAGGAGTATTCAAATCTACGTAGTTAAAATCCTCGGTCCGGTACTACCCGGAATCCAAAAAAAGAAAAGGGTTTTAAAAAAAAGTTGTGACAGTACGAGAAAGAGGAAAGAATTTTAAAGCGTCGCAATTAGCCTCGGGTCTGCGCGGCAAAAAAAATACCCTTAATTCTCTTCTTCCGCGCAGTAGTCCCTCGCAGTCACGATCCTCGACGTGTCGGATGAGCTTTGCAGTTCAGTGGGTCGAGTCGCGCGGGGTACAAAAACTGTTACTGTTTTTCGATCTAAAACCATACGGAGTGGCCATTTACAAAGCATCTACTACTCGATCTACTACAACAAATCGGCGTGAAAAATGAAGCCGAGGGGGCAAGTACATTGATCACTCTATCTCTTCGCTGCGCGGTAAAAAGCCGTCGCGATTTATCATCGTCATCGATTGCGCAAAATCCTCCTCCACGCAAAAAACAGCCCGGCAGAGGGCGAGATAAAAAGTCCGGGTAATGAGTTTATTTCGAGGGAAGGGTGTCGCGGCTACCGTTTTTTGCGGTTTTATGCGTGTTTATAACGCGATGGCCACGACGACGAGTCCCGGGCAATTTTCTCGCGCGGCTATTATGTGGGAGTGTCCGGCTTTTTTGATGACGGACTCCGGCTTCTTTCTCCCTCGCTAACTACTTTCAAGGTCAGTAATGAACTTTCTCCTCCTGCGTCTTCCTTCGCAAAAACACCGAAAATTTATTACTTCTTCATTCGATTTGTTTGCCACGGAATTTTAATATCCTACCTTTTACTTTCAATAATAAATTTGAGTAATAATATTCGTAGGCCCCACCCGTAGGAGAAAAGAACGTCGTGGCTTCCACGTAGTAATCGTAATTCACCGCACAACGCGATGTCAAAGGGATTCACCCCCCGAAAGTAGCGTGTCAGCTTGTATTAAACACGGCAACAAACTTGCGTAAATCACCGTACGACGTAGTACGTGCCGTCAATTTTTACAAACCACGTTGTTGCGCCGGGTAGGGAGGGCCTGCCTCGGCGCCAGCGAGTAAATTGCCCTCCAATTTTGCAATAGTGGGGTGAGCCCCACGACGACGTGCGTAGTTTTATTCTTCCTCCTTCTTTCCTTTCTTTTCTGGCTGTGTAGCAAAGAAAACCCCATGACCGATACGCCTCGCTGCCCAAATTTCTGTTTCCTTACTCCGCCCACTGCGAATTTCTTCCGCTTTTGAAATGCTAAAATGAGGCTGAAACACATTTTTGAAAGCGGCAAATCATTAAATTGAGTGGAATGTTAATTTTTTTATTATTATTAGTATGGTCTAAACCTCGGTCTAAACAGTGGTAGATATAGAAGTATGCGATACCAAAATTCATAATAGCCTTCGAAATCATCTTGTAGTCCTGTTTTGTTTATTCAACATTGTTCTATCATATTTTATAATTTTTACTTTGTACAATAAGTTGAAAAACACTAGAGTGATCGATCAGCTTTATACTTATAGTCCACATCAAGGTCCACATAGTTAATTCGAACTATTATTTTTTGGATTTTATTTAATTTATTCATAATAAAATAGTAAAGGTCCGAGTTAAATATTTGTAAGGGACTACGTTTTTGATGAAATCTGCAAAGTAAATATTTGTAAAACACCGTAGCCAAAAATCACAGAAAACAAGCTCTCGTGGTCCCCCCCGAAAAGAAAACTCTCTCTTCCTCTCAGCGGCAGGACGTAAAATTTCAGCCCCAAACGAAGGGTAAAGAAACTCTCGAGAAGAAGACCGAAAAAAAAGTAGAGAAGAAAAAAAAAACGGCACGTACATGAGTGACGGGTCAAGGAGGAACTTCCGGTCCCAGGGTCGTGCGGCCGGAGAAAAGCCGTGTGCGTCCCTCAAGGCCCGCAGGCAGGCGCGGCCAAGCAGAAGAGCGAGGAAGAAGGAGAAGAAAAAAAAAGCCACCAGATGACGCGTCTCGAATCCGTGGAATGCAGCCAGCTTCCCCCGATTTTTCTCGGCCAGATGCGTGCAGCCGCGATGACGACACCTTGCGAACAATACTCGCCCTGCAAACCAGTCACGTTCGGACAATGATTTTCTTCTTTTCGGAAAAAGTCTCGTTTCTGGAATTTATTTTTGTGGCTCACCGGAAAAGCCCTACTTTGTTGGCAATAACCGATACGCTTGTGTGGTCATTGTCTCGGTCATTGTGGCCACTTATTAGCGCATTGTAGTGATGTTTGACTCGATGTTTGAAGTAGTTTAAAGAATCACGGCTTTTCCAAGGTTAAAAAAAGAACTGTGTTTTTGAAGAAAAAACTACGCGGCTTGCAGACAACGGTAGTATTGACAATTGCTCCCGTGTACGGAGACATGCGCACCGGTAATTACAATTACATGTGCTCGTTTAGGCTTGATTATACGTACGTGTACGGGTGAAATTGTAGTTGTTGCCGCCGCCTTTGCAAAGGACAATTGTAATAAAACTACATTTTTCCCACAGCGCCCATGGCACTAATTTTATTAATGCTTGCTGTACGTATCCGTAACCGGAAGAAGCGTTGAATTAAACTTGATGAAATCATTGTCTTCTTATGTTTCTTATCGAAAATAGTAATTAATTTTTTACGTAAATTTTTTTTTTTTCTTACCAAATTCACTGTGACGCAATTTCCCACTAATTAATTTTTCTAATTTTAGTACCTGTTAATTAAAAAAAGTTCTTCTTTTAGAGTCAAAATCCTTCTATTTGATGATGAATCAAAATAAAACATCTTCAAATGACTTCTTTAATGAATTTTAAAATTATAATGTTAAATCATGAAAATCTGGTAAATTTTTTTCTTAAATTAATAACTCAATCAAATCCTGAAATTTGAGCGAGCTGAAAGACGCCAGTTTGAAAAGAAAAAATCTCACCTCGTAATTAGTCAGGTAAAAATGCACGCGCATATCCTTACTAGGAAAAAACTAAGAGAGAGAGGGGGAGAAATAAAGAAGACAAAAGTGCCCTTGGTGCACTTAACCTCTAACTCCCCAGAAAAGCCCCCAGCGAGACTCATTGTATTCAAAATAGGGCCTGGGCGGGCATCGGGCGAGAAGAGACGGAGAGAAAGATATATACACACAAGTGCGGTACGTGACGGAAAATACTCGGGAAAATATACAAACCGATCCTGGGGTTTACGTGTGAATAGCTGGTTCCCGCGCGATAGCCTTGCCGGACTGGCGTTTCCTCTCCCGAGTGGCTTCCGCTCCCTGCTACTATGCTCGCTCGCTCGCGTGCTAGACTGCTTAATTATCCTCTTAATTCCCGAAGCGTTGTTAAGGTCTTTTTTGTCTTCTCCTTCTACTCCTTGTATTCAATTTTGTAAGTGTGATCGATGCTTATCCTTTAGCGTCTTCAACTTCACTCTCTTTAGTACAAGTAGTGTACAAATTAAGTATGGCTTTGTAATCATCTGAACGAGTTAAAAGTGTGTAAATTAAATTTTGAATGTTAGAAATCATACGATGTGTATGTGATAAATTGTCTGAATTGCAAGTCAGAGGTTTCGAGTTCGAGCGAGAGTTCGAGTTTAGTACATAGTCTAGGTCGCTGTAC
Organism: Encarsia formosa; assembly: GCA_038277355.1. Classification (NCBI taxonomy): domain Eukaryota; kingdom Metazoa; phylum Arthropoda; class Insecta; order Hymenoptera; family Aphelinidae; genus Encarsia; species Encarsia formosa. Next base: position 10,090,879 of record CM076188.1, read on the forward strand.
CTAATATTCAACAAAATTTTAACATTCACTAGATTGTGTGTAATTTGATTTTTCATTTTTTAATAGATTATTATAATCTTACTATCATTGAAATTGATATTTCTGAGGCCTAATGTACAATTTCTTTGAAATCAAACAAGACATTGTACGCAGAGTACTGAATTTTAATCGTAAAAAGCATACACCGTTTCAATAGACTAAACCAATACGAGATCCAATGATTGATTAGAGATTAAACAATTAAGTTTCCTCGGATGATTGATGACTCGAGATGAGCAGCAGCTGATTCACATTACAATACCAAACACTGTCAAACACTGATACTCTGCGTTAACCGGATGGCGTCTCACGTTACAAATGATACATCTCCTACAAGTATTGTACCTATATACGCGTTCTCATTGATAAACCAAAAGATTGATCCCACACCAACACCATCGAGAAAAATCCTTAAAAAGTCATTAATTACAGCAAATCCCACTTAAGCAAAAGACAATCGAGTCTCGACAATTAAACCAAAACTCATCTCCATCAAGGTACAAGACCTCCAATTACCTCGGAGAAGCTGACTGCATCAGCCCCGTTAGACGGGCGCACAACAGCTGCAGCTGCTTTTCACGTAGAAGATATATAACAATGCCTGCTTCAGAGAAGGCCGCTCGCTCACACTCATAACCCTGCAGCAGCCGAGGCGAATATGACTTTACCGCAAAACTATCCCGTGAATCGTTGTTGCCGTTGGTAAAACAAAGAAAGGTTTACTTCTGAAAAATTAATTCTACTGTGCAAATTGCACGGTAGTTTTGCCAACCTAATGAAATGCAACCGTTCCCTAGAGTGCAGGCTAATTTTAAGGAACGATTGATAACTGCACCCATGCGCATAACTGACCATCGAGAGGGTCGACATTAAAATACAAAGGATTATTAATTCCCGTGCGCGAGGTGCATCCACAATGATGACTCGAGGATATTCGACGATCCCCGATCTTTGTTTTGTAACCTCGATTTTAAGAAACGACCGCGCTCCGAGTGTGTTTGCATTAAAAACAGAGAGACCTTTCGGCACCCACGAGATGAGTGTGGATCCCGAGTTGAGCGTTACGCTCCTTTCTATTGTGCGTTATTATGAAGCCATTTAAGATGATGGATTCCCGTACCGGCTGGCTTTTATTGTGAGCGAGGATCCGCGGCTCTTTCGTAATTTAATGATTTGTTTGGAAACAGTTATCGAGCGTAATGAGAAAATAATATGCTAATGAAGAATCATCGTCACAGACGTTGTCGTAATTGATATTACATTGTGTAACAACGGTGATTGCAAATTTTTTACATGTTCTCTTCGTGAAATTGACGGTGACAAACAACCAACCATCTGGCACCGAGATTAACTTTTAATTGCACTCAGTAAGGGGTTAAAAACCGAAAGTGTAAGTGCACCCGAGTCGATGATTTCGTGTTGCTCGCTCGAGCGAGCATTACGACCTTTTTTTGCTCTCCAGCATCGCACCCAGCCGAGCTTTTTTGTTTCTCCGGTCTTTTGTTCTGGGTAAAAAACTTCGGCTCGATCGATCTTGATAACTGCAGCCTTGAATTTTCAGCGCGAAATCCTCGGCGAAATCGAGTTAAATCTCCCTTTTGGCACCCCCGATGTGGCAATTAGGGGGATAAAAAACAAAGCGAGGCGGGAAGCTCGCATATGCCATCGCACGTGTTACCGTACCCCGTATATTTTTATGGTGGGACACGCAAGCGGACCCTGCGAATTAGTTGCCGTAAATGTATGCTAATTGTCACGGAGATATCAAGCCGGCCGACTGTCGCTTTAATTAAAGACTGCCGGGGACGTTTGCCGATTTCACTGGGGCTACGAGCCTTGATATTAATACCCTACTTTCTTTTATATATTTTTATTCAGATATACCTCGAGATATACAATATTTTTTTCGAGTGTAGCCTAGACTTGAGTGACGACAGTAACTCTCGAATTAACTTGTATGCGAGCTTGTATGAAAGTTTTCCTGGATATTTAATTATTTTTAATAAAATGTAAGCTTTTTTATTCATTGCTTTTTTTACAATGGTACAAAATACGAGACAAAATATGACAAAATATCCGACTTTATGTTTTTTTTTTTTCTGTTCATTCTGTGACCGAGCCATTCCAGTTCGCGAGAATGTATGTTTATCTAATGACTTTTGACCTGCATAAACCGGCACATTCAAATCATTTGATTCATCGGTCGTTCCAATGATTACCATGAAAGAATTAAGAGAGCAATTTAGTGGATTTAACTGACCAAATGATTTGGAAAATCAAAGGGAATTTCTTTCGCGGAATTTAATTAACGCCAGATGCAGGGATTATCCGCGAGTAAAAAAAAAACTCGATTACCGCAGAGTTGCATAAGCTAAATTCATCGTTACCCGTGCTTTCGCACAATGTCAATTAGGTTTGAAAATGTTGGATTGACTCACATGTTGATCAATTTGAAACACCTCTTTAAACATCGGTCGCAAATTACCAAGTCGCCGCAGTGCGAAAAGTTACAATTTCGTTGCTACCCCGCAGTCAACAAGCTGCTGCTTATTAGGCTCCGGCAAATAGACTAAGCCAACCTGCAGATATATTTTCTTTCAAAACTTCCAAGTTACCCCATACTGCGTATTTGATCAGCTGAGTTTTCTAATTCCACGGAGCGTATCGGGGATCCATATCTCATAAAAATCAGTCTCGGAGTCGAATAGCCAGAAGTCCGAGGGAGGAGAAAGAAATGTTGAATTTCATTCATCCGCTTAGCAGGAATCATTAGGTTCGTATTAAAGCGCCAGCTGCTGCCTGCTTCTTCTTCACCCCTCGTACGTGCGCAGTCGGTTCATAACCCGGAGGGTCTTTGTTGTTTAGTCTGGGTGTCGCCCACGCGTGGGTTATTTTTCCCGCGATCGCACCGGCTCCTCGGCGATCGAACCGGTATTAAACGAAGAAAAACGCGACGATCCACTGACACAAATCTTGACTTTCAGACACTGCAGCGAACGTCGAGAAAAGTCAAAATTTTTCTTCGTCCTTGTATGGTAACAGGTATAGATTTCAAAACTTGTTGGATTGAAGATAGTGGTTGCTGCAGTTATTTTATTTTTAACCGTTCTAGAAATGTGCAAACGATCAATATTAATTTATAATGTCTTTTAACACTTATGGTTTTAATGGTTTTCTTCCAGTGCTGTGAAATTTTTAAAACTACCGTTTAAACAATTTGAATAGGTGTTGAACAATTTATTCTAAAGTACATATCCCCTTGCAAAGTTGCGTTTTGAAGTAATATGTGGAAAACAGATGAATTTTTTTTTACCACGTATCATGAAAAAAAAAGGTTTGCTAGAATAAGATTTTTGTAAGATTTGCTAAAAATCAATTGCTTCGAAACGACAAACCCTTGTTCCAATACTGATTGCACAAGTCAATATTTGAAGTTCGAGCGCAAAAAGATAAGCGTACTCCGACGATTACAACTCTCACGTTTCGTGACTGTAGAAATAACAGTTTTTAATCCGCGAAGCCCTCGGTAGTTCAAAATTCACACTTAATTAGTACTTACGACGAGTAAATTTTAAATCGCTCATAGTTATTCATTTTTTTTTTTTTTTTTTTTTTTTCTAGCGTACGTAAAACAAAACCAAAGCCATCATTAAGAACGACAACAATAATTCTCACGAAATTTACGTAAATACTTTCACTTCTGTATGAATAAACCAACGCGTTAGAAGAAGAAAAAAAAAGCTCAATTAAAGAAGGAAGCCGAAGCTGAGAAACTCACAGTCCATCACCGTCAATTAGAATCCTTGTTTATAAGGCCCCCGCGCATTATGAAAAATATATTATCGCAAAACAAAAGCCAGTTGGGGTGTTTTAAAGAGCCATTAAAATTCACCGGATTTCCTCGGCTCGAAGCGGTTATTCGCATAGGGCATAAACCCAGGCCTTAGGGACCTTTTCACACGCGTCGTTTTTCCTTATCTCTCGAGGCTGTGGGAAATTCAAAACACTCGAGCGCGTCTTATGATTCGAGAGCGTACGGCTGATGCTACGACAATGGAATTTGCGTTTTCCCGCGACTATTTTCCTTCCTTCGCCTTTACGCGCGAAGTACATAATAAAAAGACTGCACTTCGATGTGCGTGAGGCGAGGTGGCCTGCCATTGTTTTTAGTTATATGATTATTCCGTTGTAAATTTGCATGAAATTAAATTAGAGAAACCCTGGATGTTAATATTGTTCATTGGTTTAAACAAAAAATAATCCCGTACCGTTACAGTGCCGACGATTTCTGGTTAATCAAGTGGAATGGAATTCCTCAACTTTGAAAAGTTTTGTAATCTTCGGTGAACCGCCCATTGTAACGGGAGCCGTTTATCCGTGAATATTAATTCTCGCGGTCGCAGAAATCATAAATATTTGTTTGCATTACTTTGATCACAATCTCTCAGAGAAAGTTTTCTCGCGGTCGTGTTTAATTACCACTCGTTGTTTGTTAACAAAACGATTATAAGCCTCTGAATTAGAACCCCTCCGTGCTATCCAAACAATATTAATTACACAAATTGCTAATAAAAGTCTACTTACAATCATAATTCCATAATTAAAGCGAAAAGGAGGGAAAAAAAGAGGAGCAGTGCGTCTGGCGACCCCGTAAACAATTCAAGGAGAAAGGCGGCACAAACGCATTTATTATCTTAGACGAAAAGAGAGTTTCAGAGCGGTGCGGCACACGTGTGCGGTTTATGCATCCATTAAGAATCGTGCTCATTGCTCCAGATGTGCAGGCTAAATTACAGACTCAAGTTCAAAAGCGAGTCCAGAAAGTGCGTAGCTTGAAGAATGTATTTGAGTCCTTGGACTACAGAGAATTGAGAAGCATGAATATTTTATGAGTTTTGTCGCGTCCGAGGATCTAAATGAGTTGGTTGTAAAATGAAGATTGAACGTTGTTGATTTTGTGTTGTAGATATCAAAATTTTACGCGAAACCTCAAATCAATTATTTCGGATATATTGCGAGCTAAAGGCTTGAGTCTCTAAAGTAAGACCAGAGCTTACTGTCGGTACACCGTAAGTCTTTGAACTCAAATGCTCGCTTAAATGTGAGTACAAAATCTCAAAACTATGATCATAGATTAAGAAGTCTAAGTATATGAAAATTTCATGTCTTAAACTTTTTGACGCCAAAGCGACTACAAAAAATAAAAAATCTTAGACTCTATCGGTTTTTGATTAGCAGAATTGTTAAAATTTATCAAAGAAAATATTTCTTCCTTCTTGTTCACAAAACATTTCAAAATGTCCAACCAAGCGAATAGCTACCAGTCTAAAAGAAACGCTGCCTTGGCAAAAATTTATTCTCACAAGTAAAACAATAGCTCTCAAGCTTTAAAAAATTTGCTGACTTCTCAGAAGAATTTGATTACCCCAATAAACAATTGACCATTAGGCTTCTGCATAGCGGCGTAAAACCGAAAGTGACAATTGTAAGCAAATTGTCCATTGTGATGAGATTTAATTTTGTCAGACAACGTCAACGGATATCCATTTCAATTTTCCAGCCGCCGAAAAAAAAGCTGTCGTTTCTAAACAAATAGCAATTTTACAGAAATGCCACCCACTTCAAACGCGGCTTGGGGTAAACAATAAAGCATTTTTTCACCGACTTCTCAAAAGAAGAATAGCGCGATTCCGCTGAATAAATCGATCTCGCACCCGCATGCCCCGGTGTTACGGCGCGCCAGTGAAAGTCAACTTGATATTCTGGGTGCTCTAATTGAGGAATCCAATTTCCCGAGTACCCCAATTTCAGGATTTATCGACGAATTGTTGCTGTGAAATACGCGTGAGGTTAGAAATTAATTTATCCGGGAGACGATTAATTAGCACCTTGTAAACGACGAGGGTCTCACAGCCTTGTTTATTTAATTTTTATATGCATTTGCTAAGTATTTATTTCTTTCGTTCATATAGCAGACTTTCTATGTAATTAAGACTGTAGATATTGTGTCGTTTAGAATCATATTCTTTGAGAAAATACAAACTCATAACTTTCTTCTGAATGATGAAAAGTTCACGTGTTTGCAGATAACATCGGTAATGAAAGTTTCGGAAAATACTTATACTAGTCTGAGAACTGTTGTTTTTCCCTTTTTTAAAGATTGGTTTCAACGATTATTTGAGGTCTTACTTCACCATAATCCTGAATTTCGGATCGCTATATTATGTTTCGTCGTTTTGGTATACCTGGCTTGATCTGCATAGTGCATTTCTGCATAGTGCATGCACTTCTTTGTCAAAAGACTTATTCAGTACTTTGTATCTTAAAGTTGAGTGTATTAATCTTGTTTATAACTTAAAAACAAAACATAAAATTAAAAAAACTATTTTTCAAATCAACCGTTTTTCTTTGTTAAGTCTTGTAAGTACCTTTGTTGCGTTCACAGTCTTTAGTCAAACATCAGATAGCCAACCACGCGTTTCTAACCCACACATTATCGCACCATTTTTCGAAGCTCGGCAAATAGAAAGTAACACATCCTTCGGCTCGCGGGGCCCTCCGGCGAGCCCAGAGAGAGACATCGCGAGCCGGGGTAGAAAAAAAAGCAGGTCAACGAGCCTATGCAGCGTGAGAGACGATCCGCGAGCCGTAACGATCTTCGTACGCGATAGTACACATGTGCGTAATAACACAACTACTCCGCGCGAGCCTGCCTTTCCCATAGAGTTGAACGAAAAAAATTTTTCGCGATAATTTGTTACCCCGCGATTACGCTTGGTTTTATCATATCCAGCAGCAGCTTTGGTTGCGATTCAAAATTGCGAAGCTAGAACGAGCGTCCTCGATTTATAAACGGAGTGAATACCCCCGTTTTTTAGTCGTCGTCCTCTTCCGCGAACTAACGCCGCGGCGCGTTCGTTGCATGCGGTCACGGAAACGATTTGGAGCTTCTCGTGCCGAGCCCAAAATAATAAGTACAACGAGTGGTTTGTTTTTGGAGGTGAAATACTAGAGTTTCACCTCGTTATTATTATTAAAATAATATTCTCAAGCGGGCTTATGAGCTTTTTCCCCATTTTTTTTAGTTCATAGTAGTCTGAGTTTGATGGTTTAGTTCGAGGTTTAGTTGGTTCAGTTATTCAAGGCAGCTATACAAAATTCGGTAGGTATTATAACATTAGAACTTTTTTAAAAATAAAAATCAGATTAAAGGATTTGAATAAACCTTAGCAGGACTATTTTGTCGTATTGACCTCTCACAAATCACAAAACTTGTCATTTTTTGCAGTTTTCATACCACGAAAACCGTTTTTTTTGCCTCCAACTTAATTTTTAAGATATTGTGTAGCCCGCCAGCTTGCAAAATAGTTAGCGGGCCGCGTGGCACGCACGATATTCCCAGCATTCCTCGAATGAAAAAAAGTAAGAGACAACAAAGTCGGGGTAAGGCCAACTGGCCCTTGGCCAAATATTAGTGGGTCCGGGGCTAAGAAGTAAAAGAATTAAAAAATTTTTGCAAGTATAACCTTCCGAGGCACGTATAAATATTCGTCGGCAGTCAGTGAACTTTGCGGGAGGCTTTCGATCAACACGCCTGGGATCGCGGGTGCTCGGGTTACATACGTTTTCTGCTCGGTTACCGAACTTTTGCATGCCAAATTTTAGCTCTCGAACAACGCCTCCTCTGTAAATGTCTGAAGTTTAAAATTAAGCTGTTTTTGCTCAAAAATATTCCAGATAGAAAAACAAGTACGATCAGTTCGAACAAACCTATAAAATAATTCGCACACAAAAAACATTCGATAAAGCTCATCAATGGCCACACGACATAGAGACCGTCATTCATTCAGGGAATTTAAATATTGTAATCTTATCTCGTGAGGTTGGTACACACCTACACGAAAAAATAAAAATTCCTCTACGGATTCGACCGGAAGCAAAACAACGTGTACGAGCTGCCGCGTAAAGTAATACGAATAACAATTGAGTAATAACCATAACTCGCGCTTGAATTAAGCGAGCCTCGAACGGTGTAAATATAGATGAATCCGTAACGCTCCTCCGAAGATCAGGGTCACCCCGCTCGCGGCGTTCTGTGTCATTTACTCGCCATTCGCGTTGTTGTATCGCCTTACCGAGTTTTTATATCATGCAACTCGCTGGATTCCACCGTTTTGTTAATGGAAAAATTTTTTAGCTTGTCGCTACGAACATTTTTCGTTAGCACTTGTAGTCTCTTTTAAATTTGAAGTGCTCTCGGTCAATATTGATTTAAGGTTCTCAAAGCGTTAGATAACTCGGTTGTAAGACACACATCAAAAATATTCTCTAATCTCGTATTTAACACCGTGTAAGACTCTAAAAAACATGTTTTTGATAATAACCAAGTTCAAAAGTGAATATAAATAATACATCAGTTCTAATAACAGTCCACGAGGCTCAAAGCCGTCGATAAATCCAGTCCGAGAAGATTAGCGGGAGCTCCCTGAAGGGAGGAGGATAATATTGGGGTTTTAATAAAGGGAGTGCGTCGCTTCGTCCCTTACGATGATGACGGCGCTCCTCCTCTTCGTGGAAAACCGGAAGTCCGTACGTCCGCCTCGAGGGAACCGAGCGGGTGCGGCCGCGTCGCGATTATGATTCTGGAATAATTGTTGGCCGAAGCCTTCCTTTGTGCACTTTCAGATTTACTGTTAATTGGACTAGAGTATTGATTTCATAATTATTCACTCCCCAGCATCTGTGTGACAACAAAGGTCGTTTTCGGATTTCTTACTAGAATATGTCATAATTTACCGATAATTTACGTAGCGTTTTGAATGGAAAAAAGGTGTCGTCAATTAGCGACTACAAGCTGTGCCGCGAAAATCCTGGCCGTGCCCCCTCCCAAAGTGGTATTTGTCACATGCTCTCTTTGTCTCTATTCTTCTCTTTTTTATGTTATTTCCTGCTACTCTTCGTTTTGTCGCTGGGCTTAATGCACGAAAGCACGCTCTGTTGACACACGTGTACGCCATATTTGCTCGATATATTTTTTTTTTGCCGGTGGGGTCCGTTGCGTAATCTACCCGCGGTGCTGTAAAAATCTCTTCTAAAATTACATACACGATTTTATTGAACTTATTTATGAATATAATTAATAACGTCAGGTTTTTTTTTTTTTGTTTCAGGTAAGTTCAAACAGCGATTCCTGGACTAAAACAAAGTCTGGAACAGGTGGCTTCGATCGATTGTCTCGATGAATGAGATCACGTGGGTATCGTAAAAGAGTTTACCAAAAATTCCATTCACGCGGAGAGTTTCATTGATCCCCTGGTGAATTAACTCGTTAAATACCTCCACGCATAAGGCCGTCGCGGTCGTGAGCTTGCGAGATTTCTCACGGTTGCGGACGAGACGCGCGCGTTGCCATCAATAATTCATGCCGATATTTTCCGCGCCAGTTAATGCCTTTTGGCTGTTGTTCATTCATGGTTTAGGGATAAAAATATATTTGAAAAATTGCGTTGGTTTTGGAAAAATTTTTGATAAATTTATTCAGTGTCAAAAATTTTACCAAAGTTGAAAGTACCTTGAAACTCGTAATAAAATTTGACCTTTAATTTTATGTAATATTTTACTAAAATTATTAAATTAATCGCTATTTTCAAGCAGGATGTTTGTGAAATTATTCGATTCCAAGGCACGCTCCAAGGTTTCTATCTTTAGACGGTTCGAAGTCTAGTCTGGAAGAATATTTTTTTTCCAACAAATGCTTACGTCGAGGCTTACGTTTTAGTTGTAGATTAGATGTCAAAGCTCAAAATCAAAGCTTACGATTATTTTTCGAGTATTTTTCACGCTCAAACGGAAAGAAAAATTAACACCTGTAGGTACGGTGCACATATAAACGTGGAATTTATTTTTTACTTATATCTTAATATATTTGAAAAAATATTTCTATTCGTTCTAAAATATTAACTTGTGAAGCTTCGAGTTTACCAAGGACGAATCGATAGGACGCGACATCAGTACTAATTACGCTGCCTTTTTTTCTCCACGACGTACGCATTTTACGCACTAGTTTTTTTTTGCGCTAATTTACCAACATAACACGAACGCGGGTAACTGTACTTTAATGCAACCGCGTCTCTCATTTTTTCATCCTCTCGCGCGCGTCGTTTACTTCGATCGCGCGACGAAGACGTTGACGCGGTGCTGATAGTAAACTTCTCTAAGCGTTACAGTTACAAGCGAGGTTACAAAGCTTACATCTAGTTACAAATTCTTTTCATTTAACGCTTAATGCAATTTATTTTTAGTTAATCCGTACAGATAAATTTTAGTAATACATATTTTCTCGCATATTTTTGTCTAATATTGCGTTTTAAACTGACAAGTAGAAATTTTGTTTATGTATGTTTATGAATACTTGACTTCGGTTTATGCGGTTTTTAAAAAGTGTTTTGGATTATTGCAGAACAAACTTTCTTTCGAAAGTGGAGAATATTAAGTATAGTATGAAAGAGTTGAGTTTGATATTTTGTATTATTTCCATAAATTATATTAGAGAATATCATAAAAGTTCCATTAATTATAATCTCGAATTATTAACTCTAATAAACCACTCGATTAAAATTTGCAAGCTTACATAAATTTTTTCTTGCATCTTTAAAGAAATTGAACGAATTTGAATACATCAAGCTTACTTTGGAATCTAAAAGTTTGGGATGTCTATGTTCACCTGAAATGCAAATTAAAAAATTGAAAAATCAGACTATTTACAAACTTTTTCAAAATCAGAATTTAACCGTGTCATTCCAACAGTACCAATTAAAAAAGAAAAAGAAAAAGAAAAAAAAAGGAATTCGCCGGCAACTTTCGTCGCGACGAAAAAGAAATTTTCTACGCGTTTTCCCTGAATTTTTTGCATTCGCGGCTTCGAAAGCGCTCCTTTTGCAAGAGACAAAAGTGGCAGATTAAACACATTCTTTCAAGATTCTCCAACTCCCTGGTACTACCATTAGTGCGAGGGAGGCAGCCTGGCCAATTAAAAAAAAATCCACTCGAATAACGGGCAATAATCATCGCATCGTCGGAGAAAGTTTTTACGGGTGAATGAGTGATCAAACGAGGTGGCCTGAAAGTTCGCGTGCGTATGTTTACATTGGCGCTGCTCCCGGGGTTAAGAGGAAAAAAAAGTGCCGCCGCTGCTGCACCCGAGCCAGCTGCTTTCCTCTAAATTGAGGAAAGTTCATTATCATCGAGAAATTTCAATTTGGCGGAGTGGCTCGATAATAATTTCTTCCGAGTGCGTGCGCGTAAGTAACATTTTTGAGATAAAGTACGCGGGTACCTGATTCAAAATTATTCAACTTTTTTCTTCTCTTTAAATTAGAGTGGAAAGAGCCACCTTTAATATCACTGAAAAATTTAGTGCATTATTAGTCATTTCGGAGAGTTACTAAAAAAAAATTTAACGATTTTTGAGATTTAAAAAAGAATTTCACTCTTTTAGATCATTTCGACGGTCCCAGCGAAGAAAAACCTTAAACGAAAATCTGCAGATTTGAAATTATCAATGAGAGGCTGAAAAGATTTAAAAAATTTAAGACAATATAAAAATCGGATTTATTGATTTATTAGATTTATTATAGATTCTCGTTTTTTTTCTGATTTATTTATTTATTTATTTCAGCCTCTCTCATTGGTAATTTTAAATCTGCAGTTTTTCGGCTAAGGTTTTTCTTCGTTGGGACCGTCGATTTATAACATTTCTTTACGTAAGAGTTTAGATCAGAGAAATCAACAAATTCATGGGTACGATTCAGAAGCAACTTAGCCTCAAATAAACTCACAATTAAATCGATCGAACCCAGCAAGACCCGCCCGCCCACCTGTCTCTTATCTCCGAGTTTGATCACGTAGAGGAAAAACCAGGGTCATGCTATAGAGAAACAATGGACATCACGAACTTGTCTGCCTTCTTGATTTCCTGCCGAGTTGAACTTTCGGACGAAATCAAAGCGCGTATGATAAATAAAGGCTCGCCTTGGGGGTCCTTTGATCCCGTATTATACAGCTTCATTCGGTCGCTGTTTTTTTTCCGCTGACACTGAACGCGGATTGCGCAAACGAGAATGCCGCGGTTTTATTTGCATAACTAGTTCGCGCGCCGCGGCGAACGGCTGCTAATGATGTGGAAGAGAATGAGACGAGAGACTGGCACGCGACGCTCCCATATCATACTTATTGTCCCGGTGATGCTTCTTCTTATCCCCTCTGAGTTCAGTTGGTTATTGTTTTTCATGGTTATTGTCCATAATGTGGTCCGTTGTTTTTTTCATCACCTAGAAAGAAGAAGTTTACTTTAAAATTTGATAAAATTTATAGTATATAGCTTAGTATACATAGAAAATAATTTTTCAATTATTATTTTGTCTTCTTATTTGCGTATATATACGGTATGATTTACGTAATTTTGGAGTTTCATAAACAACTATTTCACAGTTAAGTTCACCTAATTTAAGTGCTGATACCAAATTGTAGAATATTATCGTTAAATTATACTGAACTTAACTTTCTCTCAGATATTTTTTTCACTGATGAGATTACAAGTACTTGAAAATTAGCACGTACTTAGGCTGTTTCCAAATCCTCCAACTTTGAAGAAGATCTCAGCTAGTGATCTAAGAGGTGTCGAAATTTCTTCGATATTGCGCAACCCTCTACTTAGTTACACCAACGCGCTCGTAATTTTTCCATTGTTTCGTTGTAATTACTCCAGATCCCTTTGATTAGAAAATCCCAGTGCTTCGCGGAATAAAATTCTTCAGCCCCAAGGCTGCGTCAAAGTTGTAATTTTGTCACTGGCACGGAGTCGCCATATTGAGAAACTATTCGGAAAAAAAAATTGTACGCAGTATATATCTCATATTATAAAAAACCCGCGTACGATTTCGAAAGTGCGCTCGTTTAATCAGTGTAATTCAAATGCACGGTAGTTTGAAAGCCGCTTATCTTGGCTACGCGTTCGAACTACCAAAAGAGTTTTCTCCAAAACTGTAAATCCCACTCATGGTGTCCCAACGAAAGTGACAATTCACCTGGATCCTATACACCTTGATTGAAAAAAACACACTTGATGATACTATAAATAGACAGCCCTGGCATTATTGAATAACCCACCTTTTACATAAGCCCGCGTCGATAAATCAGAGTGAGGCACAATGAAAATCTCGTCTAAACGGAAACGAGTTTGCAGTCCAGTTTGCCGCAGCTTCTTCTTCTTCTTCTTCGTGCAGCTTCGGTCGTTTTACTTTTCTTTTAGGGCGGACACGCCTGGCTTCCGGTAGCTACCCTGCACAGACCGGATTTTCAGGCCCTCGACCTTATCCTCATAGCCGTGATGTTGTTGCGGTTGCTCCGCTTACTACTCCGTCATCGCTTTTTACTCTGAAGTTTCATTGTCAAGCTAGCAAAGTTTATAATTTCGTAATTTTTTGGAAATCGCCCACTTATTTTCTTGGGAAATTATGAATCAACGAGTTCTCGAGGGGTCCTCTTTTCACTCTCGACCGGAATCACTCCGTCCGGGAGGAGTCGAGATTGGCATCGCCTTCAGTTGCAGCCAGGAGAGGGAGAATCCACGGTGCTAATGACTCTTGTTCCAGCAATATTCACTCCCAAAGACGATAATAAGAAGCCAGCTCGTTAACTCTCGGGTGCAGAATTATTCATCAGAAATCTGACGCAACTGGAGGAGAAAACTGTGCCCATCCTCGTTTTAATAATCCAAGGTCAATCGCCGTGACAACAACGATTGCGCAAAGCAGAACACAATCGAATATTAGTTTGCGCACTCGCCGCGTTAAAAAATCGTCGTGTAAGGTGATGAGCGAATTTACGAGTTTCGGAAACACTCTGATCCCACGTGCGCGCGACCGCCCAAACGGCCGGCGTGCGTCGCATTCCTCCGACTCTGAGTCACTCGCTTAAGGTAAAATTCACCCGAGTGGCGAATCTTCTAATTTACATCTCTTTGGAGGCTGGTCGCTGGAGGCTAAGAGAGGTTTTTTACGCGCCTCGGTTGCTGCAGCTCGGCGTTCTTCCACGAGTACCTTGAAATTTCAACTATTTTTATTTTATGGTGTCGTTGAGAAATATTGATGTATTGGGGATTCTAATCGGTTATGATTTTAGACGATTTGTTCTGAGAGTCATGAATAAAAAAAGCTATGGTTCAACCAATAATCCAATAGAAAAAACCTCGGAAAAAATTAAAAAATATCTTTCAGGGTTTTTCTGTTTCGAAATTAATTACAAATTACAAATTTTCTCATCAAGAGTACAAGAATAATTTATCATGTCTACAACATCGATGAATATCTGAAAAATCATTGCACGTAAATCATTAATTTCATTCTTCCAAACTTGTCACTCTCTAATATCATCAAAGCCTAATTTATTTCCATTGTCAATATTTTAATCAGACCTTGTGCCAAAATTTCATGAACCGCACGCTCATTTTATCGGTTATTTTCATTGTCGACCGTTAATGGAATCGCGTGACACGGGTTATCTTGATAATTCATCTCTTATCAGCACTCATGAATGGCTGGCTCGTCTCATTCACAATAAACCTCGCAATAAACCAATCTTTCCTCCTTGATTCCCCCGATTTGAACCAGAAGAATCTAAGCTCGCGAATGTGGGTCGCCGAGAGACAAAAATACCCCAGCTCTGGCCTCCCCATCCCCCATCTCAAATTGGTCCAAATTGCATCCGAGAGATTTTCGGAACGCCCGGCGGGTACGAGTTACGCAGACGCGCGAGGAATGTCAAATGAGCTGCCGGTGGACACGCGTTATTTATTCGGTCCGGGGAGGGGAAGGAGGAGAATCCGCACCCCGCAGAAATATCTCGGCTCTCCGCGCCAATTGAATCGTCGCGGTGCTGGAATTCAAAGGTGTTTTATTTACGCGGGGTTTATCGGGAAACTTTGCGATTGCCGCGGTAGACTGTGAATGAGATATTGCTGTAATTGAATTCTACCCAGACCCTACCTATGGAGCTAAACTTTGTTTCAAAATTAAATCTAAAAATTCCTTCTCGTACGGTGTAAATTTAGACAACAGGGCGAAAGAGTTGATTGACGCCAGACGGACAGCGGCGACGACGGCGCCATAATAATACGCTACGAGCGTATCGGATGGCTCCCCTACATGATGCGGATGTGCGCTCTTATCTCTTTCTCCACCACGTCTGCTGGTCCATTTTGCAGGAAGTTAAGATCGTTCGTGCCGCTGCTGTGGCATAGGGCTTCTTCGGCCTTTTTTTTTCGAAATAATAACCGAATCTTGTTACTCGTTTCCTCCTGCCCTAGATATTTTTTCTGTGCTGATTTTATTTATTCGGGGTTGAGATGCGTTGAGCTAAAGTTACAATTTATAGACGAAAATTATAAAGGCACAAAATAACTATATTAACTTTAAAAAATTGTTTCATTTGAGAAAACTAAAAAAAAATTGTTTCGCATGGACTAGTAAATCAAAAAAGCACTTATGTACCAGTTACTAGCACAGATGGAAATTGATCCCAGGACCTTTTAAGTTCAAACTTATCTCGACTTAACTTTATAAATTCTATACTCTCAGGTTCTCCATGGGCCATGACTATCACACGTTTCTTACCTTTAAAAGGAAAGTAAAATTAAACAAACAGCCCCGTAACAATCAAAAGCCATCCTCTCATAAATAAAACAATCGAAGTCATAATTAACGCTCCCAAGCACGCAGAACATCATTTTGATATTAGAGAAGAAAACCAACAATACAATCAGCTTCCCTCATGTTTAATTTCCCACATGGTGTTGAAAGACAATAAACAATAACACCGAGTTCGTCAGCTCCCCCGCGTATTAGAATATGCATGTGCATCGACATTGGCGGATGAGACAACGTAATTCAATTGAACATCCCGCTCTCTCGCAGTAGTGACGACAAATGTCTTAAAATTTTAGCGATGACGCAACCGACCGCGCCATTTGGCGACCGCGCGACCTACACATTATCTGCATCCGGCTTTTAATCCCAAAATTTTTCAAACTTCCTACCTTTTTTCTTCAACTTATCATCAAAAGCGTTGTACTCGACAAATGAAGTGCGAATTTACGGTAAACTTCGAGCTGCATTGAGGTTTAATTAAATTAGCCGAGATTGATCAGTTGATGACCCTCAAATTTCGTATTTTATCGGTTTTTAATACTCTTCTTGAATGTGTGACCTGAAAAGTTTCAATATCACCTTGAAAGATTTTTGAAAGATTTAAAAAGTATTCATAATTAATTTAAATTCTAATCAGATTATTTTTATTTGATTTAATCAAAGAAAACAAATTTTTTTATGAGTGCTCTTATACTTGATGGATGATAATCATACTACTCATGAGAAATATACTGTCAATAATTACTGGAGCGGGAGTCAAATTAAAAATTATACTATTCTGAGCCACAGGAAATAAAAATTTAAAGATTTATCATTTATTTAGAAGAAAAATTTAGGCCTATAAGATAAAAAAAAACTTTATTTTTAACAAAAGTAAGAGTACATCTGCCGTCACAAAGTTTCATTGATAATTTTTCAAACTTGAAAATAATATACCCGCATAAAAGAGCTATGTTTATAAAACAATCATGTCTTGTTACAAATCAATGACTAAATATTATTCAATTTTGCACAACGACTTCATCAAAACAAACACAGGATTAACATAATTTTAATTCAAACAATGGACGATCATGAAGTATTTGAAAGCACGCGTCGGGAATTATCGAGCGGGTTGTCGAACCCCATGACGTCTGCGTTAAGTGGTCACCATAATGAAAGCCCATTCGTAATTAAAATAGAGATGGTGTAAGTCAAGTATCCCGGGAATTCTGATTATCGATTTCAAAGTGGGAAAACGAGTCGCGTATGCATGCACGATCCTTTTTTTTTTTTTTCTCTTACTCTGCGTAGGCCACGGTCTGTGTCCTTATTATACGTATTTTTCTCTTGCAATTGTGACGCGACTTAATTAAACACTGGCGTTATTTCCAGCTGGCACGCGCTGTTTTAATTTAGTTCGAACCGCTCTCGTGGGCTTTTCCCTGTTTACGCGCGCCGGTATTAAAGTAAAAATTTTCACTAAAAATAAATACCAAGAATTTCAATTTGATTTACGTTGAGTTTTAAAGTCTCGATTACCGACCGGGTGCACATCAAAATCTGCCTATGATCATTACGAAACTATACATACCGATTAACGGGCCACCTTTAATTAACATATGTGTATACCAGAATATCGTATCCATTAAATTAAACTATAATGTGTATTTTTGATTTTCAGAATGAGGAGATGATCAAGAGTCTGCCGGTAAACGGCACTCCAGGAGGCGGCGGCGGCGGCAACGTCATGAGCGCCGGCGGCGGTGGCGGACCCTTGGGTCCCAATGCGGCCCGAATTGGGCGAAGTTTGGCTCTGCACCGCTCAAACTCCAGTCTGGAACTGCCTCACAGTCCTGATCCAGCCGCACGAGTTCCCGATGCACCGCTCAGACGCGAGTACGGGTCGCAGGGTACGTTTATGCGAATTATAGAATTTTTTTTTAAGTGCAGTTTTAAGTGATTTTACATTTCACATGCGCAGCGTGACTCAGTCCTGAGTAATATCGTTTTTTTCTGAAAATTGCATTAGCAGTCACTAAAGTGATGTTGTGCAATTATAAATCGTCCGGGAAATCGTCTGCCAGTGAGCAAATGGATAGATTTTTAAAAGAGATAAGGTAAAGCAAGACTTGTGTTTTTTGTAAAAAAAAATATTGTTTTATAAACAACAAAAATTCAAGTTATTACTTAGTTGACTATACATAGTGAAGAAAAAATTTTTTAATTCTGATAAACGATTGATTTTTTGTATTACACAAGTTAATGTAAAATCACTCTAAACTGATAAGCGTTAATTTTTAATTTTTTAAAGTGTTTCTTTGTTTTTAATTCGAATCCCATTATTTTTTTTTTTTCATTAATGAAAAATTTGGATAAACGCTACGACAGAAGGAGTTATGCTCGGTAAGATGATGCTGACGCAAAACATATAAAGGCTTGACCAAAAGTGACTTTTTATCACTTCTATATAAAACTTAGTACCGATTGCACCAGCCTTTGAAAATAATCACGTCGATAAAAACTATGTCTATTTCAAAAGCATCATAACTGTCACTAGTCGAACACAATTCGTAGAATCAATATTATAGTTTCGATCTCGAAAAAACGTAAGAGACATCTAAATATTACAGTGTTCTTTTTTCTTTTTTTCTGTTTTTGGCTTTATTTTTTTTCTCCAAAACTTACCGCAATCATAAAAAAAAAAGCTAAAAATCATCTTTGCTCGAAAACTCCACAAATGGCTTTAATCATACCATAAACCATGTAAATAAAGCATCCCCTTTAAATCTCTCTCCCCTCGGTATAATTGAATTAATCCCTTCTGTTTCGCATCAACAGGTAGTATTGACGTGGTGGCACAGTCGGTATCAATGAACGACAATCTTCTAGCGATGCTCCAGGACTTCCGCCCGGGCGACCCCGCCGGGGTCACCCTCAGGTCCTCAGAGCTCATAATGCGACGACAGTCCCACCAACACGCCAGCCTTCAAAGCCAAGAAGTGCCGGAAGTTGACGGCTCCACGGGCAACAGCCCCAAGCTTCGCCTGAAGCTCAACCGGCTCTGGGGCAGCAGCAGCAGTAGCAGCAAGACCACCAGAAGTCAGAGCAGCGGCAATGTCGAGACCGAGCAGACTTGCACGAGTCCGGTCGTCTCGGCCGATGTCGAGGAGAGACACAGGAGACGCGCCTTCGCGCACTACGACTGCCAGAGTCTTACCGCGAACCTCGGGTATGCGGCCAAACTCCGGGGAATCCTCTTGGCGAGGAGGAGGAACACGGCCACCGGTGCAAGTGCGGCCAGCGCCTTCAGGGCGTCGACGCCCGACGAGGCGCCAGAGGAGGACGTTGGAGATGGTAAAGGTACTTTGATACTAATTTTTTTTTTTTGCACTGAACCTAAGCGTACCGGTACTTTAATGCACTTTTGAATTTTTATATTTAACAGATTGTACCAAAATCTAACTAATAACTAAAATATTCAAAAATTATTCATAAACTCATTAAAAATTGCAGGAAACGAACTTCTTGAATCTTGTCCCTTCTTCCGTAACGAGACGGGTGGCGAGGGCGAGCGTGAAGTCGGCCTTAGTCGTCGCACCCAGACGGGCCTGCACCGGCCCGCTTTGGCTTACGGCGTGAGCGTTTTGGAACCCCCATCCGGTGAGACCCTGTGGAAGCACACGTGTCCCTTACAGAAGCGTCCGCTCCCGATCGAGAGCATCGACGAGGGTGCTCACTACTACCGTCGGTACTTCCTGGGGCGTGAGCATCAGAACTGGTTTGGCATGGACGAGCAGCTCGGCCCGGTCGCGATAAGCGTCAGGAAGGACGGTCATCAGTACCGAATAATCGTAAGGACCTCGGAGCTGCTCACCCTGAGGGGCTCGGTGCCCGAGGAGACCCTACCCGGTGGCAGCAGACCCCAACAGTCCAAAGTCCCGACCAGGGAGATACTCGAGCTGGTCGCTCCCGAAGTGCAGATGAATTGTCTGAGGCTGGGAACCACGGCAGCCGAGGAGGCCCTTGCGAGACTCGACGAGCAGGGATTGTCCAATAGGTTTGTTTAATTTTATTCTGTAAATGACACTGAATTATATTTTTCAAGAAGAATCAGAAAGAAAAATTCTAAATGTTGAAAAAAAAGTTTACCAGGTTCTTCATTTTCTAACAGTGGAAAAAATTTTTACATAATTTTGTTTTTATCAGGTATAAGGTCGGTGTACTCTACTGTAGAGCCGGTCAGAGGACGGAGGAAGAGATGTACAATAACCAACACGCTGGTCCGGCTTTTCTCGAATTCTTAGACTCGATTGGTAGGTTCACGTTTGAATCTTCTTAGTAATATAAATATCCATATTTATCGTGAAATTATGCTAATGTGAATTTTAATTAAAATAGGCCAAAGAATAAGACTGAGAGGATTCGAAGGTTACAAAGCGGGTCTGGACACGCGAACGGATTCAACGGGAACTCACGCGGTCGCCGCGACTCACAGAGGGGCGGAAGTCACCTTCCACGTTTCGACGATGCTTCCTTTCACACCGAATAACCGTCAACAGCTACTTAGAAAGCGGCACATAGGCAACGATATAGTCACCATTGTCTTTCAGGTAACAATTTCTTTTCCGGCATTTAGCTCCTTTCTAAACAATTAAAAACATAAACTATTTTTCTCTCATTTCGACAATTATAATTTAGTTGTGTTTTTAACAATATTTTTGGTGCTTTCAGAAAGTTTACTTATAGTGTAGAATTTATGACTAAAATAAATGATTTTCGTTTGCAGGAACCAGGCGCGCTACCATTTAGGTAAGTTTTTTAAATTATTTTATATATTTTTATATATACGTCACACCTGTTTAATTGAGCCCCTTACCTCAGTTTGAAATTTTTTATATACTTACCAGTTTGGAAAACCTCAAAAAGTCTGGGAATTTTAAATAATGATCTTAATTTTCTCAACAGTCCACGAAGGATACGGTCGCAGTTCCAACACGTATTCATAATCGTTCGAGTGGTAAATCCGTGCACCGACAATACCCAATACATGGTCTCGGTGTCGCGTAGCAAAGAAGTACCGGTATTCGGTCCACCAGTACCAGCCGGTGCGACATTTACAAAGGGAAAACACTTTGCCGACTTTATTCTTGCCAAGGTCATAAACGCGGAAAATGCCGCCCACCGTTCCGAAAAATTCGCCACAATGGCCACGCGTACCCGACAAGAGTACCTCAAGGATCTAGCAAATAACTACTCGTCCACAACAGTCGTTGAGACTGGACAGAAATTCTGTAAGTATAGTTTTTTAATTAAAATTGTTTTTGTTTTCATTTTTTATTATTTTCTTAACTCTGATAAATTTTCAATGATAAAAAAAAATTACCGATTAAAAATTGTTTGCTTACATTTTTCAAAAAGTTACATCTTATCTCGAACTTCAAACTGTGTTATAAAATCAGATAAGTTTTATATTTATCGATTTCATTTTTTGAAACTTGTTCTTGAGTAAGTCATCGCGTTTCATTCAAGATTTTTTAAATTGATAACTACATCATTCATTTTTTTCTGTCAATCGCAATCGCTTGCTTACGCACTGTAATTTTTCCACTTCCAGCGATAATCTCATTTAGCAGTAAGAAAAAATCGGTACCACGACCTCGAATCTCCTGCGATGCATCACACCGAGGTGCAATTTGCTGGCAGGTCATACTGGAAGACAACAGTCAAAATACAGACTGCTATCTTGGCATAAGCATCGACACGATAGTCTTGATCGAGGAGCACTCGAGGCAGATTGTTTTCGTTACTCCTTGCGTCAGCGTTTTAGGATGGCATGCGCAGACAAACAGGTACGTACTCCGGAAATTGATGATGCATTGACTTTAATAGATGACTAATTCTTGATTCCTGCAATTTACAATGAAGAAGCCATATCTCCAATTGCATTAGGAAAATCACATGAATTAGTCTACTATGATTTAATTTGATTCGATTAAATATGAATCAACTTTTTAGAAATTTTCCATTAAATTTTGCATTGGTTTCTGGATAAGTTGTCTTATTGAAAAAAGCTTTTTCAAAGGAATAGTTTCTATAAATTTTTACAAAAATTTCCCCTATTGCTATAAATTATTCAGTTTATTTTAATCAATCATTATTTTTTATAACTATTACAAATATTCAAGTTAGAGTCGTAACTTATAAAATTTAGTCGTTTTATATATTTTATGAAAAAAAAAAAAAAAAAACTTGAAATTATAATTTACTAATTTTTTTAGTTTACGACTTTACCACCACCAAGGTGAGTGCATAACCATCCACGTACGAGGTGACTCGGGCGACCGAGACGAACTGATGGAAATTGTAGCTCGTCTTCGAGCTGTTACCCAGGGTTCGCCAGCCTCCGAACTGTCTCTGAAAAGAAATGCCCTCGGTCAGCTAGGATTTCACGTACAGCCCGATGGCGTTGTAACCCAAGTCGAGAGTTTGGGTTCGTCCTTTCAGGCCGGACTCAGGCAGGGCTCGAGACTGGTGGAAATATGTAAAGTGGCCGTGGCGACGCTCAGCCACGACCAGATGGTCGATTTATTGAAGACTAGCGCTCAAGTAACGGTTATGGTTATTCCACCTTTAAGTGATGGATCTCCTAGAAGGTAAAAAAAATTTACAATTTTTAAAAACTATAAAATAAATAAATATTGTTTTTTGATTCAGATAAAAACTCATAAAATATTAATTGAGTATAACTTACTTTTGGCTAAGCAAAAAAGATTTCTTTACTAATAATTTTTTCTCGTTGCAGAGGTTGTTCGCTTCAAAGTTGCCAGTATTTATCTGGTAACTACGAGGGTGACTATGAAAACGTAACGAATCCGGAAAACATACCGAGCCAGCAGACGGCCATGCCACATCAAAGGAGGTACGAACGATCGTTTAGTCCGCCTCGATCCAGTAACAGCTCCGGTTATGGAACGGGCTCGAGCTCCAGGTCGTTCAACGATCCGCGGTTTCCCGTAGAAGGTACCATGACCAGCAGCAGCAGCGGACACAGTAGTACTGATGATCGATGGTGAGTTCCTTTGATGGTTTAAACATCGAAACCGCCTATCGTTGAACGACAACGCGAGTGGGTGCATGCACTTCGACTTTGATTTCAGTTTATTCGATAATTCAAGCTATTCTTTTTAACAGCAATTTTTATCAATTAAAACTTGAACTTTTAAATAATATACTAACTGATAGTTAGACTGACCTTAAGTAGAGGTGCATGAATCTAACAAATTTCAGAATACAACAACATTCCTACCTCAAAATGGGATTTTAAGTAATTGTTGTTTTATTTTTAAGGTACGAACTCCTTGAATCTCAAGACCAAGATGCTTCGCATCGAAACAATGGTACGCCACCGCCTCTGCCGGCTAGACAAAATTATCAAGGTGGTACGCCAAATAAGATGAACTCCTGCACACCAAAAAAGGAAAAAGAGTCTCACTACGCTACTGGAAAAAATTATGACAACATTAGGCATCATAATCATCTACACAATCATGAACAACTCAAGGAAAGTAATTACGTTTCTCCTAGGGCTATTCAAGAAAGTATTAGACACGATAACTATCAGAGACTGGAAAATGTTCATCGGAATCAGGATCACGTAACTACAAGCTACGTCAAACTTCAAAAAGAAAAATATGAGACAAAACAAGAGAATATTTATGCTTCCCAGCGAGAGTTACACAGTAAAAGTGAAGGTAAATAGTTTTAAAATAAAAGTTTGTAAACAAGATTTTTTATGAAGTACCACAGCGGTATTTTTCGTACCAGGTGCTTTTTATGCTCCAGCTACGATGAATACTTTTTCTATATTATGTGGTACTAATTACTTAAAGTTTGTTTTAAAAATAAATTGTTTAAGCTCTGTTATTAAAATTTTTTTTTTTTTTTTTCAATTTTCAGCTCACCACAAAATTACAGTCTCGAATTCCCTACCAATAGTACAAAACGCAGCCTACAACCTTCCTAAATCCGGTAGCAATAACAATCTTATAAGGTATGAACAGCCATCATCAATTCATAGTGAAAGTAGAGTCGATCGCAGTTCAAAATCTTATGACATTTATGAGGAAAATAAAATAAATAATGAAGAAAAACTCGAGAGACGACGAAGCAAGTATGAAACAGATTTAATGCAACAATTGGACTTGAATGGCGACCGAAAAGAAGAGCACGAAGTGTCACAACTTCAAGATTTTAAAGTTGGAGAAAAAGTAACGTGCCTTAAAACAACTATGTCCGAAAGACCAGTTCCTCACAAAGTTAGCATTGAATACAGGCCCAAAGATTTTACGTCGAGTTTGCCGCCTGAAGTTAGAATTTCTGATGGAAACGCGACAGACATTTCCACTTTGCCAAGTGAAGATGAACTGTCCAATGGCTCTGGAAGCATTTCTCCAAGGTTAGCATACATTATCTTACGCAATATAAATTTATAGTTCTTGAATTGCATAATTTAAGCTTTCTTACAAAAAATATTCTGTAAATTCAAAATGAAAATAAGGAAAATATTATTAAAAATTGTTTCAAACAAATAATTGAGTTTAGTAAATGATTATTTAAACACTCTGTCATTCTAAATTTATCAAGATCTTAATTTGATTACGTAATTCCATTTTTATAGACTAAGAAGAGCAAATAAACATCGTACTGGGAATTTAACTCCTTCAAGCAATGGTTCTCGTAATCAAAGTCCACGGCCAAAATCTGGTGCGAGAAATTCTCATAGAAATTCTGCAAATTTGACGTCTAGTACTTTGCAAGAAGATCTTATGAAACTTATCAATCCTGATTATATTGGAGATGATGGAAACCCAATAAATAATCAAAATTCAAAAAATAATCAAAATACCAATAAAATAAACAATAATCTGCTCGAAATTCAAAATAGATGCAGATCACGAGAAAATCTTTGTGGAAATAGTTCCACTCTTGGCGTATTACCAAACGGTTCCCAAGAAAATGGAAATCCTGGATCTGAAGTTATTCTAACAATGGCCAGACCAGCAACTGTTATCTCAAATGCGAGTACAGCATCGAGTCCGGCGCCTAGTGAAAATAAAATGACAAAAGAAGAAAGGTAAATAATTGAATTTATGAAAAATAATACTCATTCTGCACCACCGGGATTTTCAACTCACATTGATATAATACCTGAAACTTTAAAAAATGTGAAAGAAAGTAATAACAATGAAATACATAAATTTATTAAATAATAAGATAATGGAAAAGTTTGAATGCATCGACAGATCTAAAAATCAAATGAAAAGCTAGATTTACATTGTTATAGAATTATAGTTTTTTTTTAGATATAATGAAAATATTTATCTTAAGCTTCAAAAACTCATTGCATAATTTTTAAATACAGATAATCAACTTTTTATATCTCGCGTTAATAACAGCTTTGAGAAAACTTCTTTGTCAAAATATATCACACTCCTTGAAAAAAAAAGTAATGATGTTTGTAAAATTTTAATGGTTGAAATTATTAGTAATATGTGATTTATTTTGTCATGTTTCTTTATGAAATTTTTATTATCGAATTTGTAAATAATACTTTTCCTGGTCAAAAGTTGAAAATTGTTAATACATTTTATACAAATATGAGTTTTTGAATTTTCTTTAGAAATGGTAAATAATATGTCTCGCTAAATTTTAGATTTTGATTTGGAAAAATATGTCTCAAATATTAATCAAAAATAACATTTTTTTAATTTGTATTACTGTCGAATTTTTTTAAATCAATTGACATATTAGAGAAAAATTTTTAATATAAATTTCATGGAATTGACTCTCTAAAAATTAGTTGTATAATTCAATATTTGTACTACTAAATAAAGTTCAGAAAATAAGAATCTTTGAAGAATTAAAAATTTGCATTTTATTGATCATTAAAGATCGAAAAAATCCTGTTCAGTGAAAATTTTTCATATTTTTTCCTCTTAGACCCTTTTTTCCCCAAAAATTTCGATTTTTTGACGTTATTCGAATCATTCAAGTAAAAAAATTTTAAATTTCATAAATTATATGATAAATTTTAAACTGCTGAATGAAAAATTAAATTTTTTTTTTTAAACAATCAAATTTTAAAAAACCTAGCACTTATGTCATAAAAATTAATCACAAACTCAAAAAAAAAAAAAAAGTGAAAATAAGTGAAAGTTAAAAAAAATTTCCAATTCGTAAATTTTAACTCAATTTTCAAGACAAAGTCGTTAAAAGGGTTTTTTTTCATAAATTGCAGATTATCACCTCGAGTAACGAAAACTCCTCAACATATAACTAAGTCTTCGAGTAATTCGTCAAACAAAGATGTTAAAACTTCACCTGAGATGGATAATGAGAGTTGGAATCATCAAGATGAATCCAATAACAGAATGTCTAAACACAATCAAGACTGGTCGGAGGATAGGCACATGGAAGGGTCAAATAATACAACGTAGGTTTTAATTTTTTATCTTTTTTTTTAAACTTCACAAGTTTTTTTTTTAATTTACTTAATAGCACCAATTAATTTTTTGGGATTCGCTTTTTCCAGAGATAATAAATAGTGAATAGGCAAAGCGGGAGATGAAAAATAAATGTTTGATCTGTTATAGAGCTGCGGTCACGGACATACAAAGTCACTTGTCGAGTCTGGAGGTGCGCGTGGCTCGCGAAACCCGCCGCCGACTCTCATTGGAGGACGAGGTTCGCCGATTGCGAGACGAGAACCGCCGACTGCAGGACGAGAATCATGCCGCCACGCAACACATCAAACGATTTACCGAATGGTTCATGATTTATTACCACTGAACCTCCCAGTGTGACTTTTTTTTACAAATTTTCTCAGCGCATTTTTTTCTCACGAAAAAGAAAGAATATATATATATATATTAGTTAGTTGTTTAATTGACGAAATTAAGATTTTTTACTCAAACGAAAAACGATATCAAAGTATTTTTTTATAATTTGTGCACGATATGATAAATTACTTAAATAAGGAGTTTTGATTTTTTTTTTGACATTTACATTGTAATTAGTTTTTGTTTTACAAAATTCGGGATGAGATCCCTAATTGTTATCTTTTTTTCTTTTCTCATTTTCATCCTAAGTCGATAATTT
Source organism: Encarsia formosa (assembly GCA_038277355.1). Taxonomy (NCBI): domain Eukaryota; kingdom Metazoa; phylum Arthropoda; class Insecta; order Hymenoptera; family Aphelinidae; genus Encarsia; species Encarsia formosa. The sequence continues at coordinate 10,117,761 of CM076188.1, forward strand.
TTTGCTAAATTTGCTTTTATGTAAAATATATGCTTAAGACTATTAAGTCAATCTCTAATATTTTTTGTTGCGTGTAAATGCAGTATTAATTAATATCAATCTTCGCGAGCGTTATTCTGCGGTTTAATATGAGAGGAAATCTCAATTTTTAAGTTTATAGGTAGTGTTACCATTGTAATAAAGCACGCCCGATTTTTTTCAATAAACGAATGAATGCCTTAGAGTGTCGACATAAAACGATTTTCTAGCTGTATTGAAATATACATAGCTTTATATTATAATTTATAACATGAAAGCAAAAATGACCAAATATTACTTGTACTTTTTAAGCATTATAACTAAAAGTAAGATATAATCGATCTGTAATTTATTACATGTTTTATATTATAAGTACGTAATAGCGAAAAAAAAAGTTGTACACATTAGCAATAAAAAAAGTTATGAATGCATTTCTCAAACTTCTTTCTTTTATTTTATTTTATTTTTTTCTAATCCCTATTTAGAGCACTGTATAAAAATTCAAAAAAGTTTGTTTTCAAGAACTGCTGATTGTTATGTATAAATTAATAACATATTTTAAACGTGTTTATTAAAAAAATTAAATCACTATTTACAAAATTGTATTAAATAAAATTATATTTTTATTATATATAATACTAAAAAATATCACAGTAATAAGTAAAACTTTTAACTTCATTAGGTTTGTCTTATTCGGCTGCATGTCGTTAATGAAAAAAAAAGGATATGACCTTGAAGGTAAATACCTGAATACCAGTTTGATGATTCAACACACGTCTTTCCATATTATTTTCAAGAGAGACTAATGAACTGAAAAATTTATACCGATGTTTTCACTTGTATAAAGTTTTGTGCACCAAATATTAGCCGTAAATATAGCTACTATTGAGTGCAGATAGATAAATGGGTTGATATAAAATGCTTTTATTTCATTAATCGAGATCATTTTTACAATTATCGAAATTATTTTTTAATAAGTTGTCGCGGAAAAAGTACTTCTTGGATATTTTTATCTGAAATAAATATAATTAATAAATTAATTAATTTTTTCACAATTTTTTTTTATTTTACTAGTAAAAATTTCAATTATTAAAGATTAAAAATGAAATAAAAGAAATATACGATATTTTTTTGAGTGAATCAAAAACAAATTTTTAAGCAAGCTGTCAGGTGTGTGTAAAGTATATTTTGAATTCATTAAGAAGGAAAAAAATAAAAACTACTTGATATAGAATAAAATAGTATATTATAATTCACAAAAAAAAAACAAGACATTTTCAGGATGCCATTACAAATCACTGTTTTGCCAGTCAACAATATAATGCATTTACACTCTAATCGAGCCCATTCAAACGGTTACAATGTAATTTTTTTTCAGCTGCTGTTTTTAATTTTGTATACATACATGTAAATGGGGAAGCAACTTCAGGGGAATTTATTATAATTTATACATCCAAATTTTTTTTGGAAGTTTTCTCGGTCCCTTATGCTCTTTTTCTCACTTTATTTTTTTCTTGTTTTTATTGAAAGATTTTGAATGATCTATGACTCAAAAATTGAGTTTACAAGCGTTTTTGTTCTAGTCAATACAATTAGAGCAAAATAACAATCATATTTTTTATTTTTAATTATTTCTTATTTACTTTTTTAAATAATGATTTATTCAATTTATAATTTCATTTACATATATATTTTTTACCTTATATACAAACACAATATCTTTCCATACAAAATTTGATTTCAAGAAAAAAAAAGAAAAAAAAGAAAAAACAAAATTAAAAGTGCAGACTAGAAATTATGTACAAATGAGTTTCATGGTGAGATGAATTTACATTAAATTTACACACATCAAAACCTAAAATACAACAAAATAAAAGTATAATTGTTTTATCCTTTTTTTTTTCAATTAGATAAAAAAATTGGTTTATATTTTACTTTTTATTAAATTAATTTTTCGTTATCAGTTACTCTGTAACCTTTTTTCCTCCAATTATAAGTATGAGCATAGTGAATTTTATTGTGTCAGTAGTATACATATTTTAAATAAAATTCATAATGAAATAGTGATTTTTTGTATTATGTAATATGATCATATTTTCACATAGTTTAGTATGCCCCCGTGGAAGTAATGTTTTTGATTATTTTTATTTATTTATTTATTTATTATTATTATTATTATTATTTTTTTTTTGTAAATGTAACGTCTAACATGAATTTAAGAAAAGCTTGAAGACTGCTGATGAAATGTTTATTATATTTTCGTAAATTTTTTTTTATGCATACAATTTGGAAAATTTCAAGGAATTAGAGTTTGTTAGCCTTTAAATAGTTTTACAAAAACTTGAAAATTTGTATACTTTTTCGTTTTAACTAAAATTTAATTTTTTTACAGTCTTCAAGCTTAATATTTTTCATCTATACATTAATACAGATTTTCTTTAGTTCTAAAATTATCCAAAAATTACGAGCTGTAGCGCATTGATTTTAATTTGTTGCTATTTTTTAATTAATTAATATTGGGCTTTAAAAAACTCGAAAAAAATGTATCTTTCATAAATCAGGCTACAAATATTAATGGCACGAGTTAGATACGCGCATTTTACAGAATTCCTAACTGCTTACACTAAAAGTTATTGCAGCAATCTATAATTATTTTACAGAGAAATTACACTGGATTAAACATTTATATTTGAATAAAATCAATGATTTGGAGAATTAATGTGTTAGTAGCTTAATTGCTAATTATTTTTGATAAATGAAGTAACATTTTTTAGTTAATTTTTATCCCCAGAAAATTTTAACTTACATTTAACGCTAATAAAGCAATTGAAATGTTGTAGTTAAAAGCAGTATATAGATCAAAAGTTTGAAGAACCAGTAATCAAATTTTTTAACGTTTAATTACATTATTGTACAAATTTCTTATCATTATGCCCAAATTTGTAGAATCAAGTGAAATTGAAAAATTTAATTAATATCAACAATAGGAACAATCAAGTTATTTTATTTAGTTTATGTAATATGTTTCAATTACATTTCATAGTGTTACGACTTTACAATTTTATTTCCAAAATTCGGAATATTTTTAGAGTATTCAGAATTTTTTTTAATTTCAGTTCTTAAAACATTAAATATTTTAACTTCACCTGATTCGTATTTAAATGTTTTCACTTTCAAATATATGTATATTTGATTTATATAATTATTTTAACATTAATAATGAAGTATTTTTTCAATTGAAAATTGATTAAAACCTTTGCGACGGCTGCTAGATTTTTTTCAGAAATGAAAACGGCAATACAAAAATACTGATTTTTTCACAATTATCATTTCCGTTCTATTTCCTACACTAAAGCCCCTGTTCTAACTGCGACGCAAAACACGACGCAAGAAAATTTGGAAACTGATAAATTCTTAATCGTTCAATACATTATATCAATTTGCATTTCATTTTTTTTTTTTTAAATTATTTTTTATTACTTTTTTTAATCAAATATGTTGTAAAAATATATATATATTTATTTCTATATTTGATACAAAAAGAGATTATTTTAATATCGATAATTTCATTTTTCAAATAAAATTTTTTCAATAAATTAAATTTGACGTCGATAAAGATTCAACGTTAGAACTAAACTTTTACAACTAAAACAGATACACTCAATGCTCAAAAACAATTACTTTTTATATATAAAAATTTGATTTTCATATTACTAATTTTGAACTTTAAAAATTCTATGTTTACAGTCATAAATAAACTACTTTTAATGACTAATCAATAATTTAGTTTTATATTTTAAATAATACATTCTCAGGCGCAATAATTTTTTGAATCATTTTTTAAAATACTTATAATTAAATCAGTTAGTTATACATATTAAAATTTTTTCTCATTTCAAGCAATCCACAAATAAAGTTAAGATAAATATCCTCAAACAGCCAAAATTACATTCAATCATCAATGACTAAAATTTTTCTGTGACGCTTATAAAAATTATTTTAAAAAACGAACTAAATAAAATAAACATTTCAGCAAAGTATTTTTACAAAGTATTTTCTAAGCTTTTTAGTAATCAAATATATTTTTTTTTTTTTACTGATGACATTCATGGCAAGACAATGAGATAAAAAATTCTCGCAAAGAGGCAACAATTAGAAAATCACATGATCAATCAATCGGGCACGCGCGGTTTTTAACACACGACAAAGATTCTTCAACCATCAATAATAATTTACAGCACAAAAACTCAAAACCCTTGGAATAATTATATTTTTAAAAGTTGAAAAATTTTGATTTTTCTTTAATGTACATTTTTATGATGTACAACCTACTATCTAATTTGACACAAACTATTAATTACATATGAAACTCTAAAAATCTTTTAAAACTACATACTCATATTTTTTAAATTAAAATTTTTAGCAATCACTTTGAATGACTGTTTTTTCATAAAATTAAACTGTTGTACTAGCAAAAACATATTAAAATTTATTATAAAAAAAAACTTCACGCTCTGCATGAAAAATTTTACGTACTAAAAAAACTTTGCATTCAGTAAAAATTTTTTTACTGAATGCAAAGTTTTTTTAGTAAAATGTTTGCATTTTTTATTCTTAATAAACTTTTGTAAAATATTTTTTTTTTTTTTTTTTTTTTTTTTTTTAATTCTTACAATTACTATAATAGTTTATTAATGCTACTCATAAAGAACAAGAAGGCCACTGAAAATACTACATGCGACATCACAATCTTAATTTTTTTATTTGCCTTTCAAATTTAAAAGTAAAAATTCATCAATTACAGTTTTGAATTTTTGTGCTATATCATTTTAAAAATTACGTGTCAAATTAAAAAAAGTGTCTTAAATCTTTCTGCAACTAATTTTTTTCGATTAGAATGTTACTTTTGGTAATATTCACTGGTGAAGATTCAAATTTAAATAAATGTGTATTATTGAAGTAAAACTTGTTACAAAACTATTAAGAAATTTTTACAGCGTTCAGGACAAAAATTTCAAAGCAGGAAATTTTAAACAACATAAAATTGATTTACTCTTCTCGTCGTGTGACATATTAATTTAAATCTGCCTTCATATAATTAGATAATTAAAATTTTATTTTTAAATATATTTATAGACTCAGCATCACAGTATGATAGCGCCTTTTATTACAATTACTATTATTACTGTTAATACTCCTATCAATATTATTTTGTTTTTTATGTATGATCGTCGATAATATAGTTGGACCGTGTTTGATTTCAGAAGGTGGAAATAAATCTACAAATATTTGCATCCTTTATGTTGAAACTAAGATTCTCACATTTTAACCTATTTATATTTAATCAAATCTGATAATTATTTGTTCAATTTTTGCAGTAACATTTATTTTCAAGGTATTTATCAAGTCAATTTTTTTTTTCATTAAAAAAATTTTTTTTAAAGATAATATTATTATATGTACATAAAAAAGTAATATTGTTAAAAAATTTAGTAATATATGTTACAAATACTGTTACATTCTTAAAATTTTAAACTATGAAATTCGTTATTAGTTAGTTTGAAATTTTTTAAACAACAAAAAAATTTTTGATTATTGATAATACGTTATATATGCAACAGAATAAAGCCCTTTAATCATTTATTTGAATTATTTTCTTTGAAAACTTTAATGTTACTTATTAGTATTAATTGTTATGATTAATTTATTATTATTTAATTAGTAATATTATATTTTCTTTTTATTGATAAAATAACGATTAATTAAAATATCGACGAATCAAACTTTAAATAATTGGCCGCGACCTTTTTTTTTCCGTCGTGCTGTGTTTACGTATTTAAGTGATTGTATAAAGTATTAAATATAGAGTAAGAAATGAATTGAGGAGAACAACGTAATAGTTTGGATATACTCGCATTGAAAAAAAAAAAAAAAAAAAAAAAAATTATTATGTACAATTTAAAAAAGCAAATAACTGACTAATAAATATGATGCGACCGAAATAATTTTCAATTACATAAACTTAGACATTAGTATTAGTAACATCAAGTGCTCGATTTCATAAAAAATGAAATTGTGATAATAATTAAAAACTTATAATAAATTGAAAATAAACTATTAAAAAAATAAGCGAGCTTTTCATGCCTACAAGAAAAGAAATTTTTACAGGTTTAACTTAATTAATTATGCACCACATGAAAAGGAGCGGAATGTTGTGGTTTACTAACTAGATAATAAAAGCGTTTCCTACATGAAATTAGTTTATGACTACTAGGTGAGCATAAAACATTGATAACGACAGGTCGTCATATAGTAAAAGACATATAAATATAGTCAAAAGGAAATAACTTTTTTTTAAATAAATGAGCAAAAGTGCAACAAGACAATAGACACAGATATAAATATATATAAATATATCATATAATATGCAATAAAAATATCTGTTTATCCTAAACTCAAAGTAAAGAATCGTGCGAGCACGCCAGTCTCAATTCAATTAATGCTGAGCCAAAATTCGAGTAAAATATTTTTCTTTTATTCAAAATATTCAGACCTTTTAAAATTTGTAAGCAAGTATCCTTTAGAATTAAAAATTGAAAATTTTCAATCTTTTAATAAATACTGCCGTATAAAAAAAAATTTCGTAAATGTAATCATTTTATAGAATGAAAAGTTCTTTGTCAATACATAAACAATTTTACCTAAATCTTATCTCGACAAGTATTTTGGAAGCAATACGAAATGATAATAAGCACGAATGCCCGTAGCGGTTGACTACAATAACTACAATAAATTTTTTGTTTTGTTTGTACTCTTCTACATTTTTTTTTTTTTTTTTTTTTTTTCATTATTTCACGGCATTTCCACAGTTTCAAAGATATTTATTCTATTTTTTTTTTGTTTTTTTTTTTTTTTTTTTTTTTAAATTAAATGTTTTAAATTCGAAACAGTTTTCATTTAAAATAATTTGTAAATGATGCAATTGATACTTTGAAAAAGAAAATCAAAAGCACAATAAGCTTACTAAAAAAAAAAAAATTAATTTTTTCCTTCTTTTTATATACAAATTTTTTAAATAATCGAATAAAGTTTTTTTTTAAAAGATCAAACATTATTTGATAATGATGATGTTCACTGGTAATCAATGAAATTTTATGAAAATAATATAACTACCGTTAAATTCCATAAAATTTTAAATAATATAACACTTTTCATCCGGTTTAATAGACAGATGTTTCGACAATAGCTCAGTGTCAACGCAACATTTTTCATAGAGTATTTTTACTCTAAATAGGATATTCGGGTCCTCCGCCCACTAAGCATCGTTAACGGTTACGAGATGCAGGCAATAAATATCAGTCATCTTAATAAAATTTTTTGCATGTTTAATCTCTTCTCGTCCTTTTAGGCCTTTGCCCAGCTCCGACTGCAGTTGTCTCTTCACTGCCTCTCGTCTTTTTACCTACCTGAACCTGGCTCTGAGCAGTAAGTTGTAACGAGACCGCACTCGTATTGAGCTTTTCAGCGAGTAGAAGATCCTTTAAACCCTTCATCTTTTGACTGTACAGCATTATTCGAGGTATGGAACCATCATCAGAGTCCAGCTCTAGTTCCATCTCGCTTATACCGTCATCGAGACTGCCCTGTGAAGTTGAAGGTGTCGAGATATCGCATACCGAGGAAGAAGATGTCGGTACATCTAATGTTGAGTCTACTGCTGATGAAACAAATGGATCTCCATCCCCTTGAAGTAAGTAGTCCCGATTAAGAATTTTTTCACCACAGGCTGCGATTAAAGCTTGTATCTTAGGATTCAGAGGTTCAGGGCTATCAGGTACTTTGGATTCGATACTTTTGATGAGGTCACGCGTTGCGCTGCATTTTTCCTGCAAAAAACATTTTTGGTTTATTATTATTACATAAAAGTAAATAAAATCCTAAATAATTAAAAGAATTTTGATACAAAGGAATAAGTTACAGTAGTTAAATTTAAATTCCTCGATAATGAAAATGAAGTTTTCAAAAGCTTACCTTAAATCTGTAACAATTATTATTATTATTGTTGTTATTAAGAGACTCTACAGAGCTTTTTTCTGAAAGTTTGTCCTCTTCATAACATTCTATCACAACTTGAGCACGTATGCTCGCATCAAATTTGGAAATTGTGTTGACAAGTGGTCTTGCCCAACCAATGTGTAAAACTGGAGTGTTGGCACCTTCTTCCCATTGACAGATGCCATCATAAAAGCGAAGTAAGTAACCAAAACACCGGGGTTGTCGTAATAAGTGTTCATCTGCTTTCACAGTATGGGGAATAAGTTCGTTAGCAATTTCAAGTAACTCTTTATAAATTTCTCCATCATCTCGCGAGTGATCGTACCTATAAAATTTATAAATTGATGAAATTATTCCCTAAATTATCATTGTTGACTTAGATATTAGAATCACGTCATAATTTTAGTAACTTACTTTTTTAAAGTATCTGCTGCATCCGCCCATGAAGCAAGAGCATTGGCATAATACCCATGTCGGTAGAGATATCCTCCCAGGTATGTGTATGGGTAAACATGTGCATTGTTATAATATTTTCTTGCCGACTGAACAGCTTCCTATAAAAATTCAAGAAAATGAAAAATTTAATGAAGGTAGAAAAACTAATTTTAATTTGATCAGAAAATTTTAATACTCACTTGAAAAAGGTGTATAGCCGGAGGCCTTCCTGGAGTTGGTACAACTTCTTCAAGCTCTCCAAGATTTCCAAGAGCCATTGGATACTTTGTTAAACATCCTAAGTCATACAATAACCACAGCAGTTCCTGTTGCAATAAAGCAACTTCAACCGCATCTGCAGTTGCACTGTAACTAGGATTCATAGCAGAAACTATTGTTGCTACTTCCATAGCTCGGTCACAAACAACTGCATGTCCATTTAGGTAAAGCCATGATCTTGATGCTATGCCTGCATCAACAGGTTGGCCTCTTTTATCTTCATTGCCTTTGCCTGCACATTTATTATTTTAAATTAAAAGGTTTCAATTTACATTTATAAATAAAATAAATACTATCATAATATTAATATCAATCAATTACAACTTAAAATTACTTAATGAACCTATAAAATGAAAATATTGATATGGTAGACTCATTTGCCCATGCATGTTTAATAATATTAAAAAATTAAATGTATTAAAAAAAGAAAAAGTAATTTGATCCTACCATGCCAAGTGACTTCAGCAGTTTCTTCACCATTTTTTCCAAAAACTACCCAGCTGTGATCTTCTGACATTGCAAGGTGTACATCATTGAAACCCAAAAGTTGACACCCAGCGACAACAGCAAAAGCAACACCAAGACAGTCAAGTTTATGAGTTGTTAAATAACTGAACAAACTTTGAAGATGTGCACGATCTTTGTAATAATTTCTTGACAAAGAATTCCAAATTACATCTGACACTCTTTTCACCAGTTCTCTTGTAGCATACTTAGTATTATACACTGACAAATCCACAGCACTTTTTATGATTGAATTGAACTTAGCATACATGCTTTCAGCCTCCTGAAATTTTACAGGAGGTAGTTTTGATCTGTCGAAAGTTTCTTCTGGTTTGAAACTGCGATTGCATGTTAAAGAATTTTCAACGGCTCCAACAAGAATCGACAGTAAAGCAAGATCTGGCTCTAAGGTATTTTCCAATTGGTTGTGAAAGATTTGCACAATGGAAGAAATGCTTTGTATTGGAAATAGTTCCTTGTCTTTATCAAGGAAACCCACCATGATGTTGGTTTGTGAGAAAAACACAAAAACAAGTGTGCACCTGCCAGTGTTCTGAAAAATAAAGTAATGAAATTTTTTTAAAAATTACTATTAAATTTCAAATTAAAAATTTTATATCATAGATCTTTTACAAAAAATACTAAGCAAACCAAAGAATTTTTCAGTAGAATAATACAGGTTATTTTGTATGACATATTAAAAATGATTTCTTCATATTACTTCAAGTATTATGTTAGGAAAAAAAATAAAATTCAAACCTTCAAAAACATTTTAAGAAAAAAAAACTTCAAAAGATTTAAATTAAAAAACGAATTTTTCAAAAAGGCATGATGACTGAACCTCATTAATATAGTGAAAGGCAGTAGGTATGTGGAAAGGTGTTAAGCAGCTGAATTTAATCTATTTCGTCAGATATCTTTAAGAAAAAAAAAAACCTAGCATAAAAATTTTCAACATGTTTCAGTATTGTTATCGTAAAATCCAAATATTGTTTTGATATTGACAATTTGTCAATATCAAAACTGACAACAATGGTACCCAAAACACTGAAAAAAATTTTTTTAACAAGGTACGAGAAACCTCGGATGAGCCCAAGTCCGGGTTGTCAATAACGTCCAAGCCACGACGGAAAAGTGAAGGGCAGACGTTCGAAAAAAGGCCCCGCGAACCGCCAAAAATTGTACACAAGGTGGGGGGAGGGGGGGACCAAAGGTGCAGCGCGCGCCAAAGGGCCTGCAACTGTACCTACGTACGTGTTTTTTAAGAGAGACAAGGTGTGCGACTGCTGCTGCAAAGAGAAAGACCTCGACGATTAAACACACATATTTTTCGGAGCACAGGCAGCAGCAGCAGCCGAGAAAGGTTATACTCATCAGGCTCTCCTCCCTCCCTCCTTCTGGCCGTAACTGTCGTCTTGTTCTTATTTTCGCGGCGCAGCTGCCGAAGGCCGTCCTCTTTCCAGCAGCCTCATCTTTGACGCGAAACGCAAGGAAAAACAGGATAAAGGGGGGTACGTGCTGTAGAGGTATGTAGTGTGCCTGTACCTTCAGTTAGATGAATCCTGCAGTGGAGAAAATTCGTCGTCAGCGCCGCCGCGCAACATCGTCAACGGAGCCAAGCAGGTCATCCGCGGCGGCTGCTGCTCTCTTTGTCCTCCGCCTGCCTTCAACTGGCAGGCAGTCCTTGTTTTAGTCCTGCCGCTGGTTTGTATATATGCCAGGAGATAAAGAGCCCTGGTTGCACACACGAGTACCGAGATACTTCACGACCGCGAGTACTAGTATCCTCGGCGGCTGTCGGTGCGCCACTGCTGCTCCCGCTCTCTTTTTTATTGCTGCGTGCCTTGCCTGTGCCTGCTGCTTCTCTCTCTGTCTCTCTTTTGCTCACTCGCTAGCTCTTTGGCTGCGCACTTTTTATATACACGTGTCGGCGTACCTACCCAACGTACTACGCAGCTGGTATCCTTCTTACCTCTACCTACGTACGTTATGTAAATGTGTGTGCAAGCGGGGAGGGTGCAAAAAAAAACCCACTCGGGGGGGATTTTTCGCAGGCTGCTTATACGGTTCAGGCTGATACCAAACCAGGTGTGCGGAATCTTACCTGCCTGGTACCAAACGCACCCTTTTTCAAATTTTTCGGTCCCGCGATGATTTGGGAATCTTTTTTTTTCTATGCTTCGTAGAGTCCACTATCTTTGATTAAACTATAATTTGTGTAAGTGGTCGTCACTCGAATCACTCAAGTTTATTGTTCTCTCGGAAATTTAGTGCGTAGGTTGCGTTAAATTTAAACTTGTCCGTGGCGTACGAGTAATGATATGTATTACGAGTGTTAAGAGCTCGTTTACGCGTATTTTTAAAGCGATGATCTAGATAAAAATGGAAACCACCCGATGCCTGAATCGATGTGCACCTGCATCTGCACACAAATAAACCTCGCTTTCTCGAAAAACGCACCCTTTTTTTTTAGTGATAAATAATTCAATATTTATTGCAACCGTGGTTTAAAAGCGTATTCGTTACCTCAAAATTGCTCCAATTTGTGTTGAAAAATTTCCGGGGCAATTTGAATAACTCCAAATACCCACATATAATTTTTTCGTTTAGGCGCAATTTTTTCTATTACGCAACCGACCGTAATTGGGTGTGTTTACAGTCGCATTTGTGGAATATTTCCCCGTCGAAACGATAAAAAATTTCTTGAAGGGGTCGTCAAAAGTAAAAGCTCTCTAAATGTATTTTGAGGCATACTGTAAAAAATGATCGACGCTTTTACCCAGGGATGTGCAGTCACCGGGTGAGTTCATCATGATGAGTTTGAAATTGAATTAAAAAAAAAATAAAAAATAATTACCCAGCTACGACAGGATAAAACGAGTTTTTACAGGTTTAGACTTCGGATCCTAACAAGGGTGTCGTCTTATTACGGCATTATAAAAGGAGGTGGGGGGGGGGCGCTCACCCCTTGCGATCGACAGTTCCAGAAAGCTCCACTGCATCCGGAAGGAAGAAGGGGACTAGTCTTTTTTATTCGCTCCTCTCTTTGTTTGTTTGCCATTTACGAGAGAGCAAGAGCGAGAGAAGGGGGGGGGGCGCGAAGGGGGATTATTGATTTAGCCCCGGACACGACGACTACGACGAAGAAGGAGGGAGGGGTGAATGCGCGCGGTGTATAATACACACTCCATTCGCGGTGCAGGAGATGCGCGGCGATTATTGTTTCAGCTATTCGGAGAGGCAGCCAGCGGCTTATTGCTGGGAAAATCCCCGGGGACTCGGGGGGATGGGGGGGTGCAGAGTGTGCGCCGCGCCGACGCTTTGTTTTTCACATGTGGGTGGACGACCAGGAGTAGGAGAATGAGGAGGAGGAGGAGGAGGAAAAACCCCGGGGAATCTACTGCGATGTGTTTTGATGCGACCAAGAGTTTTTATTATGTGGGTCAGCTTTATTTTTGTTTTTACGAGGTGCCCGCGCACACTGGGTTTTTTCATCAGGATGGGTGTCGCTTGTATTCAATTTGTTTTTTATGACGAGGTGGATTTATTGAGCACCGTGTGATGATACTTCCCAAAGAAATCACTTTTTTATTATTGGAGTTTTTCAACTTATGATATATAAATTATAATGAATGATTGCATTCTAACAATTTTACTTTATTTTATTGTTATTTATTTATTTTTTGTCAGTTTTTTTTTAATTGGTAATTTCATAACTATTGATGAAAATTAATTACTAATTCTCAATGTCAATTGACTATAAACTTCGATTGATTACTTTTTACCAAAAAAAATAAACAAGATTTAACTAGTTTAAACTTCAGATACAATGAATTCTCATTAAAAATTTATATTCTCTCATTTGATTAATTTCCGCTTGAATGTCGGTTATTGTTGGAAATACCAACAGACAGACTTTCACCTGATCTCAATTTCAATGTATTGTATACCGGCCGGAAGATCTTTATCTCATTATCTCCTACTTAACTCATCTGTTGAACAAGTAGTTTTCTAGAACGTACCCGTATTTTAAATATCGGAGCGCTCCCCGCGGTTTACCACGCGCAGTGATGAATTCGAGAAAGCGGGCATGGGGACATAGCGGTTACTTCAGACCGTAGAAGCTCGACCAAGAGGTTATTTCAGATTGCTAGGGGTTCTGTGTGCTAAGGTTAAAGAACATTCGAATGTTTTTAAAAATATTAAATACATTACAAAATTTATATTACGAAATTTATACGATTGATTCATTTAAGTTTTTTTCATAAATAAATATTTAATCATTCCCCCAAGCTGTAAAACTCAAGAACCCTGAGCGTTCGAATTATTTCAATAAATAAAAAAATTAATGAATGATTCCCCCCACCACTAAACCCACGAAAATTTGTGTGAACGAATTTAATTTTTTACCTAATAAATAATCCACCAAGCAAGCTAAACCTTGAAAACCCTAGGAATACAAGTTTAATTTATTAATTTACAAATGATCCCGCAAGAACTAAACGCAAGAAACCCTGGGGCTGGGCGTCAAAGTTTCATTTTTAACTCAATAAATAATCCCCCAAGCAATAAACCTTGAAAACCCTGGGAAGGCAAGTTTATTTTTTAATAAACAAATGATCTCCCAATCACTAAACCCACGAAACTCTGGGTGTCTGAGTTTAATTTTTAACTAAATAAATAATCCCCCAAGCTATACCAACGAAACCTCGGGCGTCTTAATTTCATTTCTAACTCAATAAATCATCTTTTAAGCACTATACCAACAAAACTCTGGGCGTCCGAGTTTGATTTTTAACTAAATAAATAATCCCCCAAGCACTAAACCCACAAAACTCTGGGCGTGCAAGTTTAATTTTGAACTAAATAAATAATACCCCAAGCCCTGAACCTTGGAAACCCTGGGAATACAAGTTTAATTTTTAACTTAATAAATAATCCCCCAAGCACTAAACCCACGAAACTCTGGGCGTGCAAGTTTAATTTTGAATTAAATAAATAATACCCAAGCCCTGAACCTTGGAAACCCTGGGAATGCAAGTTTAATTTTTAAATAAATAAATGATCCGTCAAGCTCTAAACCCACAAAACCTTGGGCGTGCAAGTTTAATTTTGAACTAATTAAATAATACCCCAAGCCCTGATTTTTGGAAACCCTGGGAATGCAAGTTTAATTTTTGAATAAATAAATGATCCGCCAAGCTCTAAACCCACGAAACCCTGGGCTTCCGATTTCAATTTTTAAATAATTGAATGATATCCCAAGCTTCAAACCCACAATACCTAGGCCGAGTTGAATTTTTAAATGAACAAACAATCCCACAAACTCTAAGCCCACAATGCCGTGGGCTCCTGAGTTAAATTTTTGAATAAACAAATAATCTCCCAAGCTTTAAAAACACGATACCCTGGGATTCCAGATTCAATTTTTGAATAAATGAACGATTTCACAAACTTCAAACCCACATTACCCTAGGTGCTATAGTTCAAATGTGAAATAAACGAACAAACCCCCAAGCTCTGAACTCATGAAACCCTGGGCTCCTGAATTCAATTTTTAAATACATAAATGATCTGCCAAGCTCTAAACCCACGAAACCCTAGGCTTCTGAGTTCAATTTTTAAATAATTAAATGATCCCCCAAGCTTCAAACCCACAATGCCCTGGACTTCCGAGTTCAATTTTTAAATGAACAAACAATCCCCCAAGCTTTAAACCCACAATGCCCTGAGCTCCTGAGTAAAATTTTTGAATTAACAAATAATCTCTCAAGCTTTAAAAACACGATACCCTAGGATTCCAGATTCAATTTTTGAATAAATAAATATCCGCCAAGCTTCAAACCCACGATGCCCTGGGCTCCTGAGTTAAATTTTTGAATAAATGAACGATATCACAAACTTCAAACCCACAATACTTGGGCACCTGAGTTCAATTTTGAAATGAATGAACAAACTCTCAAGCTCTAAACTCACGAAACACTGGGCTCCCGAATTCAATTTTTTAATAAATAAATGATTCACCAAGCTCTGAACCCACGAAACCCTGGGCTTTTGAGTTCAATTTTTAAATAAGTGGGTTTGAAGCTTGGAGGATCATTTATTTATTCAAAAATTGAATTCGGACGCCTAGGGCATTATGGGTTTGGAGCTTGGAGGATTATTTGTTCATTTAAAAATTGATATCGGGTGCCCAGGGTATTGTTAGTTTGAAGCTTGGGTGATCATTCAATTATTTAAAAATTGAACTCAGAACCCCAGGGTTTCGTAGGTTTGGAGCTTGGGGGATTGTTTATTCGTTTAAAACGTGAACTCGGGTGCCCAGGGCATTGTGGGTTTGGAGCTCGGAGTAGTATTTGTTTACTTAGAAATTGAACTCGGACGCCCAAGGCATTGTGTGTTTGAAGCTTTGGAGAATATTTATTTATTCCAAAATTGAACTCGGCAGCCAAGGGTATTCTGAGTTTGAATCATTTTTAGGAAATAAATAAATAAATAAACTCTTTTAAAAGAGTAATTAAATCTTCACTTTATTATTGTTTAAAAATATTTGGAAAAACCGTTACATATGTTTCACCCACAGTGGCTTCTTCAGACGGTAATCATTCAACTGATTGATAATTAGTTTTGTGAGAGAATAAATACAAGGTACATCGTCGTTAACATTGTTTCGATTGACTCCCTACTCCCCCCCCCCCCTTTTTATATTTGTAAACGAAACCTACAATATTAGTCACTTTATGTATTTATGTTCAATTATGTATTAGTATATCTGTGAAAGTTGTAAGTGTGTGTATGATGTTAACGACGATCCACCTTGTATTTATTCTCTCGCAAAACTAATTATCAATCAGTTGAATGATTACCGTCTGAAGAAGCCACTGTGTGGTGAAACATATGTAATGGTTTTTCCAAATATTTTTAAACAATAATAAAGTGAAGATTTAACTACTCTATAAAAAGAGTTTATTTATTTATTTCCTAAAAATGTTATTTAATCTTCATCAAGTAGAAGCTACCACTATTCAAGATTTGAATAATTTAAAAATTGAACTTGAAAGCCCAGGGCATTGTGGGTTTGAAGCTTGGGGGATCATTTATTTATTCAAAAATTGAACTTGAAAGCCCAGGGCATTGTGGGTTTGAAGCTTGGGGGATCATTTATTTATTCAAAAACTGAACTCGGAAGCCCAGGGTTTCGTGGGTTTGGAGCTTGGGGGATTATTTGTTTATTCAAAAATTGAACTGGGGCCCCCAGGGCATTGTGGGTTTGAAGCTTGGGGGATTATTTGTTCATTTAAAAATTCAACTCAGAAGCCCAGGGTTTTGTGGGTTTAGAGCTTGTGGGATTGTTTGTTCATTTAAAAATTCAAGTGTATTGTGGGTTTGAAGCTTGGGGGATCATTTAATTATTTAAAAATTAAACTTGCATTCCCAGGGTTTCCAAGGTTTATTGCTTGAAAGATTATTTATTTAGTTAAAAATTAAACTCGGACGCCCAGGGTTTAGTGCTTAGGGGATCCTTCGTTTATTAAAAAATCAAACTTCCACACCCAGGGTTTCTAAGGATTATTGCTTGGGGGATTATTTATTGAGTTGAAAATGAAACTTAGACGCCCAGGGTTTCGTGGGTTTGGTGCTTGGAGGATCATTAGTTTATTAAAAAATTAAACTTGCATTCCCAGGGTTTTCAAGGTTCAGTGCTTGGGGAATTATTTATTTGGTAAAAAATTAAACTCGTTCACACAAACTTTCGTGGGTTCAGTGGTGGGGAATCATTCATTAATTTTTTTATTTATTTTAATAATTCAACGCTCAGCGTTTTTGAGTTGTATAGCTTGGGGGAATGGTTAAATATTTATTTATAAAAAGAACTTAAATGAATCAATCGTACAAATTTTGTAATCAACTCAGTATTTTTAAGAACATTCAAATGTTCTTTAACCTTAGCACACAGAACCCCTAGCAATCTGAAATAACCTCTTGGTCGAGCTTCTACGGCCTGAAGTAACCGCTATGTCCCCATGCCCGCTTTCTCGAATTCATCACTGACCACGCGCACTTGTTGCTTCTGCGCAGTAGAGATTTATCAACAAGTATTTACACTTTGCCGTACGTGCAGTGTTGTGTGTGCTAAACTTTCTCGCAAATTAAAAGACCTGTTCTCAAAAGAATTAATCTATCAATTGTGCAACAATATTTAGCAATTAATCCGAGTGTTTAGATGGTTTCAAATGTAGATAAAAGAAAAATCATCATCACGAAATGAAAGTGAAAATAAACAGTAAGTTTACCAAAACATAACCTATAAGTATTTTTTCTTCTTATTTATTTTGAAAGTTATTGTGAAATTTTCTATTGAAAAGGCAATTATTCTTGCAAAAAACTTTAAAGATGTCTTAATTTTAACTTTATATAAAGCAGATGGCTTGTTAAATAAATAATTATTGATGTATTAAGGAATTGAGTACTGGATTTTACTTTTTTGATGATTAAATTATAACGAAGCTCAGATTTCTGAATTATTAAATACTTAATACTAAAAAAATATGCTGGGGAAACAGTTAAATAATAATTAAATAAAATTCTAGTCATTTTTTAAGTAAAAAATTATAAATAATAAAGTAATCCTCTTTAAAATTTATCCTTTTTGGTACTTGATTTCTGACATCTTTGAAGAAGAATGTAAGTCAAGTATAAGTATGTAAAGTTTAATTGAAAAACAGTTTATGTGCATCGTCAATCTAGAAATTAATTATTCATCAAATATATTATTTGAATAATGCATGGTCCTTGCATCTGTCACTCAAGTGAAGAGCATGTGACATTGTGACAGCGTAGGTACAAGTTGATTTTAATTAACAATTTTAACATGAAGTGATGGGTTATTAAAATAAACAAGTGTAGGCTGTAGGTAGTATTTGTTGGTAAGGTAAAAATCATTGTTGTAAACTTTTCAGGCTGGAGAGGCGTCGCCACCTGGCGTTGGATCGCGAACGACGATAACTGCGGTATATGCCGGATGCCGTTCGACGCGAGTTGTCCTGACTGCAAGATACCCGGCGACGACTGCCCCTTAGGTAATCGTATTATTCCTCTCTCCTCTCGACGTTATTTTATACTTATCCCCTAAGCTCTGTTATCGCATTTACAAACGCGAGCGGCACTGATATTGTTTTACGTTTTTACGTAATGGACTTGGATCACGCGCGGATCCTTGTTACCCGACAAACAATGATTTTCTCAATGTTATCCTGGATATAAACTGTATTATCGTCGTATTCCTTTCGTTCTTTATTTGACGATAGCTGAGAATAAATTTTTTTTCTTCTCGTGCTTTTACGATTTTTTTAATTGCACCCGGAGGTATCAGAAATTAATCTAGGCTAGTGTTTAAGATTTTTTTTATTTTCTGAACTTCTAATGATTGTATTGAAGTATACTACATATTATCTTAATGATTAACTAAAATTTAGAATTAAAAATAAAACTTCTTAGAGTCTCTAAAAACTAATTTTTTTTTGTTTTGATGTTGTAGCAATTTTTTAATTTCGATAATAAATTAAAAAAATAATAAGTACACCACATAATTTAGATGGACATTTTATAAATTGAGTCGTGGTTAAAACTGTATGAGCTGCAGGAGAATTAATTAACAGTATATCTAAGTGAAATTGAACAACTTGTAATAAAATATCATGAAACTTTACTATCTTTTCTTAATTAAACACAGTAAATGAATTTTCGTAATATCCTGAAAACAATACAACACTTTACGTAAGAGCATAGGATTTTTTCGAATTGTGCGTTACGTCTTTTTTCAAACTTATTGCAACTCATTTTTAGTGATTTTTCAGAATGTTATTTTGATCTAATTAGCTGAAATTCTACCAATTGGAATAAGAAAATTCACCAATTCTACTATTACCTTCAAATTTTTTCAGTTCTTTTATTAGATATGAATAAAAAATTGAGAGATCTTAACTTCATTTGTAAGTTTTGTGGTAAAACGGAAATATGAATCACGAATTAAATTTATCAGATTGAAAATTGCAGGTCAGCTTTTTTATCCTCGTTTTCTGACAAATAAATAAATTTATTATCATTCATCAGATTGTAAGTTGTACCCATACATAAGTCAGTCACTTATTTTACTATAGCTGATAAAAAATTAAGTTACTTTATGATGTAATAAATATCTCATTTTCAAAAAACAATTAAAAATTTATTTATGATGAATGTTTTAATTCAATCACGACTCAATTAAAGATTGAAATTTTCAAGCGTTTCACAAAGCTAGTTAACGCGTGGCGCGTGCGGAGCCAGCTACTTAGGGGTAGTTAGGATAACCAAACACAACTCCCCTTAATAGCCAATCTATTCTCGCTCGGGTAACAAAGAGACAAAGAACGAAAACCGATTTGAAAAACTGTGCCGCCGAAAATTTGAACAGCTGCGATCGGTTGGGGGTGCAAGTGGTGCAACGCGACGACGCGACGCACGCGAGTATCGGGGTTGCTGCCTTATATCGATCGTCGTGCCGCGTGGGGTGCAGATTGTTTTGGCCTCCACCCCTGCAGCGAGTATCGGTTTGCGAAAGGCCGCGCCGCTGTCGAAGGTGCTTTCAAAATAATGTAATATAAAACAGTTGTGCATTATGTAAAATAAAAAAAAAAAAAAAGTGCGTGACAATTAAGATTCGTGTTCGGTCGTGTGGGGTGAGCCGCAGGGGTGAACGTTCTGAGAATTCGTTCTTACGGTAGGGTGAATTTTTAAAGAAATTAATAATTTTATGAGTTTTAAAAAGATATTTTGTAGAATTTCAGGTAGTGTCTGTAGATGTAATTTTTTTATACTTTGACAAGGCTTAGTTTTTATTTTTTTTCACAAGTTGAGAGTGGAATTCAATTCTCGATTAAATTATTGTTCATTATTTCTCTTAACCATTGTTAAATTTTTTACCAAGCTCTAATTTGATACGGTTGATGGAGCCTTCAAAACTTAATAAATCGATTTATTATCGAGTTTATCATAGTTAGGCTTTTTTCAAAGCCAAATTATTGCTTTAGTTTTTCAATTCTAACCTCTATTAGATCAAATTCTACTTGCAAAATATATACACAGTTTGAATAAAGTAGCAATTGACTTTTCACTAAACCGAATTTTTTTATTCATAGAGCAACTTTTTTACCATTTCTAAATTTAACAAAAAAAAAAAAAATTTTTTAACTAACTTTTCAAAAATAAACATTTATTTAAACTATAAAAATGAGAAAATAATTATTAATTGATGTATTTTTTTTGGTACAGTTTGGGGCCAGTGTTCACATTGCTTCCACATTCACTGCATCATGAAGTGGCTGAACTCCCAGCAGACGAGCCTCTTGTGCCCGATGTGTCGCCAGGAGTGGAAGTTCAAGGAGTAGCCGACTGCTGTCAGTGGTCCAAAGTTTTCAGGTGTCAGCACCGTCAAACACTAAATAGAAGCACTTGAGTTCGGCGCGGTAAGTGTGCCAAGAGAGATTACCGGCTTCGATAATCCTTCTAGATACTACTACCACCACCACCACCACTACCAAACGCATCCTAGATATTCAACCAAGGCGCGAGACTTGAAAGAGAAAATTTTCTTTTATATCATTGCTAAATGTTCTTTTTATTTCTTCAATCTACCGTTTTTGCCTTGAAAATAATAATGCTGTGAATTAGAAACTTTTTGTCGAGTTTGAAATAAAAAAAATAAGTTGTCAACTTTCATATTTTAGACAAATTACAGTTCGGTTTGAGAATTGATTTCTATGTATCGGCTTTGTAAATGATTTAGAAAGATTCTTAATATAATTACCTTAAAGTTATTAAAAATAAATATTACTTAAGAAGTTAGTTTTTTCAAATGTTGTTATAATAAATTTATATACATATGTATATATAGACTCTACTAAAATTAGTTGTTATGCAACTGAATCCAGGCATGAACAATCATCCTGAAATTTCATAGGTATACATTTTATTAGCATACAAAACATCAGTGTAAATTTCAATGCGATAGTACTTATATTTCGTTACATAACAAAAGAAAGACACATCATTAAAACTTACATGTGTATACACTTGACACTTCGAAATAAACACTTGTGTTTTAAAATGAAATAACAGTCATTAGAAGAAATTTCACTCATTAGAGTCAAAAAAGTAGATGGCATTGAGTAACATTTTTTCATTTCTTCATTAGTTATATTTTAATGTTTTTCACAATAATGTCTATAATAATATGTAAATAAAAACTAATTCATAATCAACATTATTAAGTCTGTTCAATAAAATAAATTAAAAATTAAATGCAGCAGCGATCTGTCCTAAAACTTTTTGCATCCAACAAAAAGAAACGCACTTCAAAGTATAAAACATTTTATATGAAAGTATGTCGAGAGTTTTTTACTTCAAAAAGCTTGAACAAAAATTTTCAAAAAAAGTATACATGTATGACAAAAATAACACTCGCAATTTCTTACTAGTAAATTTCAAAACAGAAAATGGAAAAAGACATTTAGCTCCAATCTATTCACACATTACATACTATTAACCCTGAATAAAAAAAATTGCACAGCAGCAGAGAAAATCACGAAAAAAAAGGCCTCTCGCGTAGCAACATTCTTGGCAATTTTATCCACAAAAGAGTCGCGGAGCGAACAAAAAAAAAAAAAGGAAAAAAAGAAGCATGCCGAGCTCAAGGATATACAGATCGTAACCCCTGCGCATTGTGTGCCTACCGAGCTATCGCAAGGTGGGGGAGGGCGCCAGTAACAGATAATTTGAATTGCATGCACGAAAGAGGTATGACCACTTTCGAACGCGCGCCGTTATTAATGGGTATTGAATAAGTGTAATAGCCTCAAACTTACATAACATTCGCTCGGGCCATGCCAGCTGTATATATCTTATTTTTTCTTCCTACGTCGTGCTTTTTTTTTTTCTTTCTTTCCTTCTTTCCACCCGCAGTGCTTTCCTTTTTTTCCTAATCGTTTTCGGGTACGTACTCGTGTAATACGCGACCGGCTAACAAGTCGCGGAAGCGTAACCGCGAGTGACGCGCGCTGAAACGAGATAGAGAGAATAATTTATATTAGGCGACAGCTACCGCACCGACTCTGGCATTATGTGCGTTCATTCATATTTACCATGGCTGGGCTCTTCGAGGAAAAAGGCCCTGTTTCGTAAGGACTTTTTCTCGCGGTAGTACCCGACATACCTGCCACCTGTAATACCTCGGTGTCGTTAAATCTAAATCACTCAATCAAATTAGAGTGCGTTTGTTGAATAATTTGTGGCGCGCGAGTTGCATGAACGAGAAAAGAAAACCATAACTACTGCGTACGAGACGGGAGAAAAAGTTTTCGATCTTTGACTGATTTATGATATTACTTTTGAGAATCTAGACTTTTTTTTTGCTCAAGTGCGAGTCGTTTTAAATGGTTCTGCGAAACCGACTTGCAATTTTTTTTTTCTTAAAATTTCTCTTTTATAATTGCCACGTATCAATTACTATTGTAACATAACTTGTAAAGGCTACCTGCATTATATATTCGATCAATTGTAACAATTATAAATGTTATACAATATACCGGAATTCTTATAAAATCGTTTAAAAACATATTATTATGAACTTTTACTTTTGAAATGAATTTTAAACGACTCTTCAAATGAAAAGGTCGAATTGGGAATATGTTTTTTTTTTTTTTTTTTTTTTAATGAAAAATTAATGAATTTTTTAACGCAAGTTAATTTTGATGATTGTCGAAACGGTAAATATAATAAATTAAAAAAAAAAAAAATCGTTCTCTTATACCTTTCTACTTTTCTAAGATTTCTATTTTTAAAATTAGTCACTGATAAAAAACTAATTGCTAACTCAATCCTTGAGCTTATTGTAAAGTCTGCTGGCATTTTGAAAATTCAGCCTCCGAGATATTTTTTCATCGCGTAATCACCCAAGATCATTATCAGATTACCCCCTCGATAATTTTTTTCTCTCCTCAACCTAGTTTGTCGAATGAAAACAAACTCTCCTGAGCCCGTAATTGTAAACCGCACTTTTTACCTTCGACCTCGCGGGTCACGATTACCCGTACGTCAAGTATAGTCCGTCTGTGGCCCTTATCGCTCGATAAACAAAGAGTTTCGTCGCTGTCGTCGGGATTTTGAGTTTTGCAAAGCGGATCTGGAGCACGTAATCTCGGAGCTCTCGCCGCCGGTAGCAATTACAGTTTTAGGCTACACTTAAAATTCGTGTCACAACATTTGGACTTTCATTGTCTGAAGCGTATACAAGCTTGATGACTTTTCACCCGCAGTGGACTTGCGAAAGAAAAGTCTCGTTACTATTTTCACACGCATTGAAAAATAAATGACCCGATTCAGGTCTCGAAAACACAGAGTTGTCGCGGCTTTATTAAATTCGCACGACCGTTGCCCAATGGATTATTGTTAAGTCGGTGCTCTTTTTATAATGTCAAATGCCCACGCCACGGCAATAGCGCGGTGCGAGTTATCCAACGAGTGGAGTTTGTGTTCCACAATTAAGCAAAACCATCATCGTCCTAGACGAGCAAACAAAGAGCGCCAGCCCACGTTCACTACGGTGAACTCTCGGGCGCGCTTTCTCGGCGGCTTGCGCAACTTCGGCTTTGTTTTGACTTTTGACCGTGAACACATAAGTGCGAGGGTGGGGCTTTTACCCACCGTGCACGCGGGGTAATTCGAGCGAGGTTGCGGGAGTCTTTGTTTGTTGTTGTTGTATGTGCGCCCGGGGATGATTTACCGCGGGTAGGACTTTGATTGATTCGGGATTTTGTTACCTTAGGAAGCTTTGTTGAGGAAGATTTTATCTACCGCATTTGTAATACTCCGAGACCGAGATTCATTCAATTATTCAGCCATTCAAGATTATTTCAAATTTAGGGTTAATTAGACGATTCATTGTGTAATAATGTTATGGTGTTATACAAATTACATAATCGATTCAAGTAAGATTGTAGAATTAGAGGCGAGATTTTTGAATGAAGCATCGTAAGGTGCAGCTACACCGATTGAAAATAATTCAAATTTTTATTAGTACTCAATAGGGTAGATTTAGATCAATACAATTTTTAAGTTATCTTCTCTTGCTAGTACTTGATATCCAAATACATCTAAAATTCGATCTGTTTTTTTTTTTTTTTTTTGTATTATTAAGAGCACTGTACGAGTTTGATAAAAAAAATTTGGTCAGGTCAGAAAATTAGAGTTAATAAATTATTTTACAAGAGATTTATAATTATCACCTTACAGTTTGTTTAGTGTAAAACTAGGAAAATTTATTACTTTTCAGTTTTTTGAAAATTTGAAAATTCAATCGTTTACTATTTTACAATATAATTATACTGTATTCTAATATAATTCAATTCAAGAACTTATAAAACTTTGTTATTTGTTTCTAAGTTTGCTACATTACCCTCACTACCCAAAAATAATTTTTTTTTTCTTTTAGTTTCGGAAATTATTGATTTTACAATCAACTAAAGTGAGTAGGTTAAAAAAGACTTACAATAAATTTATATTTTTTAAATATTTTATTGTAATTTGACGGGTGGTATCATTTAATTATAAGAGCGATAACTAATCCTTAACAAAATCTGCAAGGAGTTGGAATCAAACCAAGGCCCATAGATTACCACTTCAACATTAAAAATTAACCGTACACTTTTGTGTGGGAAAAAAATTAAATGCTTAACTGTTTCAGTTTTTAGTATTTTTAATTTTATTGTACATACACCAACTTTGTTAGTAAATCATAAAAAATAAAGCCTGTAAACATTTTTATTACCTACAATCATAAAAAAAAAAAAGGTCCAAGACAAAAGATCCTAAAACTCGTCAGTCCAATTCTCAACCTCTCTCATCTCGAAACGGAATCTCGAAACAACAAATAATTTTTATCAACGTCCAATTATGTCACTTTGCACTCAACACGGAACGATTTCATCAAAGCTCGCGAATCCATCGTGAACAAACCGTTGCAAAATACTGCATCTCTCCCTCCTCCCTCCCCCCAAAGCAAACAATCAGCTTGCAGCAACTATCAAAAACCGCAGCAGCTCCAAAACACACGCGATACCGAATCTCCCCGATTTCCCAACTTTTTGGGCTCCAAAAAAAAACGGCGCCCATTCTGCAGTCTGCATGATCGACATCTCCTCAGAGGCCCGTTGACACATCCCCGGTCGTGTGAATGAGATTACGGCATCCCCGAAAAATTCGGTCACGATTCGGGAATAAATTATCAATAACATCTATACCTCTCCCCGAGCTTATATAATATGCACTGGATGCATATTCGAGGAAATCCTGGTTTTACAAGCCGTTGTCTGAACCTACAAGACTGTGTACTTTTGTAAACGCCCCGATAAAACACGCCCGCCCCGCTTATGTGAATTGAATATTCCCACGGAAATTGTAATTTATTTTAATTGAGGGAGACCCCTGGTATGGGTTATTTACGAGCCTGACGCTTTTTGCATGTCTCGGAGTTGAGATGGTGCAACAGGTCTTGTTTTTGAACTAGAATATATTAGGATACATGGATTATTTTATACGTCAAATTACCGTCTATCGTAGTCGGCCCGATAAGCATCGGTTATTTATCATCCCAAATTAGCCGATTCCGGTAAATCTACTAAGAATTTTTTTTGTACTCGCTTACGATCTAGTTAAGAGGTATACACCCGGTTGGTGGATTATTAAAGCTATTAAAATATTTCGATAAATCAAGATCGCGTTTGCATTTTCGTAATCCGGTGTATCTATAAGTTTGTTGAGGGATTGGTGCTACATTGTTACTGTGCCGGCACACATCCCGTAAAATTGATACATTTTTTTTTTAAAGTTTGATAGACCTGATTGAGTAACGGTGAAATCAGAGAATTTTAGCAACAAATGCATAAAATAAATATACTCTCCTGGAAAAAAAAAAAAAAAAAAAAAAAAAACTAAACCTCAACGTTATTGCGAAACCGTGAAGAAATAAGGATTTGCTCATCGGGCGCATCCCTGAAATCTCCCGCGCAATATTATTTATCGTTGCGGGACAAAAGCGAGAGGATCGGAATCGGTCGACGTGGTCAAGCTTCAGACGGAGCCGATCGATTAATAAAGGAGCTGATAAAGAGACCGATTCTGCTTTTATGTGACGGCTCGACTTTTTGGATTATGCAAGACACAAAAGTTTTAGTGGGTTATCTAATGAGCTGGCTACAATGGGTGATTACTTCGTAAAATTTTAGTGACGTTTTATTTTGTTTTATCCTATGAATTTATTCGAAAGTTTAGAAACTCGATGGTTTTTTTGGAATAAAAATTTCAATGATGGTTCTTTCAATGAGCTTTCAAGTTTCGAAATCTCAGACTATTTGGATGTATTTTTTTTTTTATTTAAATAAAATAAAAAAGGTTCAAAAATATCTTGATACGTATAAGCAGTAACCTACCGTGTAGACTTGTTTTTTCTTGCACGTAATTTGTTGTTTTTAAAAACACATAAATTATAAAATCGATTCTTCGAAACTGTTTTTCATCAACAAGGTCGCAACAATAAATTTATCTGCGTTCATGCTTAAGAAAAAAAATGAAGTAAGATAAATGTCCGGGATTATTGGACACTTTTCAAAGGGGGATTTTTGGTTTACGCTAGATTATTACACTAAAACTGCCTGAAAATCTATAAGTTTTTCACAGGATGATGAAAAAATAAGTCAGGAATAGTGTTCAATCATTTTTTTTATTAATTGTTCATCATAAAACTGTTTAATTTACTATAAACTAACACAAAAGTCATGTCCACGAAGTTGGCACCACCCAAAAAAGAATTTTCAGAAGTGTCCCCGCGAACCGTCCCCCAGAATGGCACCCCTAAATTTTGCAATTTACGCATATTTTTCGCATTAAACTCTCTAACCTTAATTAAAAATTGATCAAAATCACTTGTTTACCGCTGTGGATGGTTAAAATCACTTGATTTTAATTCAATATCACTAAATACTACACTCAACATCAGCTCCTCAGCAGAAGACCGTAAACGAAAAACTCAAGTGAGGTTATCTTTACCGGTCCGGCCCTCGAGTGGTTTTTCGTAAAAACTCCGTTAACTTTGAAAGCTCCGATATAAATATTCTGCAACTCACAAAACTTTTTTTAAACTGTGTAAAGATGATATTCAAGCATTTTTATGCATAAACACCGGTGAAATTATCAAGGTAAACACCAAAAAACCGTAAATAAAAAAGGTGCCACCTAGGGGACAAACGTTAAACTTGAGCTTGTCCGGGTGCCACTGAGGGGACAAGTAGTCTCAATTGTCCCCCTGAGCGGCACCCTCTCGATAAATAATGAATAAAGATAAACTCACGGTAAAAATTGATTTAAATATTTTGTTTAAGGTGTTAAGTAAAAAAAAAAAAAATTTCAAGTTTTTAAATTAATTCTACGCTTTGAAACCGATAAAACAAAAGTGCATCTTTTGATGATAATTCGAAATTTTCCTGGGGGTGCCAAACAACTTTTGGAGGTTTTAAAGGGCTCACTTGGAAGTGATTTTTAAGCTACTTTTAAGGTTATAATCCAAGTTTTTTTTTATACTACAGTAAAGTTTAGTGGTTAAACTAAATTTAGAATATTTTTTCGGGGTCTAAAGTGTGATTTTATAATAAATAAGGGGGGGGGGGGGGTGCCACTGTGGTGGACAATTACGTTACTGTCCAATAATCCCGGACATTTAAACCTTAAAAAAATTAGGATTACTTTTTTTATCATAGTTGAATTATTCCTAAACTTGGTAGTGGTTTCACTAATATAACGCTTTTGCGCTTATAAAAAAAAAAAATTAAAATTTTCTGAGACAATCAGCTATAAAAGAAAACCACAAGAGACATGCTACATAATGAATAAATAATGAATTCTCACTTTTTTGAACAATTGGGTGCTCTAGGATTGAATTAATGCATATTTTAAAAAATACAAAAGAATAAATTATTTTCTGAAACAAAGAAAATTAAGGCTGTCGTCCACAAATTTTTCTAATTAGTTTTTTTTAATTTAGTTGATCCTAAAATCTCAAAATGGTTTTTTAATAAGAAAATAAAACCTGTTACATTTGTAGGTTTATGTTTACATTTACGTGCCTTGTAAAAATAATTGTTCCCAGAAAATCATCGGTAAAAACGTCTTTTTACTATGATAGAATGTTTATCGTTACTCTCAAATTTAATGCCTCTAGCTCAAAGTACCCAAGCAAACAATAAAGTTACGTAAGCGTACGAAATTATAGTTATTAGGTAAATAAAATAATACATAAATGGCATGGTTTTTTAATGAGGCTTATCCGTATCTCATTACTGAAAAAAAAGTACAGTCCGCTTACTTTGCTCCCAACATTTTTACGCATTCGTGCGCGCTGTTAACTCCTCGTACGTTTTATTCTTAAATCCACGTCCATTTGCTCATATTTCATCTTCCATGCAGTGCTTCCTGCTGGCTTTCATGAATCCTTCTTACCTGACGTTTCTCTGTTTTATCAAGCATCTCCCGCAGCTCCACGTGCATTATCCTTCATTTTTTCATTCCACTTACTCCTACCATGTGTACCCCGCGTAAAATGCGTTTTTGAAACCTTGGTATTATGAGTTCTTTCTCAATTTTCAATGCATCGCTTTATTTCTATTCATTAACTAGTTTTCCACCCGAGAGAGCTCTTTCAAGTAGCTTTTCTATCGTCAAATAAATCTTGCTTTTTTAAAGTTTTGAAACAGATGACTGATTTTACTGCAAACTTTCAATTGTTGGGAAACTATTTTTTTTTTTCACAACCGATCGGACGTTCTCATCGGCATTTTTTAATCCAATGAAATAATATTAAATGAATTGGTTGAACGAGTCTTCAATTCGTCGATCGTTTTTCTACTACATGATATTTTTATTAGGAATAAAATAGGTTCACCTGTGCTCATATATCTTCAAATTGTAAAATTTTTTGTAAGATCGAAAACATTAGAAATTACTGCTTTGAGCTTCCAGGTCGAGAGTTTGGGCTCAACTCTGGCATGACATTTCTGGTTTCAATTCGAATCACGATCATAACTCTTGTGATTTGTAAATCTAATGCTCTTCTTGATGATAGATGCCTTATTTATGTATTTTGAAAAAGGATTTTTGATTTGGTTTGGACTTTCGTTGGCATAAATTTTGTTTTGTTTTGTTTTTTTGTTTGCTTAATATTATCATTGTTATTATTCAAACTAATAAGTTCTTAAAGGTGCTAAACATTTAAAAAATGTTCTCCAAGATCATCCTTCTTTTATTGGTAGATATGATAGTAATTGTTTATGAAACTTTATTATTATCAATTTTTTCTACATTGAGTTAAGTCTGGGACCAATTAAAAAAAGTTTCTTCTCAACAATCTGGAAATAACTTACATATTTTTTAAACTAAAAGTACTTAACACTATTATAAAAAATCTAGAAAATTTTTTTTTAAATAAAATAAATTTTTTAAATAATAAACTAAAAGCCACCTGAAATTTCTGAGAAGTAACAAAAATTTTGTATCTAATTGACAAATCATACCTGAACTATAAGTGTATGACATTCCCTTGTTTCACTCATTCCTAAAACATTTGTCTTTAGCTTTCGTAAAAACCAAATTTCAATATCCTCTAAAAAAAAAAAAAACCGCGATCGCTCGCGATAAAAAAGCCCACACTTAGCAAAAAAGTTGAACGACCCCGGGGGGCCCAGTCTCGCTTCAATCTCGCAAAAAATTCTCCTAATCCATAACAGGCCTCGGTCTCAAAACAACGGCTCAAAAACACAAGCCGTACACGGGCGCTTAGGTGCTCGGTTCTCCAAGTGGTGGTGAACCCAAGTTCAAGCAGCCATTCCCTCGAGCCGCCATTGGTCTCCCCGCGGCTCGCTCCCTCTCTCTCAGCTCGCCAGACGACTACTCGCTGCATGCAGTCGACTCCGGGCTCAGTCCGATCACCTCAAACACCCACGAAAGATCGTACCCGCGCGTTCTCCGCTGCCGTATTTTTTCTTTCTTTCCCTCCCACTCAACCCCCAATCGTCACCATGATCGAGAGAAAACCCGGCTGAACGGTGTGGATGACACGTGCAGTGATGTGTGTGAGTATGCAGTGTTTGTGCAGTGTTGTGGCTTAGATTTTTCGTAAAGGTCAAGTGCGGTTGGCTTTACGTAATAATACGCGAACCGGTTCGATACCCATCGGAAGCCCATTCGATCCTCAAACACGTTTTGATAGAAAAAAGTATTAAAAAAAAAATCGTACTTTCGAGACTGTGCAAGAGATACCGAAAAATCACCGATTTCTCGCGACCTCGAAACGCTCATTTGGGATTCACGAGGCACGGCTACACCAGTTTAGTTCCGATCGAACCACGAATTTTCGATTTCATCCTGGACGGATCTAGATCGACCGGTTGCAACACCAGAGAGGAGGAGTCACTTTCTTTATTCTTCCAGCTGACCCCCGAGAATTATCATTACCGGACGATGATTTAATCTCCCGCCTTTCTTTGTGATCGAAAGAGGAGTCAGGAATAACAAAAAAAAAAAAAAGTGAAATCTCCGGGGTTTTATGGAACAACCCGGGCTCCTGAAATTTGCATAGATCTGATTATACATTTCAGCAAACGCCAAAAGATTCCACTGTTTTTCCCATCGACCGCATGTAAATACACGCCGAGTGTGATCTGCGCCCCGACGATACGATCTACTTGTAAAATTACACCCGTTTAATGTCAAAATGTAAAAAAAAAAAAAAATTGTATGAATTACATGCAAGCACGATCGATATTCTCCTTATTAATTGCCCGATAATCATCGGTGTACTTTCACCATTCAAAGATTAATCCCTAACTAAAGAATCACTGCAGTTCTCACAGGTATAGGATTGCTCGTGGGATTAATCTGCGATATGTTGTCGAATTGAAAAAAAAAAAAAAAAAAAGAAGGATGCAGTTAGCACCCCAGCGTGCCCACCCGCCACCGGTTCCGCCCAGGCCGAGTAGACAAGTCGTCGCCGAGGCTCTGAAGAAGTCGCCCCGGCCGCCCTGTCCGACCCGGCAGGCACCCCCGCCTCCGTCGAACCAGAAACCCTGGCGACCTGAGACCACGGGGAGGACCATAGTCTACGACTCGGCCAAGGTTGAGCCCAAGAAGAACGGGATTCAAGACACCAGCAAGAGGAAAGAGGACCCGGAGAACAACAACAGCATCAAGGAGAACAACAACATGGTCCGTGTCGTATCGGACGAGGACAGCAGCGTAAAGAGCGCCAGCGAGAGCAGTGGCAGCCCGGTGTCCAGCCGCAGCAGTCCGGGTTGCGCCACCGTGGTCGTGATCGAGGAGTCGGCCAAGATCGAGGACCGGGACGAGAACATACAGACCCAGGACTGGCTCGAGGCCGGGGTCAGGTACACCTCGACCAAGATCAGATTGCCCGGGGAGCAGCACCCCGATAGGAAGTTCGGCGACCTCGATTTTTCCAGGTACTTTCTTTCCCCCGTAGAGGAGCACGTGTGGCTTCTTTGTTTATGTCCTGTCGTCGTCGTGGGAAGGACCGAATGCCATTTGTACCCCCGCTGATTTTTGAGGGAAGTCGTGATGATGATCCGCGCGCGCTCCGCCACGACCCGATTTACACGCGCGGGCTTTGTTTTCGACTGGCTTCTGGCTGGCGGCACTTTCACTTACGAAAAAGCTTCTTGTTTTGGTATCACGCTTTTTCTCTACTTTTTTTTTCTTCTCTTCTTGACGTGCCCGGGAGAAGCGTATCGCTTAATCGAGGGTACCGTTCTTGGATTCGTATCTTTTTTTTGAGTAAGAATTTATTTATTGGAGGTATGAAATTTTAAAAATGAAATTGAAGTTTTGTTCTTTGAAAGCTAGGTTGTAAAAAGACACCTTTTTGAATTTTAATATAAAAGACGAGACAATTGTAAAACAAAATTACTGTATGCAGTGGCTCTGATTTAAGTAAATGAAACAATGTCGTTTAAATGGTTGTCTTGATATCTGGACCACTCTTGAAGCGATCATCTAGATCAAAGAAAATTATCTAGAGATCATTTAAACTTTGCTAAAATTCTTAAAAATTTCGACCCTGTGAACTTAAACAGTATAGATTTAATCATTATATAGTTTATTGGGTGATTTCTAAACTATACAAACTAAAATTTGTCACACTAATTAAATTATATAACTTGTAAAGTACATCTACGACCATACATAACTGACTAAAAAATAAATGAAATTTTTTCAAATTTTTTCCTAATTCTTTAATACTTTAATATTGTGACTATGCTTTAATTTAAATACTCCTCAGTTCAATTCTTATATAAAATCTTATACAATTATAAATTAAAACAAAGCCCATTTATAATTCGGTAACTCTCCACCCGTGAATTTAAAATTCGTATGAGACCAAAACACCGTAAAGAAAATCCAAGGCGGAAACGAGATTCAATTATCGTGGCGCGGGGCAAGGTTAAGACCGTCCGAATTAAGAAATGATTTATCATTATTTCCTTATCCTTTTTTTTTCTCTCTCGTTCGGCCACAAAAAGCCGTGCCTCGTGGGGCATAGAATCAAGCCTCGCGCACGTGCACGAATTAAACGTGTGCATACAACTTTCGAGGTGAACGTACACGAGCGCGGGGGATTCCAAAAAAAGAATCTGCTCAGCGTGCTTGGCGGAAGTAACAAAATTTAACGCTCGGTTTTTTTCAATAATCCATTGAGATTTGATTTTTGTTTATCCCGGGAGGAGAAAGCGGGGTGGTTTCGATGATTTAATTTCGAGATTAGCCGAGATGATCCGTGTTAAACAAGCCATTGACATTATCGCTCGATGGGCTCTTGACGTTGATGGATTTGAAGTGCAGCCGAAAACAGACGCATCCACGATGGACTGATTATACTACCGAGATATGTCATTTTTTCCATTATTATTATTTTTTTTTTATCGTCCGTCTCGAGCCTTTTTTTTCTTCCGCGTCGTAGATTATAAGGTCGTCTGCCGTAACTGTTCCGTAAATTGCTCGCGGTAACTTTTTTTTTATTTCAAATCTGATCTCGATACAGTTAATCTCAACTGGTCGTTTAAAATTTTTCAAACTCGTTTGTAATGCGTATGTTTAAGAACTAGTCTATTTCCCGATAAGCCGCGACGCACGTGACAGTTTAGAAAATCGTACGGGGCGATAAGACCGAAATTTAATAAACTGTGAGCTAAGATACAATCTATTTTAAAAGTGCACTTGGTCAAACATAAAAAAAAAAAAAAAAAAACCCAACGATCCACTTAATTAAGACCGAAGTCGGCTAAACAGCTACGTTCGGTGGAAAAAAACTCCCGCAATGATGCATAATGGCACTTAATAAAAACGTATGACATTATAACAGCATTTTCTCTGACGGGCCCAAACAAATCCCACAAAACGTAACAGCCAGCAGCAGCAGCAGCGCAGCAGGAATATAAACTTTCTATCCCCGATCCGCTACGCTCACCTTCGAGGAGAACCCAGCGCCACAGCCGGGGCTGCATTAGATGATTTCCCGCAATTCACGAGCGCATCGCTCGTCCACACATAAAACTCGTTTCGCGAAAATTTCCCGCGCTCACGTAACGAACGCGACGCGCTCAAGAACAATGATTTTTTTTTTTTTCCTCCCCGTTATGAATATTTGTCTCTGATGAGGTAACGATTTTTTTTATTACCCGATGTGATTCACTAAATCGCGAGATCGACGCGTCATACATTTTCTAATTGTCATCTTACGCAACGTATCAAAGTATCCCAAATGAAAAAAAAAGGATTGAATGTATGAATTTTTTTTTTTTTTTTTTTAATTGTGATTCATCGAAATAATAAGTAGTCATTATTTTTATTTGCAGTATTTTAGAGAGGATAGCGATGTCGTCGCTGCAAGGTCTGCCGCCGCTGCCACGTAGCCTGAGCGGGTTCAACCTGAACGGGGCGGGCCTGACGGAAGCGTCGCCGCCTCCGGCCAGGTCGTCGAGCCGGACGCAGAGGACCCCAAACTCCACGACCTCGCTTTCGAGCCAGGGCTCGAGACCCTCGCCCCAGGGCAGACAGCTGACCACCCTGGACACACAGCTAGCTATTTTGAGAAGAGAGATGGTAAATACTTTTTTTTTTTTTTTTGTATTTTTACAGTTTAAAAATCAAATGTATTAGCATGATTAAGCATTTATTTAAAAATGAATAATTTAACAAAAATGAAATTATGTAATTCAAGAGCATGACAATTCAAGATCTTGGAAAAATTAGCTTAACTTTTCGAGTGTTCCCACAACTAAAGATTAATTGGAGTTTAACTAAGAATATTATTGAAGTAGGAAGCGAGTAAAAGAATTGATCCAATTTGCACATCACGATCAAAGAAACTGAGCTCATCGAGCATGACAAATTATCAGACTCAAACTCGCGAAGAGGAATCCTCGGAATTTTAGCGAAACTAAATTTTCTTTTCCCCGCGAATTGCTCTCCGCGCGAAAACAAGTATGAAAAAGCTCTCAATCAAAGGCATCAATGCACCGGTAAAAACCCGTAAATCTTCTCGCCGATGCAGTAACACGAGTCCGAAAAAAGGCTCTCGCTGCACCAGCAGCCCAAACATTTTCAAGTTCGCAATAAAAACCTTGCATGCTGCAGCAGCGGAGGTAAGAAGTAAAAAAAAAAAAAAAGAGAGAGAGAAAAAAAAAGAAACTCCTCCCGCAAAACCGCACGAGCAAACTGCACGCACCTGCAAACGAGAAACCGAAGCTCGCCCGGTTTGCGAAACCACCGGCCGGTTTCGCTGTTTTTTTTTTTTTTTTTTTTTTTTCTCTCGCTAAGCAATGGAAGGGTGGCTGGGAGGCGAAATCGAATATATCTGGAGCCGGACACTGGGTGAAATTTTTATCGCGAAAGGGAAATTCTCCCGGGACCGTTAATTATCCCCAGGAAGACTTTTGGTCTGGCGCGACTTCTTTTTTTTTTGTGAAAGGGAATTTTACTTTTATTGAAACTAGAGAGGACTATTTAGTTTCAGACCGGACTGTTTTTAAAAGGAAGGAGAATTGTTTATTCGGAAGGCCCCCTGCGAGGTGAAATTTTCATTGCTTTGCAGAAGTATTTTTATGTTTTAGCAAAACTATGTTTTCACGAGAAAATATTCTTTTGAAAGGTCAATTTTGATTAAATGCTTTTGCGCTTGGGTATGCAAATTTTGTTTTCTTTCTTGAATTTATTGTTGTGTATTTAAAGTGAAACCTACAAAAATCATAAACTGTATTTAAAATAAAAAATGAAATACTTTTTTATTATCAAGTTAATTTTAGTTAAAGTTTATTCGTGTTAAAAATAAAATCAATGAAAAAGACATTTATGTAAACAACTTAATACTATCATTAATTTATCTTAATTCAAGCTTCGAACTACTGATAAAAATAAGTATTAATATTTTAAGATTTGAACTTTCCTACAAAATTATAAAAACAGTTCATTAAAATGATTCAAAATAGTTTTTAGTAGTTTATATATGGAATTTTCCTTAACACTATTTCATTATTATAAACAGATTACTATATGTATTTAAGATAATTAACTCGGTGAATTAAATTTTCTCTCATAATTTACTTTAAGAGTTTTGTTTTTCTCGTCTTTAGTTTACATGGAAACACATTTTCTGTGAGCAGATTTAAAAATAACCAAACGTTTTTGGCAAGAATGAATCATCATTCGGTTTTGCGTCAGCAGTTAAATTAAAATGATTTTTTTTGGCCTGAAAAAAATGTTCCTCTTTTTTTTTACTTGCCATTTTTGTAAATCTAAATATAAAAAATCCCCGAGATTTCGTCGAGTCAGAAACTAGAACATTCGATTCTTTTTAATAAAGACAAGAGGTGAAAAGGTGATTCATCTTCGCTAATGACAACCACAAAATTATGATTGTGCCAATGTGATGTAATTAACGGGTCATTAGAAAAATATTGATCGTTTGAAAATAGTTCGACCTTTGTCGTCCAGTACATAAAAATTTTCTCTTTTGCAACGTTCATTGAAAATTAAAACCATTGCTATCTATTTATAGAAGAAAAAAAAATTAATTTGACTCAGTACGTTTCGTATAAAAATTGACAATCATTAGATTAACAAAAGTGTTATTTTGAAATATCTATTCAGAATAATTCACACTCGCCGGAATAATGAATAGTTATTACGTTTGGGTACTATATATCGACTTATCTAGTCTGTCACAATATCTCGGGTTACAAACAATGCCATTGACATAAATTATTAGCACCTGCGAGATAGAAATCGGCGCTCAATTATTCAAGCGTGTACTAAAATTTCATTAAGTTACTCATAAAAAAAAAACAAAAACAAAAAACAACTCGCTTGGATCAAATTAATTAAGAGTACGATCGGTGAACATAAATTCAACCCACGCGGCATCAATTACGCGAATTAAAATCAACACTCCCCCGAGGAAGAAAAAAAGGAGCGACAAACCTGGTGGCAATGAATCGTAACATAAAAAAAAAAATAAAAATAATACCGCGAAAAAGCGCGCTCGCGATCTTCTCGCACTAATTACCCCGCGAGGTATCCCCCATTAAAACGCGATTTTTTGAGAGGGCATTAATTACCCAAGTAATGGTTTTACCTCGAATAAACAAAGAAGAGCCGCGCGCGCGCGCTTTGTGCGTGTAGATTCTTCCGTTATGCTCTCCTCTCCTCGCTTGCCTCTGATATACTCTCGAGAGAAAGAGCCTGCGCATGAATATTCATCACTGAGATCGAGGAAATTGACTCGTCCGAGGGAAGTGCCTCCAGTGCTTAAATGAACTGGACCTTTTTTTTTTTTCTTTCGATCAAAGTGTTGTGTGCTTAATGGAGATTCGATAATGAAAGAGAAAAATTATTCTTTCGGGAGGTCGAAGCGTTTATCTAACATGACGAATACTTTAAAAAGGTATTTTTTACAGCTTTTGCTTATTGTTGAATATCAATTAGAATTGAATTTGGGATTATGGTTGTACAAATACGAATTGTAGTTGATTTTTCTTTTTCCTATTCTTGAATACACTTCGTAAAATAGTCTTCATATTCATTTTTAGACAAGATAGTATCAAGCAAACATGGATTAATTGGAAGATTCAAAATCTTTAATTTGGCAACATGTTCCAGAGTAATTTTATAGTAGAATTTTTTCAATTTAGACTTTCAGCCACTTATTCAGCTATGAAATATAAGGTTTCCTTGATTTATTCGATTGTTATAATCAAGATTGACATAAGTGCTCTATAACTATAAGACGCAGGATCTTGTCTATTAGATTTTAAAAATCTTACACCCCTGAAATGTAAAGCTGAAAATTAAAATAGAAAAACATGAATGTCCAGAATGAGCTTCTTCGTTTACATTAGCACATGCGTCTGTTAATAGCTTCACAATTCTTGGTGTTTACATCGACGCTTGCATTAAGCAGCTCTTTCAAAATTTTCAAATTTCCTGATTAAGCCGCTTTGTGTAGCAAAGTCTCACTCTATTTATTTCTCTTGTTGACGTTGGCATCGAACAAAAGTTTAAAAACATGAAAATCCGAGTGAAAATCCTTTAATTCAGCTGAAAAATGTAATGGGTTATCTCCCGATTCTGTTTTATCATTTATCATTTAGCAGAGTTTGTTTAAAATGTGTCAAACAGTACAATTTTTTTTTACCAGTCGCGGTACAAAAAATATTCTCAATTATTGTTTAAGGAAAGAACAATTTACCCCCCACGAGGGGAAAAGTTGAGCCTGACCGTAGAAAAACGTTTTAGCTGAAAGGTCAAGTATATCATTACGAGCGCGTGGGTCGACAAGCTCGCTTACAGGCCTATATACAGTTTCTCTTCCCGGGCGTTTTATTAACTCGTGCGGCTTTATAGCGGCTCATCGCTCGGTTACACCGACGGGCGGGGGAAGAGTTGGGATCATGATATCGATTTCAGATGCATTGGATACTGAAACGACCAAGGCACAAACGGAATGACGAAAGAACAATTTGTTTGATCGCGCCTCCTGAACCCCGGCGCGACGGTAATTATATTTTATTTCGTGGGAGAATCGTGTTGTTACAATGCGCCGCGGTTACTTCTAAATTTATTGCTATTACAAAAACTCCCCGAACGATTGTTACTCAAACACCTTGTTCCTTGTTTTTTTTTTTTTTTTCATTCTTTGTTGGTTTTACATTGTGTTTTTTGACTGATTGACGAGGTTTTTTTCTCGACAAGTGCAGTCTTTTGTCAAAAGTCAACGGAGTGTTAATTTTGGTCATTGAATATCAGAAAAAATGTTATTTGTGTGTAAACAGTTCCGTAAAGCATCAGCTGTCAATTAGAGCTTTAAAAAAAAATTTAAGGTCTCATTTACCTGGTTTGTTATTCATTTCACACCTCGAGAGATTGAAATGTTTAACCTGGGATTACACTTTAAAATGGTAATCCTTTAGGCACGCTCCGGAAAGACTGATTGGTTGTATTATTCATGAGAATTCGGTTTCGGTGTCTACCTCGGTTTGGTGCATCATCTGTTTTGAATCATAATAATTTCAAAGTGGAGTAATAAATAGTAATCGATGGTGCGCCTAACGAGAAAAATTTGTAAACCAAATTTCGTGGTCTTAAACGGAAGGTGCGAATCAAGTACCTCAATAACACTTTGCCTCATTACGGACTCATCTCGATTCCACTGAAAAATCAAGGTTTAAATTTATTAAATTTTCGTAATATTATTACCATCTTGTAAAACGCTCAAAATATCAATAATACAATTTAATAATCCAATCAAGTTGGCGTACTCGCGGTATAAATCAGCGCCCGGAGTAAATAACTGTACTCCAGCCGTGTCGCATCCCGATCACCCCATGATTAACGATCCCCCTTAATTAAAACAAGAAGAGTCAGCGCAGTTTACAAATTAATATTCCCCGAGCCGACAAAGAAACTGTGCCACTAATCAACGACTTTCTAAAAAAAGGCGGGGGGGGGGGGAAGAATAAATAAAAAAAAAAAAGAATGCAGCAGCGGTGTATAAACGAGCCGGATACATGGAGCAGGAGGAGTCGGACAAAAGGAGGAGGAAGCGGCCGTTGGATCCGAGAGGGAAAGGGTAGGTAGCTCGGACGTTCGCGAGCGCTCGAGTGCATCGTGTGTCGCGGTTGTAGGTAGCCGCCGCCGCGCACCCGGGAGATTAGCCGCCGCTCCCACGAGCTAGAGGTGATCGCGAGGGCGTGACCCTTCACCTCTCTTTGTCCTGTTTGTCTCTTTAACGCGACGAGGACTCTTTTTCTTTTTTTTTTTTTCTTCTGCTTCCTTGTGTACCTTGACTGACTTCTGGGTGCTGTGTCTCGATTGGTTCCGCTGTGATTAAAATTTCGCCAACTACGTACTTGATTTTTGTAAATAGATTATTTCATTAGTTATTTTCATTCAGAAAAATTAATGAGGGTTGTTACAAGTCGTACTTTTCTATGGTTTTCAATAACAAAGATGCAACTAGCATTTTCTCTCCTCTAATAAACTAACGTTCTTTCAGACTTACTTTAGAAAATTTTTTTTTTTTTTTTAATTTTTCAAAACATTTTTATCATGAAAATTAAAAAGGATAAATTTTTTAATATCTTAAGTAAATATTCAAGACTTGAATACTTGGATTATGACAAAATTTTTAGAAGGTATAACATGCAAAAAATATAGTTGAAGTTAATTTGAGATGTCTGATTTACAACATTATTTTTGTGAAAAAATAATAGTTCTCTACTCAAATCAAGTATGCTTTTTTATCAGAGTTGCTTACTTTGTATTTAAAGTGTAGCCAGATCCCTGTTTTCAAATTAACATCTCCTATCTGCAGAAAATGTCATTTTTCGCTTGTGACCAAAAATCAGCAAATTTTTTATGATTTTCATTGAAATTTGCATCAATGATCAGGTTTTTTCATTCTGTAATCAGCAACATTGAAAAACTGATTCTTTATAAAAAAATTTAAATATTTTAGAATCTTCGTTTGGATGACAGAATTGAAGTATTCATTTTTGCGCCATGATTTGGTTGATAATTTAAAAAGAATCCAATAATAAATTCCAAGCATGACTTAATCTTATTTCATTTTTTATGGAACGGAACTCATTAAGAGTCAGTTGCATTACAAGAAAATAACATTTTATTATAATGGTTTTTTGTGACTTGCAGAGGAAAATGTCTCATTCTATTATTTTTTCAATTCACACAAAAGTTTCAATCTTTATCTTCTAATGAGTAGAAAAATATTTTTCCTGTTGTCATTGTATTTTTTTTAAATTATTTATTAAACCAATTCATTATTTCGAGGTTAATAATTAAAATTTAAATCTTTTTCTTGTGTCAAGTCTCAAACTTGTCTCAGTGAGAATAATTCATTAGAACTCGTTCAAAATTATTTTCAAGACTAATTTATTTGATGAAATAAATTATTCTAAGCTTTGGTGCTTTAATAAACTTCCTGCAATAAACTATCAGTGGAGTACATGTGACGTTTGTATAACTTTCCAATAATTATTTTTCTCAATAAACGAATTGATTGATAGCGTGCAAGAAAAGTCATAGAATTTATTAACTTCAAATAATTCTTGTCATTCTCATATATTACAATAGTAATTTTCCGTAATTAAAATTCAAGTTTCATAAGTGTTAAAATTTTAAATAGTTTGAAATCTGGAGTATTAAGTAATGAAATTTTCGTCACAACAATATGAGTGAACTATAATCAAACTACACTTTTATACATAAGTAACATAAAACTTTTTTTTTTTACTTTTGGTAATTAATTATTCTGTACTGTTTAACTTTTGATTAAATTTTTAGGCTCAAAAAGAACGAAACTCTTGAGAGTGTATTTACAGGACAAATCAAATTACCGAAAATCGAACTTAGGACCTTTCGGTCAAGGTCGAGCGCTCAGTCATCTGAGCCATCCCGCGCTCCAATATTGTAATTTATGTAAATCCGAGAAACCAAGCAAAGGCTTTTTACTCTCTTCTTTCCTTTTTTTTTTGTACAAATACTTTAATGCACGGCACGCATATAATTTCGCGTCAGTGAATTATACACACGAACGCAAATTTATCCATCCCTTTGGTCTTATTTTTCTCCTCCATCAGGCGCGCGCACGTTCGTTTTTCCTTTTTCTCGGGTCCTTTGTGATATCCTTCTTCGTTCGTTTCTTCCCGCTTGTTTATTTCCCCGCAGGCCTTAGATCGTCGTGTCGTCCTGCTCCGAGTTGGCCTTTTTTTTTTTTTTTTTTTCTCAACTTCTCTTCCTTTTTCATTTTTGTTTCATGCTTGTCCATCTCGGTTCGTTCACTCGTCGGCCTTACCTTTTATTTTAGCGAAATCATCCTATTTCTTTCATTTCTTTCTCTTTCGCTCGAGCCCCTTCCTGTCTCTCACTTCCATATCATTTCTCGATGGTAATGTATATTATTTCTCTCGCGGTTCTCTTCTAAGTAACCCGCTGATTGAGGTTTTAGATTCTAATGATGCCTCGTTATTATAAAATATTTCACGTGAAGTTATTACGAGTGAATTCTTTTTTTTTTTTTCCCGTATCATTATATTTATATTTTGATTGGACATTCTCGAACGGAAAGTTTTTCAAACGATCACAGTTTAATCGCATTGAGAAAAATTTTATTTTACAAAAAAATTTATTTATTTTCTTCACTTAATTACCAAATGATTATGATAAAACTCAAAACCGTATTTACAAAGTAAAACAACAAAAAATGACTTATTCATAAGGTTATTTCATATTTACATATAGTGGAGTATACACGATTGCCGGGTGGCGGGGCCGCGGCGGCGTGTTAAAATATCCATAAATTTAACGTTGTTCTCGATCGGGCTACCCGAATCGCTGGGTGCACCGGCATCGAAACTGTATAATATTGACCCAGTTCGATTCCTCATAAAAAAGAGAAGAAAAGGCGAAAGAAGGAAAAAAAAATCGTATCCATCGAGTTGAAGGAAAACACAATCTCTCGGGTTGATCTATAACCGAGCTCTTCCTCTCAATAAATCCGCCCGCGGGTGGCGAGTAAGTCGTGCAACAACACCTTTTTGTATAATCGCGATGCTCATCCCCTGGCCTAGCCGCAGCGCGAATTATGATTTCCCTCCTCCTCCTCCTCGGCTAGCTCTTTCACCGGTCGTTGAGCCGCTTCTCGCGGGGCGCTGCACACGTTCTAATTTTACATTTTACGCGCAACTACCACCACATCCTTTCCCACGGAGCGCGACGTTTAGTGCCGGTATTCGAAGGTCGTACCTACGTCGCTTGATAAGGAATTATGATATAATTAATGAGGGTGTATTTTACGGCTGGACGATGACTTTTACGGCTCTACTAATGAGTCCTCCAGGAGCCTCTCCTCGGTCTTTGTGTGTGTCTGCGTATTTGAATTGTGCTGCATGATATTATGCCAACCGAGGATGCTACCACGGAAAGTCGTTAAATTTTAATCAAGCTCTTCTCTCTATTCTTGAGCTGCGAATTAAAAATTAACACTGAGGAAACAGGAGTTTGTTTTAAATATGAGAAACATTGATTTGAGTTTGTTGGTTGGTAGTTCTGTTTTTTCATGTTTTGTGTTCATAAATTAAAGGATAAAAATAAGCTTTAATTTTTGCATTTATGCAAGTTACGATGTTGGAGCTAAAATGGCTAAAACCCTACGAAACTGAACTCAAGTATAAAGATCACAAGTTCGAATCTTGTTTGTTTGATTTCTGTTATGGAATAATAGAACCCGTTGTTCAAGCCTCTAAAATCTCTTCAAACTTTTATAATTAATGAGCGTTTCAGAAATGAAAAATTAATTTGAATGTTTCAGTTCTTTTTTTTACTTGTAATGATATAGCGTTATACTTACATCATAATTATTTGATAACTTTCTTATTGTGATGATGTTTACAATATTTTTTCAATTTATGTTTCAAGGATCCGTTTGGATAATAGAAGTAACAATATTTATTTCAAAAGAAATTTAGATCATATAAACTGCTAAATTATAAAAATTATTCGTTAAAAAACTTAGTTAAAAACATTTTAAAAAATCTTACACTTTGAAAAAAAGTCTCTTCTAGAAAGTTACCACTGAAAAAAACTTGGTTTGATTGATAGCAATCCATAAAAGAAAAAAAGATTTATTAAAAAATAAATTCATGTTTTTTTCGAATTCACGTCTCTTAATGATCAGTGAATCGTGTAAATTCGTACCCACGGATGAAAATCTCAACTAAACTTCGCTTACAAACTTCCTGGCAATCATAAAAATTGATTAACTCGTAAAAAATGAAAGTTTCCAAGATAGTAAACTCGCGATGTAGTTTTTATGTCAAAGCATTTTACAATCAGATAAATACTTGGTAAACCATCAAAAATAATCAATTGCACATTAATCTCTTTTAATTTCCAAATAATTAGCCATAAGATTATTTACCACTGAAAATAAATTTAAAAAGTCGTAACTACAAAATAATATTAATCGTTTCAGTTCGGACTCCGTCAACTGGACCTCTCGCTCCTGTCGCAACTGTGGTCACTAAACGAGTCGATCCAAGAGTTCCGTCAGCTCCTCCAGGACCAAGAGGACCGAGCGCCCTCGCCTTCCCCGAGCAGCGACGACGGCGACGACGCCGACGACACATCCTACAGTGGCGGTGCTCCACCGCCCTCGCAACCCCCGC
The DNA here is from genome assembly GCA_038277355.1 of Encarsia formosa. Classification (NCBI taxonomy): domain Eukaryota; kingdom Metazoa; phylum Arthropoda; class Insecta; order Hymenoptera; family Aphelinidae; genus Encarsia; species Encarsia formosa. The sequence goes on from CM076188.1 coordinate 10,161,944, forward strand.
CGCCTCCCCGGCGACCCGCGCCCTCCGCGCCCCTTCACATACAGCAGCAGCAGCAGTATCACCACTTCAGGCCCCAGCACATGAGGACGTCGAGCCGGAGCTCGAAGATGCTGCCCAGTGACGATTCGCCGTCCAGCGAGGAGTACGGGGCTGTCTGACCTAGGCTCATGTTCTGGTCGACCCTCGTGCGACTCTGGAAGTGCGGATGCTACTACATGGTGTAATCGTTGTGAGACTAGTGTCGAGCCAAATGCTGACAGATCCGTAATAGGTCAATTAATCGATAGTTAAAATTGTATACTTGCCATTCAATAATTTTTTGACTTTTTTTATATGAATTTTATATAAAAACTAGGTTTTTTTATGATAATTTTTAAATGCTTGGATCAAGTTCAAGTAGTTTTCGGATTTCGGATAGGGTAATAAACGTCTGTATTTAAGAAATAATGGATGTATAAATCTGCAGCATAGCTTTTTATAAAGTTAAAAAAAATGCTTTTTTCGCTCTTTTATATCAAAGTGGAGTCTCAGCTTCGACGCCAGCAAAGTTAAATTTGCAAATTTAAAGCTGAACTATGAACACTTTTTGTAGTAAGTTATTGTCCTAGAGCTGAAGTGAATTGTTGCTCTTAAAAAGATAGAATGATATGAGTTTTTCTTTTGAATTCTAGAGTATTGAAAGATGTCGTAATTGTAATTGACTGATGTAAGAGTTTAATAATTTAAAAAAAAAAGAAAAAGAAAGAAACTCTTGTCCTAGTTGCTTTAAAGACGAACTTTAACAATTATGTTTATTTTTATTTGTACAAGTTAAATATTTAAAATAATAATTTTCCTATGTATTAATTAAAATTGAGCAAGATATAGTGACGGCTAGTGAGTTCCAAAGAAGTACTTTTTAAAGGACAATTTTTTCATTTTTTTTTTTTAACTGTTTGTTATTTGCTTTTAGAAAAAAACTTAAAAATTTTTTTTAAATAAAAATAACTTATACCTTTAGAAAGAAATAAATCTTTACATTTTGTTTAATAAATCCAATAGTTTTAAATCATCCTTTTCAAGTTTTTAACTAGTATATTATTCCCGCAGGCGAGATGGTTCGATTTGGCCTCCGAGAGGTTTGCGACCCGAGCCGAAGGTGAGGGTTGCAACGAGGAGGCTAAATCGAACCCTCGAGCCTAAGAGAAATATACTATTTTTCGTCCTTCTAACCGAAAACAAGGGGTGAAGTTCCGATTTTGAGGTTAGAGGGACGAAAAATAAATTACAATTCATCCTTTTATTGAAAAAAAAAAAAAAAAAAAAAAAAAAAAAATTATCCTTTAGTATAAAATACTTCTACTTTTTACTTTTAAGAAGATTTAACTGTTATTGCAAGTGTATGTCTGAGAATTTCCTATAAACAAGTAGCTGTTTAAATGTTAAAATATGCTGGTGATTCATTCATTTTACCAGGTGCATAATAAAGTGATTGATGAGAAATTTTTTAGGAAACTTAATGAATTATTTACAGTTGGTTATTTTTAAATTTATTTAAACAACACGAAATTTGTTTTAGAATTAATTAGCTTGAAAACAAAAAATTACTAATTTCTAAATTAGTTTTAAAACAGTAGATGTTTGAATTCAACTAGCGTCTATGCCGTCTAAAGTAGATTTAAGTATTTCTAACTATAATTCTTATGTACAATAAATAAATAAATAATCTTTAAAAATAAAATAAAAATAGACAAAAAAATATTAAATAAACTGCTGGAACAGCATATCATGTCATCATGTCCCAACTTCTTCTTAAAAATTTTTTCTTGGAAAATAGGTTTAAAAAGTAAAAAAGTTATGCATTATTCTTAATAGAAAATATCTATTATTTTATAAAATTATTTGTATGTAAATTATTTCGAGCTTTCTTAATATGTAATTTTTAACACTATGTAAAATGTATAATGAAAAATTTCAGTAGTTATTCAAGATCTCTTCTGTTTTTAAAAACTGATTGATAATTGTATATAAGTTTATGAATACTTGAATAAAATGTTCGAAAATTTTATGATTTATTTAATTTTTCCATTAAACTAAAATTGTTTTCATGAAAAAATATACTTATTATTATTAAATATTTTTTTATAAAATAACATTTTACAAAGCTGTAGATTTAAAACTTATTTTTCTGGTGAATTAGTTCAAGGTTTTTTTCCCTTTTTAATTTACTTTACAGTTCTTTTATAATAGTATTTCATTTTAAATCCTTATTTTTAAATAATGATTTTTTATAAAGTTTACTTTAAGAACTTTTCAAATAATATAACCAAGAAAATTGTAACTAACCTGATTTCTAATATTATCGTTATTTTCATCCAAGAAATTAAACAAATATAATTGAAAAAATAAAATATACTTTAAAAATAATGAAAATCGCAGTGCATAAGAAGCGCGTAAACAAATAACAAAGCAGAAAGTTTGGCAGAATTCGACTTGCGAGTCTTGCGACTTGCGAGCGCGCTGTAGTACGGCTTTCGGCGGAACTATATGCGCACGTGTTCGGCTGCAGAGTGCAGACCATTAATAATACAGGTTAGGAGCACTCAATGTTTACATGGTTTATCAATTGCTCAAATCAAATTCATAATGGAAAATCAAGAACAAAATCAACGCAAAAATCTTAAACGGAAAAAGAATAGATCAGCTAATCAAGTGGCAAAAAAGTTCGCTCGTCGACGTAATTTTGAAGGGACACTAGATCGTGAAACAGTTCAGTATATGCTTAGAATCTTAGATGTTATCCGGAATGAATTTTCTTCTAAAAGTAAAGAAGATATTGTTATTTTTGTAAATAATGTCTATGAACAAACTGTAGAAAAGGAAATCGAATTTGCTAAAGATCAGGTACATATCAATTGAAATTTTTTATTCAATTAAATTGTTTTCAAACTTATTTTTTGTATTTTTAAAGTGAAAATTATGATAATCTTTTTCTTCCAGGTTGGTTCAAGAATTCTTGATACTCTTTTGAAATATGCTGATTTTAAAACAGTTCTTCGATTTGCAGAATCTTTTGATAGTCAGTTGAGACCATTTTGCAGTGATCGATTTGCTTCTCATGTTTTACAAAAGTTGATTATTGTTTGTGCACACAGAGGAAATTTAAGAGACTCCGATAAAGAAGAAGAGGTTGAAATAAAAGTTTCAGAAGTTAAAAAATATAATGAAATTGCACTAAAATTATGTAAATATGTTATAAATAATATTGAAGAGTTCGTATGGGATACATACGCTAATCACATTCTTAGAACTGCTATAGACTGTCTTGGAGGAATAATTGATCTTGATGGAAATGAAACTAAAAAGAAAATAGATCCTACTGTGAATAGAAGGAAGGTAATCAAGGAGTACACAGATTACCTAATCTCAACTTGTAATAGATTAATAAAACTTCCACAGTTTCAAGAGTTTAACCATAATAATTTAACTTCTGGCTTGGTCCAAACAGTTTTACTTTCTCTTCATGGTATAGATCAAGATTTAAATAGTTTGGTTATTAAGAAAATTATTAATGAATGCTTCAAGCCCAGTGAGGAAAATAACTTATCAGATGTATTTTATAATGAATGTTCAATGAGATTAATAGAAGTTTGCCTTACTGTTTGTAATCAAAAAGATTTTTCAATTATTTATGAAAAATTTTTTGAAAATCATTTAAAAGAGTTGTCATTGATGAAAGGTGCTAATTTTTGTGTTCAAAGGTTAATGGAAAATTGCCATACTAAAGAAGAAATGGAAAAATTATTTGATGAAGTTTCAGATCATTTAGAAGATGTTCTCAAAAGAAATCATACAGGAATTTTTGCAAGTTTAGCAAAAGCATGTGCAAGACTACATGCTAGACAAGGCCCTTTTTTAAATGCAATGCTTAAATTACTGCATTGTGATAAACCAGATGAAAGACAGGTTCAAATAGTTCCATTAGCTGCTACTTTAAAAACCTTTGAAGATTATCAAAGTTTAAAATCAAATGAGATGACAAAAAATAAAATAGTTACAAACTTACATGGGAGTTTGTCAGTTCAAGCAATGCTTAATTTTAATAAACCCATTAAAATAGTCAACTCTTTGCTTGAAATGAACTCTGAAGACTTATTTGAATTATTCACTGATCCCAAAGGAAGTCGAATTCTTGATGCATTTTTCGACAGTCAATATGTAGGAGAAAAAAGTCGAGAAAAACTGGCTAAAAATCTACGAGGCTTTTGGGCAAAACTTGCTTCTAGTACTCACGGTTCAAGATGCCTAGATAAAGTTTGGGGCTGGGCAAAAGATAATCAGAAAAATATCATCATGGAAGAGTTGGCAGAAGTTGGAGAATTGCTTCGTTCCACTCCTTCTGGAAAATTGATCTCAGCAAAGTTAAATGTTCCTTTATTCGCAAGGAGTAAAAAAGAATGGTTAGAGGGTGGTACAAAAGAAGATAAAACGAAAACTCTCTTTGCTGATATCATTGTTGATAAGAAAAAAAAAAAGAAAGAAAAATAAGTCCTGAGTAGGTAAATGTAAAATAACCAATTTTATTTTTAAAAGACCTTAGAATGAATTTGTTTTTAAATTATTTTTGTACAAATAAATGTGCTTTATTATTAATTATAATTTTGTAAAAATGCAGGTAAAAATAAAAAAATATTGTTTTTAAATGTACATTTATTAAAATTTGATGTACATTTTTAAACACAAATTTTGAATTGTAGTTATGAAAAATTACGCAGTTAATATTACAGAAATTACAGGAATAATATAAACTTGAGCAAAAATTTTCTATCATAGAGTTGCATTGACATATGTGACTTATTTTCTCGTCTCGTTGATGACTAGTTAAAACTAGTTGATAAAAATTATTTCTGTTTTATAGATTTTCTCGAGTCTATAATATTAAACGATGTACTTGTTATGTGTATGGTTATTTATATTATTAAATTCTCTCAAGGTAAAAATTTGTATTTATTACAAATTACAGTAATGTTTGCATATAACAACTTATATAATAAATTTTTTACTTATTATCAAACTAAATAAAAATCTAAAAACAGATAAACGTTAATCAAAATATTTTCATCATTTCTGTACACATGTCTGTTAAAAATTAATCTTAACTCCAGTTTTTCGATAAATACTTAATTAAATATAAAAACGTACTGATACCGTAGAGCTATCTTAGAAAATAAAAAAGATGCATTACCTATTATTAAAATTTTTTGACACGCAAACGTTTAGAGGAAAAACGTTCGAAGTAACATTTAATAGTTAATTCGTTTGCTTATTTTTAAACCTATCAATTGACTAGGATGAAAAATCGATTTATCGATGTTGACCAGTTGTACATTAAATTTTTTTTAAGATTGTTGAAGAATTAATTTTTTTAATTTTTGCTCCAAATGGAATTCAATAACATTGAATTATTATAATCTATAGAATCTAATACACAAATTTTACAATTTAGAACGTAGATCATGTCCTTTTTTACAAAAAATTTTATATTATCAAATAAAATAAAAATTACTCGGATAAAGTCAAGTCTAGTTTCAAACCGTAACGCTACACAGTGAAACTGATAAGAATCTTATGCTACACAGCTCGACAATAACTTAAATGTCAAACCTACATTAAAGTTTTATTCAATTTCGTGCAATAATTCGTAATCGCTCGGTGCGTTAAACATAATTTTCCAGCGCAATTTTTACACAAGCGCAACTTTACACGCGGATTAGTCACTTCACGGTGCGAGCGATCGAGGCCGACAAACTTATGGAGGAGTTTTTGGATTCCACTGCTCCGGTATTTCTCATTGGAGGACTTGGAGTCGATGGGGATCTCGCTTGGACTTCCTGACTGTTGGAGCAGGTCGCGTGGTGACCGCCGGCTTCCCAGTCGCGGTGCTGACAGAAGGAGCCACAGTAACGGGCAACTCCACAACCTCCGCAAGTCTCCAATGCCGGTCTGCCACAATTCCAGCAACCCTTTAATAGAAATAATAAAAAGAAAAAAAAAAAAAAAGGAATTAATTAATTAAATTTTTTTCAATAAAATATAAATATAAATATCATAGAGAATGGTAGAGGTAATTACCGTGGTAAGGTGAGCATCTTTGTCGTGCTCGTCGGGGTTGTTTACAGTGGAACTCGTCGAAGAACCGACTACGCTCGTCGTCGTGGTCGTTGCAATGGTCCGGGGTTCAGTGACACGCAGAAACGGACTCGGTCTACCGTGAGGATGGTGATTTCTTTGGGGCGATTGGTTCACGGGAAGGTTGTCCAGGTAGCGATGATTACGAAGGCGCTCACGCTCACCCGCCCGAGACTCGGCCATCGCCACGGCGACCGCTCGTTGGACCTCTGCCAGGGCGGCCCGCTTAACTTCCTGCACTGCTTCTTCTGCAAAAGATAGATTTATTTTATTTTTATACATATAATGAAATACTTACACAGTTTTTTTTACATTAAAAAAATATTTAAAAAAAATTACTGACAGGAAAATAGAATCACTTTAAGTCACGATTTCCATTAACGTGAATTAAGTTTAAAAATATTATAGTTCGAAGAATTATATCTTACCTGCTCTCCGTTTGACTTCGGCGATTCGATCTTCGTTAGCCCTCATGATTTCAGCCGACAGCCTCTTGAAAGTACCGTCTCTATCACCGTTGACCTCGACGATCCCGTTACCGCTCGGCTGCGACTGTCCTCCGTTTGCCTGCAAACTCAACCCAGGGGTAGCCGCTGCTCCAGTTGTGGATGCTCCACAAGCCGCGGTGCCAGGACTCGTGCTGCCACGCTTTTGTAAAATTGCCAAAGCGCGCTTTGTCTTGTCCACCATACCGAGGATGCAATTCAGCATCACGTAAATGTTTTTCCACTCGTCTTCCAGGCTCGACGAACCGTTTTGCGTCGGCACGTTGCCGCTGGCACCTTTGGAAATATATTATTTGTTATGCAAGCTCTGATAACAATTAAAATTGATGTTTTTTTTTTTTTATTTTAAAACCCATACCAGAGCCAGATTGAGAAATGTTTGCATGTTGATGGGGTTGATGCGAAACGGGAGGTGGTGCAGGCGCGTACCCGCCGAGTCCTGACTGCTGTACGCCACCCGCGATTTGTACGAGGCTTGGCACCCCGGGTCCTTGTCCTAGAGGATGGGTGTACCAACAGTATGCCAAATCGGATGCTTGGTGTTGGATGGGGTGCATCAAGTGGCTTTGGTGGTGCAGAGGATGGTGCGAGCCGCTGCCTGTTTGATTGTGGTGGTGAGACCAGCGTTTAGCGTACGGTGGACCATCGTCGAAAGCTGCAGTACCGTTTTCATAGTACCTGAAATAATTAAACTTTACGTTAGTTGAAACATAAATATTATGGAAGTTTAAACTTGTAAATATTATGGAAGTAGAATTTTTATTTTTCACCCCAACTAAATCGCTAATCATTTTAATTTTTACTTTTATTAATTGTTTAAAAATAGTTCTTATTAATATACTTGATGATATCTAAAATTAATCTGACTAGTTAATTTTTAAATACTAATAGGATTTCAAAAATACGCGCTCAGAACAGCAAAATAATCTGCAGTATCGACGTAGGATGTCCGAAAGTACCGACACGACCCGTAGACGGCACCACCGTCACGCAGACGAAAGTTGAAAACGAAAAAGCCATTCTGTGTTCATGAGCAATTCGAAGCCCGCTTACTGCCAGCTGAGTATCACTGAGTATCTTCATAGAGTATTCGGTGACCAAACTCTAACGCGATCAGTTTAATTTTTTGATCGCGTTAAAAAACTATTTTTTGAAAGTATTTTCCATATGAATTAAAATAAATTAACGTCTATTACCATGATTTACAGCTTGTCTATTTTTTACAAATTTACTTGTGAGATTTAACTTGTTCTAAGTTTTTATTCTTTTCACTTTGCACAAGTCTACAGTACTGAGGTTTACGTTTGAGTCAAGACAACTGAATAAAAATTAATAAATTTTTAAATTTTGTTGTGCACTAGCCAAAGATTAAAGGAATTAAAAGTAAGCTGGTCATTTAGTAAAATATTAAAAATTGCTGTCAAAATTCATCAAAATATTAATACTTTTTAAAATTATTTACACAGGTAATTTAAAAAAATAGTTATCTATTTCAAGAAAGTACTTAAACACTTGCAAGTTTGGATCAGTCAAGATAAAGTTATAACAAATTTTCAATCATACTACAAATTTGAAAAAATTACCATAAGGAATTTAATTTCTTACAAATATTTGCCTCTGAAATAGATTATTTATCAAAACTGATATTGAAAGGCTAAAATTTTTGATAGATTTTATATCATATGAAATGAACACATCATATTTTGAAATTAAAAGGGGATTTGTGTACGAAAGATACTTTTTTGGTTTTTAAATCAAATTTTTGAGTTACCCATAAAAATAAACTTAAATAATCAATAATCATCAATCAGTTCAGAGTTTTTAAATTTTAGTGGTCAGACAAGAATATCACATAGTATTTAGTAAACAATTTTATGGATAATAATCCAGAAAAATGGCAGGCTCCAGTAATGCAAATCAAAGATAGCAGATATTGTTCTGAATTTTCTCAAATAGTAAATTTTCTCAGAGATGATAAGTCCACAGAGATTCTTCCAGAGAAAAAACCAGTAAACATTAAAAAAAAACTATTTTCTAAAACTTCAAAAAAAAATGGTACAGATAATGGATCTAGTGCAAGTAGTGAGAATTTCATGGAAATTAACGCTTCAAAATGTAGAGGTCCTGTAATTCAAATTAAGGGCAGTCGGACTAATTCAGAATCTGTTCATGTTGTTAATCTTCCTCGAGAAGATAAAGAAAAAAACAAAGAAAAACAAAAAACTATGAGCAATGGAAATGCAGGTCGAAATAATAAATTAAATAATTTTGATAATAGAAACAAAGTTTTTAAAGGTGGATTCAAAAATTCCACAATACTCAAACAGTATGATTCTAGTACAGCAGATCAAATGTCAACATGTGTTTTTTGTAAAAAAGGTCCTCATTTTATGATTCATGATATTTTAACTAGACTGCCAGTTGGTGTGCTTAGTGATTTATTTGGGCCATATCTAGTCCCAAAAAATTTTTCAGGAAACAATTATTTATCATTTGATAATCAAGAAAAAGACAAAAAACAAACAAATAGCAGTAAACACAGCCTTAGAAGTTCTGATAGTTCAGATCAATTCTCAGAAAAACATTTGAATAGCAAAAAGCACAAATTTACAAATAATGTAAATAATATTGATAAGGTGTCAGATACTAGTGATCAGGAACAAGGTGAAATTTGGTTACATGAACAGTGCATAGTATGGGCAACTGGTGTTTTTATCACAGGAGGGAGAATAACTGGATTAGAAGAAGCAGTGTGTAACTCATCAAATTCTATATGTGAAACTTGTGGCCAATCTGGAGCTAACATAGGATGCATCAAACAAGGATGTAAATCAGTAACACATTACTGTTGTGCTATAAGTACTGGATGGACTCTTGATGTGGATCAACATACGCCTAAATGCAAGATCCATAAAAAAATTTAGAATAATTTCTAAAAATATTATAATAGGATTGTATGCATTTAATTTTGTACATGGCATTTTTACTTTGAATAAAGGTATGTTTTAAAAACTACATTTTTTCATTTATCTACAAAAATAACTTGTTAAAAATTTTAATGGTAATATTGGATTATTTTTAAATTTATATTATTAAACTTCATTTCAAAACATTTTATATAATATAATTTTTAATATTTAAGAAATGAAACTTAGTATCAATGGTAATAAAAATGTTATTTAGATCAATTTTTTTTTTTAGTTTTTGACACAGAAGTCAATTTTTTTTTTAAAGTTTTTTTTTTGCAAAAATTTTTTACAGACAGTTTGGATATAATAGAATTTTATTAACTTTGTTTGTTTCAAACACTACTAACCTTAAAAGTTGGTAAACATTTAAAATCTATTTATTCATGATTTAATTTTTTGATGCTAATAATCATTGAAAGCTTAACAAGATTCATTTGCATTAGTCTGCAAAATGGTTCTGAATAAACCTCTGATTGTGATTTTGTCGCAGTAGTAACTGATAGCAAGCTGTTAGTTGTCTTACTCATATCAGGGAAATGATACAATTTCAACAAATAATATTGATTAAAAAATAGTTATTAAGATTTCAAACCCCAGCTTTGAAACCTTAAATTTACAATAAAATATTTTTTTCAGATTATGATTTATTTTAAGCTTGCATTATAGAACTTATTTAACAAGTATATTGAGTAAAAAAAGTTTCATAATGGATTGTCAAGATAACAAAGATTTTTTTAAAGAAGTTATTTATATTAGAGATGATTTTATTGATGACCCATTAGAAGCAGAAGATTCAGTGCAAAATACTCCAAATTTCGTTGATTCCAGTGATTTTGAAGCTCTTGAATTACTAAATTCAGGTTTTAAATTTTTTCATTAAAAAAAAAAAAGTTAATATTTATTTGATTAACTGAAAAAATATTCTTCTTTCAGTTAATGTTGTGCCAAGCAATCCAGAAAATGAAAATCTTTACCGACCTTTAGGTATTTTATAAATTTTATGTATTTTAATAATTGATATCTGTTCCAAATAACTAAATATAGTTTTTATTTTAGACGACACTGTAACAAAAAAACTTAAGAATAAAAAATTTAACGCAAAAGGTATAGTTCCAGACCATTACATTTTAGTGCATTGCACGGCATGCAACAAGACAGAAAAATACATTTCTGAACAGTCGAAAATTTGTGTACACTGCAGTAGTCCTGCACTTTTGTACCAATGTAAAAACTGTAATGGATCAAAGCAGTTTCGAAGAATACGCGTTTGTAAAGATCACATACGAGTTTGTGAAAATGTTACGAGATACAGTTGTTTGTATTGTCAGTATGTAGGATTTCAAAAGGCCCACATTAAACGTCATTTATCTAAAAAACACGTAGGATTCAAACCAAATTATTTACTGTATAAACAGAAGATTCCAGAAAAAGGTATTTTTATTATTTATTAATTTATTAATTTTAAAAATCGTAAACAATCATTTTTTAACTGAAGTTTGTGTTTCTAAAATCACATGAATTCAATTGATTCTAATCAAAATTCAAAAGAAACAAATTTTTTAAAAATATTTATCAGATTTTTTTTCTATAACATGAATTATTAAAATAAATTTGCGAAGAAAACTGCAAATAAGTTCTAGTCGATTTCTTATTGTAACATGAAAAATTTCACCTTAATAAAATTGATTTCATGTTGAAAATCTTTATTTTAAAGTAAAAAGTTTTAATTTTTAAAGAATTGTACACACATAAATTGAAATTTCTTACTTTGGTAACTTAAAATTGTATTAATTTTAGATAAAATTGAGAAAAAAAAACCTGACTTAAATTTATTAGAAAAAGAAGTAGAAATTATTCCGAATGTTGTACAAAAACCAAAAAGTATTGATCCAAATGTCTACCATTGTGACTACAATTCATTTCAAAAACAAGATGTTGAAAGTAATTCAGCCAAAGAACATTCAGGACTCGAACTATGTTCAGTAGGCCCACCTGATACTTTAGGTATTTATTATAAATATTAGCCGCAAAAACTCTTAACTATTAAAAGAAAAATTCATTAAAACTATAATTTTATATTTTATTTTGTCTTAACTTACTATTAACAACAAATTTAACCCCTCTGCGACATGGATACCGACGACTTGAACAGTCTAAAATGCCTGCACTTTTCGATATGCGTGTATTTTGGACGAGTTATCTCGTCCTCGGGCATTTTTGACAGGTCTCGTTTGGACAAGATAACTCGTCTCTGGGCGCAGGGGGATTAAATAATATTCTTCTATATTAAATTATACTTGAATCTCAAAAATAAGAAACTGAGTTGATAATGCCTGCATTTTTAATTTTTAAATAATCTTTTTTTAAATAATAATAATTATTTATGTTACTCAAAATTTAATTTTAGATGAAGTTGTAATTTTGGAACCTGAATCAGCTACAGAATGTAATACTGATCGTTACAAACAGTTTTTTTTGTGTAAAAAAGGTGACGTTCCCGATAAATATATTTTGATGCACTGCTCTACTTGCAACAAAGTAGAAAAATATGCTGCTGAAATGTCAAATATTTGTGTCAATTGTAACAGTGAACTTTTATATCTATGTAAAAATTGTAACGGCGAAAAGGAATACCAACAACTGGCTGTTTGTGAAGATCATATAAGAAGTTGTTTGAACGTTAAAAAGTACTGTTCTGATTATTGTGACTACATAGCATTTCGAAAAATTGATTTTGAACGCCATTTAGCCATAAAACACCCTGAACTTCAACAAAATCATTCAAAAGATTTTAAAATTCCAACTCAAGGTAATTTTTTATTATACAAATACTTTTTATTAATAAAAAAATAAAATCAAGAGACAGTTTTATTTTTTTCATCTCCTGTAATATATGATTATGTCTAAAAATAATTTTTAATTTTAGTTAATTATTATTAATATCACTTACATGCTTAAACTAAAATTTATATTTATAACTTGAATTTTTTTAGATTTAAATAAAATTGTTACCAAGAACCCTGGAAATGATAAACTAGAAAAACCAGTAGGGATCATTCCACATGAAAATATTCTGGTGTATTGTCCGACTTGCAGGAGAACAAAAAAGTATATTCTCAAAATGTCAACAGCTTGTGCTGAGTGTAATACTCCAATATTATATCAGTGTGTAAACTGCGATGACTTAAAACGATACCGGCAGCTACAAGTTTGTAAACGTCATGTATTAAAATGTGAAAATGTAAAAAAATATTACTGTCCACATTGCGGCTACGTAGCGTTGAATAAGAACTACATTGAACATCATATAATCGAAAATCATCAGCAAATTAAACAAAAAAGATCGAGAAACAATTTCAGAATTTCAGGTATATTTTCGTTATAAGTATTTATTCCCGAATTTTTTATTTTTTTTTCACTAAAATTGCTTGAGTTAAACTTATAATTACTTTTTTAACATCTCAAATTACACTTTAAAAGAGAAAAAAAAAATTAAATTAATATTACTTATGTCAACTAATTTTTTCATTACATGTGTAAATGTTTGAGTAAAAAAAACATTTTTTAATTTTTACAGGAACACAGGATACAATTTATAAAAAATTTATGCTAGCAACGATTTCTTGTTTCAAATGCAAGATATCAAAAAAAACTTACGTTACACCATTTGTAGAGGCGCCAAAAAATTGTACCGATTGCAATAGTCCCTATTCGTACACATGCTCGAGTTGCAATCTTAGTTCAGATTTTAATACATTCAAAGCACACGATTGCAATGGTCGTGTTGAGGCTTGTGAAAAAATTATCGAAACTAAACAATTGAAAATAACAAGTGTAACTAGTCTTGATCAAAATATTTTGGTCCACTGTGCTTCGTGTAAAAAAACAGAAAAATATAGTCCCGAAACACCAAAAACCTGTACTGATTGTCTTGATGTTGCACTGTTGTACAGATGTAAGGGCTGCAGGATTCAAAAGCAGTACAAACGATTACGTGTTTGTAGAGACCACGTAAGAAATTGTGTAAATGTTGAAAAGTACTGTTCTGATAAATTTTCAAACTGCAATGTTAATTCAAGTGTTCCTAGCCCCATGTATCAATCAATAAATAAAAGCAGTGTTGACCCATTTAGTGAAGAAATCAGATCTGACGACACGGCAAGCTCAATTACTTCAAAATCTATTGAGCCAGAATTTTACGAAGTTTCACTAGACCTAGAAGGTATTTCTCATAGGATTCGCTTAGAACCACCGGCTAAGAAACGACGCACGATTCTTTAGAATAGCCAACCAAGAAAAAATTGGTAAGTTAGAATGAAAATTCGTTTTTAAATGAATTTTTTCAAACACACGTTCATTTTATTTATTATAGTTTTATAAACAATGGAGAACTGAAGAAAAAAAGTTTTCAAAGTACAAGTCGTGAATTTGATATGACAAATCTACCTAAGTTACATCCCATTGAAGATATAATTGACAATAACGAACTGCCTACAAGTATGCCAGAGCCTATCGAACCAGAGATATATGATGTGTCGTCAGGCGAAGATGATACCCAAATCTCGTTTCTCAGTGAACCAAGTACTAGTACATTTTTAACCACTGAAGTTCAACAATCATCAATAGAAAAGTGAGTCTGATTTTTTATTAAAAATTTTTTATAGTCTAAGACACAAAAATTTACTATTTTATGTATTGATAGGCACAAAAAATCTAAAAAAAGCTTTGAAAATATAAATCATGACTCTGAAGAGATAATTATACAGACAGACATTCCTGATATTGAAATGTATTCCACAAACGCAGAACTTGTCAATCAAGGGACGAACTATGAAGAATTGTCAGAGGAAGAAATTTCTCACGAAATCCTCACGGCGCAATCTTGTGAAGGAACAAGTGCGAGCACACAGTCAACTTTTCAGGACTGCGAATCACCTAATAAATGGTAAAGCAATTTTATTCTTTTAAGAATACTTTTTTTAACATATTTATAATCTTATTTTTATTTTTTACAGTTTGCGGAAGTATAAAGAATTTAAAATAAAAACTTCCTTCAGTCAGTTGAAAAAGTTAGGACTTCAGAAGTTGATATCCACTGTCAATACAAAAGATCAACTAAAGAAAATTTGATTTAATGGATCTATTCACCTTAATGATTTCTTTAGTTCAAACAAAAAGTTTTATTTATTTATATTTTTATGTATTGTTAGTTTTTTTTTCTTTTTGGTGAAAAGTTGTAATAGTGATATTTATTAAAAAATAATTATAGTAATTATTTATATCTATAGATGCGCACTAGTTGAAAAACTATTATTAAATGATTTTTTGTTTCGACTTACGTCATATGGTCTTACAGGACGTGACTGATTCACAAGTAGAAAGTAAGTTTTTTATAAGAATAAAATTTTTTTGTGCTGTGGTTGGTTTTCGCTTGAAAACTTTATGTATAACTGTGTATATATTTAAAAAATTAGTTTTAGTTACTATTTTAATAATACAAACAATTTTTTCGAGAACTAGTTGTAAATAAAATTAAAAAAAAAAAAAAAAATCAAAACTATAGAGAGGTGCGTAAATTCTTCGCCAGCACGTGGAATTGATAGTTATAAAAAAGTTCCATTAATTTTCAATATTGCAATTTAATTAAGTTATTGCCAATTTCTCATTTTATATGTTGTAAATAATAATAAAAAAAACTTCGAAATGTATTCTTAAACCAATAATCATTTTCAATACCATCACCAAAGCTAGCTCAGTAAAATTAAAAAAAAAAAAAGAGAAAAAAAAAATCGATATTAAAAATGAAAAAATAAATAGCGATAATAATAACAGTCTGTCGGTCGGGCGGCGCGCGGAGATTACATTTGCCCACAGCACAGGGAGGAGCGTGCGTCTGGCACATTAGCGCCGATAGGCACTCCACGACTACGACGAGAGGAAAGAGAGTGGTAGTGGCGGGGTACCTCGCGGGGGGTAAGGTGCGCCGCCGCTGCTGCACCACCACCGCAGGATGATGTATGGAAACGTCAGGGCCAGGCGTATATCGAGAGCAGCAGCCCGCCACCGACAGCCTCGGCGGTCTCTCTTTCGTTTCGCGTTTTGTCGCCGCCCGTTTGCTTTGCTGCCTTCGCGCCCCCGCTATCCGATTCTGGGTCAAGAGATCGGAACATTTGAATTTTCGGCTCCTATACAGTGCGATTATTCACAGATTTGGATTAATTTTTTTAATGTTTGAAGTTTTTAAAGTAGCCATCATTTTATTTGTTTAATTACATAATTTTGTAAAACTATTTTATATTCAATGAAGAATTGTTAACGTTTCGCAAAACTCTTGTTTCAGTCACCTTATGTCGATAAAAAAATTGTTATGATCAAATCCTTGAAAAATTTTTTAAATCGCTCGAGAAGCTCTTGAGCAAAAAGATGTTCGGTAACTGCAGTTTGTACGAAATGGAATTTATAATGCATGCGCATGTGAATGAAAAGATCGATTATCGCAACGCCGAGATGCAGGACTCGAATATGTATGGAGGTGATTGTGGCGCGGGTCGGCCTTTTCAAGTGCAGAAATAAGGAAGTGACGTGAGATCTCGAGTGTGTTTAACTGAAGGGGTGATTTTCAATAAGGCCACTTTACAAATCATTCGGCTGGTCTTGACTGCTCGAGTTAGATCTTGACTGCTTAATTGAAATGAACTTTAATTTAATTTCCAACACTTTTTTTTACGATTCCAGTGGCTCTCTCTAGTCTGAAGTTTCTTTTTTCATTATAGTAGAATTTTTTAGAATTTCTACTCAATCGACTATAAATTTGGTTTCGACTGTATTTCATATCCATACATTTTTTCAATTTTGTCGATCAGATTGTTCACAAAAATTCACCTCTTACTACTTACCCACCTTTATATTTTTTATTTAAAAACTCTTATTTGCTGAAAAATTTAATCCTTTGAAACGAAACTCAGCAAACTTTAATTTTCGAATTTGCGATAAAACAATACAACTCTTGTAAAGCATCCCGAGAAAATGATTACGCGGATGACGAAGGCGGGAGCTTGCACCTGCGGACGTGCGGGGTATGGCCGTCGGCCAAGATATTTTTCGCCTCCCCCGCGCACATCGCCATGTCGAATATCTTGTCTGGTGTGGTGTAAACGCAGCTGAGTTATATCCAAACCGAAGACACCGCACCACCCCGCGAGCTCTCGCTTAATGCTCGCCTTTAATTTACGACGGTTACGGGACGCAGCTGTGGCCCCCCAACCGGCTATGCCCGCACTTGTCGATTTTACGCGTCCGAGGTACTCAGCCCTCCCCCCGTGCAGCTTTTTCGCTATGTACCGTCGTATTCCTGTCTGTGGACACTCGGTAATCCAGGTGAATTCGTAAATTTTTATATTACTGTTGTAATTACCGCTATGAAAAACACCTCTTCTTTTGCTTAGCAAACTCAATTTTCTTTTACAGCAGATTTTTTCGATTAAGAAAGCTTATACTTAAAAACCCAAGCAGGTATGATATTTTATGATGTTTGAATAACGCGTAATTTTGTACCAAAAACTGTTTAACGGTATTTACAACCGACCATCAAAAACAGAACTCGCAAAATTTTCAATCTTCCAGTTTAATTAAGCTCGGTGTATTTTTGAGGAATAATCAGAATAGAATTCAAACTCGTTAATTTGTTTGATACCGAGCTAGCATTTGTATAAATTGTAAAATCAGTTACACGGTGGAAACGTTATTTAGTAGCGAGTAATAAAATCAAAAGTAATACTTTCCCGCGTAATAGACCGCGTATAACATTGGTGCATGAATTGTGAGATGAATGCGGTCGAGTGATGAAGCAAATGCTGCGTAAATGTTTGAAACTTTTAATTAAGATAAACTGTTTTTGATATTTATGACGGGCGCGTTAGACCTGAGAAGCTTTGTTCGATTTTACAAAATTTCTCTATTAAAATTCGAGATGAGTGACGCTCTTGTTCTGATTAAATTGCTAACGAAAATTATCCATGGCGAGAAAGTTATCATTATGACGTAAAAGAAAAACAAAAATTTCTTAATTAAATTGTTGCTGATTAACGGAATCAGTTAAGTGGTTAAAAATGTATAAAAGTTATGAATCGATACTAAGGCAATTGTACCTAAAACGTCCCCTTAAGCGAAAACTGTCACTGCGGGTGGCTCAATCAATATTACCAAACGACTAAGGTCTCTTTTAAAGGCCACAATAAGAGCATTAAAATTAGACCTTACACTTCTGATCCCGATGTCCCGGTTCAATGTACCAGCTGATTTAATAAATTCTAAAATTGTCTAACTAAAAAATTGTATAGGTACCTAAAGTACTCCACATACTATATTCTACTTGGAATCAGTATAAAATTCATTGGACGAAATAAAAAGATCTTAATAATATTAAGTACAATACTTACAAAATATCAGAGGATCTTCTTTTGACGGCGTGACCAGGGTAAGCCAAGTGTGGTTGTGTGGATGACCTCGTTGAAGGGTAGTGATGAGTCGTCGTCGCTGGAGCCACTGCTGAGGGCTCGACAAAAGGTTCGACGGTTTCAGGGCCGGTTGGTGCCGCTAAGCCCACCGCCTCCAGGACCGCTGACTCGTTCGACCGGAGGTACTGACTGCAAGTCTAAAAATATAACCGTATTGTTTATTAAAACTATTTTTGTTTTTAATTTATTAATGAAAATTTAATTTCTGATTATCATTAAAAAATTTATTCAAAATTAATGCCCTTATAAAATACAGAATCTATTCTCATATTGATCTTTCCATGGTTCAAGTAAGGTTTTCAAAAATTTGTTGTGATTGGCTCATGATTAATTAATTTTTTAATATTCATTAATATTTTCAATGATATTAATTTGAAAATGAGAGAGTTTGTTGTCCAATAAATATATATACGAAGAGAAAATAGGGGTATAATTGAAATTAATTTAGATGTCTAGTAAAAATACGATCGTAAAATAATAAAATTTCATTTTTTTTGGTTCGAGCATTGAAACCGTGTTCGAGTAAATTGCGGAGCGGCGCACTTGTTTACACGGTAGACAGGTGTTAAAGCAGGTGAAATAAATACTCATTGGATTTGCATGGCTGCTCGAATTGAAAATTCATCGAACGAACAACCAAAAAAAGTTTCTAAACTGATTTTTTTTTTTTTTTTTTTTCTCCCAAACTTTAATTTTGGTTAAAACAAGATATAAAAAAAAAATTATCATTTCAACATAAAAAAAACTAAAATCCATACGCATTTTTTTTGATAAAAGTTATTCAAATTTTCGGGAGTAGGCATAATACAATCGGAATTTTCACGGCTGAAGTTTTTCATAAAAAAGTTGGCTCTGCCAGCGCGCGCGCGCACCCGGCAATCAGTTCCGGTTTTTAATATTCGCCCAAACTCGCTTTTATTTTTTCCGTTATCGCCTTTTTCCTCTCACGGACCCATTAGCGGAGTTACTTTTCTTAATACTCGCGAGGCCTGCCAGAGCCTCGATTTATCGCTTCTAATTCGATATCGGCCGTCGTGGCAGTCGCAGGCAGTCTGCAATTAACGCCCCGCGAGAAGGAGAAAGACTCTCGCCCCCCAAATCGATAGCTGCGAGACTGAGTGGCTGTGAGCGACTGGCTTTTTAAGATTTTTTCAAACTGGATGATATTTACTTTGTTTTTTTTTAATTCACTTTATTGTAGATTTCAGTTTTTTTTTTTGCTCGATCGATTGGCAAGTAGTAATGGACCTGGTTTGGTCAGACTGATGTCGGAGACTGCTCAAATAATCAATCTTTAAATGTTTAGATTTTTTTCTAGCGAATTTTAAAATAATTTATGAATTGGGATTATTCAACCGATGAAATTTTTTCAAAATTATGCAAAAATATAAAATCTTTCGGTGCTTTTTATTTTCTAAAAAACGAAAAAACGAGCTTTTTTATATCCTCCAGTACGGTAGCGCTGGACTGCGATTGAGTTTTTTTTATTTAAAAAATCCAAATTTGCAATCGATTATTCAGGAAAAAATAATATTCGGCTTCCGAAATTGCGCTTGGAAAAAAAGAAAAATCCTTCCTCGTCACACCTCTGCACCAGGAAGAAGTGCAGCTTGGAAAATGTAAATGTCGCCTAGCAGGCTTCTATTAATTTGCAATTCGTTACGTGCAGTAGCAGCACCTTCGCGAGCTGCACTCGCCTTAGCTGCGGGGGTCGAGGGCAACAGCTGTCGCCGTGATATATACGTACAATTTTAAGTAAGGAAAGGCGCGCACCGGCTTTTCCAGTCATTTCGACTACGACGACGACGACGACGATCTCGATATTATTTTTCCTGCCCTGTGCCCCGCGCCTCCTGTGCTAGACATCTGGGCAATCTTTTTTTTTTTTTTTGTTTTTTTTTTAACTGGTTCATTGGCAAAGGTTTTATGAAAAATTCGACGTGGGCTTTTTGAAAATGATGCGATTTTTTTAGATAATGGCTTTTATTAAGGGTTAGAGTTAAAAGATAAAACCGAGGATAAAACTACAAGAGTCGTTAAATTACCGTCGTAAAGTCTTGGATGTAAATTTTAGGTATTTGGATGACTCTAGACATAATTCAAAATTGTAAAGGCAAAAAATGAAATAGAATATATGTTATTTTAAAAAATCTTGAAACTTGAAACAATTTTTTCACATGAATTTCTATTAATGCAAGACTCGAATTTTTGTTTTTTCATGAAACTTTCATTATACTGACTATACAACTCTTTCCCACATCATATAAATATTTAATTATGAAAATACTATTTGTACATGAGTTTTATGCATTTACAGGCTTAAAACTATGTAGCTAAATAGCCATATTGGAAACCTCTTTAGACAAAAGATAAAGGCAAGCTATTATTCAAGCCCGAGTCTTCCTTGGCTTGGATGCATGCAGCCAGGGCGATAACCGACCACCAGAAAAAAAAGGAGCAAACACAGGCTGCATCCGGAAATAAGGGTAGTAGGTAAACCTCGCGCAGGGATAGAAGAGTATTTACCGAGGCAAGGGCGATTAATGGCTGGGCTGCACGCAGTGTGGAGTTTATAAATCGCAGATTTATGGACGCGCCTGTGGGGAAACCAAGAGAGAGAGAGACCGTGTAAATTTAAGCGAGAGGCATGCATGCGTGCAGACATGCACGTGGTGTTCTCTCGTGGCTTGGCTGCACGCGCGATATATTGTTTTTTATTATTATTTTTTTTTTTCTCGCTCTTTCTGTCGTCGACCATTTATCAGAAACTTGAAATTTGGGGCCTATCAACAGCAATGTCTTTTTTTTTTTTTTCTTTAATAATGAAGAATTTGTATGAAAGTAAAATCATTTGGTAAAAAAAAAATTTTTAATTCATTTTTTTATTTTTTTCAATTGCTGGTTCTATTGTAAGAATAAATTGAGTTGTCAGAAAAAAGAGCCGCATCAAATTAATAAAATAAATAAATAACCTTATTCCATTCTCCCACAGATATTCCCATTTGAAAAAGTAGAATCTAATGATGTTGAATTTATACATAAACCTTGTGTCTGAAGTCTACTTGTAACCGTACCACTAATAAATTCGGATTATTTTTGTCTTTTGTTTCGTTGCATTACATTCATGAATAAATTATCCGAAGTCAAGATGAGAAGAAAAAAAAGGGTGAAATTTTCCCAGCGTGACTTCCTCCCATCGTCATTTATCTTGTAAAACGGTGAACGCGGGAAATTAAAGCGACTTGACAACCGTGCATCGCAAGCTTGCACATGCGGCGAGGCAGCTCTGATGTTGATTTTACATGCTCTTTCATTTGTTACACTCTTCAGCTTGCAAGTTTGCGCTTTATTGCAATGTTTTAAAATATGTTCATTATTTAAAGATTTAATTTATGTATATCAGTCAGTAAGAGTAATTTTTATCTAATTTTGAATTTAAATTTTTCTGTAACATTATGGAATGAATTATTTATTTTAATAACTCAAATTATGGTCTTATAGTTTTTAATAGTAGACACTATTTAATAAAATAAAATTTGGAATGAGACAGGAAAGATTACAGGTACCTATAAGACAAGGGAATGAGTGAAGCGCATTGTTTCTAGCTGCAGGTGGCAGGACTCGGTAGCCATTCTCTGAGGAGGAAGATTTATAGATCTTTGCGGTAATAAAGCAAACCGAGCGTCTCTCGTACGTGACCTGTTCGAGCTCACTTTTAAGCTTTGGATCTTCAGACTTGATTGAAAGCTTTTGAAATGATTTACGTGATTCAGGTTCATTTGAACTTTAGGAAGAAGTTCTTCATAATCGTTTAAATTGACTTTTTTTTATTAATTAACTAACCTAATTTTTGTTGAGTTGTTTACAACAGTTAAGTAGAAACTACCTTCGGCTAATTCAAGCAATTTATGAGAAAAATTTTTAACATCAAAGTTAATAAAAAAAAAAAAATTGATAAGGAATAATTTTTTAGACTTACTTGATTTTCAGCCCTGGCCGCAGCGTTGAGATCTCGCTGTAAGGAGGGCAGTGTTTGCTTCAGGTACGGAAGGACAAAACTGCGTAAAGGAAAATTAGTGGCCTCTTGTAATGCGGAATGAAACTCCTCTGTTGACATCGATTCACTCTGAAATAGACCAACAATAAGATTAAAATTCATAGAATTATGTTATTAAATTTTAAACTGAATGATTGAAAGTTTAAACTTCAATAAAAATTCATTAATTTAGGCTTAACATAGTGTAAAAAGAAAAAAAAAAATTGTTTTTTTGACGGTTCCAGCGAAGAAAAATCTTACCTAAAAATCGGTGGATCTAAAATTATCAGTAATAGGCTAAAAAAAATCAGATTTTTTTATTTCGTTGCGATTTTTCTATTCATTTCAACCTCTCATTGGTTATTTTGAATGGGCAGATTTTCGACTAAGGTTTTTCTTCGCTGGGACCATCAAAATCATTCCTCTTCAAAAATTTAAAAAAACTCACCAGGAGTTCAAGAACTAGAGTCCTCACGGTTTCTCCAGTTTCAGATCCGAGGCCTGTGGCGAACTGTACGAGGGTACCCAGGAAGCGTTTGAGCTTCTCATGGGCAATGAATATGGATGCAATATTTCGCGCGGCCTCGGGGTTACTCTTTTCTGACGTTTCGCCATCGGGAACTTCAGTTTTAAGACTTTGAAGCTGACTCTGAACGTCTTCGCAGTTGGTGTCAGTCGAGCTACTTTGTTTGCGGGTTGGCGATGGCGTGAACGAGCTGCGACTCTCGGTGCTTGAACAGTTAGCCTCATGAGGTGCTTTGGTTGAAGTTTTTCCTAGAAAATTTTTAAACAAAGCAATTTTTCATTATTTTTAACAATTAAAATTGTACCCTTGAAAAAATCATATCAAAAAAAGAAAAGGTCAGTTCGACCTTTTTTTTTTACTCAGAGAGTAGATCAAAAATTCAAAAATGTTAGAAAAGTTTAAACACCGATAGTATCAAAAAAGATGATAAAAATCATATTTATCTCTTCGGATAATCGCAAAAACCGTTACAAGATTAAATTTCAGAACGCTTGTTTTTAATTTCATTGCTCGCGGGGGGGGGGGGGGGGGGTTCCATTGTGTGGGTATAATATAATCATGCACGCGGGTGGCGTGTATCAGCCGCGAGAAAACAATGAGCGGGAGAGCTGGAGCAGACACGCCGATAACGCGCAAAGCTCGCGGCGTGGGGTAGCAGCAGCTGATGCTGGTGTACGGTGCATACAAGCCCCCCTGCGAACCTCTGCTTTCGAAGGGTTCGTTAAGGTGCACGATGGATGCGTGTATCAACTCGCATTCTTTTTTTTTTTAATTTATGGATTTGAGAAACTTGGAACTTTTAATAATAGCAGACATACCCAGTTTTTAAGAACTGGTAAAAAATGATCTATTTATAATAATTCTCTAACAGCGCTTCAAATTAAATTCAATGGACTTGAATTAGACCCTTGCCAACCGATTCTGTCAAGTCCCCGATTTTACATGACCATAAAAAAGCTTCAAAATGAAAAAAAAAAATCATAGCATTCTTATTTTTGCTTAAATTAAAACAAACAAGCTATATTTAAAAAAATCTAAAACAAATTTTGATTTTTAACTTTTTTTATATTATTTATTTGTTGTACTACTTCATTAAAAAAACTTATCATTGTTAATTAAGTTTTAAACTCAATAATAAAAAGCACCTGTTTTTAAACAACCAGTTGGTATATCAAAGAAAGCAGAGAGAAAGACTCCACGTCACGAAAGCTTCACGCGCAGGTTTAAAGAGTAGGAAATGCGTACGTGTATCCTGCTGCAGAGGCACGTCGACGGAAAAGCGCTCCGACGTCGCACCGAAAGCAGCACCTGGCGGGAGCAGGTAATTACCTGTGCAGCACCGTTGAACTTCCGCAGCGGCGGCGGCGCCCGGCCCCCAAGCCATTTTAGCGAATCCGATGTGCGCGGGAACTTTATTTCGCTTCTTTCCGTATCCTCGACGCTTGTGTGTTTTAGACACTTTACCAAAGAAGTATGAGCACGACCTTTTTTTTTTTTTTTTTTTTTAAATAACTCGTTCGTTAATTAGGTTATAGTCTCGGTATACGCGTCAAAAGCCAATAGCACTCTTTTTTTTTCGTGTTCTCTTTTTTACGTGCGAAAAAATTTTTGAAAGATTAATGAAAAAAAGATGAAGAAAAGTATGTTTAAAACTTCACTCGGATAATTTTTTTCCATACGTTATTTTTTTTTTCAGAATTCTGTTTGATAACTTGAAAATGTAAAAAATTGTTGTGAAAAAAATTTTGATGAGGGTTTTTTTTTTTTTTTTTTTAAAGCCTGTAAATTTTTAATTTGAAAATTGAACCGGCATTAATCTGTAGCTCGATTATAACTAAATAATGATCCTTACCATTTACTAATTGTAAATTACATCTAGTCCTCGCAGCTTGTTGAGAATTATCAAAAACAAATGGATTTTTCAGATCTAAATTATTCCATACATTTCGCTCAATCTCCTCCACGATGTTCAATTTTACAATTTTTACTTTGCAATCTAATTGTCTTCTTAATTTCACTGATGGATTACGAAAGCAATTTTTCACTATATTTGTTTTTTCACCCAAAAGAATTTCACGGAATTCATATTTTTTACTGTAAGCGTACTTATGTAAAGTTGTCGGTAATAATCCCGTTCCTACGGATATTTGTTGCCAAACTGGATTTCTTTCGGTCACTATTTTTCCATTCACTACCAAATCGTCTTTATTCTTTATAAACAATTCTCTCAAACTAAAGAGATTTGATTTACATTTTTTTCGTGATTTAGTCATTTTTTTGCTAAATTTACAAAATGCCAGTGATATCTTGCCTACTGTTTATGGTACTTAATTTTTGATTTTTAAGATTAAATAAGTCAATAAAACTTTAATAATTATCACTTCAAAAAATTAATGTACAATTACGAAGAACGGCCAGCTTGTTTCGAGTGAAAACGATGCGGACACATTGGCAGTCACTGCACTAATGATTCTCAAAGACCCGAAACACTTAACGATCTCAATATTATTCCCCACGCTGTGTCTGACCGTTGTACGGACTGTCCTCCCCTGCCTAGCATTGCTTCAAGGAATATAATCATTCCCGGGGAGCCCCCAGAATATTGGCCCTACACTAATTAGAGCAATAAACTTGAATCTATGCTTTTACAACTCAGGTACAAAATGTGATGACACTACTCGACACGGACACCTTTATTTCAACTTACAAAGACTTTCGTTTCAAACTACCTGGGACGTCTGAAAACGTGTCATTTATATTTATGAGATTATGGGGTCTCGCCAGACTCATTGGGTCACGTCGAGTCAGTATACTAGCGAGATGGAACCGAAGACTATAGAGGGCGTTTTTAAATAAAAACGTGTAAATATTGATAATTTTTACGGTAAATAATAAAATTTGAGTGTTTAACAAGGTGTGAAATTTTAAAAATGCTCCGGAGAAGTATCAAGGTCTGCTCACCTCAAGGATCTCTCGCTAACTGCCTTGAGAAGCAGCAGCCACTTATGATGCGGCCCTAAAACGAATGGAAGCGAGTTTTCTCTTAAATCGGCCATATATACCCAAAATAGAGTTCGTGAAAAACCGTTGTCGTAAATTTCAGGGTCGCAGGAATTGTGCTTCCTGTTTGCCAGGCTTGACGCCACCGCTTGCAGCAACGCGGGGGTGCAACACATGAGGCAAGATTTTCTACGTATGTAAGCCAGCTTTCTATTAGCAAACGATCTCTAATTCTTGCGCTTTTTTTTTCTCTATTATAAGGGATGTTTGTAAGGGTTATTTTGGTTCTTATGGTATAGATTAGTTGGATTATTACTCTAGCAGGGTAAGTTGTTTGTAAGATTGTTTTTATTAACATACCTTGAAGTTGTTCTAATGCTTCTGACCAAGACTTCGGATCAGTTGGCATTATTTTTTTTTTTGCTCTATATATAGCTTGGCGTAATCCTTTTGTAACTGAGCCATCTAAATCTTCACTATCGTTATTCATTAGCACCGATCTTATAACTTCACTTGGGCGATTAAATAAGTTCTCTTGCACTTTTCTTTTGCACTCTTCACGAATTCTATCTTTTTGCAGTTGCGCATTGTCAATTTTTTTGTGACTATGGACGCCACTCTTGCTTAAAATTTGCGCTTCAGCTTTATCGGTTACAATTTGAGCAACACACTTTTTATTACAACACCGCCAAGATTTATCACCAGATTTCAAATCACGGTAAAACCTGAATTTAAAACTTTCAAAAAGAATCGATTTTTTTCCTTTATCAGTTTTTACTAAATTGAGAGAAGACATCGTGACCGTTCGGGTTCAATGCAAAACTTCGAGTGATTTTGAAAACGTTTTTCAGGTACAGCTACCATTCGAAGTCTAGGTAACATCCGGTAACATCAGCTGAAATACTAAAGATGGAAAATTTTTCGTCTTTAAAATGTTCTGCTCAGTGTTTAAAGCAGTTATAGTACACATCTTAAACTGTAATAATGACAAAAGTGAAGAGAAATGAGTTTGGGGCGCAGTTTCAAGGTCTAGGTAACAGCAGCTGCAACACGAATGAAGGAAAATTTTTCGTTTTAAAATTGTCCTGCTCAGTGTTTAAAGCAATTATAGTATACATCTTCAACTGTAATAATGATAAAACTGTAAAGAAATGAGTTTGGGGCGTAGTCCTATAACAATTCAGTGTAAGGATTGCACCCCAAAATCGGTATATCCTCGAAAAAGCGGCAACGCTGCACAAAATTTGGGCGCAATCCTAGTACTTTTTTTGGGGCGCAATCTTGGCAAAATTCTTGTTTATTTTAGGGATTTGGGCGCAATCCTAGATCAGCCGCAGCAACTACCCAGCAACGCGGGGGTGCAACACATGAGGCAAGATTTTCTACGCATACCTATAAGTCAGCTTTCTATAAGCAAACGATTTTTAATTCCTAAAAAATTTTTTATAGTTTCGCGTTTTTTTTTTTTTTTTTTTTTTTTTTTACAAGATGTACTAATAATTTTAGCTCAATAAAAACGCACTGGTTTTAGGTCTACTCAAAATCAATTTAGCTTTCATTTTTAAATTATAATCTTTTATATCTCAAAAATATCAATTACAATAGCTTTTACTGATTAAATATTATTATAAATATGGTTAATAAATTAAAATACAAGACAAATATTACGCGACCGAACAGAGTCTCGTAAATCGAATATAGTTCGAAATTAATTAACAAAAATTATTACTTATTATACAAGTAAAATTACAAGAGCTTGGTCTTCTTAGGGAGATGCGCAAAGAAATGCAACGGAAATGTTTGAACTCCCAATGTTGTCCGCACCGTGCCAGCTGTTACTTCCCACTGGTGCAAGTGCGCTTAGCAGCTTCCGCGCGATCTTTTTTGCTATCGCTGCTCACTGTCGCACGTGTCACGTGTGCATATAGTTTGCGAACCAGCGCTTTGATTTTACTATCATGTAATTTAAAAGGGTTTATAATTTTGTATCAATTATTATTAACTAAATTTTTTTCCCAAAAATTTCTTTCCCAAACCAAAACTTTACCCAAAAATCAATGAACGAGTTTTTGAAAAACAGACAATGCCCTATACTTAGCAAAAAATCATAAAAATAAATAAATTATTTTACAATTTAATCTTTTTTGAAATTTGCTCTAAATACCTAAGGAATTCAAAGTTCAAACAGCCGACATTCATAATAAGTTAAGCTCACCAAAAATGTCTCTAGCAGAGCACTCAACTTTTGTTTGTTTTTGTATGACGATCTGAAATTCTGCAACAGGGCCATATTCAATTTAACCTATAATATACATAGCTAGAGTTAGTCAAGTTTTTGATGTTATGCTTATTGAATTCAAGTAGCTCTGTTAAAATAAATTTGAACTATTAAAAACGTGCAAATTGATTATAAATGAGATGTGAGAAATCTTGCTACCAATAAACTCCAACAGTCAAGTACACCTAAATAGGTAAGAGTTTGTTTTTTCGCATTGTCAAAAACCTTATAATCATCGAAAAATTATTTCAATGTTTACGTTATGAATCGATTGATAAAAACTATTGTTGCAAATTCTTAACCTCAAATAATAATAATAATAATAATAATAACTTTATTCAGATGTATAAGTGATATGTATACATAAAACCGTAAATACATAATTTTGCATGAATGCAAAAATCGCCACTATGACTTTAATAAGTCAGCGCGTGGCCTGAATATAATAACTTATAATTAATTAATAAAATTTTAAATTTAAATTTACACTTAAAATTACTTACAATAGATATAAGAATTACAAATTTTCAGATCATCTAAAAAAGCTTTAACGAAAGTATTTGTTGTGTGATTATCCTCCTCTTTTATAATTCAAAAATATTTAACAATTATCAATAATCCATCTTTTTAAATTTAATTTTATAGACTTCTTGTTAGAAGTAATATTTTTCAAATCATTAGGTAACATGTTGAAAGTTTTTATCGCATTATAATGACTACTTTTTTTTAATATAGATTTTTTTATAGTAGGCAATGTTATTAATTTATTCTTAGTAATACTATTTGAGTTTTTATAAATATAACAGAGTTTGTCATAATGAAAAACAAGTGAATTTAAATAATACTTCTGATTAATTCTCAATATATTTTTACTATATTTAAGTGAAATTCTTTTTAAGATTTTTTTCTGTAGATTAGAAAGTAAGTTTTTGGCATTTTTATAGCACCCTCCCCAAGCTAAAATACCGTATGAACAAAAACAATTAAATAGTGCATAGTAAATCATCATTAATGAATCAAAGTTCATAATTTTTCTGAGTTTGGAGAATACATAAAGCAAATATTTAGTTTTGTTAACTACATTTTTCAAATGTTTTTCCCAAGTTAATCTATAATCAATTGTGATTCCTAAATATTTAGTTTCTAATACTCTTTCTATGCTTACATTATTAATATTTATGTTTATATCTATATCACTGGGAACACTATTTTTATAAGCACCAAATGTCATAAAAACTGTCTTTCTTATATTTAGTGATAGCCTATTTGCACATAACCAATTATTAACTATATCCAACTTAGAGTTCATATTATCACTTGATGACAACCAAGAATCTCCTTCACTTAAGATAACAGTATCATCAGCATAAGATATAATTGTACCATCTGTATATTGGGTTAATAAATCATCCATATAGACAATAAAAAATAGGGGACCAAGAATAGTTCCCTGAGGAACACCCATATTTAAATATCTCATTTCACTATTGATTCCATCAATTTTGACGCATTGTTCTCTATCACTTAGGTAACTGCGAATAAGTTGTAGTGGATGATCTCTAATACCATATTTTTCTAGTTTATCTAGTAAAATATCATGATCCACAGTATCAAATGCCTTACTAAGATCAATGAAAGTGGCAATTGCATGTCTATTTAAATTCGTAGTATTATATATGTAATTTGATATGTATTCAAGGGCATCTTGAGTGCTTCTTTTTTTCATAAAACCAAATTGCATTTCTGATATTATCTTATTTTTTTTGAAAAAATTTTCCAGCCTAATATATATGATCTTTTCAAACACTTTTGCCAGATTGGAGATTAGAGAGATTGGTCGGTAATTGTTCATATCACATTTATCACCAGATTTAAAAATTGGAATAACCTCAGCAATTTTCAATGCGCGTGGCCATGTCTTTGTTTCTATACATTTGTTGAAAATATTTACTAGAGGATTAGCAATAAAACAATTTAATTTTTTTAGAATTTTTACGCTTATTCCATCAACACCTCCACTTTTATTTTTTAGATTATTGATAGTTCCAATGATTTCCATAAAGTCAGTTGGATTGAGAAAGAGAGAGTTTTTATTAGGTTCAGTCATTTTGATTTTATCATTATTGTATGACTTTTGAATTTTTGTTGCTAACTTCTCACCAATTGTGCAAAAATGTTTATTTAGTTCATTAGTAATAATATTTATATCGTTAATTTTCTCACCATTTAGATTAATTTCATTTATAACTTTCTTTTGTTTAGTTTTATTTTTATTTATTTTATTATTGATAAAAGACCACAATTTTTTACTATCATGAGAAATTTCTTTAACTTCTTCAGTATCTTGTTTTTGTTTTGCTTTTTTTATTAAAATTTTTAATATACTAATATATTTTTTATAATGCATTTTTGCATTTATATCTTTAGGATTATTTAAGCAAAATTTATGTAATTTTTCTTTATTGACACATGAAACTATTATACCTGAAGTTATCCAATTTTTCCTAGGAATGTACTTTCTCTTTTTCTTTTTACAACATTTTTTAGAAGCAGTAATAATATTTTTAATGTCAGTTATCAAATTGTCAATTGCTGTATTTACGTTTAAGACTGTGTTATATTTGTTCCAGTTATGTTCTGAAGCTTTTTCTTGTAATTTATTAAAATCTATGTATTCAAAAGTTGTTTTTAAAGAATTTGTTTTATTAAGTACTTGATCTTCAAATTGAAGCAATAGAGGATAGTGGTCAGTAAAACCTTCTATTATTTTGAAAGATTTTATAGCAAAATGGTTAGTTTTTATAAATGCATTATCAATGCAAGATCCTTGTCCAATTTGATTATTACTTGGTCTGGTTATTCCATTAAAATAAGGAAGGTATTCTGCATTGGTAAAATTGTTTAATAAATCTAAAGCGTGTTTTGAAGTCTTTAGCATATCTATATTGTAATCACCTAGGAGACAATGATTAATACAATTTTTATTTCTAGATAGATAATCATTTAACAGTTTAAAAAATTTTTCATTTTTTGTTTGGTGAGATTTATATAAAGCTGATATTTTTAATTTAACTTTAGATTTCATATCAAAATTTGTACTAATAATTTTAAGATCTTCTATTACTTCTATTTCAGTAGAATGTGATAAATCTTCTTTTATGTAAACTATAACACCATCAGCTTTGTTTATAGTGCTATTATTTGAAAGTATCTTATAATTAGGAATTTTATAAAAATTAATTTGTTCAGGAGTCCAAGTTTCAGTACATATGATAATATCTGGCTTTTTTTTCATTCTTTCAATAAAAATATGTAAGTATTCAAAATTTGCATTTAAACTTCTAATATTAAACATTAATACTGTGAAATGATCACAATTGAGTATATCGTTTAGAGCAAGTATATCAGGAACACTCTGTTCTTCAATTTTGAAATCATCTTCTAGAATAGAATCAAGATCTAAAATTTTACTTACTTTTTTGACTGTGGTTTGAAGCAGAGTTTAGATCAATACTGTTCTTGACGTCATATGATGTACTCATTATATTTATTTTATTTTTTGGCCAAATAGGTTGGATAGGATAATCTATGCTATTTATGGTTTTTTTCAGTCTGTATTTATAAGTTGTACATTTATCAAAATCAATCATTGTGTGATTAATATCTCTTTTTTCTGTTAGAAATTTGTTTGCAAAATCACAGTTTGCACATTTCTTAATATTCTGTTGATCACATTTATTAGTTTCATGTTTACCAGAGCATAAGAGACATGTTATCTCATACTCACATTTTCTACTATTATGTCCAAATTTACCACATTTTAGACAGGGTCTAACTCCAAATTCATCATAGAATTTACAATTTTGATGTCCTAAAAAAATTTTGTTATTATTATTTCTCAAATTTAAATATAGATTAGGACTAACTTGAACTAAGGCACCAAATTTTTCTTTCTTAGTTTTATAAATATTCAAAACAGAACACTTATCAGGTAAACTATTAAAATTTCTATTATTTAAGTCATCTTCAAGTTCCTGCAATTCATACTTAGATTCTATGCCCACAATTTTAATAATTGGGTATTTTAAAGATTGTATTTTAACCTCAAAATCATCATTTTTGAGTTTGCTTTCCAATGAATCTTTCACAATTTCAATATCACTTTTATTGTTACATTTAATAATAACAGAGTTGTCTTTTTTCTCAAAAGTGTTTGATATAGGTGCATTTATTGAAGTATGAATTGTTTTGACAACTTTTTCAAAACATTTTGTCTTGGATTTATCATTTTTGGGTACAATAATTAGATTAGGAACCTGGTTTATTTTTTTATTATTTGTAACTCCATTCTTCACTACACTAGAAAAGCTATTGAGATTTGAAGACTCTTTATTTTTTAATAGATCATTTAGTAGTTTATTTTCATTTTTTAAACTCTGATTAACTTCCCTGAGTAATTTATTCTCCATGTTGACTACACTATAAAATTCACTTTTGTTAAAATCATAATCAATCTGAGAATGAAAACTATCATCATTATTACTATCAGTTTCACTTTTTATCGTTTCTTCTTCACAGTTGTATTTGATTAATGCAATCAATTGTTTAGCTTGAATTGTTAAATCATCGTAGTTTAATTTCGAGGTTATGTTTTCCATCATACAATTTTTACAAATTACAAAAGATTCACTAACGATTTTGGCATTTTTTTGGTTTAAAATATCACTAGGATAATAAACATCCTCACAAATTAAACATATCACAAAACTAATTTTTTGCTCTGAATGACCTTTAATAATTTTCTTTTTACGAATATCAGGTGGCACATGCTTGGTAGGCAGCATGGCGCCGATTCTTTTTTTGTCCCCTGAATAAATTAATTTAACGGAAGTAATTTTTCTTTTTTTTTTAATAAAATGAATAACAAGTTTGTAAAACAATAATTAAGTCCTAAGTGCAAAATCAGGAAATTTTTAATTTTAATTTTGTTTTCTTTATAAAATTAGTGTATCAAGAGAAAAAATAATTTAAATGCGCTGATGCAAATATTTTAAGAAAATTTACGCTTTGTGCTAAGTCACAATTGACTATGATTTCGATTTAACAGATCTGGAAAATTTCTCATAAAGTTCAACATGGGAACTACGTCGGAGTGGAAAAAACTGAAAGAAATCGTTACTGGTCGTAGCCCGCTGAAAAATCTGAAAGCCCTAGTTCCCAGTGATCTAAAAAATTTGCAAAACGACCATGGCAAAAATGCTCTTCACGTTGCGGCAAAACATGCGTCTTTGGCAGTGACTAAATATTTATTCGAAATCGGCATTGATATAAACAAAGTAGATAGAAAGAATGCTCGCACTCCATTAACTTGCGCCTTTATCCGAAACGACAACGAAAGTAAAAAAATTATTACGTTCTTAATAAACTCTGGAGCGGATGTATCTTGGCAAAACATCAGCAGCGAAGCTCAGTCCATACTTTTTTACAATAAAAACAATGCTGCCACCGCCCTATTAACAGCCATCAAGAAGCGCGAGGGTACCAACCAGTCCGTTGTCAATTATTTAATGTCCAAAGATTGGACACTGGACAACATCGCATGCCTGCACAACGAAGGTGTCACGAAACTCGCTTTAAAAAGCGACCACAACTTGAATGAAAGTTTCAAGAACCTGAACGAAGCCATTAGCAAGAATGATGTAGAAGGGTTCAAAAAAAATCTCGAGCTCGTGGCGCATTCAAAAATAATTCTGAGTTGGGCGTTGCTGTGGGCATCTCGAATAAGAAACACCAAATCACCGTTTTTTATAAAACTTTTGTTGGATCACGGCGCACCGATAAACGGATTTTTCGGGGAGGAAACAACGCCGCTGTTAAGAGCATTGCTGAGTCGCAGTATCGACAACATGTGGATTCTGCTGGACCACGGTGCGAAGTTTGGTACCTTCAACTACCCGTCCGAGCGTACCTACGTGTTGCTGGACCAAGAAGAGAACCACGTAAGAGAGCACGGAAATAACTGCATCCGTCTGTTGATCGAGCACCGAGGAATACTCAATTGTGGAGATTATCTGATTTTACTATTGAAAAAAGAAACAGCTTTGAAGGAAAATTGGAGCTGCGGATTTTGCTTTCCCGTTCTTGACCATATATGTACCGAGTACCAGTTGATGCAGCGATACTTGAAAGGCCAGGATTGTTCCAGCATCATTGACAAGTTTGGCTGCTGCGACGAGCTTGAGAAAATGAAAAATTTTAAAGTTACCGATGATTTAAATCTGTGGGACCTGTTACCGAAAACAATTGATGAAGTGATTCCTTTGACTAAAAACAATCTTCTGATGAGAAAAGTAAAATCTGAGTCTTTTATTAATATGTTTCCACGGTACGGCAAGACTGTACAGTTTAAGTTTAAGAAGGCATTGGAGAAAAGAAAGATGATCGATGATTCGATTGACATTTTGAATAAATGTTTACCTATGGTTGGTTCATGTCTTCCAGTTTTGGAAAAAATTGTTGATTACATCGGGTCCTTTAACTCTTTATTCTTAGAATAGCTTTGATTTTTATTAAAGATCATTTTATTGTAAGTATTTAAATATTTAACTATTCATTCAGGGGGTCCCGCCCCTCTACGCTATTCATTAATTGTATATAATTTGTACTTTAGAAAAATAAATAAATGTCGCGTTACAAAAATCATTCAGTTTTATTAAGAATAAAAGTGTCTAAGCTATCTGATTAATATTTCATGTAAGCTACTGCACAGTGGGCTGCAAATATTTACTTTATTTAATTAAATGTCATAACACATTAGAGTTTTTGTTTTCATATTTTCAGTGTGCATAAATTCTGAAAAGCGATAAAAAAATGTATTTTTCCCAAAAAAGTAGAGCGAAAGGAAGGATAAAAGCTTCCGCAAGCTCGGTCGGGAGTCTCTGCAGCAGCCAGCCAGGAGGAAGTAAGTGTACCCACGGGTGGGCCTCAGCTGTCGCCTCCTAATTGCCGGGACAATGCAACAGATGGCTTTGATCGCTCCCTCCTCTTCTTCTGCTCGCGCGTTTCCGCGTCTATTCGCAACAGCCGCGTCTTCCTTCTCGCTTTCGCCTGAGTCGATCTCCCAAGGAATCGAAGAATTTCATAAGAGGTTACGATCTTACCGCGAGTTATTTTAACAAATGAAAAGTTTAAATTGAAATTCCATCAGGAATTCTCTTAAGCTCAATAAAGAATTTTTTTTTAATTTTGCAGTCAATAAGGTCTCAGAATGATTCGATGAATGTTGGCAATGGACATTTTTTGTGAAAAACGTAAGCTTCATTTTACATAAATATTTTAGATTATTTTCAAAATTCACAATTACTTAAAAGATTCTAGTCTTTTAAAAAACTCGTAGTCGAGCAAACCTGGATTTTATCTACTTTGAGCATCCCGTAAAATTATAAAACCAAACTCACGAAAATTGAAAAAAAAAAAAAAGAAAAAAGAAGAGGAGGAAAGAGGGAGTTAAAGCTCCTCGTTACATAATATTCCACGTCAGGGTAAACCGCGAATCAAGGCTGAGAACAGCTTGGAAAGGTTTGTACTTCCCATATCAGCGGCTGAACAGGGACGTCGGGTGCGCTGCCGCTGCAGGCGCACCTTTCGTCGGACAACGTGTCTTATCGCGCCAGCACCAGACGACGAGCTGCAGGGGATCCCACCAGGGAACTCTTCTCTACGTGCCCGTGTATGAGTGTGTTTTGGTTTACGAAGGTTTCAGACTTTTTTTTTATCTTCTTTAAATTATAGGATTTATAATTTTTATGAAAATTTTCTTGAGCAAGGGTATGGTTTTACAAAGGAAATCGTAAAATCTGCTGTAACTTGGAAAAAAAATTTGTTTTGTATTAATTTTATAGCTATCGGGTACCTAAGGTTTTGAAAAAAAAATTTAGAAAATATCGATCCCAATGAGCAGAGACCATAGAAGTTTCTTTTTCACTGCGATTCTTTATAATCACAACTTTTTATATGGTCATTAGTACGTACTTTTATTTAATGCAAAGTTAAAAAAATTTCGCGAAATCACAAGTTATTTTTTATTTATTTTTTTTTTCGTTGAAAATAATTGGGTTTCATCGAATTTATTTTATTGGTTCTATACAAAAAATATTTCAAAACTTATATTTTTCAAATTTAACAAAAATCATAGTAAATAATTCTATTTCACTTTTGTAAAATGCAAAATTAATTGCTACAAGCTAGAGAACAAAATTTAAAAAAAATTATTTGTTCACTGACAAATAAATTAATTAAGGCCGAGCCCGGGATCTTCATAAAAAGCAAGCGGGCCAGTTTAAGCCGGCTACTGTTTCGTATAGCGGCACCGTCAGCAGCAGCATCAGCCTGCGGGCTCGAGAGCAGATAAACCGATTTTCAGTTAGCCGCCCGCGCAGTGTGCACACGGAGAGTATAATACGGGCGCCCCCATCGTAGACTGACGTGCGAAATTTCGCGTTGGAGCGAGAGACTACCGAGAATCTTTTTTTCGACGTTGGATTTTTTTACTCTTTGTTTATACTCTTTCGACCGAGATAAGTTTAAAAAATTATTTTATTTATGAATAATGATTTTAGAAAAACTGACCTTTGGACTTTAAATCAAGATCGACGGGGGATTCTTCTCCATTAATACTTTTCTTGGTCGCAGCTGCTGCGGCTGCTGCAAATTCGCTCCCGCAATTCGCGCTGCCTATGGTGATGGTGGCTATCGCCCCGATCGCCCCCATTCCCGTTCGAGGCGGCGTAGGACTTTTGTTTTGCCGAGGAACGCAGCACTCCTTGGCCTCTTCTTTGACCTTGATCTTGTGCAGGACGGTCGAACTCGTGCTGTTATTGGATGTCGCAACTCCGCCACCACCACCGCTCTCCATTTTCATCATACAGATTCAACTAGGATTTTACTGAAATTAATTGAAAAATTTGAGAAAATTGTCAGATTTGACTTCAATAACAAAATGTTTAATCAAATAAAAAAAGTTTTCTTTTTTAATTTGATTCCTGAAATATTTTATTAGAATTTAAAAGCTGTCATTAAAGTTATAAGAGAATCAATACTGGTTTTGTTTTAATAACAGAATACTCTTTTTGAATTTGAAAAGCCTGTCTTGTCAAAATTTTTTCGACCAGTCAATTAATGAGATGCTATTACATATTACATTTAAAAAAATTGATCATAATTGTTATTTTTAAAAATTAATTGCAACAACAAGTAAGAATAAAATAGTTCACCAATTGAAAACAATGACACAACAAAATTAAGATAAAGCTCATTTAAGATATCGTATCATTTGCGGACCGGAGAAAAATCGTAAAAGCTGAGCTGAAAAAAAAAGGCACAGACAGTCAGCCGATTCGAATTTGATTGATTCCAGGGACGACCCGAAACGATGATATGTACCGACGAGTCCTGCATACCGATTGCCTCGTTCCTGGGTTTAACGCCTGCTGGCCGTTTTCCCATTAGTTTTGCGAAACGAGTGTCTACCACGCGTAATGAGCGAGGCGCGAGCGAAATGCTAATTTCGCTGATGCGCGGAAAAAATATTTCGCGAAGGGGGCAGAGATTTTTTTCGTAATAACTGCGATGCAGATTTGATGGGATTTGGTTAAATGGTTTTTTGATCTTATGATTTTTAGATGTGTGTCACATGACTAGATTTAATGAAATGATACTATTTTCAATTAGATTAAGGTTTGATAAAACTTATAATATTTAATTTTAAATTGCCTTAAACGTTTGCTAGAGCATGATTTATGTTTGAAGATTCTTAAGTACAGGTCCTTTACTTTGGTCGTTACTGTAACATTTAATTCTTATCGCGAAATTTTGATCAATGTTATGTTTTTTAAGTTTACAGGAACTGATTGGAAACAATTTGAGTCCACTCTGATTAAAATCTTTCATTAATGCTCTGACTTGTATCAAATTTCGAATGCTGTGGCCACTGCATGGGGCCAGGATCTGTTCGCGGGTAACATTAAGCAGACAACAATAAAAACCAGAGATTCGCGCTGCTGCAAAGTCGCATCGATACTTATATTCCGGGGCTGTTTTATGTATTCCCGGTTCAGAGACGTGAAGCAGACGTAGTCGTAAGAAAAGCCGAATTAAATGCCGCTGGTGAGAGGAATGGAGGAGGGGGAAGAAATTGAACGGAAAAGCCTTGCGTATTGTTGTCTCAGCTGAGCTTTGCTCCGAGACCATCCCGCTGGTGTTTATTTTTCGCAGATGTTTTGGGAAAAGTGACGTTCGCGCGGTTAGTGGCTTTTATTTAATAGCTGTTTATTTAATCGGATAATTTTTTTTTTTTCTTGTTCTAGTCTGGGAGAATAATTTTATATGACTGAAGTACAGCGTAGTTCAATTGTTAATTCTTTTTTTTCAACTCAAGTTATTTATAACGATAATGTTGTGCCGAATTTGATAAAATAAATAAAATAAATTAAAAATTTTTTACTTTACTCGATTTAATGAAAGTTCCATTTTTTCTCTGCATGAATACTCTTGTCATGATTTAAATTCTAAAGAACTATTTAAAAAAATTAAAAAGTATCATTAAAAAAAAAAAAAAGTTTTTACTTCTTATCAGCACAGTAGTTTTCTTAGAAATTATATCAAAATTTTACTGTAATTATCAGCTAATATTTGCTTTGTGAGATAACATAGAAATAAAGTAAAAGCGCTAGGAAAGCACTGAAATAAAATTTTTTCAGACTCAATTTTTTTAATATAATAATAAGATAAATTACTTGATTTTTCAAACATGTTCATACCTTGAAAAAAAAATTGCAAATTACCAAATGTACCAAACTGAATAATTAAAAATTCTCAAGTTGTATAATTGTATTTGTTATTATCCAGTTTTTGAAGTTTTTATCAGAAGCTCATTTTCGTTTGGAACAGTTGAGATTGAAAAATCATGGCTTTCTTCAACACATCAGTATCATTCAAGACTAAATTCTAAAAAAGCAATAACATCACTTCGCAAGCTCTCGCCGTCAAAAAAAAAAGGACCACCAGTAAACTTTTCTAAAATAATCGATTAACAAGTCGCAAAAAAGCTGGGTTCAGCAGAAAAAAAAGGGGCCTCCGCAAACTTTACCTTTTTCCGTCCCCAATCTAAAAGCTCTCCGAACTACGGTAATTAGAAAAGTTCTCCGCGGGTGTCGGGGACACCCAATACAGCCGTATGCAAAAGTCAGATTGCAATATCCGGCCGTTCGGCGAGTCATTTGGGAGCGGGCCGACCAGCCAGCGCGTGTGCTCGGTGCAGATGGTGACTTACGAAATCCCGGCGTGTATTTCCGAGGAGATGAAAAACATCTTGGACCGGTGTGCGCGCCCGAATCGATCGAGCTTTTTCTCGCGCCACCGCTAGCTAAGCGCCTGCTGCTGCTGCCTTTTTTTTCCACGAGGGAGCTCGATCCGTCTTCGTTGGGCGCGCCAGATGCCCCGAGCGCGCATTTGCATTTTCCACTCTCGCGAGCTACTGTAATTAATGTCTGCGATGATTTTTCTTTTATTCATTTGTAATCCCGAACTAACGTTATTGTACAACTGATCCGGCCTTTCAGATTTTTAATGATTAATATGGATTTTTTTTAAATTAATATATATGAGCCTTTAAGTTTAGTATTTAAGATTAGTTGGTAAGTTTGAATATTGATTTGGACAACATTTTTCGTGCAATTTTGATGTAGTTACTTTTGCTATGTAATGGCATTCAATATATTAGTAACTTATTGAAGTAAACAAAACAATGACAGAATTGAAACTCAAACCATGAAATTATGTACGTATGATTGAAAAAACTGATTGGATCGAGGTTTTAAAAAATAAACTGTTCAAAAAAAAAAAATAATAATAATAATAATTTTAAATTTATATTAATAGTAAAGATTTTAGGATCTCAAGTGGAACCAACCCAGTTTAACAATAGAAATAACAGTTCCACAACGTACTTATGCCAAACATTATTATGCCGGTTATAAGATGGAAGAAAACCATATTTTTTCAGTTTCTTGTACAAGTTTTAAAAAAATAAGAAAATTTTGAGATCAACGTAGTGTATGAATACTCAATATTTGTTTCTGAGTATCTGTTTATTTTTTCAATTGATTGTAAAATGAACATATTTTGAAAACACATAGCGTTTAAAGCATTTGAATGAAAAAAAATTTCCATCAACTAAAGAATTTTCAGACGAATTATGAAGACTTTAAAAATCTAAAACAAACTTACTTAAGGGTACAAAATCTAAATTTCACTTATCTCAAAAGCTCGCTCAAAAGAATGGATCACAAAGTGATCTAATTTGTAACTTAGACAAGATTTAAGAAATCTAAGTACAGATTTTCCATGCTTTTTTGATAAGTAAAATTGAAATTACAGAATGAAACCCCCAGAATTTTCATTTTATAACTGAAATCATGTTCACATTTTTGATTTTTATAAAATTCTTTTAATTTTTATGAAAGCACATTTTTGAAATTTTTTTTTTTAACATCCTCAGAATTCTAGATCATGAAGACTCAATTTTAAAGAGCAGATTGAATATGCCGCTAATAATAATGAACAAAGATGAGTTAAAAAATAAATGAATATAAGCATGTAACAAAATAATAAAATTAATACTACATAGTCACTCCTGTTGTACTTTGTTCGCGTTACTTTGTCGTTAATAAAAAATAAAATTTATTCAAAATCACAAACCTTCTTTGTTGAAAATATGAATAAATAAAGATAACTAAAAAACAGGATGATTAAAAAAAAATAAATAAAAAATAATTTTTAATGTTTGTTAATTTTTTTAAAAGAGTCGGTACTCACGTAAGTCATATAAGAAATATTGACTTAACACGTGCCTTCAAACTTGTTTATAAACTAAAATATTCTATTATTTGTTCATAAACATAAATAAATATTCACCTAAGCTACGTTTATTATTAAATGGTCCTCTAAATGTTGAAAAATAGCCGTTTTTTAAAATTAATTTTTAAACAGTATCAAACCATTTAAGCATGTAAGAAAAAAAAAAAAAAAAAAAAAAAAACCAAATCAATAAAGTTTCATTAAAGCTGTACATTTGAGTCAACTTTTGTTACAAAAAATATGTAGACATGTGTTCACACAATCTATTCTACCATTGCTCAGGTGTTTTACTTGGCAAAACTTTTGAATAACTTCTTCAAAAAACGTTTTCTTAAAAAAAAAAAAAAAAAAAAAAAATTAAAAAAAATGATAATAAATTTTTTTATAAATTTTTAAAATCCAAAAAGGGAAAATAAAAAATATCAAAATTAAAGAACTTGTATATTTTCTGACATAAAAGATGGTACCCAAAGCACTTAAAATAATTTCAATAATTCCAATCATCTATCACAGTTTCAATTCCTACAATCAATGTATCAGTTTATTTAGATTTTTTAATCAAAATATCGTTATAAAACATGATTCGAATTATTTCCGTTTAATTTTCAAGTTTTAAAAACAAGTAGAACTTACAGGAACGATTCTCTACCGTCGCAATGTGGGTCTCACTTTAAATTTAAAAAATCGATCATCCCTCATGACTCCCAGCAAAGCAGCTGTCATTGAAAACCTTCCTGGCTCTACCGCAATCGCAGGTGTGTTCACCCACGTGCTTCACTCCAGCATATGTGACAACAAACAGCTCCCAAACAAAAAAAGCACCATCAGCTCTTTTTTTTTCTTCATCGCATCCCCCCCTCGGAAGATCCCCTGCGCCGAAAGGTCAATTTGGATAATTTGCTTATAGAGAGCGCAGCGAGTGATATGGTTAAATCTCGCAGAGAGAGAGTACGAAGGAGGCTAATTCAAGGAGCAGCAGGCAGCAGCAGGCTTCATGTTTATACATATGTCCCGCACATGGCAGAGTGGCTGAAATTTCCAATATTAGAACGCTCCGCTCCGAGACACAGGCCAGATGTCTACCGCTGCTGGGGCTCTTTCCTTTTATATTGCGGGGTGTGTGCGAGCCGCGCTTTGGGCTTCATTATAAAAATGTCACGCACAGTCGCGAGCTTTTCCTCCTCCTTCTCCTCCTTCACCACCTACTCCTCCTCTCGCGGATATGTGCGATTGCCGTTTTATTTCGGCCACTATTAATACCGAGTACGCAATCTGGATCTGGACCTTATCTCATAAATAGCCATTGAGAAGAATTGTGTTTGGATCTAGATCAAGTTAGCCAGGTAGGTCTAAAACATTGGATCAACTTGAAAAGCTATTTGTAATCTTAAAAAGGTCCACCCATTATCCCAGAAAACCTATAATCATCTTCTTTAATCAGTGATTTTAATTCAAAAATATTATTTCATTAACTCTCGAGCGAAAATCAAAAAAATTTTTAAGAAACCAATACTGTATCTTCAATGACTACTTTCTACTGACTTGTTCCAACTAGTAAGAATTATTTTTTGAAATTGATTAAACAAAACTTTTGAATCTAATTTTCCAATATAAAAAACCACTGGGAATCAATCTTTAGTATTAATTTAAAAAACGGTATAGCGCCGGCCACAAAAAAAAAATTGTTTAAACGACTCGGATGAATTTTCATTGTGAGGCTCGAATGTTTTTGTCGTTGGTCAGAAAACCACGGCAAGCTTCACCGTCAGTAGTACCGATCCTGTCAATCAGTCGCGCTTCAAGAACAGATGCTCTCGAGGGTTGTTTACGTCGCGCTGGCCCCCCCGCGATCGCAATTGATTTTGCGGGTCGAGATTTTTAGAACCGAGGTTTGCGGTCACCGTACGCTGCGGTTTCACGATTTACTCCCGTACTGGCGGGCTTGATTAGGGGCAGAATTTTAAACTCCCGAAATTTTGAATTTATTTTATTTTTGTATACTGTCTTCGATTTTAATTCATAAAACAATCGTACTGCGAAGTATTACTTTATATAGTCAACTTTAATCAAAAATTACTTTCTTTTTTATTGTTTTATCGCATTTTATACTACTCGTGCTTGTTGGTAGAGATTTATTTACAGATCTTTCAATCATTATTGTTTACCAATTTTTTTTTTTTTTTTTTTTTGTTTGTTACATAAGTGCAATAAAATTTTTTTACAATTTTATTTTTACAAAAGACACCTGTGTTTTAAAAAATCTCGAGAAAATTTTTGTTTTAAATAATCTTTTTCAACTAAATTAATTCAAAAAATTTTAAATGAATAATAAAAATATGAGATACTGCAGACGAAATTAATTTTTAAATCTTCTTATAAACACTGAACTGATCGTTTAACAAGACCCTTTTTTTCAAAATATAAAAACATTAATCATGCAAGGGCAAATCAAGGCAGACGATATACACACAAAAGCTCGAGGAGCGTAAATTTGATAAATTACATTTTGGAGTAGCGGGAAGTTATCGGATGAGCAAACCCCCCCCCCCCCCCCCGCAAGGATGACACGAAGCAGTCGCAGGTGCGCTCTTGGTATCCCGGGTGTGAGAAAATCGCTCGGGTGTATCGTCAGCAGAGGGGCCTACACAGGTGGCACGATGTGCAACACCTGCGCCAACGTTAGGATCGAAGATGCGCTACCAGATTTCTAAAGCTGCACGTGCAACTATGTGCGGCCTTTTTTATCCGAGGGGGCGTCATTTTTCTTCGCGAGATTTTTTAAAATACCTGTGCTACCGTAATACTCCTATTTCCATATTTATTTCTAGGCTCGAATTAATTTCTTTCTGGCTAAGATTTTTTTTTTTTTGCTTTCAAATGTAATATTTATAAATTTTTTCTCTACGGATTCATCAATCGTTTATTTAAATTTGACTATTACTTTTCATCCGCATTTTTAAGTAATTATCAATCGTGCAAAAGAAAAGTTTTTGATATCTTTTAAAATAAAATAAAAAAATCTAATGTATTTTTATTCCCAAACTATTCTATCCTGTAAGAGATTCAACTTTTCCACCTGAATTTTTTTAAAGTAGTTGTG
Organism: Encarsia formosa; assembly: GCA_038277355.1. Classification (NCBI taxonomy): domain Eukaryota; kingdom Metazoa; phylum Arthropoda; class Insecta; order Hymenoptera; family Aphelinidae; genus Encarsia; species Encarsia formosa. Next base: position 10,205,958 of record CM076188.1, read on the forward strand.
ATAACGTTCAGTTTTTTCAAGGGTACAGCGGTTTGCAGTCTTATACATGTATAAATTTTTATAAGTCAAATTTACGGAAATAGATATTTTATACAAATATGAACTTAAAATTGACGAACTGAAAATATTGAATACTTGTTAAATCCTCTAAGCATTAAAGAGAAAATATAAGAAGATAGGTACTATCATTTAAGAAAGAACTTTTATCAATTGCAACATTTTACAATTTCAAAGCTTCTGTGCTAAAATTTTTAAAGCTATTTGAATTAGATTAGAAAGAAACCTGGCCAACCATTGTAAGACATGATTATTCAAAATAAAAACAAATTTATGTTTTTGAATAATTTCTGATCAGACTATAGAAGAAGGCTCCACTTAAGAAAATTTAGAATATTCTCACCTATCAAAATAAGTCCTATACCAGGGCATCGTCTAACTTTCTAGCATGATAAACAACTCAAAGCTCCGAAACAGAGGCAAAAGCCGCGCATGGCAAGCGATTCATTAAATCCTAAAACAAAGGAGGTGAAATATCAAACGCCTTAAATCGCGCGTCTCCCGCAGCAGGCGCCGCCAATCCTATTTGTTCCGCGGAAAACTTCAAAAACAGCAGCCCTCCCCTCCCCCTTTCTCTCGCTTTCCCGGCGGGCAAAAGCTTTCAAACTTTTATATCCGGCGCACCTGCAGAGCAGCACGTGTGCGCGCTGCAGTTAAAGCTCTTGATATTTCCCTTTGCTGCCCGCAACACCTGACTGCCGCAGTAAACTCACTCGCGTTCGGGATTGATAAACGCTCTCTCTCTCTCTCGCTCTCTGTGTTTATTATAAGGCGAGAGTACCAGCGGGTCTTCTGGTACCAACAGTTAATCGATATTTAAGCTCTCCACCACATTCATCCTGCTTCGGGGCTTCTTTTTGGAAAATTCGCGTTTACGTTTGTCCGACTTGCGTGCAGTGGTTTCTTTTCAGCTTGTCGATTTTACCAATGATTGCGCTTTTTACGCGGTTTTTATACGCGAAAAAAGCTCGCCTGTCTTGTTTGAAAGTTTAATTTGATTTTTCAATTTACCTTCCTGTCTAGTTCGGATTGGATAAAACTTTTTTTCTTAATTTCGAAATCTTTAAAATACCCGCTGTTTTTATTAAATTGACATTGAAAATTTTGCTTGTTTGAAACTAAATTTGAATCAGTTATTAATCGAAATTATAAGATAAGTTTTTATAGATAAGCAACAAATGATCTCATTCAAGATCTATTTAAAAAAAAAATTCTAAGTCTCTTTTAAAAAAGCGAAATCACAAGTTTACCTATCTTTATATTTGATCCTTTAAATTGGTTTTAAGTTTTTGTTTAAAAATTATGTTCTAATCAGATCTAGTTGTTGCAAGGTATTTCAATAAGGTACCATATTGCTCTAGAATTTCTGCATGCTACTACATCGTAATGGAACTTCAAAAAAGACCATCCTTGAAGAATTAATTTTTAAATATTTTGAAAGTAACGCCTTATCGACTATCTCAATTTATTTGAAGATTAAGTTCAAGTTTTTTTTAAATCGATGTCAACTAATAACCTTACAGTCTCATCGTGGTACCTTGTAGCCGTGAATATTATAGTTGAAGATATAATAAATGTTATAAAAAAATTTTATCCTTTAGTAATATTGATCTTCGATATTTCCAAGCAGCTGTTACAAGCGCAGCATAAAAACTCCATACCCTGGGTACTCTCATATTCCTTTTAAAATAAACGCATGTTATCGACTCTAATGAAAAAAAAAGAGTATCTTATTAAAACCATTAAAATCGAACTGTCAAACATATGGTTTTTCTCTGCAGTCGCCGATTGAAAGTCAATCACCAAGTAATCCCCTCGAATAAAGAAAATATCCCCCAACCCTGGCAGGGTCGCATCCCCAGCCGGCCGCAGATAAGAGGATGAAAGCCCCGTTAATCCCGGGAAGTGAGTATAACACGGGGCTTATGGCCAAAACGAATGGGCTTCATAAAGCTGCGAGTATACGATGCTGCGCCCACACAAAACACTTTCTTCAAATTTTTAAATCTTTGCCTTTAGTTTGTTATCGAAGGGGATAAAAGCCAAATATTAGCAGCCCCGATTCTCGTGGGACGGAGAAGTTCGCATGTATGTATATATGTCGCACCGTGCACGCGTGTATCGAATCGGCAGCAGGCGAACATGTGCGCGCTTTGAATTTCGCGAAACTTGCTGCAGCCGGTCGCCCGGAGAACCGAACGGATGGTCAGCTGATTTGATTAAGAAACGGGGGATGGGGGGAGAAAGAGAACCTTTTTTCCACCGACTCATTCACATGTGCTTTGGAGGTTCTTTTTTTTTTTTATGCGTGGGGCCTGAATTTTAGAGTTGATGTTGCATCAGATTAGTTATGTCCTTTTGATGAATTTAAAATCGTGTTGCTTGGTTGATATCAGTTATTTGTACAAGCAGTTTTCAATTTATTTTTTAAGCGGAATTTGAGTTAACAAAATTGAGTTTTTAATTTAACAAATTCAAAAGATCCAGATATGTAAAAGATCATTAACCGGTTGAATAAGATATTAATCCTGTTCAAAAAGTTATAATTTCTTTTTTTAATTTGGTAAAATAAATTAATTAATTTAAATACGCCAACTAGAGGAAATTTTTTTTCCCCTTATTTTTATATGTAGAATATTTTTTAATTACATTAAATGATTCATTGATTAAATTTTTATGATCTATAAATTTTAACGATGGTAAATTAAATTTTGATGATTGCTTATCACTCAAAAAATTCATTTTATTTATTTCTTAAAAAAAAAAATGTGTTTATTTTTAAGAATAAAACTGAAAAACAAACAATATAATTTTTTAAAATCAAACTCACCACCCTCAACACGCGAAATCCATAAAAACAAAGCTCTTTCATTCATGAATAATCACGAAAAAAACAAAAACAGCTCTTCTGAAGCCAGTGTAAAAACCAACTTTTAAATAAAGAAGCAGCTCTCGGTAAAAAAAAAAAAAAAAAATATCACTACTCAATTGCAGATGCCGAAAAATCGCACGTGTGTGCACAGGTGTCGCGCAGACATTTTCAAAAAAAGAATTACACACCGAGGAAAAACCGTGTGAATTGTGTGTTCGCCCGCGTTTAAAAGCCCACGCTGCTAATCGCGTGACTGCCGGCGACCGACTGAACCAAACCAGAAGAGCCGCCGCTGCAGCACGAGGTTTACCGAGACGCGCGCGCAACCCAGCGTGCTGCAGGAAGTGCGAAGTCGCGGGTGGGCTTCTGTTCGAGACGATGACTCAATCGCACTGGACTAATAAACTATTTAGGAGAACTTATTTTATTGAGTATTTGTCAAATATTTATAAAAAAATTTTTCTTTTTACGCTTCAAGTAGTATGTGTACTCTTTGAGATGAAGATTCTACTTTTTGATTAAATAAAAAAATCATTGTAATTTACAGGACTTTTGAGTTGATTTAATAATTACAGCTTTTCTAGCTGCATATTGTAGTATTGAAGAAAATTGGTTAGTATCATTACTAAAAAAATTTCATTACGGAGAATTGAAATTGGTCACTACAATTTTCAAATCTGCTGATAAGCGAGAATTATTTCAGCTGCAACAATGGTTCAACAGACTCTTTATTTTAAAATAAATAAATTAAAAAATTCGTTAACACAAAAAAATTATTATTTAGCTGCGCATAACGTTTAAAATAAAAGTAAATACTGTTCATCTCAAACCAATTCAGTCTTTGAACGGAACTGTTTGAAATAATAAGTACTTGATCTACGATTCCCTTGTGGAATTCAGACAACTCAATTAATGAAGTATTTATAAAAAATGGATTAAGTTAAAAATTTAAACTGCGGGTATTAGATATCGGTATGCAGGCACGTGGGTTTCTGTTGCTGCTACTGACGCGCTCAATATATACACCTTTTGCGATATACATACACGTAAAAAAGCTCACTGCTTTGCTTCTGAAGCTGAGGAATATACCAGATTTTCCATGCCCTTATGCTTCTCTTTTTTTTTTTCTTCACTTTTATTAAAAAAAATGTTCTTAATTTTTATTGATCAATATCTTTTATGAACTTCGAAAAAATATACACTTGTTATTGTAAAAAAAAAATTCAATATCTACTAAATTTTCTGAAATTTTACTGAAAAAAACTTAGAGTGAGTAAACTAAAGATTAATTTTCCTAATAATGTAAATGCCAAAAGTAATCAAAAATCAATTTTATAATTCGACGAAAAATTAATAACATTTACTTGCTCATTTAAAGTTATAGAAGAGTAAGTCATAAATTAATCTAAAACATGAACAATTTTTTTTGGTTTTCTTATCCAATGCTGTTACAATCAGAGAAAGATCTTTTCGAAAAAATTCATCAGGACAATCCTGGCGATCAAATTAATTCACTAGCCGTACAATGAGCGTGAAATAGCCGGGATTAAACAATAATTCGGGCAAAATCACAAGCAGCGTTCGTCTAAATCGCGCGGGCTCGTCTGAAAAAGCCAACTCGGCCCCCGCAGAATTCGTTTGTTCGATATATCCACGGGCCGCAACCGTTGAAATTACAAGCCTCGGATGAGCCGTAAATTACAACTGAAATCCGCGTGTTTAACGGCGTGCAATTGACGTGGCCGGATTTTGGATTCTGCTGGTACTGCGGGGACAAAATAGAACGAGGAGCGTACACGTTTGTCCAGCTTTGGCGTTTAGAAACGTTGGTATTTACCGGAGGGCTACCAATATTGTCTCTGTTTGTACTTTTGATCATTGGTTTGTCGTTGGCGGTTCAATAGGAAGTTCTAACCCGGGCTCCCCAGGACGTCGATCTTTTCATTAGCTTTGTTTATCTTTGATTCTTGATTAATAATAATCCAATAATTCATTATTTTTGGAATTTTAAAATAACTAGTGAATTCAAGCAGCTGGAACGTTTGAGTAGACATTAGATCATTTTTTGTTTGCTGTAACCCAAACATTCTTCTGAGGGTCATTTTCTTATGGCCTAAAACGACACTTGAGACCTAAAAAGAAAAGTTGTAGTTCATCCAAAACTCATATAAATAAATTTATTGATTAAGATAGTTGTTTCTAAAAAAAAAGTTGAGCTATTATTGTAGACCTTCAATAGAAGCACATATGCACAGGTTTTTCATCAAAATCCTGGACTTTCTTATAAACTTGGATGTCAAAAAGCGTAATTATACATTTCATACATTCAAATGTAAGATTTTTTTAATCGGATACCAAGTATTCATACCAACTCTGGAAAAATTTTCTTACGGGTTCGCTGTCGGGTCATCAGTGAAGCATCGTAACAATCTGTCTTTTCTAAACAAGGTTTTTTTTTTTTTTTTTTCAAATTAACGTTCAAATTTAAAGCCATCATAAAACCAAAATCCAACTCGTAAATCGAAATCAAATATTTACGGGTGACTTGGCTGGTCAGCGAATGAAAGAAAAAACAAATTTTAATAAAGCTCTGTCGGTAGAGCTGCTGCACACGGTTGATCACCCTTTGATCATTTCTTTCGATATCCGATTGCCATCTAAACAATAAGCAGCAGCACCTTTCACCGCGCTCGCACGTGCGGCGCGTGGTTTTGAAACAAAAAAAAAAAAAAAAAAAAAAAAAAAAAAAAAAAAAAAAAAGGCGAGACCGCACCGAGCTGCTGTTGATGCCGCAGGTGCGACAGGTGCGCCTGCAAGCAGGCGTCGAAAGCCGCGGCTGCCAACCGGCGCTCTCCCGCTAATCTCGGCGTGTTTTCCGATTCACTTTTTTAATAATAATTGAGAGGATAATAATAATATTCGGGTGATGCGGAAGAAGCTGCGTTTCTGTTTTTCCTCCCGCGTGGGTTGGTAATGTGAACAGCGCCATGCAGGTACATGCGGGTGGTTTGTTTTTTAGAGATAAGTTTTTTCGAGTGCTGGAAAATTATCTTTATAAATAAAACTTTTTTTCAAAAATTTAAATTTTTTACTTGAGACAAGACTCTAATTTTAACTTTTTTCAAGACCAAGATGTTTTAATTTTCAATTGCATGAGCAAATTTAAAAATTGAGAAACAAATATAATGTCTCACCCTCGTCGTATATCTTATCGTACTTACTGATATTCTTTTTAATTAACTGCTCTCAAGTAAAAAAAAAAAATAATAATCATACCATGTAGAAATTTGTTGAGAAAGGCTGCAGATTTATTTAAAATAAAAAAGTACTTCATGAATAATCATAAAATTTTGCTCTATCAAACTACCAAAAAGGTAACAAATTTAGAATTGACACGCACATGATAGCTCAAATCCACAAATTCGGGTTATTTCAATAATACACTTGCGATATATCCATAAAATCAATCTCTATTCCAGTGGCCATTCATTAGTTTACCGCAGCGCACGTCAACCAGACAATTGAATGATTGACAATAAATTGATAACTTTTTTCAAAGTACAAACTCCAGTTTAAAAAAATCATCCACGCTGTTTCGATCGCAAGCTCTTTGGCCTAAGGGCACATCGCTGCTCGTGAAAAAGCTGGGAGCGTCGATGCACGAATATATGGGCGCGCTCATATACCTGCAGCCTCGGGGCTGGCTTGAGCTATTACAGGTCTACGTAGAGGCACGCGCGCGTATATTCCTCCCCGGGCAGAAAGGATGTGTCGATAGCAGCCAGCGAGGCTTGTCAATTGCACGCTACGCTACCACCCCGCTGCAGAAGAGAGAAGGCACGCGTCATCCGCAAATTCCGTCGTAATGAGAATTGAACGATCGTTGTTTTAACCGGGAGAAAATTCTGATACACCGTCATTTGCATTTTGACTTCGAGGTTTCGGTTCGGTGTACGAGTAAATTTTCTTCCTGGTAAAGGACAAACGATGAAGATTTGATTTTAGATCAATTCATGTCTAAAAAGAGTTCGTTAATTTGTACTCTTTCAAAAAATTTTAATTTTCAACTGCATAACTTTAAACGGTTTTATTCATTATTGAAAGAAAAAAATTGTTGTGAAGTATTCTTCCTGATTTGATTAAAACTAATTAAAAACAATTTTTTATTTTTCAATAAAAATTCACTTCTATCAATGTTTACTACTACAGCAATTTTTTTTCCTAGCAAAATTATGAGTAACTTAGATGATCGAACAAATAAAAAATTGTTAATTGTTTCGAAAGTATATAATTTCCCTTGTGTCTACAGCACCCGCAAAAATCTACGATAGCCGCACGGAGTTCTACCGCAATAGCCTTTTAAAGAGTCTCCAGAGGTATTCTCGTATTGCGTTTAAAGGAAGAGAGGAAGGAAGGAAGGAAGGAACAGGTGAACGGTCTCTGAAAAACAGCTGTTTCCGCGCTGAACTTTGATGGCTCCCCCCTGCAGACGATTATATTCCAGAAGCCAGCAGCGCACATGTGCAGCGGGGAGGGTGTGCCACGTGCGACACACGTGCTGCTGCTGGGTTATATCTGGGCACAGCTTGCCTGCTATGCTTGCGGACGTTACTTATCATTTTTCCGCATATAGCTCGAAAACCGCCCTAAAACATATTGTGGGCTCGTTCGCGAAATGACGTTTTAAAGAGATCTCCCGGATAAATTAGACCTCCATCCGTGCGCCTCGTACCACCCCCCTGATACTAATTCGATTTTTATCTTTACCTTTTTTTTTTTTTTTCGTATTTTTTTGCCAGGATTTAATTGAAGAAAAAATTTATTTTTCTATAGATGATCGTTTGAACTACTTCAGTAGTTTTTTAATTAGTTTTTATTTTTACGACTTTAATCTTATTTTCATTACTAAATGTTAATGTAAATTAAATTTCTTCATATACCAAAAATATACTCTTGTTGTGTCAATTTGAGAACGTGCTTTTTACTAGTGAGCAAAATGAGACACAAACTTGAAACCTTTGGATTACTAACGTCAGAACTCTATAAATGCAAGTTACTTTGTGCTTTTCAAATTTAATCTTTAAACTAATTTTAATTGTTAGATAGTAAAAAAAAAAAATAATAATTAAAGGGTTTAAAAAACTCCTGAACTAGTTAGCATGTAAGAGTTGTATTAATCCAGTCAATTTCTGTAAGTGTAGTCGTAACTGGTTTATTACATTAACTGTATAAAAAATAAGCTAAACAACAGATTCCAGTTTGAATTTTTAATATATTTAGTTTACACTTGTTTACAATTAATAAATATAATTTCGTCAAAAATTTAATCATACGTCTATCTTGAGATTTAATTTAAAGTATCGAAGTATTAATTAGTATATAAAAATATTCTTACACAAGTACTGTACAAATACCTACAAACCAGATCAGCTGTAAAAATTAAATAAACTCAAAAATCTAACTATTCTAATTTATTACCAAAGTTAAAAAGTAAAAAATAAATTTAATATACATTTTATATGATGATAAAAGTAACTAAAACATTATCAAAGTAAAATTATCGAGGCAAAAATTATTTAAATGACAGTTTTAAACGTTAAAGTTTTTAATAATTTGTATTAAATATTATGACATCAATGCTACTTGCTACCTAAACGGTATTGTGATCTATAATTGGTCTTACGACCTCTTACACAGTTCTTATTTATCAAATTACGTCATTTAGTGCGCATCTCTTTGAGTATATACCTATTATACATCTTGTCTTTTATAATTGTCGCAGATGTTTACATTAAATGATGTAATTTTCTCGTGACAAGTACCCAATGAATAAAGCCTGATCTAGGATTTTAAATTCACTGACACCAGCCAAGCTTTAAACGATGGAAGACATGGCTGAGGAGACTGACAAGGCCGAATCACCGACCTGTTAATCGAAAAATAAAACAAACCACATAAGTTTAGCAAATTTTAATGAACCTCTGTACTCGAACAATTATCTTTTTTTCCAATTCGATGAACTTACGTTAAGTCGAGATATTACCGGAAATTTTTTCATTTCCTTCAAAACCTTTCAATGTCTTCCTTTGTTTCTGCTTTTTCAAATTTTCTTCTGGGTAAGAGAAAAGATAATCCGTAACATACTAAAAAAAACCAGTTAAGAATTAAAAAACTAAAACAAGGTTTATAATTCAATTGTAATTAAATGAAAAATGCATTACACAGTGTTAAACATCCAATTCCTATAAAAGCTGTTAAGCAGTAAACTCCTAAAACTATAGAGAATGCAATACTACCAAATGCTGCGCCAACGTTACCGATAAAGTTAATGCTGTTCATGGCAGTTGGCCTGTAACATCAATAGTTTTTTAATTTCATTACTTTTAAAAACCTTCATTCAACTCAATGTAGATTTTTCTAGAAAAAAATCACTCATTCGGCCTTAATTTTAAAAACTTTTTTGACCTTGCACAGAAGCTGGATTTTATGCAAATGCAGATGTATTTTTATCTTTTTAAACAAAGTTTCAAAGTACATTATCATCCGTTTTACGTAAAATCATTCATTATTCACTGAAGATGCATTTGAAAATAAACATGCTAAATAATAAAAAGTACAAATAAATTTTTTTTTCCAGTAACTTCCATTGAATATCGATCTCTCTACTCGGTTCAGAAAGATTGATGATAAATAGACAAGAATAAGTATAATATTATGTTACCTCAATAAATCTGGTGTGACTTCGGCAACATAAGACAAAATTACATTGCCTGCCACTTTCATAGTAACAACAATAGTTGAGACCAAAATTAATATGTAAGTTACTTCCACAGCCCAATTAGCACCGTAGGCACCAACAGTTGACATAAAAAATGAGAGTACTAAAAATAAATTTTTTTTTGTTTAAATCTGATCATCTAACTAAGATAACATTTATCGTATATGAAACTATTTTACATTAAAGTGTAATCATAAATCTTACTTATCGTGCAAATTTTTTTAAAATCCGTATCAGACATGACAGTAAAAAGGAAGCTGAAAAAGACTGCCAAAGTTGCAATTATTGTTGAATTATAGTATACTGCAGACTCAACATCAGGCTGTAAATTAGAATCTCATTATCTGGTTGCAAATAACAATTATAAAGTTTATGAACTTAATAGTTTATTTGTTATAACGAAATTGTGCAAAAACTAGTTACTAGTTACCAAAGTGTAATTACAGAATCTGTAATCGATTTTTTGTACCCGAGGAAACAACATTTCACACATTGTTATTGTCTTATCTACGGGATAATATGACCTTATTAGCACTCTAAAGTTATTCAACGTTATGAGCATCTGAGGTACCCACAATCGCATTGTATTGAATCTAAAAATTATTCAACGCATTATTGATAAAAAAATTATTTTAATTACTAAAAAAATTTGAAAATTTCAATTCTTATAAAAACTTACCCAGCCATACTCGTAAAGTGTAATAGCAATAAAATACCGAACGATTGCAGATAAGGTTTCGTGCATAAAGTTTTTAATTTTAAAATACTGTCTTGAAATTTATCCTTGCAAATATTGTTAAAGTTATTACCCATTTTTTGCTGTGGGATAAGCTTGGTAAACTTAAAATAAAAAATATTTAAACATTAAAATTGCAAAAATATGAGTTTTCCTGTATTTTCGTGTATTTATTAAAATTACCTTAAATCTATTTGGTGATTCTAAATTATTCATACTGTACATAGCTTTGAATACTTTCAGGGCTTCATTACTTTTTCCCTTAAATAAAAGAAATTTTGGGCTCTTTGGCATAAGACACATGGTAAAAATTCCCAAGATCGGTGGTATAGTACAGATTAACATGTAAAGTCTCCATGTTTCGTAAAATCTACTAAATATGGTCAAATTAAACCAGGATGTGTGCAGGATGAGTACCGATGCCAATGCTAAAAATAAAAAATTTAATATTGTGATAAGTTTTTTCTGCTTCATTTGCAAAAATAAACTGTTATCTTGATGTACGGATGCAGAATAAAAGAAATGATTGAGTAATTTGCCTACCGTTTTTTCAAGATAACCGTTTACGGATGTTTTAATAAAAAATACGTCAAACACATAGTTTTATTACAATGTCATTACACTTGATTTCTTATAGAAATAATCATGACTTTTATCTTTTGAAATTGTTTTACAAAAAAATTGCATTCATTTTTATCATTCTAATTATCAATTTATATTTCAATTCATTTACGCTTTAGCTCCATTTAGTTCAGTTGAGAAAATTTTTTCATAGTTACTAATTTTTTACAAAAATAAAATAGCAAACAATCAAACACATAATACTTATTTCCGTAAAAAATGCTAAAGATTTCCGTATGAACTTCATACTCCGATAACTTATCTAATAATCTAAAATATACCTTAAATATTCCGACAGAAGCACTTACTTATCCACATTTAAATTGATTCTTTATAATACTTAGCTCTTGATCCATTCGAGATAAAACAGTTGTGTATTTTTTTTTTTTCAATAAAAATTAGTCAGCAATCGATTGACACGAAGTACTTATTTATATAAAAAATTTTCATAACGAAAGCGTTACTATTAATTGACCTTGACACCAATAAATTTTCATGATTTTCTTTTTTTATTGAAATAAATTATACTTAATGATGAACAAAAATAAACTTTTCAATTCTTAATATGTAAATTAATAAATTTTTATTAAGAAAAATCGTGGAATCATCTTACCTGGTGGAAATATGTTAGCCAGAGCAAATAACAAATTTGCCCACTTGGTGAACATCGGCTGATAAGTAGGCGCATGGAATTCGGAAAGATAGGGCATGAGAAGGGACAATGGACCAGCGATGCTGTAACAAAAAAATATCTGAGTAAAAAATCACTTAGATGAAAATGAACAATGATTTTTTGCACTCACAGTATTCCGTTGAAAAACTTAAAAAGTATAAAAGTGTAATACGAAGTGGCATGGGCCCACAAAATATTGCAAATCGAGTCAAGCAGCAATGCTATTATCATAACGTTTCTCTTTCCAAAGTAACTTATGATGCAGTCTTGAAAGATAAAGTCCCAAAGTGGACCAGCAATTATCATTCCTGTAATAAATCAAATTAGATCAAGTCCTTAGGATGTTTTTGATAATGAAGTTTAAAAATTATTTTCAAAATTTGAAATAAAACCTATGTACACAATGCCAACGGCAACGCCTCTTCGGAGCAGAGTCAGCTCGAAATCGCATTCTGTCGATTGTATGAAAAAAGTTGTGACCGTTGTGTCCAATACGCAAGTCCATCCGACCGGCAAAGCAGCCAATAACATAAGAATATTGAAAAGCCCATAGCCTTTTAGAAACATAAATCGGTTATAATAAAAAAGTCATGAGTTGTTTCGACTTCTGGTCATAAAGAACAATCCAATTATTGTATACTTGTATAACGAATCATTTATATTTTTTTTTCAATGCAACCGTGTTCATCTAATTTTAATATTAAGAATTAAAACTCAAAAACAGATAAAAGAACTTAAATTGTAAATTTGGCACTGCGAGAGCTTTATCAGCTAAAGAATGAATTAATAATAGCTACTAGCGTAAGCAAAGTCAGAAAACAAGTTTTTTTTAAACTATAATTATAACGAAGAAGTTATAAATTTTAAATTTAGTATTAAGTATCAACTAAAAATATTATTCGAAACCTTTTTGTAAATTAGTTATCAGACTTCATTTAAATATCTTCAAGATAAAATTTATAGTAAAAATATAATTTGATCATATTCGCTATCGTAAATTATAGAGTTAACTTTCCTAAGCATTTACATCTGTGTAGATTACAAAAATTAAAAAATTGGTTTCCTTAAAAATTACTTAAATATTTAAAAAATATTTAAAATTAATAAATTATGTATTGCAAAAAATTAAAACAAATCAGTATAGAATAAGTAATGATAAATGGAAATATTGTGAAAAGAAATTTCAAAAATTACTAAACTTTATTCTTGATTTAATTCTTGGTTTGTCAACATTGTAATTTAAATTTTTTTAAAGGAATATGTAAATTTTTTATAATTTTCGTCATAAGTAAAAAAAATATTTGACTCTTCGGATGTTACTTAGTATCACAATTTCATGCAGACGTTCAATCGAATAAGAATAATTAATAAGGTTCGATAAAACTGAAACGGTTGTTCAAACACTTAAAGTTCAAGATGTTCTCCTTTCTTTTGAAATACATAGTTTTATTTATTTTTTGAAGACATCTAGTGATTGACACCGCAAAACAAAAATTTATATTTGAAGTACCAATAAATACAATTTTTCTTTTGAATAATCTACAACGGTTATTATACGTTGTAGATAATTTTTAAAAAATTATCCTATTTTCAAAAAAAAAGTTTCAATAAACTGCATTCATTCTTCAATCATAATAGTTTTAAACAAAGAGTTTGTCAAAAAATTTTGAGTAAAAAATAAAAATTGAGGTAGAAAAATTCGTTATCTTATTTGAATTCAGTAATGTACTTTTTGTGTATTCTTATATAAAAAAAAAAGAAGTAAATCTTAAAGAAATAATTTGAGTAAAAAACTAATATGATTATAAATAAATTGTAGAGTTCTAATTGATTAACAACTGATTCAAGATCGAGTTCTAGATTGTTCATTTAAACCATAGATTTGATAGATACAGAACCTCTGAATAAATGAAGTTATAACCATACTCAATAATTACTGTTTCAAAAACATTCTAGAATGTTCATTCAATATTTTATTCCTTAAAGTGACTTGTTTCACAAACGTAAACTTAAAACACAAAATTTGAATCAATTTAAGCAAAACTGATTATTTAAAACTTTTTTTTTTTAATTATAGAAAAATTTTTTGTTTGAACATTTTATCCATGACACCAAATCGATGATTGATAAATCACAGATATTAAATAAAAAAAATAAACGCAAAGTACAAACCTGTGGTTGCAATGACGGTCTCGTAGTCGGCGGGATTCTTCTGTCTACTCTCGTTTTTTCCATCTAGCCACATACGATCAAACAAATAAAACCGTTAGTAAAACCAAGCATCGATCAAAAGCATCCCTTTTTTCAAAAAGCCCCTCACCGATAATCCAGGGTGCTCCTCCGTTGAAGTTGTGGGTAGGTATTTCCGTGAGCATGCCTCCTGCGCGGGGATCAAAAGGTGCGACGACGATGATGCATCGACACCAAAACACAAGATTTTTCCACCTGTTTCGATTCGCGCGCGATATCCACGTTGGACTAGCACACGATACTCGCGCGAGCACTCGTTTTATTATCTTTAAAATCAAGCTCGAGACGCGAGTACCCTCCCCCCACGCCAAATTTCAGAGAAGGAGGAGAGTAATGTGTATATACGCGCGCTTCTGTATTATATGCAAAAAAAAAGTTTCCGTGATTTTGGCGTGGGTGAAATTGGCACGACCACTCGCGCAACGCTCATCGGATAGTTACAATCACTAAGACAGGATCAAATGCTTTAATCGTCTATCGTAGATTTTTAATCCGAGCCAAGGGCAACTGTTTTATACTAAAACAAAACGATGAATTCAAGATTTCACATTACTGTACTTTTTTTTTTTTTTTTTCTTCTTACTTTAATTGAAATAATATAAAATTATTTTGGTTTTTATCACTTTTCGGAACAGCGACTCATCATGTTACTTCAGGAGGTAGGAGAGATAAAGTTCAATGCCATTGATTTTTTTAAATCATCTAACTCAAAAAGCAAGCGAAATTAAAATTCTTTAGTTTAATTGTTACTAATTTTTTTGTGACAGCGATAATTTAATCAAAGATTTTTTCACAGAAAAAACTTTTATTCTTGTATTTGTTGTAATTATATTTAATTTAAAGTTTATTTAGATAATTTTTTGTTAGGGTTCAGTAATTTTATTTCAAAGTATTCATCATTTGATATTTTTATATCATGTGCTATTAGTAGGTAGTAAAATGATGTACTTGATTACAATATTTTCATTACACAGTGCGAAGTTTTGACTCACTCACATTCTCTTTATTAATTTCTTTTGAACCAACTATCACGTTTATAATAAAATACATAACTTGTAATACATAACTTTTTTTAACTGTTTATATTAAAATTTATATTTGTTCATCTAAATGCTTACCAACAAGAGTAGAATAAACGTTTTACTTACGGCATGTAGGTGACAGCCTTGAATATGCGCGAAAAAATTAAGTTTTTTCTGTTATTGCATACTTATTCTTGATTTCTAATTCTAAAGTTCAAATTAAATGGTTTGAATTTGAAACAATTAATGCTACTTAAAGTATTAAGAAATTAAATAAATTTATTCTTTAACATCTCCCTTTTAAAATTGCCAAATAGATATTAAAAAATGGAAAAAACCATATAAATTATTGGTAAAGAAAGAACTTACATTTTAAAAGTCAAATGCTTTACTTAACGAAAGAAATTTAAAGAACCTAAATTTTTGTTATTGTAAAAAGATTTAATTTAACAAGTTAAGTATGCAATTAGTCAATTAATGAATTTCATCAACAAGTCAAGCAACATGAGTTTACTAAATTGTCCAAAAATGGCTAAGACAAACATTTAAAGCATAAAATAGTAATACTAAAACGGATATAAAGAGGTATATTATATCTGAGAGATTTTGACTCTGTTTCACAAATAAAAATTTGTATAACAATTACTACAACTTTTGAAAACTTAAAAAATTTGGTTATTAACGCTACTTTCAGTACGAAGTCATTCACTCTTTCAAAGTTTACCGTGAATAAATAAATGAATCCTAATCAAGCTGTAAACAATCGTGTGTTTGTTATAAATATTTTCCTCAATTCCAAGTAAAACTGATTCATTTTTTTGAAAGAATTTTATACTTGAGTCTAATCAAGCGAAACGGCGTAAATTAATGCAAATTTTTTATATAATTTTCTCTTATTTTAGAAGTTCGTGTACCTCTGAGAAAAAAACTTTTACTTGATCAATTTTAATTAATGTACAAATAAATTAATTAAAATTTGAAAGTAGATTCCGATTCAAGTGCGATGATAAGCAAGCAATCCGTGAAAAACGCACGGATGTGGTTTAGCGCCCGAACGAAGTGATACGTCATTCTTGATTGCTTACTTATGACACGAGTATCGGACATTATAGTTTTATGATAGTGTGTGCGGAAAATCCGTTTTTAGCTAAATGCGTATTATCGCACTTAGTGCCAAAAAAGTTTTTGTTCAATCGTTTTAATTTTTTTTGACGTTTTTGTAGTAAAATAGGTCAAATTTGCATTTTTGAATCATTTCAAAATTTTACTAATGAACTGAATTTAAACCTAAATTTGAAAACCAAACTCGATTTGATGTCATCAACTGCATGTAAATTATAATTTTAAAGATTATTTATGCTAATAATCTGACTAGATAAAACTCAATTAATTAGGAAAAGAATATAATTTTGCTGGTATAAAAATAAAAATAAATTAACTTTATTACTTATAAACTTAAGTAAGTGGTATTTACAAATTTCATCATTTTTCATAAAATTTTATTATGCAATGCCTTAATATTTGCTATTTTGAATTAACAAATAATATTTAAGTCAGCTGGTATCAGAAGAGCACGAAGATGAATCTTGTTTACTTTGGTAAACTTCAGTATCGGTAGATGAACTATCATTCCTTTTAACTTGTCTTTCACGGAGCTTTGGGAACTGCAGTTCTTCTCTAGTTTCTGAAAAATAATAATGGATGAATGAATTTTTTTTTTATAAAACATTAAAAAAAAAAAATTAATGATCTCCTAATTTAAATTATAAAAATGAAGTTTGTGATAAAGTAAAAATGATTTTTAAAGTTAATTATATTTTTTTAAATAAAATAGTATTGTATGAACAGAAAAAATATATTTTTTTAAGTAAAAATGCCTACAAATTTTATAGTTACAAAAATATACATGCAAGCATTTTTTTAAATGCAAATTTATATTGTATTTTTTAAGTTTTCTATTTTCCATTACTTTTTGAATTGTTTATATTTTTGCTTGTTTAATTTGATCAACTATTAGTTGTCAGCATAAATAAAAAATTAGGTAGGTCCGAATAAAAAAATTGTGGTCAGAAATTAACGGTTGATTTTATAAGTTCCACAATATGTTTGTAACTTAAATAAATACTTTTACAGTAATTTTGTTAAAAACAAAAAAAGTTTGAATTTATAATATTTACCACTAAAATTTGGCTCAACATCAGCTTTTGTTGTTATCTGTGTTACAACTTCCTTATCTGGAGTTTTTGAACTTTCTCCATCTTCAACAATAACTTCTTCACCTAAACTACTTCTTACAGCTTCTGTTAAATAATGAAATGAGTAAGGTCAACAATTATTTAAAGAAATATTAAAAATAACATTAGAAAAATTTATATTAATTGTTCAGAACATACCATTATAAGCTTGTGGGTACTGTTGACTTAACTTTGTTTTGAGAATTCTAATTTTTTTGAAAATATAATCCAAATCTTTTTTCATTTCAACCAATGTAGCTGTATGTTTTTTAAATTCAGTACCTGCAGTCTTTAGTCGATTGACAGAGAGCTGATTACAGTTGGTCAGCATTTCATTTGTTTTTTCAAACCTTTGAAGCCTGTAAAATAAAAATAAAAATACAGTTAATAAATATAATATAAAATTGAAAATGTGTAAGAATGAAAAAAAACTATACTGTGAAAGAATAAAAAATTAAAAGTTGAAAATGTAATCTAAAAGTAAAATGACAATTTTAATATAATAGATGTAAAATATTAACTACTGGAATTCTAGAAATTAAGAATTTTTAATTATATATTTAAATGTTTTAATAAAAAAATCATAATCACATTTGCTTCTGAGCTCGAATCATAGATTCAACATCCTGTTGGTCGACGATGCCGGCTAGACCCTGGACGAAGACCTCCGGTGCAGTGTAGTTCTGAAAGCACTCAAAGCTTCCAGCTTCAGATTCAGGTGTTCCTTGAATACCGGCCATTGTCCTTATAAAAAAATTTAGGTCAGGACATGCTTGAACAGCTCCTGTTCATCAACTTTGTGCGTAAGGGCACCCTCGGTCGAGCCCACACCTCTCCGCGTTTTCTACTTTATCGCGATGGAAATTCGATTTTTCTCCGAAAAGCTAACATCGTCGCGCGGCACCTTCCTGCTTTCCTGGTGCGGATGGGACGCGGGTTTATTGATATCCGATGGGTCAATTCCAGTTGCAGCAGACTTTACGGAGCTGTTTTTTACTCTCCTTTGCTGCGGCAGCAGAACACTCGACTCAACACACTGAGTAGTGAGTTTGTGTTTTGCATCAAATGCGACTGCGCGAAATTTTGGATTTCTAAAAGCGCGAAATTGCAATTTGCAAACTATTGTTTTGCTGAATCATTTGTTTAATACATTATAGTATTTGATTTATGAAAGCCATAAATAATCGTTCCTGTAATTTTTTAAAGCTAATTATGTATTGATGGATCGATTTTTCAAAATTCATAATACTATAGTAGAAGTAAGCCTTCAAGGGTTCAAAATTTTTAAGTACCAAATTATTTAAATCTTTTCTTAGTAATTACAGTATTTCCCCTTTGCTTTAAAAAAATGTTGAACTCTACCGGAAAATTTTTTAGGCAATTATTCACATTAATTAACTTGAATGCCTTGAAATTCAACTTAAAGAGAAAATTTTTAAGCGCTCTTGAAGATAATACGAAAGAATTTACCGTATAAAAACCCATAAAGATATCGAAAATTTTCATTTTTTCGAAGAGTCGTTTAAAGTTAGAGAAAACAACAGAGAATCATCGGTGAGTCAGTTAAAATAAACTACTAACCATTCTGAAACTCGCAACCCTAACATTGGCTCTGAAAAATCGATTATTTCGAACAAAGTGACATTCCAATCTTCAATAACTCATTCGATATTCCAATTGATTCAAATTTATTTTTCTCAGTCGATAGTTAAAATTCTAATCCTTGGAATAGTTCAAGTCACGTGAGGAATAGCCACTTGGAAATTTCATAAATTTTGGATTTTCCACAAAACAAAATTTTTTACGATAAAAGAACGCATGCGCACAAAACAATGGAGTCTAACGTAAACAGCTGTTGACGCGTCGTCGCGCCAGAGAGTAGAGACTAGCGCGAGGACTAGCGTAACGTTCATTCGTTACTCACTGACGTCCCTACCTAAAAGCATTCAAATTTCCGGATTAACCCCGCTGGTCGCTGCACAGTGCTCTCAGTGGTGGTAGAAAAGACTAGTCACCTTCGACGCCTAGAAGAGTTACCGTTTTTACTTGACTCCGACGTACACGTGAGCCCTGAACTCTTTTTATCGAACAAATTATTTGACCTTCGTGCGTGCGTAGAACTGCAGCGAGCGCGTACTCCAGCTATTTGACCAAAAAAAAAACAGCGCTCTGCGTTAAAGGATTATGGCCCAGAACGTCAATCCGTTCTATTCGTCAACTGGGGCCCAGGGAAAGTCAAGAGAGGAAAAACAAAACATGCCTAAAGACAATCACGCAGTGAGCAAACGGTATGTATAGTCATCACCTTATATTCTTCATCAATTGTTAGCTATAGGTCATTTAACCCTGAACAATGTTTTACTGTGGATCTTCCCATGCTACATTTGTTCCTTTTAACACTTATACTTTCTACATGATTGTTTCCACTTCCATATTTCCTGATTGAGATGCTTGATTATTATATTAGATGTGGAAGTTTATATAACATAACCTTGTTTTCAACTAATTATTATGAATCTTCCTTAGTCTGCAGAAAGAGTTGTTGGGTTTGATGATGAGCTCAGAAAAGGGCATTTCTGCCTTTCCCGAATCCGAGAACCTATTCAAATGGGTTGGAACTATTCATGGACCTGCTGACACTGTAAATCACTCATAATGTTTATTATTACTGCAACTCTATATCTGACTTACATTTGTAATTGAACAATGTTCTAATTTTGTAGGTTTATGCTGGATTGGAGTACAAGTTGTCACTAGAATTTCCTCACAGTTATCCCTACAGTGCAC
Organism: Encarsia formosa; assembly: GCA_038277355.1. NCBI lineage: Eukaryota > Metazoa > Arthropoda > Insecta > Hymenoptera > Aphelinidae > Encarsia > Encarsia formosa. The sequence goes on from CM076188.1 coordinate 10,225,988, forward strand.
CAGTAGTGCGTTTTATGACACCCTGCTTCCATCCAAATGTTGATAATTCTGGAAATATATGTTTAGACATACTCAAGGATAAGTGGAGTGCTCTTTATGACGTCAGAACCATCCTCTTGTCAATTCAGTCACTACTAGGTGGTAAGTATTTAGTAAATCAAAATGATTAAGTATATTAAACAAATTTTATTTAGATGTGTAGAGCACAAGTAATCAAATTGTTACTTTATAAGTACCTTTAACTGTCTTTCAATTTGAAAGGCTGTAGAAAAAGGATTTTTTCTCAAATTATTATCATCTTATATCGAAAGATAGATCTCCCAGGTTCAAATCCTGGTCCTGGAGTCAAATTTTTTTCTTTCTCAATTATTGTTTTTAAATCCATCTTTTATTATAAGATGATAATAATTTGAGAAAAAATCCTTTTTCTACAACCTTTCAAATTGAAAGACAGTTAAAGGTACTTATAAAGTAACAATTTGATTACTTGTTCTCTCAGCATCCAAGTTACAACCTTTATTAAATAAAATTGGGAAGAGCAAATTACTAATTTAATTTGATGTATATTAAACAAAGTTCATATATACTTATACATAAATTCAACTTTGTCAAAACAGCTTTTTGTGAAACAATGATAGTTTTTAACTTTTTTATCAGTATACTATTTGATAACTCAAATTTGCATATTCAAGCAAGCTTTTCTTGTCAATTTTTTACATCATTTATTCAAAAAAAATCTATTGAACTAAAACTTTATAAATAACTATCAATATTAGTATTGATATATGTGTAATATACAAAATAGACTAAGGAGCCATAAATAATTTTCATAGTATGATATCACAATGTTAATTTTATTGAACAAATTTTCTTTATTAAAAAAAATCAAAAATTATCCAACCCAAAGTATCTTTTTAAATCATTATTTTAATTAAAAATGAAATAAAATATATAATTTTTAAACCAATCTATAGTGCTACAGTAAATTACTAATACCAATTTTGAAAGTAGAAATATTTACCAATTTAATATTTTGGAAATGGTATGCATTTTATTATATGATCTTAGTTTGCTGCAGATTTTTTTCAAATGGAAGTTAGAAAGTTCAAAAAGTTTGATGCACTTTTTGAAATTTCTTTTTTGCCATGGTTAATAAGTTTCATAATTATCAGAGATTTTAATAGTATATTATGCAACGGGTTGCACTATCGTCGCCAGCGCGGTTTTAAAGGTACTGAGTGCGAAGCGAAGCGTAGCACGAGTAACTTTAAGAAGCCCTGGTGACGTGCTGCACCCGTTGCATATACTATTTTATACCACTGGTGCGTGGGGCGAGTTTTTAAATTTCGAAGCGTGCGTAAAATCGAGTACCTACGCACTAGTGGTATAAAATAAAATTTTTACATAATTAAATATATCATAAAATCTGAAATTTTTATACAAATTCAAAATTTTCTTAAACTTAAAATCAAAATATAATTTTCTTAGTAAAGCAATTATCAATATTAATTAATTTTTTTCAGAGCCCAACAATGACAGTCCTCTAAACGCTCAGGCAGCCGAACTTTGGAGTGACCAGACAAAATATAAGAAACATTTACATGATGAATACCATAAATCACAAGGAAAATCGCAACAAGATTCATGATAAGATATTCTCACATCTTTTCGTAAATCATTCATTTCATCTAATATAAGATTACTTTATAAAAGATCTGATTTTAAAATTGGTCTCTTAAAAAGTAAAAATATTCATAGAGGACAAAAAAAAAAAAGATATATATTTGGCCACTATGAAAATAATTTTAAATTTAAAGTTATAAAATAGTCAAATTAAAAATGCAATCATTGATTTTTATTCAATTTTTTTTTTTTATAACTATGTATTCAGAGTTTCACGGAACCTATTTGTTTTAAAAGTTTTACAAATATATTTTTCTCTGTAAAATGAGAAAACGAAAGTTTATTTTTATTTATAATTTTATAAGTGTGTGATTGTCGGGAGATACATAAATATAACTTTGATAATTTCATTTATAATTTGTGAGATGTATAGGTCAACATTTAAAAGACTCATAAGTTTTTATATACTTTATGTTTAATTTTAGTAGAAGTGTCATTTTTTATAAATTTTTCATATGCATATTCGTAAATAATGTTTTGTAAGGCTAATATAATTGCAGAAATTAGATTTTGCAACCTTTACCATGTAGAATTAATCAGAGAATTTTGATCAATGCTAAATCTGTATCGATCATCCATTATGTATCTTTCAACGCTCGACTGAATAAAATAGAGCATAAGTAAAAATGTGTTTTATTTTTTATTTTGTTTATTTGCTCCCTTTATTATTGTCAAAATTTAAACTTTTCCATTACAATTTATTTCATCATAAATTAATGTCTAGACCAAGATAAATTAGATAACTGAACATATTAAGATAGTAGATAATTATCTAGATGTTTCAAAATAAAAGCTTATATTATACAAATACAAGATGTGGTCAACAAGTGTGCTCACCACTTTTTGTTCAAAAACTATAAAAATTGTGAATCCAGTTTCTAAAAACATAAAGAAAATGTTAAGCTCATCAACCAAAGTTCATAGTATTGAAGTAAGTTTTGATTTATAAATTGAAATCACTGATAAATATGGATTAGAAAGTAAAATGATCAAGTACAAAGTTGTCATTAAGTAATAATTTCACAAGAAATCCGCATGTATCTGAATATTTTGATTGTAGGAACGAAAAGTCAATGTAGATGGAGTTAACATCAACTATGTTAAATCTGGGAATGGAGATCACCCAGTCCTTCTTCTACCTGGAGCAATGGGTAATTTGAATTAATATTATTGCAAATGATGTTCAATGATCATAATAATATTTTTTTTTTCACTTGAAAATTTGTTATTAATAATTGTTTATCTATGCTGTTTTATACATAAATTAATTATAAATTATCAAATTCACAGTTTTAATACATTTTTTAGTTCGACAATAAATCATAAAAAATTGAATTGTTCAGTCCTTAATTGAAAAATTAATTTTTTTTTTAATAAACTTTAAAATATTCAAGTAAATATTTTTTTAATTTAAAATAAGATAGAATATAAAGACTTACCAATAGGTTTAATTATCCCAGAACCAATTTTTTATAAACAAATGCCGTGGATCATTCTGACTTAAAAATTTCTAATAATAAAAAAAAAAAAAAAAGAAAGAGGAATATTTAATTAAATTCTTTATGTAAAATTTGAAAAATGAGAAGTTTAAAAATTTTTACTTACAAATTTTTTTTTACCAGGATCTATATGGACAGATTTCAAACCACAAGTTGAGCAACTAGCTAAAGAAAAATTAACAGTCGTTGCCTGGGATCCGCCTGGTTATGGAAAGTCTAGACCACCAAATCGATCATTTCCTGAAAATTTTTTTAGAAGAGATGCACGATGGGCGTGCAATTTAATGAAAACTTTAGGCTACAATAAATTTTCTTTACTTGGATGGAGTGATGGAGGGATCACTGTAAATTTTTTTTTTCATATTTGTCAGTTTATCCTTCGTTTTTTTTTTTTCTTCTAATTTTAGCGGATTTTTCGATAGGCTCTAATACTAGCTGCTGAATACCCTGAAAACGTTCAAAAAATGGTTGTGACCGGAGCGAATGCTTACATTGCACCGGAAGAAATCAATATTTATGAAAGTATGTGGTATAAATAAATAAATTATTTCGAATTTGTCATTTAAATCGGTTTAATTTTAACTAAATTTTTTATAGAAATCAGAGATATAAATACATGGTCGGAAAAAATGCGAGCTCCTATGGTGGAGTTGTATGGAGAAGAATATTTCAGAGATACTTGGGGTAGCTGGATAGATGCAATGAAAATAATTTTTGATAAAAATAATGGTGACTTGTGCAAAGGAGATTTAGCCAAGATAAAATGCCAAACTCTAATTGTACACGGTGAAAAAGATGCCATGGTTCTTAAAGAACACCCAAACTTTTTGAAAGCAAACATTAAAAACTCGAGGTAAACTCATGAAAATTTTCTTTACTAGTCTAGACGAACATATTAGGAAAAGTTTTAAATTTTTGTTTTTAATTTTATTTACAGAGTGGAGTTTTTTAAGGCTGGTGCACATAACTTACATCTCCGTTATGCTGATGAATTTAATTCATTAGTTTACAGATTCATTACAGAAGTAAATGCTTCATAGTAAAGTAAGAAAAAGTGTAACTTAAAAATTTCTTTAGGTGTGTAAGTATAAATAAGACTGCAGTTTACAATCAATTTTTATCTGTGATGCAAACAATTTTTATAATAAATATTGCTAAAAAGAAAAAAAAATCATGCAAACAAGTTTGTAATAATATTTTGAAATCAATTTAAATCAAAACTTATTTTATGGTCAATCAATGGGATAAAAGAAACAGCCACTATTGTTATTTCTTATGTTTTTTGAAAATCAATAAAATATTTTTTTTAAAAAGAAGCATTGCGTTCTTTAAATTTCAAAAGATTCAACAAGATTCATATGCTTCTATAAAAATGATGCATCATTATTCCTTGTGTAGCCGTTTTCTGTTCAGATATACTCAGCAAGCCAAAAAAAAAATTCTTAGTTGAAAAAAAATTGGAACTTAACAAATGTGATATCATTTATCGGTTCTTCAATTTTGGTAATTTTTGTACTAATATTGTTAAATGTATGACGAATCATCGTGTAAATAATAGGATTGGATTAATAAGTCCTGTTGATGGCTTATCTAGCTGCAAATTATAGCTTACCCTACATCAGCTGCAGTTAATTTCAAATTTTAATTTTACCGTCTCGCGGGATTGACATTCATTATTTTTATTTGCCCATTGCCACAGGACAAATGAAACAACAATATTGCTTTATTTGATGTCCTTTAATACAGGTTTTTTAGTTCCAAATTGAAGTTTCACGGAAATTCGATTTGAGAAGCACGAAATCAGTCCGACATTTGCAAAATTTATTTACAATTCAACCTGCACGCCAGTGGATTTCAAAATTCAAGTGCTTGCCCCCGAAATAATTGCAATCGTTTTAATTTCCCTTTTTTTTTTTTTTTTTAGTTCTCGTTGCAGTGGTATAAAGGACAAGATCCAAAAGAGGGATAAAATCATTCAAAAAACATACATCTCCTTGGCTCTTTGCGGAATTGCGCAAAGAGTGCAGTCAGCTCAAAGAGAGCCATGTGGGTCAGTTTTTCTCTCTCCCACCTCGAATGAATTAAAATCTTATTATCGATTCAGGTTATTCGCGATCTGTATGACGCGGAGGAACGAAAAAGAATCGCGTTGTGTTTTCACTGATCATCGTCGTTGTGGTTTTTTTTTTTCGGGGCTTTTAAAAATCCTCGACGACTTTCACCCGCACAATCGAGCGAGCGAGCTCTCGTTCCGAGCGTGTCATAAAATTATGTCCTTTCGTGCCACGCGTTTGTGCGAGCACGGTTTAAAAATAGATTATTTATACATCAAGTGCGTTTCGCTAGAAATGGTAGGTGGGATAGCGATGGGTTTTTTCTTTTTAATTTGTTTGTAAGGAGCCGATCAGTGGACAAGAAGAAGAAGACGAAGACGAAGAAGAAAAAAAAAGACACGTGATTCTAAAATGGATCGGTGGCAGACAACAATGATGTCACGTCGATTCTCGTGACTACTCGCGGGGCATATTAAGAATGGTCTTACGAGAGTATTTATTGATTCTTATTTCGTTTAGATCACTGTTGTTTAAGGAGAATGGGACACTCGCGGTCACATACTTAAATACCTCATTTACCACAATGCTTATTTTCACCATATTTACGAAGCTTGGATTTAAATTTTAGGCTCTCTGAAATTGTTTATTTTTCAACTTAACTCATTACATGAATTTAAATACCTTAAATTTGCTCGCTAGTTGTAAAATTTTGCGTATGGAATTTAATTTTCCCACGTCATGCTTGTTTACAAGTTAAGTACACGTTACCATACTTGTCGCCGTTATTATTATCACCGCTGTCAATTCAAGTGAAATTTTGTAAAAGTTCTTGTAAATTACTGAGATTTGAGCTGTACACGAGTTACACGTGTCAAACGCGTCGTCATTAACACGAAACTTTACAAAAAATTGTTCAAAAGTAATAATTTTGTACAATTTTCTTTTAAGAATGAAAAAATTATTAATGTACGAATGTTCGATTCATTATAAGAAATCTCAGAGAATTGGTTAAATCTAATTGTAAAACAAATTTGTTACATTATTCTGATACGAACAGATTAAGAGAGGTTGGAATAGTTTATCCGTTGATACAAGAAATTGTAATTATACTTATTAAATCAAATTTTGAAATTTGAATGAGGAAGTTGTTATGAATGAAATGTATATAAATTAATTATGTATTAAAGGACATTAATGTCCGTTGATGATGAAAATAAATAAATAAATAAATAAATAAATAAATAAATGTTCGAATTGAAAAATAAAATTTTTGCAGTTGCTTCGTATGATTCAAAAGAAAGTTTAAATTTTGAAAAATTTTTATTTTAATTTTGAAGTACGTCAATTTATTTATTTATTGAAAAAGTCTACGAAATCTTGGGTACCGGACGATCGAATCTTATTTTATTAGTGACTTCCTTAAGAAACTACTACATAACGACCTGCACGTATTGAATGACATAAAATTTCAAGTGATCCAAGAGTAGGTGAAACAAGGGCATCGAAAGTACCATTAACCCACGCCTCGATTTTCCTCTAAACTCCCATTCAGAGTCCCTTCCATAAATCAGCTCTAGGAAGCTCCCAAAAATAGTGGCTCCTCACTCCCCGGAGGCCCGCGCCTCAACAATTTGATACCGTAATGAAGGAGAAAAACATCCACGTCAGCTTCATTACTCTCCGGCCATTCAAAACGAAGAACAAGAAGTTTCTTTTCGACCAACCGGTCCAACGGCAGCGTGGGCGTCCAAAAGAAAAAAAAGAAAAAAAGGAAGGTTTCACCGCGCGTGTGACAGAACGAAGTCGAGTAAACCGCCCACATCATTGGAGTCGCCAGCGCAGGAAACTGCAACTTCAATCCCGTGACTTATAGCTTTATGCTTCGCGATTCATTATAATCGGTGCGCCGTGATTATCTGACTCGTCCGAGGTAATTAGGCTCCGATCGAGGCTTTATAAGCGATCGGCTTCGTTGATTTTGAAATGCCCGCTGATCTTCTTCGCGGTAAGCGTCAAGGATCCGTGACGCCCGAGCGTTGAGCTTATTACCGTAATAATGTCGTTTTTCGGCTTTGACACGATCGTCCTAATGTCCGCGAATATCGCAGCGAAAAATGAGAAAAACGTTTGGTTTAGTTGAAGTAAATGTAAATTCAATTGAGTTTAATCGATTGATAAGGCTTGAATTTCATTTTTTGCTTGAACAAAAAATGTACGGATTTCTTGAAAATTTAATTAAAGCGAGCTCTCGTTTACACCGCGGCGTAACTTTTTTTTTAGGATCGATAGATTTCACGATTACAAAGTGCCTGGATAGCTTTAATATTCATTCTTCAAATGCACGCGAGAAAGAATTTAAAAAATGTTTCTCAAGAGAAAAAAAAATAGTTACAATGAAATGTAAAACTTCACTCCAGCGGTAAAAATATGTTGGCTAATTTTAAAATTTACAGTTTCCTGGCTTAACAAATAGCACTGAAAAATCCATTCTTCACCATGATTGATTTAAAATATCAAAAAGATTAATGCGACCGTTTAATTTTTCTCTTAGCACAATTTGTTAAGCGCAACAAATTGACACCGAGAGTTAAACTGAATGGGTAATTAGCGCGAGAAATGAAAAATTTCCAACCCACATGCGTGGATTCGAGTCCCTCGAGGAGTACTCGCGGGAGTTTTAAGTGTTTTGAAAAAGTTCCAAAGTATTCCGTGAATAAGAGAGGGAAGAAGTGCAGCGGTCCCCTCCTTAAAAAAACAGGATCCAAACTTCTTCGCATAAAATTCGTGTAAATAAATTTTGGGAGAGAAAAGAGAAAGAAAAAAAAAAAAATATACGCTGACCGTATAATGCCAAAGTGCTTCTCTTTATACCCAAGACGAGACGAAACGAGAGGCTCCGCAGAGTTTCGCCCGCTATATATTATGTCAGACTTTATCGATATTCGAATTTAAAGAGATTCTTTTTTGCTCCATCTCGGAAATATATTTTGATACGCTTTTATGTAAGCTGTTTACCGACTTTTTTTACTCGAAACTTTTCTTGGCCCGGGTATTGAAGTTTTGTGTGTCTACAAAAGAAAATACTTTGTTCTATTTTTTTGGTAGCACCGTTACAAATTGTTATGATTTTATCTATGATGAAAAAAGTGTGATGAAACGGTAAAAAATTCAATTAATTTTTATCTTAGAAATCTCGTCTATAAAAATAGGGTTTGAAGCTCTTGATATTATTCAACGAGAAATTTAACACTATAGTGTTACATGGATCTTTAAAAATCTAGTTTCATATTGAAACTTTAGCGTAAAAGAAGTGATTTATGACAATTGAAAAATCGTTCTTTCATTTCACGAAAACAAATTCTTATATTCAGTCGTAGCAGACCATAACAATAGTATTGTAACTGTTTTAATATAAATCTGAATCATTAAAAAAAAAAGTTTACCAAGCTCTCAGTCTATAAAATTTAATCCTATAAATTAACTAGACTTCGAATTCAAAGAAAAAAAAGTTACGAGTTAATTATGTCACTGCGAAGTCCTCTCGAGGATAATTAATCGCTCCCCATACTAGTTTGCTTCTCAGAACCGCGATAAATTAAAAAGCTCTCGAAAGCAACAAACTTTTTCTTAAGCTGTTTGAAAAATCAAGCCAACGAAAAAATACAATCGATTTCGCAACTTAAAAAGCTAGACACGCATTTGTATTTCGCCAATAAAAGGCATTTTAACCCCCTCGATTGTGCAAAGAGCCTTTGATGAATCACCTCGCGCAAAGTGCAATACCGCGAAGCTCTGGCCGATGCTGCCAGGTTAGCATGAAAAACGGTTTTAAGAGGACGACAGCCATCTACGGAAGCTTGACGCCGGTTTTTCGAGACCGAGAAAGCTGCTGATACACTGCCCCCGATTATCCAACTGGAGGGGTTTTATTTTCGCGTGGGATTGACTCTTTTTTTTTTTCTTCCTTTTTTTGAGAAAGGGAGGCGATAAAAATGCATTAAGTTAATTAGGGGCTCGATAAACATCTGGTGAATGGAGGTGTTTTTAATGTTTAAAAGTTCGGTTTTTTTCTTACCTGTTTTCGAAATGAATCCCGGCAATGGTACATTGAAAAAATTTGTGGAAATATTGAGGTTTAAATGCAGCAAAAATGTATGTGATTTGCATAATTCAAGAAACATTTTTAGACTTTTTATTTTAAATTTGAATTTTAAAAAGGCAATTTATTTTACAAGGTAAGAAACTTAATTTTGGATACAAATTTAGATAAGGGCGAACCACACCCTTCCAATATCATCATACAAAAATATATTGGGTTGACAAACTAAAATCTATTTTTGTTGCGAGTTCAAAATAATGACTTTTATAACTGAGAAGTCCAAAATTTTTATTCATGACATTGTTTTTTTTTTTTTTTTTTTTTTTTTTTTTTTTTTTTTTTTTTTTTTTTTCAACGTCCTTAACACTGAGATGCTCATTGAATGCTTCATTAGCATATTTTTTCAGCGCTTGGAGTTAAGCATCTTTCGCCTCTGAAAAGAAAATTTTAATATATCTGTAAATCATGCAGGTACAAGATTCACAGGATACAAAAAAGAAAAAAAAATTAAGTTTTTAGTCTTAATTTTCGATTTCATAATCATTTAATTGAAAAATGTCTTAAGTGTAAAACTTGTCTTTCAACATTAAAAAAAAAAAAAAAAAATATAATTAATTTATTTATTGAATGTGTTTTGAAGGAGTTGGTAAAATATTGAAAATATCTCATCTTTATTGCCTTGTTAAACAAAAACAAAATTTGCATTACTTCTAACTATTTAAATTATTAAAATCATCACATCTGAGTTCACCGCGAACCTTGTTTGAAATAACGTATTACCCAACATCGCCACAAAAAACTTTTTTTTTCTCTCGCTAACAATTACGCGGAGAAGCATAATTCAACACCTCTCGAGAGTCAATCCTAATGTTCGTCTGGACACCGAAAAAAAAAAAGGAAACCGCAGAGCCGTAAACAAAAATGAGCTCACCGCTTCCATCCTAGCCGTGACTCAACCAAAAAAATAGTAAAAGGTATACTCCGCGATTTGAAAAATTTGAATCGATCGAACCCGAGGCAGGTGCAGGGCCTCCTCCCCATGCTAACAATATTGTCCACAATACGCGCGTAAATGACTGAATAATTCACCCCCCGGCGGACAAAGGTATATACAAAAACGCGGCGCGCGCATTCGACGCGGGGGGATCAATAAATAAACCAGGCACCGCAGGAAAAGAAAAAAAAAAAAAAAAGAAAAAGCTAGCCTGAATTCGCCAATGTGTTCCTCCTTGTTTACGCGAATTTAACCACTTCTTTTATCCCATCACTGGGCTGGATCGATTCGACGGTCGGACAAATTCGCGGCTGAGATTGTCTGTTTGCTTTGGAAAATTGTGTTTTAGGGGGTTTGACGGGTAAATAAATATGATGAATGGTTTCTAAGCGAAGATCGACTGTCTTTATTTACAGACTGGTCTAGAGATGTCTGGACTACCGTGACGCGTATAGTTTTACAGAGAAAATGTATGTATTTTCTGAATGCCGTAAATAGTACGTAATATTGCGCAAGATCAATACAGCTAATAAAAATATTAAATAGAAGAGGAAATTTACATTTTTTAATCAAAGTTTAATTGCTCTTCTAAAAAATTCAATTTTCTTTTGAACGAGCTTTTGAATTTCCATCGCAAATATTCATTCCGCTAATGTATATGTTAACGATATAAAAATTATATTGTTTAATATATAATCGAAACGAGACTGTTGAAATTTAAATGAGAGCAATGAATTATTAAAATGCGAACTTTTCTACTCGCGTTTCCACTTACATTGACTATACTTTAGTTATAACTAATAAAATTTTTATACTCGCTAACAAAATGTCATATTTCGTTCTGGAGAATTTATTTTTAATTAATATACTTATTTTATTAATTTTTACTTATTTATGGTCTTAGTAAAAATAATATAGTGCTAGATTTGCATCTCGTTGACATTAAAGAAAAGCCTACTTTCATTTTGATTCATCATTTTTTTAGATGATGTTATGAAATTTTAGAAATTATTTCTAAATGAAATGCACATTGTTTAAAAAAAGATCATTACTGTAACTGCAAAATATTTTCTTAAAGTTTGTGACAAAAGTTTCATTTTTAATGTCTGAAGTTAGGATGAGAAAAAGCTGATACATCTAATAATTTTTTTTTGCTCGCAAGGGGAGTACAGAAAGATTTTGACAAAAAATAGATCAGCTGGAAAGTCGTATCAGAAAAAAGCCGTCCATAAATTTCTATAATAGTAAGGTGTATGCAGTCAGTCTACGTGTCAATACCTCTTCAAAAATAATATTATTTGTCACCACGATAAAAAAAACCAAAAAAGATTCCCCCATTAAATCATTCAAACATTGAACTTCTGGACAACTCCCTAAAAGATTGCTTTGTAATAAGGGCCGAGATCGAAATAACAAACAAAAAGAAGAAGACGGAACTCTGTAACCGAGCCTACATAATGACAAACGTTGGGCGGATGGTCGCAGCAAAAAAGAAAAAAAAAAAAAAAAAAAAAAAAAATCGGAGCAGCACCCAGCGTATGGATGATGATGTCACTGCATAATACGGCAGCATCATGGAACACAATGGGCAATGAGATGACGAGCCAAGCGTGCAGGAGCCATCATATTTCGTTGCGCAAGTCTGGGTATCACCGCACACCTATTCCATCTCTGCGTGCGGCGCACATACTTTTCGCGATAAAAGCTCCTTCCCTTCGCTTGCGTAATGCGTGTGGGAAATTGAGTGTTTAAAACCGCCTCATTACCGTTTATTAAGTCGCTAAGTATTGTGGTTGAGATCATCTCCCTTTCCCTTACGTCCTGGGAATAAAGACTATAGAGACTTTTTTTTCTTCCCCTCTGGTATCAAATGTGAGAAAGTTGATCAACAAACCCCCGCTTTTTTTTTAAATAGCCGTAAAAACAAATTCGTTCTGCCAATAAAAAGCGATGATTTTTTTTTTTCGAGATGTAACTACACAATTCAATCATTCGCATCCCGAGCTCGAGCTGCGCGAGCCAAACAAACAATAAACCCGCGCGCGCGATATTTAACCCCTCTCCGGCTGTAAAAAATTCCAGGGCACGATCGCCTTGCACCTATACGCGCGTTTTCATTATCCCACACGCGTGCACCGAGCTGACCATAAAAACCCGGGAGCGATAATCTTCGCCGCAGCAGCAGCAGCATGCTTTGATCCCAGCGCGCTCGCGGCCACCGCATAACATCCGGCTGCAGCAGCACCGTTAACAGAATATCTTCTCTCTTCAAAATTCTGCACTCAATATCGGTCCCACTTAATTGCAGTTTCTCGGGGGTGCGGGTCGAGATTTTTGACAGCTTGTTGTACCAAGAAGATGCTTTTGAAGGTTTAAATTGAGACGCTGGTCTGATAATTTTTTATTGGACGAATCTCTTTTGTGCTTTTAAAGGGCTGCGAGCGTTAAGTTTGTTCAATGGAAATTCCTTTCGATCATTGCATTTCATAGCAGTGCGATATTTTGAAAGCAAAAGCATGAATACAATGTACTAATGTAAACTTAGGTTAAAATAAGCTTGCAAACACGTTCGAAGAATGTTACGTGAAGATCGTATCACTAATTTAAGGTAAAAGGCTGTTTCTTAGAGTGAAAAATAAACTTCAAACGTGTTTTTTTTCCATGCAGCATTCTTGGACTTCATTTTCAAAATCACCCTCAAAAGCTAATGAACCGATGGAGTTGGAAATTTTCTTAAAAATCTGTAAATAAATCTGTGTTAGTTTTTTATGCACCTTACAGCAAATGAAAATCAAAAGGAAACTGTTGTTTTTTAGTATCTTGAAATTCCAGCTGCAACTAACTGCTCCATTTGTAAATTTGTGTACTAAAAAAATTTCACCTTAAAAATCAGATCAGTATTGCAAGAAAAATTTTATGATTGAAAGTTCAATTAACACGAGTATGTAGTACAGTATAGATGTACAAAGAATCAAGTCGTATAAAATTTTTTTTCCTCATTGTAAACTTGTATCTTTTTTTTATTTTTTAAATTCGCACTTTATTTATTGACAGTCGACATTTTTTGAAGTTTTCGAATGTACTACATTTTCACAGTAATATACGTTGTATAATAAAGTTTTTGTTTCAAGAAAAATACTTTGATATATTGAATAATATTAAAATTAGACTTTAAAATTTAAATGATTTTTTTGAATTAATTTTTATAACCACCATTCTCGTCGTTCAAGTAAAGTAAAAACATTGAATAACTTTTACTTTGAAAGATGAAACAATATTGCGTAGGTTTGGTATATTAATTATGAAAAATAAATTTGGAAAAATTGTGATCTATGTCATTCAAAAATTAAATGAAACTCAACAGGTAATAAATTTCCCTGCAGGTTCACTAAGTATATACGCTGCAGATAAATTTGTCATTGGAAGTGACGTTTGTTAAATCAATAGAAAATGTAACATGCTTGAAAAATGCAGGCGAGTCTTTAACTATGCATAACACCGGCAGTTTGATTCTTCCCACGTTGTTAAGTAGGAATTTGGTATCAATTAAATTTATTATATATGCGATATTTATCTTTTTCATGTGTTTATATATATGTACGCGGATGGTTAGATACGAGGAATTTTACTATTCACTTGTAAACAAGTAACACATTCAAGTATTCGAAAATTTATTTTGATATGCATGCGCATTTGGTTTTGTACATAAAATATCCATTCATTTTAATTTGTGAAAAAAAAGTAAACATGGCCTAGATTTAACGATCTACATGTTTGGTGGACAAGCTACAGCAAGATACTTTGAAAATGTAGTTTTTTATTTTCAATGACGCTTTTGATTTTGAATTTAATTTAATGAATAACAAAGTTTAAGATTTCAAAGATTTCAGTTGCGTCACAAATAGTAAATATATAATCTTGAATTGCTATTGAATTAAAAAAATATTGTGTACAACTCAAATTTACTTCGGTAAATCATACATCTTACTGTAACAAGGAAGAAAGTAAGTAATCGATTTTTGAATAAAAAAATATTAAACTTTCAGTTTTTTTCTTCAACCGAGTTTTACAAATAATCTAAATCATTGGGGAAAATATTAGTATGACTTTAAATTTAGCTCATAATTTTAAGACTTGAAAAAGAGGGAAAAAAAAAATTAACTAATCACTCGTTATTAAAATAAATCTTATTCTGTAAACTCTTGATCCTACTTGGTAATTTTATTTTTTTTAATTCCTGTATTTTTCATTTATTTAAAATTTTGTATCCAAGTTTAAAAAAAATTTGATAAGACATCGAAGTCAGTACAGGAAACCAGTACACACAAATAAAAAAAAACCACCCGCGATAAACAATCCTTCATTTGCAAATCTTATCACCCCGCAAAAAAGAAGCCTGACATTGCCCACTCATCCGAAAAAAGAAGTCAGCTTTCTCCCCGCGCGTACACCAAAAAGAAAGAGGATGAAGAAAAAAAAGAGGAGTTTGAGGATCCCGCAAGCCCCCCGTGGAGATTATCGCATAATAAATAAACTCACGCACGAAAAGGAAGGCGTATACACATATAAGGTAACGCGACCGCGATGTCGCGGCCAGGCAGGCGCCTGCAATGCGTAATACCACCCCGCGAGCGACCGCGAGATCTGCGTTTGTGCATCAGACCGGGACCGCTGCAAGGATAGACGACTCTATGGCTTTGAATTTTTCAGCGGATCCTAAAAAACTACTTTGAGGCCGTAGGCTACTGCGGTAGTTTTTCGAAGTCGGGTGGTTTTACGAGCCATAAGTTCATGAAATTTTGTTTTTTTTGTGAGCTCGTATAACTTGAGATATGCCGGTTCCTTCAACTTCTCCATGTTTCATATTTTATTCAGCATGTTTTTATGTTCGAGTACACGGGAGAAGTCAGAGCGGAATGGCGGTTTACGAGCTTGTTTGAAGTACTCGGGAGTCGCGTGCATTTACAAAATCAAACTAGACTGAAGTGAATTAAGTGGTCTGGTTTTAGGAAACACGGGGATGCACTTTGCTTAATTAATATTATTAACGGTATATTTATCCGCACGGAGCCGCGGTGGATGCTTTTATTACACGCAACCTTAATTCACTGTAAAAATTTTACCATCGAAAAAATTTCTTTTTCACTTTTAACAGTTTTTTCAGCTTAAATTTTGTCTCTGACATTAAAAAAAAAATTCGACTTACTTAATAATTTAATTAAATAAGATACCGTTTATTTATTGATTAAACGATGTCTGTTTAATAAAAAGAGAATAAATAAAAGCATAAAATTGTTCACATCGTTAAAAAAATTAATCAGCAGATTGAAAAAATTACACGCGTCGACGTAACGCTCGTAAAGAAAATTTTAACTGACCGTGGGTCACGAAGATGAATGAAACTGTAAATGCAACTTGCCACTCGAGTGAGTCAAATTGAAGAGGAGAAATTGGGTTTTCTTTTCAGAGTGGATACTTACCTCGAGGCTCTAGTTAGTTCTGAAAAACGAATTCACCTTGGCAATGGATCGATAAATGAACTCGCGTTTTATTATAAACCGAGTGTGCCAGCGATGAGCATTGCCGATAAAAAAATTTCATTTGCGTGGTTACGGGCCTACAGCAATTACGTGAAAATGACATTGCGAATGCTACATTTTAATTGGAGAGATCTCTTGCGTCTTAAACACCTCACTCAAATTAATGAGCACATCAACCCGTTTTTTTTTTTGCGTAAAAAAATTTTGCAGCGGGAATGATTTTTCCCAAAGATAAAAAAAACTTTACTAACTTACTCAAGTTTCATCAATAAATTTTCCAACCTTGTTTTTCAATCTGATTTGAATCTCATAAATTTGCGAACGTAAAAAAAAAAAAAAGGTGATTCACCAACAATTAATTATTGAACGTCGGCGAAATCCCAACCCCGTCAGCCATAAACAGAAGTAGAAAAGAGTCTCGCCGGCAGTCAATAAAAGTCCCAACAATAGCCTCCGTCGTTGAAATGTCCAAATCGATTTGACGAATTAGCAAAGCCGACGATTCTCATCGGGGAAAATAATACGTAGTACGTATCCGCGTATATAGCGGGTATAACCATGGTATGTGTACATATAAACCACGATGAGTCACAATATCGACTTTCTTCAGCTCCTCCTCCTCCTCCTCCGTCTACTCCCTCGGGCTGGCTCGCAATTTTCTCTATGACAGGAATGAAGAGTTTGTTCGATAAAAAAAAAGAGCGGCCGATCGGACGGTTACGCGAGCGTCCGAAAATAGGTCCTTAAATTTTTCACAACTACGCAAACGCTTCTTTCATAATTTCCAATTATCTTATCAGCACCGACGACTCGCTAGTTTTTAAAAAAGTCTAGAATTATTTTTCTTCTTATCACCCCGAGAAATATTCTCCAGCTTCCTCCAAAGTATACTTTTCAATGTATCTGTCCCGAGTGGACCAGCTTAATTCGATAAGGCAATTCCAAGTCTGATCATTCATTTCGGTGGGATATAAGGTAAGGGAAGGGGAAAAAAAAAGGCCATCGCGCGATGATGAAACCACGGCGTGCACAAGAGGGGTTGCTGGGAATCGTGGCAACGCTGGGGGATGAATCATCCCTCTCTCGTAGGGGCGGGAGGGGTGACTCAGAGCACTCGAAAACACCTGTAAGCGCTGCACACATACGCGCGATATTAGAGCAAGCTGCACTTTCCACTGCACCACTTGCTCTTTTGTCGTACAAATAGTGGTTGGTAGGCACGGGTGCTTGCAGCCTTACGTAAGAGCGGCTTTTCTTTGTAAGCGCCTTTATGGCTTGCCCGACCGCGACGCATTACGGGAGCGAGGGCGGAAATTTTTGCAAATTTTTTAGCGCCGCGACGAGCCGATTACTGACTACGGGGTTGTTTTTTTGTTTGATTTTTTTTACAAGGAGACGATAGTTCTAATTTGACTGTGGCAAAGTTTCAACTACTGCAATTTAGTCCAGTGGGTTTAAAAAATATACCATCTGAATGAAAATGAAAATTAATAACAATTTTTAAAACTAGAATCGAAAATTCTATGTTATACTTAATGATTATAGAGTATCAAATGTCAAATTGTAGATTTTAATTGGCTGAAAAATTGTTCATGAATAAGAGTTAATATGACAGTCAGCTGTGATTTTTTCTTTCTTGAATACAAAAAAATACCAGAATGCACTAGCGTTTTTCAAACTTTTTGAAACTATAAAATCTTGTTTTTAATAAACGCTAACTTCTGATTTTTAAAAAGATCAGAAATTATTTTAAATGATTTGATAAAATCTTAAATCTCAATTCTCATTTGAGCTACCTCAATATGATAGGTACATTTGATTTTAATCTTGAGGATCATCTAGCTCTTACATTCAAAAGATAGTGGATCAATCATGTCTTTAAAACATTAAATGCTTCAGAGAAATTATAATATCTATTTTATAGTTTTTTTTTAATTGTTTACTTTAAAAATTCTTGAAAATTAAAACTTACATATGTATTTTATAACGAGTGTAAATTTTAATGCATTAAAATTTATAAGTGAAATATTTAATGGATGATTCTAAGTAACTGTATAATGTAACAAGTCTGTAATTAATAGTAAAAGGCAAAAAATAATAATTTAGTAATACTATAAAATTTTTGAATAATTTTCCTAATTATAATTAAAAATAAACAGTGAATTATATTTATTTTAAGAACGAACATTATTTATTAATTGTAACATTAGTTTTAATTTTTTCAATTAAGTATTCGTTATTTATTTCGAAGAAAAGATTCATTTCTCAGTTGTTTCGGTTGTAAACAACTACATGTATGGAGTCGAATATTGGACGACACAGGTTGTCATAATTTATGCTCGTCGCTCATGATCATCTTGAAACTAAAGGAGACGTTTAGATCTAAGCAAAATAGTATTTAAAAGTAATGAATTTTAATTAAAATTCAAGTAAGAGAAACCTTATTAGAAAACTACAGTTTAAAGTACTTAGAACAAATAATTTATTTAACTTATGCCATAGAGCACTTTTTTCTTCGTCAATTATATAAATATTAAAATGCTGCTTTACTTTTAAAGTTTAATAAATATTACAGTAGCTAAACACTCTATACAAAACTCCATTAACAATCTTTTTTATAAAATATTCATCAACCCTTTTTTTTTTTTTTTTTTTTAAAGATAGCTTATACCGTTAAAAATTTTTTCAGGTTGCTGAAATCATAAGCTTTTATTTTTTAAGAAAAAAATTAATTAAAAAAAAAAAAAAAAAATTAATATAGTTAAAAAATAACAATAGTTTTCTCAATGCACGGAATAAAATGAAATCAAGAGAGAATCTAAGTTCACCTGGAGACCTATAATAGTGTATCTCCGCTGCTTAAGTATCACACACTCTCCAGTCTCCGTACACATTGACATTATTATTGCACGAACGGGCATTAAAACGAATTCATGTACTACCCACACACAGTGCGAGCAAGAGAGAGAGAGAAGAGAATAATACATTCTCACGGGCAGGCGGCAGTCGGGTAGGTACAGTTGGCAACACTGCCTGCCTCGCCGCTTTTTGATCGTGCGAGAGAGAGACGCAGAGCGTATAGGCCAGCTGCAGGGGAATAAAGACAGAACGGTCCGTTCAAAGCGCGCGGGCGCGAAATTCGAAAGCGGTGGGGTCAGGAGTCGACCAATGGGGGAGCGGCTTGGCTACCTCTCCCCGCTCGCCCCACTTGAAATCGCTCCTAACGGCCGAAAGGCGACGCGGCGGCGTACCGAGTTCCAACTTCCAACCGGCGCAGCGCAGGCTCATTCGTCTCTTGGTTCTCGAGCTACGCGGCAGAGTTCCACGACACACACCACGCACACGAGATATAACCGAGAGGAGTTTTTTAGATTTGTTTATTTGAATTCACGCAAAACTTCACCATGAGGGAAATCGTTCACATCCAGGCCGGTCAATGCGGTAACCAAATTGGAGCCAAGGTAAGTTCAAACGAACTTTCTTTTCTTCTCTCTCTTCACACCCCCTCCGACCGGCGTGATTGTGTTCCAAGGATGTGTCTGTGTGTTTGTGCGCGTGCTCGTTTGCGAAAATTACGTGTATTTTCAACGTGCTGCTCCGGTATTCGCGGACGACGGACGTTATGGCTTTTTCTATTTCTGTCATGGTTTCTAGACTCTCGGGGCCTTTCACTCGCCGAAACGGCCGCGTCGCTTCCTCCTTTATGGCTGCAAGCGTGTCCTAGACCAGCAGCGAATAAAATCCTTTTTCGCGATCGCCTCTGTGTTCGTTTGTCAGTGCGGGCGTGCTCGTAAAACCGTTATTCGGTCGACTTGTGTCTCTTGGCGTCATTTATCGGCTTTTAATTTATCTGTATGTCATTAAAATAATGCCTGGTACACGTACTTGTTCGCGCGAAACTCGCACTCACACATGGAACGTCGCGTTCCGAGATTTCGGTTGCTCACCGACGTGCGGCGCTTCGCGGCGGTCCCCTCCCCTTCTTTTTTTTTTTTTGTTTGTCTGTATGACAAAGAGCAAAAAAACCGTTGAAGTTTGGAAAATTTTAGGGGGGAGGGAGAGCGGCGAAGTTTCGGAAGCTGGGTGAAGCTAATGGGGAAAATGGCGACTTCAGAATGCTCGTTTGCGCGCGCACGGCTATAATTCAAGGGAAAAAAAGGCGCCAGAGTTCACGCCGGCCGGCTTACAATGACTTTTTCGCCGAATTATGAGTAATCTCGTGTGCGTAATCCTTCACGTAATATCAGTTATTTTTGCATATTGTTGTGTACGAGCATTCCAGACTGTTTACATATTTTTAAATGCATTCATCATATATTTACCGATAATTAATCGTGAAATTTTGCAAAAATATTCACATTTAAATTGAGGAAAAAATGTTCTTGCATGCCCGGAAGCATGAAATCGCGAAAGAGGATGGTGGGTGTGTGTGCACGGCCCGGGGTGTGGCAGGCGCGGATATTTCTCTCTCTCCCCCGGGTGTACCAACACACGTAGAGGACGTCGTAGGAAGGAACACCGGGCAGCCAGTCGGCCGGTTTATCGTTGATGCGGCAACGGCATCGAGCGGGTGCGCGCGCAACCAGCGCCTTTTTTTCCTCCTTCTTGCCGGCTTTTATACACTGTGTGAATACCTCTGCTACGCACAGTACAGAGGATTTTTATATTCATAATTATCACGGTTTCGTTTTTTTTTTTTTTTTTTTAATGATGGGGAAAAATAAGAATATAATTGTGGTAATTAGGGCTGGCTGTAGATGAAAAGTAAGATTGTAAGGCGCAAGTTGGAAATAGTACAATAAACGCGGCTGCCTCTCCTCCTTCTCGTCCTTTCTCTTCCTCTCCCGATCTGGAGATCTCTTTTATTTATTGTTTCCTTTTTTTATCTAGTCAGCGCTCGGGCATCCGACGAATGCCTTTCTCCCACCGAAGTTCAGAGGTTCTCATTGACCCCAAGCCTACCCGATTATTTTAGCCCCACGATTTTATTTAACCTTGTCTATACTGTCGGTGCGGATACTTTTTATTTTACCTGTCTAAAAGCTGTCGGGGCCAAAACTAGTTTTTTTTTTTTTTTTTCCTTTTTGTCGCATAGCGCCGACACAATTATTTCGTATTTTCTCCTTTTGGCTTTGTTTTTGGAGCAGAGTTGCCATGTTGATTCGATCGGTTTATAGACCTACACTGCTCGCCTTGACACGACCTTTAAGTGTTAAGTTTTAGACTTGATATTTGGTTTGTGTGTCTACTTATTTTTGTTAGGAAATGAACTTTATATTTTTCTTTGCACACTCGGTTCTAAATTTACACCGTTCAAAAATATTCTCCCGCGTCAAAATTTAATTCGCATGCCTCTAAAATGTGAAAAAAATAAAATTAAAACTCTATTCTGTCGAGAAAAAAATTTTTAAATCAAACATGACATTTTTTCAATCCACCTGCAATTAGCATATCTTGGAAAAAAAAGTGGTGACGTCACTTACCACTTATCTCTTTGCATAATATTTATTTTTAAACTAAAAATCAATATGAGAATTGCGATTCTCGATCGCAAGGTGCAGGATTAAAGCCACCGTTAAAAAAGATGAGCAGCAGCTTCACCTCCGTCACGCTCCCGCGGCTTTCAAGGATATCGCCGCAGCGGCATCGAGTCAATGTCCGCGGCCAGCCGCTGCTGCTTCCGAGGCTCAACGTGTTCCTTATTTTATGCGCCGAGCGTCCGGATGCCTTCTTGTTCTTCGCATACACACACTCTTGCACCCCGCCTCTCTCTCTCTTCCGAGCCCTTTTTTTATAATGTATGTAGTTATATTTTATTTTTTGGGGCGTGGTTGCGAGACGAACCGAGTTCTTTTGCCCTTGAACGTAATGATAGTTTTGGGATGATTATATTTATGTTGGGAGGGATTTTCATAGAGTTCAATTGGGTAGTTTGCATGGTTGGGGCTAAATTGATAATTGAGTAGGGGGTGCAGTTGCAAATATTATTTGAAACGACGATCAAACACGGTGATTCGAGTGAATATTTTCGCTTCTCTGAGATAAGGTATTATTGGTGCATTTTTGTTGATTTTTAACTTAAGAATAATTTACATGAACTATTTTAAAAATCAGCTGGATTTTTCGCAAATATTTTTGCAAATTTTTAAATACTTGAAGTAACTTTCTTTATTTATTTTTCAAAAATAAATTTTACTAAATTGAGTTCTAAATTAACAGCGATATTTTATCGGCTTCAAGGTTTTAAGACTGCAATCAGTTACTGTAATTAAACAATTTTTTGTACTGAAAATTCCGATTACAGCAGTTGATTTATGATCAGTCGATAACTTCAAATTTTCTGCGATAAAAAGTGCAGATTCACGAGAATTGTTTAAGTTCTCCGGTAACGCTAAGCGTTTAATTCTTAATTATAACTTTACAACCGCAGTCGCAGTTTATCCATGTAAATGTTTTTCCCAGGACTCCAGCCACTCGAGTTAATTAACAGTAAGTGATACGTAGCGAATGATAACCGAACAATTTTTACCGAAAAATCCACCTTCGTCACAACACACCTACTCGATCGCAAGAGAAAATTCCGGATCTCATTGAAACGACTCCAAAATCGGACGTCCGAGGGCATTGATATTGCGCAACTTATTACGCGTAGAGCCACCGCACCATAAGCAGCATCGAGCGAGGACGCCGATACATTGCAACACGCGTATAAAGGTGTCATTTCACTCATTGAAAATGTTCGAAAAAAAGTTTTTTACTTTTTTTCTTTTTGGCTCACACAATCGCGCGGGTTTATTACGCGAGGCGCAAGGCCGAAGTGCAACACGATAATGCGGTGGCGGTGGTGGGTGAATATAGGTTGATAAACGACCGACGATTGATATTATCAAGGCGCGCGACGAGTGTCTCGATTACCACCCACCCACCCACGTGCCTCGCGCATCGGAAACAATGTATTTTACACTTGCACGCATCAAATTAATAGTTTCCTCAACAGAAGTAAATTCTTCACTTCAGAGTCTCTCTCGAAGCCTACGTGCACTCGCCCAAGAAATTCTTCCCGCGAGTTGTTCGTATAACCGTGGCTAAAAGGGAAGAAGGAAGAGCAGCTGTTCTCCCTCAGCTGTCGCTCGCGACCCGCGGAGTAAATTCCGAAGTTACCTAACTATACTAGCCGACCTGTAAAATTTCGGGTGCGCTCTCGAATGTTTTTGTTTCCTGCAAGCGAATTTTAATTTTTTTTTTCAAGAGAACGGAGGGGTAATAAAGCCTGTCTCTCGGGAAAGGGCAATTTGAACAATTTACATAATTAGACCACTTGCGTCACACGTCATTTTTATCATTAATCGTGCAGCTGAGAGCCTCCCTGGCTGCCTTTAAGTAAATTTCCTGCTGAAAAAAGAAAAATTCGCGCAGTGTTTAATTGTAACGAAATATTTGAGCTGATACGCCGGGTGATGTAACCGCTGCTTTGAATTATTATCGAATCGTGTTTTTAAAAATGATTCCATTGATCCACTTCTCCTGTTACATGTTATAAATGAAACAAGTATCGACTCTTATCACAACAACGACTTCTATTTATTTTTATTTACCGTTCGTCTACTCCGACTGTCTTTACAGTTCAATAACTCTCGAGCGCGTGCAAGCCAAAAATAAACAGCGTCTCAAGTACAAGACCCTCTCCAAGTTTAAATTCCTCGTCCGCCCGCCCGCCACACCCTTTTTAAAGGAGGATTTAAAAAAAAAAGAAACGATGTTTTTTGCGAGCCTCGCGTGGACGACTGACATTGGGTGAGTCACGTTCCCCCCTTCTTGGGTAATTCGTACGCGTGGGAGGAGGCAGCCAGGCGGAGGCAGGCGTGCGGCGACGAGTTGCACTTATATGGGCATCTGTTGTCAATACACTCCTGCACGACGTCGCCTTTCCATTTAAGATGTCTGCCGACCTGGGAGGGATTGGCTAAATCACGTACGTTTGTGTCGTACGCGAAATCTCGACGTTTGTTTCTGGGAATAACTTCTACGACGACTCCTCAAAGTTATCGTAGATTAAAATTGCTAAAATAAAAAAAGAATTGCCCTGTTTTTAAAAAAACCTAGGATATTTTGAAGCAAGTATCCGCGCTCGTACGACGAACTCATTTTAAAACGGAAGGAAGAGCGCGGCCAACTGCAGGCTGAGCATACTCGTCTTTTGTAAACGTCGGCAGCAGCTGCCTGCTGCCCCGCGCCGTCCGTTCGTGCATGTCCGGTGGCTGGCTGGTTGGCTGGATAACTCGGGAGACGCTAATTGGTCTCGATTGCCGTTAGAAAATTGCGGCCACCGGCTCCTTCCTACTCCACCTCTCGTATTTTTCGCCTATTTATTCTCCTAAAAAACCTGAAAACCCTGGCGGCTTGCTGCTTTCACGTTAATGGGATCACTAGGATATACATATATTCAATTCGAAAGCGCAGCTTTTTTTTTCGTCTCGCCGAATGATATTACTTCTTGAATTGGGTCGAATGTTGGTAGATCTAGATTTTAATGATTTGTAACACTGATTTTTTTATTTTACTAATAAATTTTTTAATTTTTAATTACAGTTTTGGGAAATCATCAGTGACGAGCATGGAATTGACCCCACTGGTGCTTACCACGGTGACAGCGACCTCCAGCTGGAGAGGATTAACGTCTACTACAATGAGGCCTCCGGCGGCAAATACGTGCCACGCGCGATCCTTGTAGATCTTGAGCCAGGCACCATGGACTCGGTCAGATCTGGACCTTTCGGACAGATCTTCCGACCTGACAACTTTGTTTTCGGACAATCTGGGGCCGGTAACAACTGGGCCAAGGGTCACTACACCGAGGGTGCCGAGCTCGTCGACTCGGTCCTCGACGTCGTTCGCAAGGAGGCTGAGAGCTGCGATTGCCTTCAGGGCTTCCAGCTGACTCACTCCCTGGGAGGTGGTACCGGATCCGGTATGGGAACCCTCCTGATCTCCAAGATCCGTGAAGAATACCCCGACAGAATCATGAACACTTACTCGGTCGTACCCTCGCCCAAAGTATCAGACACCGTCGTAGAGCCCTACAACGCCACCCTTTCCGTACACCAGTTGGTTGAAAACACCGACGAGACCTACTGTATTGACAACGAAGCTCTTTACGATATTTGCTTCAGAACACTCAAACTTTCCACACCCACGTACGGTGACCTCAACCATCTCGTTTCACTCACAATGTCTGGCGTCACGACTTGTCTCAGGTTTGTAACGTTTTACTTATAGAAATCTTATTTACATACTCGGCTTCCAATCGCGAGAATTTATTTTGTGTATTGTGGTGACTATGCTTTCCATCCTGAACATACATTGCAGAGAGCAAATAATACTTTCTTTAGAATATTTTCAATTTTAACATAATTAATTGAAATTGTTGAAATTTTAAGTTTCTCTCGGTATTGAATCTATAATTTAGAAGAGTTGTTTACTCATTGTTGCTTTGAATTTTTCATATCATGCTTATTTGTAATGTATTACAGTCTATTATTAAAAAACATGATTTTAAGTATACGAGTCAGTTGGTATAATAGATAATATCAAATTCTTTCTAATGCAAGCAACCCATGAATAAAGTTAAAATCTTATTACTTTGTGTAGGCTTTAAAAATGAATCTGAAAATCTTAAACAAAAACTAATGAATTATTATGTTTACAGGTTCCCTGGTCAACTGAACGCTGACCTCAGAAAACTAGCTGTAAACATGGTGCCGTTCCCACGTCTCCACTTCTTCATGCCCGGTTTTGCCCCTCTTACCTCCAGAGGAAGCCAACAGTACAGAGCTCTCTCGGTACCAGAGCTCACCCAACAGATGTTCGACGCCAAGAACATGATGGCCGCGTGCGATCCACGACACGGTCGTTACCTCACAGTCGCCGCCATCTTCCGTGGTCGCATGTCCATGAAGGAAGTTGACGAACAAATGCTGAATATTCAGAACAAGAACAGCTCATACTTCGTTGAATGGATTCCAAATAACGTCAAGACCGCCGTGTGTGACATCCCACCTCGTGGTCTTAAGATGTCCGCCACATTCATTGGTAACAGCACCGCCATTCAAGAGCTCTTCAAACGTATCAGCGAACAGTTCACAGCTATGTTCAGAAGAAAAGCTTTCTTGCATTGGTACACAGGTGAGGGTATGGACGAGATGGAATTCACAGAGGCCGAGTCAAACATGAACGATCTGGTTTCTGAATACCAACAGTACCAGGAGGCAACCGCTGACGAAGATGCGGAATTCGACGAGGAAGCCGAACAAGAGGTCGACGAGAACTAGAGCGGAAAAATATAAGCATTCAGTACACTCTCATACTCAATTGTAATTTACAAAAACTTGATAATTGATAAATCTTCTAATCTTTTATGAATTTTTTTTTTCATATTTGGCTAGAAGATTTACCAATAGTACGGTTTTTGTTAACTACGATGGTGAAAAACAAACTACGTAGAATTTAAATTTTAAAAAATTCATTAATGTAACAACTTGCTACAATAAGGGAATTTTTTTTCATTGTTCGAGGAATCGTCTTTGCATTTAGGTTCTCCGTGGTCTGTGTATTATGCAGCTTTATTTTGAATTAATCTTTTATAAGTTGAATGCAATATTTAAATAAACTACGTATCAAAACTTATGTTGTTTCTTAATTAGCGAGTGTAAGCTTATTTTTAATATATTATTTGAATTTTCAAATTTCAAAAAGGTTCCTATAGTCGGATTTTTCTTCCCTTTAATTTATTAATTTTTACCCACAAATTAATGTTACTGCAAAACTTTAAACGAAAAATTGCATGTTTCTCATATATTTGCAGATCAAATTTTACGCTTACCGTTACAAATATATTCATGATTTTTTGTAAAAAAATTTATTTAAAGGCGATTAGGCTTAATGTTTAATTTAAAAAATTAACATTTTTCATTTCGATTTTGAGATGTACCAAAAATAAGCCTATATTCTTGTAGCGGCGCAACAACTTTTCATTTGTATATTTTTTAAAATTACAATACAATTTTTATACACAAATTTGGTTTTTAGTCTTTCATATACATATTTATTTCCTTATTTACTACAAATTGTCTAAAAAAATTAAGTACGAAAATTTGAAATTTTTTTTTACTCAATTTAACAACTGTTATCAATGTCAAAATTTTGTATAGTTTTTTCTTTCTCATATTAGTTCAAAATTGAATTTATTTTTTGCCAACTTCAGCAATTAATATATTTTTCAAGTCTTGTCGACACCTAAAATCTTTTCTTAGTACACTGACAATCTATATTATTACAGAATTAAAAGCTAGTACTATTATTTAAATAATTGAATTTATAATTGAACTAATGTTTTTAAATTTAAAAATGAAAAAATCTTGTTAAACGAGCCTTATTAGCAATATTTTGATTTATATTTTTTGTTGACAACTTAAATAAACTAAGTCAGTTCAAGCTGCCATGCTTATTACTGACTGATGGTGATGAAATAATTTTTGATTCTTAGAAATTAAGTAAGATCATTGATAAGTTATTTGATTCATATTGATACAATTGACCTTTTATTGAATATTTTATCATTGTATAGTTGAACAAAATTAATAGATAAACTAATGTGAATTAAACTACTGCTACTAGCTAATTACTTCATACTTGAAAATTGATTTTTAATTTTAAATAGATTTGTAACTGTTAATTTTTGTAATCTCCGAAATTTTAAGATTTTTTATAACTTAAAAATAAGGAAGAAAGATAGCATGAAAATAATGTTTTCCTACTTGAGTAGAATTTTAATTTTATTTTGTACAAGAATGCATCATTGGGATGAATTTTTGATGAATTTTACCTGTTCTAAATAAGGTATTTATTGGAGTTACATAAAATTTAATTTCTATTATTCAAAATTTTTCTAAATTTTATTGCTGCAATAATTGCCATACATGAGATGGAAAATATTGTTAGTAAATACACATATTACTCAGTTGTTTTCAATTTATATCCTTGGAGACATTTTAAAATTTTCAAACATCATTCAAAGTACATCGATGGACTTAAAATTTGTATTTAAACTAATTAATTAAACATGTGTTTCTCCACAAAATTGAATTATTTAAACCAAAAAGAGACTGAAAATTCTAGTTTATTCTATTTATTCTTATTGTCATAGTTATATCTTATCATTTTTACCGACTGAAAATCAACTTATGTTGGCATTACTTGACTTTGAATATAATTAATATCTAATAATTATCGCATAGAAACTCCAGAACAGTCTTGCAGAGAAAAAACATGCTCCATTAGTTATTCTTTAGCGATTGTCTTTAAAATTCCAGCTTTTTCTTCGGCCGCGGGAGTTTAACTCTAAAATACGATGTTGAGGCTGATCATTTTTTTTTTTTTTTTTTTTTTTGCAAAGTGCTTTCCTACCGTCTGTTTTTTAACCCCTGCGGTAGACTTCTTTCTCCTCGGACGGAGTCGAGACGCAAGAAGAAACAGAAAAGAAGACGCCGAATGAAGACGGGTAAAAAAAAAAGAGACTGAAGGAACTCAAGCGGTTAAAATCCATTTTTGAGATCCAAATGAATCTTCTTTTTCGAGACATGGCTTCCAGTTCACGGAAATTCTGCTTTAAACTTTTGTTCAAAAATTTTTTTTTTTAATTTTAAACTTTTGATAAGATATTTTTTTTTTTTTGGGCTCTTTACAAATCATTATATTGTACGTATTTCTAGGTATAAAATAGCATAGATTTTTAAATTCAAGCTACCTATATAATAGTTTGATATGGCAAAATGAACTACGACTTGTCAAATCAAAAATTGTTCTTTGACTCCTTAGTCCCGAGTTTACACCTATTTTTTATAAAGTTGTGTACTCTGGGTCCAACAGACCTAAACTTTGCATCAGATTTTTGGATGGTAAAAATTTTTTTCAATTATGTACTTTACATTTTACTGAGTTCAAAAAATTTTAAAGAATTTTTATTTTTAGCTACAAATGATTCATAACTACTTTTAATAATTTGAAAAATTTTCAACACATTTTTCAAAATAATTGAAAGAGTATTTTCAAATTAAAATTAAATTTAAAAAAAATGTGTGGCTCCGAGTGTAGCTGTAGTATATCGTGAATACTCGGACAGATAAAGATTAACTGTTATTTAATAGCATGGGTGTAAAACATAAATGTTTAATCCTTGCAGATTACATTCAATCGAAAATTTTTTATACTTCTCTTACTTAAATTAAATTAGAAACTACTAAAACTGCACCCGTGTTGTGCTAGAATGTTTATGAAGCCTCAACGAAAAAATTTAATTTTTTCAGCAAGTAATCGATAATTGAAAAATCCTCGGTATTAATCTGAACTATTAAATGACAAAATGATATCTGTAACTAAATGTTATTTTTTAAATTAGCTAAAATTATACATAAAAACTGTTTTCGACTAAAAAGTTTTAACTAGCATTCTTTTTGATCTTTAGAAAATTTGGAACAATCTAAAAATAAAATAGCGATTTCTAGCAAGCAAAAAAAGTCCAGCTTAAACATTCAAAAAAACAGGCAAATAAAATCGAAAATATTTTTTGTGTGAATTGATTAAATAATTTTATTAAATTTTGTTTATTCTATCATTGTTATTGGCAGTGCTAATCGATATTGTTTAATAATTAAACTGCAGCTAAAGAGGCAAATCAAATCCGAACCATCGCGTCGTTCCTAGTGCTCTCAATGCCTTCAAAGCCACTTGATAATCATTTATAGAATTTTTCATAATAAAGAATATCTAATAACTCAGAGTTTTGAACTAGAAACAGCAACAAAACAGATAGCTTTGCTCAATACTTTATGCGTTTATACACATATGAGTTGTTGCATCGATTTATTTAATTAATAAACTTTAATGTACATTAAATCGTTTCTGAAACCAAAAATAATAATTTATTTGAGTTAAAAAAGTTGGAAATATACTGACCCGATTTTTAAAGCAAGTAATTTGTACGCTTCCAGTTTGACTGCAGCTTGCTATTTCTGACTGACGTGAGTAACTAATATTAATGAAGAGTTATTTAACTCAAATAAGAGTCAGGATGTTGGAATTAAATTTTAAACAATGAGCTCAACATCGCTAGCTACTACAGTTGAACTGTATAAAAAAGTTTAAAAGTTGATTATTATTATTTGTGTTCTACAAAAAGGTAAGAATGAATTTTAATTTCTAAACTGATTTGAAACTTGAGGTATAATTAACTTATAGTTGATTTTAATTTATACATTAGCTGAATTAAAAAAAAAAGTTTTTATCGTATAAAAATACTACAAAAGAGATATAAACTAAATAATTCCTCATTTTGAATTTAAATTCCAATGATCACAGTGAATGAGTAATTGAGATAATCTCACTTATAAAAATCATAAAAATACGAAAAAAAAAAAAATACAACTTTACAATTTTAGCTCGAAACTCAAAACAACGTATACTAGAAGTCTAAAAAAAAGAAATAAAAATATAGTTTTTTGTTTTCCTCTCATCCGTATCATAATGTTTAAGATTTAGTGAAATTTATTACCGCAAAGCGAAACGATAGTTTTGAAAAAATATAAAAGCTCGAAAGCTGAGTACGGTAGCGCACTATACGGGGGAGTTTCGACGTCGGAGGCGCTCGCGGCGAAGAGCGACCGCAGGCTGCCGGTCGTCGACGATCACTCGCGTCCCGAACTCCGGACTGAAGAGACAAGCCGCTCGTGATTAGCTGCTTTTCGTGTGATTTTTCAAGAAAACATGAGGGAAATCGTTCACCTGCAGGCCGGACAGTGCGGCAACCAAATCGGAGCGAAGGTATCTTTTTTTTTTAAATTTCTTTTATCAATCGCGAGGATAAGATTGGGAATGATCTTCCGGGTTTTGCAATTTGATTAGCCAGTGGCGTTTGTTTGACAGCTCGGTGTTTGTTTTTTCTTTGAGTCCGCAACAGAGTAGACGTTTTGCGGAAAGTTCATAGACCACCGATCAGACTATTTTTAAGCCCGGTTTCTCGCTTTAACGCGATAAGCATAAGATCCATTAGCTGAAACAGAAAATTACTTTTTTTTTTTTATCAAACGTGTAAGCTGCAAGAATGTTTATTTAGTAGTAAGAAAAAAAATACATTTTTTTTTCTTTTCAACAAGTACGGTACATTTTAAAAATCAAGTGTTAAACTGTTGTTCTCAAAGCTGCACGTGCAGCGACGACGACGACGACGACGATGATGGAAGCCGAGCCGCGAGTGGCGATGGTAAAAAATTTAAAGAGGGGCTGATTGGAAGATTGCGACTGAAACGCTTTTGCCAATTGATTGTTTCTCTCCTTGCACTGCACCCGTTTCTTTTTTCACGGTGTTTAAAAAAAAAAAAAGCAACATTTGTATGTTCCTCGGAGTCACTGGAATCGGCTAATTCCGTCACCGAAAATACCCCACTGAGGACGTCGCAGCTGTCCTTATATTATTTCTGTACTCCCCGTGCGGGTGTAAGAGACACTCGGTGGCTTGGGGACGTATGATATTTATGCGTAAATCGATTTTGGTGAAATACGTCAATGGGTTAGTGGAGCGACTGTGCGTGTGAATTTTGAATTTTTTATGATGTTGTAGGGGCTGAGGGTTTTACATAAATATTAATCTTACTAAAATAATTTTTTTTTTCTTTGTATTTTAAATTAAAGAAAATAAACATGGTGTAGTTTATATGATTTATGGTTCATGGTTTAAACAATAAAAACCTATTATTTAACCCTTTTGGATTTATGAACCAGTTGATCTAAAATAAGTTATACTTAACGAATTAGATAAATCTTTATATTGACTGTCCTACAACAAATAATTACAAGATATTTATCTTACAGTCTAATAGACAGTCTAGACTGCAAGATCGATATAAATATCTTGTAATTATCTATTATACTTAACGATATTTTAACAATAATTTTTTTCCCAGTTTACTAAATTTTAGTAACTTTAGTCTTTTTTAGTACAGTTTATGTATAATTAATGATTAAGTGAATAATAAACTTTGTCACGATATTTTTTTTCAGTATACATTTTAAAATTTAATCGATGACAGGAGTACGAGAAACTTATTCACGCATCGGTTGTCAATTATAAAACGGAAACGCGAGTAAACCGATATATTCGCGATCTTGTAGTACTTCCTATACGCAATAACGCTGCTGCGGCCTTGGTACAACAGCAAAGAATAAAGTACAACGCACACCAGCCCTTGGCCTGCACCGATCGCTTCATTAGAAAATTCGATACGTATGAGTTTCATTCGCACTGCCTACTTGGAAATTAATTTTTTTTTTCTCTCCCTTCAATACTGCCATATGTTGACTTACATAAAAGTCTTCGTAAATAATTAATTTGTGGTAGTAAACTCAAAAGTCGTATTTTATGAAAACACCCGAGTGATTGAGAAATTAAAGCAAGCACTTCGGTCGTATCGTCGAGTTAAACGCGTGTCAATTTTGCAGAGAAGGAGGGAAAAAAGAGCAAACCGAGGGAAGGGGGAATTCAAAACACTCAACGTCATTTATTCTTCCCGAGTAAATGAAGTCGTCGTCAGTCGATATGAAATTTTTTTTCGCCTGCATGGGTGACTCAGTCCGGGTAGGATTTATATCGTCGCCCTTATCGCGCACACATAGGCGCGGTGCGAGTCGCCTCTAATAATCCGCGACTGCGGGATGTTTGACGACGGTTTTACCGTTTCCGGATTATTGTTTTTTTTTTTTTTTTTTTTTTTCTTCTTTTCACCTTTGGAGCTTTCGAATTCCTCAAGAGTGTTTACTGCCGGAGAGATTTTTATGAGGGTGCCGTTGGGAACCGATTTTGATGAGACGAGAGCGAGGTGTGTTTTCTTTTGAATAGGTGAGAGAAGTGGTTTTTGTGAGACTCGACTTTTTGGTGATTTAGTTGAAAAATTTTCGAGTGATAAAGGGTTTTCAAGACATCTAGAGTTTCATCAGAATAACTTTTTGGATTTAAAATTAATTATAAACAGATTAGAATTTTTTTAAACTTATATTTACAGGATTAGAGTAAATTCCAAATTTGTTTATTAGTAAGTTGTGTGCGTCAGGTTTTACAGAATTGGTAGCAAGCTAGAACTGACAGTATTTGAATTTATAATCCATCAAGTTATCCATTCCCTACACGTACTGGTTTTTCCATTTTTTTGACATTTTTATAGATTTAATAAATGACATCGTGTTTGACTCATTAATTTAAAAAAACCTAAACTTTAAAAATATGTAAATAACTTTTGTGTGCCAAGTCTTTTTGGTAACGTAAAACACAATAAAAAATCATATTTAACTTCAAAGCTAGCTTTTATGAATCACGGTGAAATACCAGCTCTAAAAATCATCAGACTAGCGCGCTTCCGGTACATCTTACACATGTTCTCTTATCTCAAACTCTCTTAATTTAATTACCATTTAAATGTATGACTAACTGAGTTCAAACGATTTATCCAAAAGCACATTGCAGACCCTTTAATATTTCTTTAAAATAATTATTTCTAGCTCAAGTAAGATTAAGGTCTTGCTGTAATAATATATTTTCAAAATTTTAATTTATTTTTTGTTTGAATAAAAACCAGTAGGGTATTTAAAATTTTGTTTTGCTATTTATTATCTAAAAACTTAAAGAAATTTTTTGTGTCAAAGCATTTAAAAAAGAGCTTTTAAGAATGGCAAAATTGTTAATTGGATTTAATCACTTTTTAGATTTTGAATTATTAATGTACTCAAGTGGGCCGTTTTTCCACTGACTAAGAATGACTGTACCTATCGATACTTAAATTGCAAATATTAAAAAAAAATTTCATCTATTTATGATTCTTGATTTTCTAATAGTTCTTGGTAAAGGTGCTGACGCACACCGGCTTTAAATAAAAAAAAATCTACTGTAGTCAAGTATAACTGAACGCACCAATATGCACGTGCCGCACGTATACTTAGTATTTTAAAATGCACAATTTAAATATTCACATGCAGAGGTTTTTAGCCCGCTAATATGCCTTGCGCGTTGAGCCTTACAATCAGGTAACCAATCGGAAGCCACGTATTCTTGAGGTTTTAATAAGAAGGCGCAACCACGTCATCGATTTGCATTCGAACCTACTTATAACAATGCTACAATTTGGTTTTGATATTGGTCGATGTGAAAGCTGAAATTTTATAATCACTCTTGAAAAAGTTTATTAAACTTGAAATAAAAACCGAAAAAATTTTTCTTTCTCGTAAAAGACTTATCGTATTACAAATTATCATTAATGAACCAGATGTAGATATTTTTTAGAAACAAAAACGGTGAAAAATTTTAAAATTCCACCCAAATCAAACAGAAAAAATAAATCAAAGTCGAGCCCAAAGCTTCAATCTCGAAAGCTCTAAACTTTTGAATATCTCCAACAATAAAAACCCCCAAATTGGCTCTGCACTTCCAAGTACCTCTCTTCCGACTAAAATCAATTTATCCAAAAAATCCAAGAAGCACCCGTCCACCCTTTCACCCATCCGCGTCAGAGATATCAGATTATTCTTCCCGGGTCGAGATAGCAGCAGCTGACCGGTCCGAATTAATCCGGACGAATTAAACCTCGCCTCGCGCGCCTAATTAAAAGTCTCGAGGGAGCAGTCCGGCGCGCCGATTACGTAAGCGTCTTCGTCTTAGAGACAATTTGGAGCTCTCAACACGGTGCACTCGCGCGTCCCTTTAACAACGCGCCTTTGTGTGTGTGTCGTTAACCCTCGGACTTTTGACTTTTGGCTTCGTTTACCTACCCATAACTCCTCCGGGCTTTATTTATGGTGGCTGCATACCCTCCGAGCTGATGTTTTTAGATTTTAAAATCCGAGCTTGCGATCTCGTTTACCCTGTTTAATTGACCCATACCTGGTCAAAAAGTTTCCAAAAATACTTTGCCATGAATCCGTTGTATGCACAGCTTTAAGCAGTTTACAAATTCATAAAGACGTAAATTTCAAGCCCGTGCTCAGATCAAATAAACTGAAAATCATCTCGTAAAAAACCCCCGTGGCAATTAATCCGAGCAAGGAGCAATAAATCTTAATCCTCCCTCGCTAAACACAAACCCGGAGTATTAAAAAAAGAAAGAGAGCCGACCGCACGATTTATAACATCCGAAATTCAAACGCAACTCGCCTTTATTTTTTGAGGCTCGGCACGTCTCTTAACAGCACTCTTTATTTACAATTCAGCAAGAGTTTAGCTCGGCATTTGTATTATACTTCGACCGGATATACAGCGCTTTTCGAATCGATAATTTTGTCCTGGGTTTTTACCGTTTGACCGATTTTTCTTCCGATCGTCTCGAGAACTTTTTGCATCTCGTAGACGTCGGTCACTTACAGCTGATGACTTTTTTCACCCGTCCGTAAACCCGAGGGAATATTCTTCTTGGAAGAGATTGCTGGCTTTTTAAAGAGTGGTTGTCGCAATTTCAGCTATAATTGTTGCCTTTTAAAAGATGGAATGCGCTTTTTTTATATATACATATTTAACGAGAGTTTTTTTTTGTATCGTTTGCATTCTTGTTAGAGTCATCATTAAACTTTTTTTGAAAAAACTTCATTTAGAGAATATAAAATAAATATTCTTGATAATTGTTAAAAATGTTTTTATGTTTCACATATTTTTTTGCCGTAACACTATTATTTTTAATATTAATCAGTGGTTCGTGTCAACTGTTTTATCATAAAAATTATCAAAAATTTATTTATTGTTCCACCAAGAGTGTATGAAAAGAAAAAATCCAATGCCTGGTAATAAATAAGTTATTTGATGTCCAATAACACTGCAATGGAGCTATATATAGTTGAAACAATTTTTATAGATTAAATTAATAACATTGTGTTTGACTAATTAATTTAAAAAAATATAAACTTTAAAAATATGTAAACAACTTTTATGTGCCATTAAACAAGACTTTGAAAAGTCTTTTTGGTACCGTAAAACACAATAAAAAATCCTATTTAACTTCAAAGTTACTTTTACCGTATGTTTTCAGGGCTTCATAAATATTTAAAAATATAACTTCAAAAATAGCAAAGTAATTTGAACAGAAATTATAAATATTATTGCTATGTCGATTCTTGAATAATTTATACACTAATATAATCTAAATTATAATTAAAAAAAATTTTATAACCAGTTTTTTAATATAACTTTGTTTTTTAAAAGTTTTTTTTTAATCATTAATCCATACCAAAACTAAACTAAAGTTTTTTTTTCCTGCAACAATTGCTGGCTTTCAACTCCTGCTAGTCTTTTCAGTTTCGGCCAGTTTGTCATGAGTTAATAAACAAATAACACATCTTGATTAATTCGTACATAATTATTCTATAAAATATTTTCCACCGTGTTTTTTAGTATATATTTGTGGATTGAAAAAAAAATTGAATAAGAAGCCTCACAGTAATTTAGAAATCCAAAATAAAATAAAATTAGTTTTACCAAGTTGCTCCGTTCATACATCAATACAATCAATACATCTTGCAATGATCGAAATTTTTTTTTTAATTTTGTTTTTTTTAATCAATTAGTAGTATAGAGTAATTTAACGATGAAAATTTTTCAAAGCACTTTTATCATAGTAGCATCTTTTGATTTCATTATTAAGTGCAATGCTGTATTATTTGATCTACACAAAATCATCAAAACTGATAATTTTTATCAAGTTTCTTCATTTGTAGATGATAAATTTTCAAAAATTATTAATTGGAAAATCTATTCGGCTCACAAAATTCCTCGTAAGATATACACCTTTCGTACGAATGGTCAGCAGCATTTCGAAAAGTTTCTGAAAGCACAAGATTGAAAATCATTTATTCTTTACAAGAATCATTAGTTATTTTTCATACGATTAATTTAGACGTAATAAATCCATTCATGGATTTTTTGACATCACAATTATCTGCCAGAAGGAGACCAAAATGACTTGTTATATATGCGTCAAAAAATTTTGATGTGATTAAAAATGTTATCAGAACCTTGAAAAATGCGTGGAATTTTTGTTTGTTTGGATTTTTCGATTTTAGTGACTGATACAGAAAAAAAGAAACCGAATGATTCAAATTTACTTACTTATTATTTCAACCCATTCAATAATATTTTTTACTTAAAAAAACTTTACGGTAAAAGCATTAAAATCTTTCCTGATAAACTCCGCAACGGCTACGGGTATCCATTTTATGCTACACATTTTAAAGATCCACGAAATATATTACTAGTTACATGAGTGAGAATTCCCAACCGAAAGGTTAAAATTAATATCAAAAAAATTTTTATGATCTATCTAACCGTACAGGCTATGAATCTGGATTTTGTGGTAAAGATAATAAACCAACATATCTTCTCTTTCTAATTTCTTGCAAAAAAGAAAATTAGACATTTTACAGAGAACCACTTTTACATGGTAACTACTCAAAAGATTACTTGATACCAGCAGATAATGGGTACACAAATTTTGTTGCATTCGTACCGATAATATCTGTTTCTCAATTAGAGAAAAATATTTTCTTTGAAATGTTTTTTAACG
This sequence comes from Encarsia formosa, assembly GCA_038277355.1. Classification (NCBI taxonomy): domain Eukaryota; kingdom Metazoa; phylum Arthropoda; class Insecta; order Hymenoptera; family Aphelinidae; genus Encarsia; species Encarsia formosa. The sequence continues at coordinate 10,263,498 of CM076188.1, forward strand.
TTACGGTTATTTTTGGAATAGTTTTTCTTGTATTGTATGCTTTAAGTTATTTTAAAGTTGCAGTTGGATTCATGAGAACATTCGACTTAATTCGAATTCTTTTTGGTCAGGCGATTAAAATTAAACTGCGAAAAACGAGACACAGGATAATACTTTTGACGATTATTGTTGTTACTGTCAAGGTTACAAATGTTTTCTCTTGGATACGCTACTCATCAAAGTCGATTCAGGAGAGATACCATTTGAGACCTACGAAGATTTATACAATTCTCAGTTAAAAATTTACACAATCGTATCCTATTTAAGAAATTATAAAAACTTGGTTTTTTTTGGTTGATCCAAAACTTTCAAAAATATTAAACAATACAGAGTTTATTAAAAGTGAGTCTGATTGTTTAAGTATTTTAGCAAAATGGAAAAACGTCTCGTGTATTATTCCTCTGGACGATCAAGAATACACAATATCAAGTTACCGAAATCCGGATGGATCAGATGCGATGAAAATCGCAACCTTTTCAGTGAAGCGCTGAACCTGTGATATTGAGACAGACATTAGGATGTTATTGGTTCGTACAAGGATCTCCGTTTGCTTTAAAGTTTCTTCAAACTATGCGAAGAATACAAGAGACATGTTTGATGCATTACCCAGCTCTGACAATCGATAACTGTAAAGCTATGGAAATCAAAGAAACTAGTAAAATACCCATTAGTGATGGGGTTTAATCAGCGCATTTACTAACTATTATGATCTTTGGTTTCACCATTTCCGCTGTTGCCTTTATTGTTGAATGGCTTGTATTCAGAATCAAAGAAGTAGTAGCGACAAAGTAAATTTTCAAACAGTACCTTTATTGTTGAATGCCCATGGTGGCTTGTATTCAGAATCAGAGCTTGTAGACAGAACAACCAGTATTCATAGTAAAGCTATTAAAATTATTAAAAATTAGATAAACCAAATAGTATTAATTAATATTTAATCGAAAAATTGTATAGTACTGTTTCTATGATATTAGAAGTCACGAAGAGATAATTATTTTAAAATTTTATGTAGCACAAAAGTGTACCAGATAATTCTGACTGTGATTTTTTCATTAGTTTCTATCATACGTACAAAATTCTTTTGAATGGGAAACAAATGTCTATTATAATGTTTTGCTTTTAAAAATTTATCAATAAATACATTTAAAAACAAATTAGTTCGTTTCTCAAAATCCCTCCCTTACAATTGTCTGTAAGTTCCAAATGTTAATAACAACTTGTTGTTTACTACAGATAAGAAAAAAATTTAGGTTAAATTTTCAAGTTTCAAATTTCAATAATTTTAATGTTTATTTTTAACTTTTATAACTATATGAATAATATTTTTCTCTCTGTTTTTATTGATTATAATAACTCTCAGATAAGATATTGTGAACTGAAAATTCCAAATCGTAAAAAAAGAAGTATTAAAAATTCTACTAAAAAATTTATAAAACTTTTTTTTTCGGTATTTTTAAAAAAACTATCGATTGTGCATAATACTGTAGACTTGAATTCAGAAGCAAACGAGTCGAACTCTGTTCAAAAATTTATAGTTCCAAAAAAACTTTTGAAAATTAAACTACTCTATTACTTTAATTACCACCTTCATTATCAAAACTTACCAAAAATACGTCAATAACTTTCATTGTTGCAAACTTAACGAAAATAAAAAAAAATCAACCCACTATGCGCATGTATAAAGCTCCGATAAATAAAGTAACTCTTAATCGCCCACTCAGTAAAATCATCAAGTTCGGTTAGCCGAATTCCAGTCGAGTGTCTTTGGGTAGTTATTCAGTGCATTCCTCGCCAAAGGCATCCCTTTCATCCTCAAAAATTTTCGTAGCTGGCGATAAATAATTCAAACGTGCAGTTTACTCCTCCCACCGTGCGGGTGATATTTCGGCGAGGTGTGCGGGATTTTCCCGCTGCATGGCCCGCTGGCGCGACTATTCGAGTAACGTCTGACGCTCGGTCAACGCCTTGGCGCCCGTCTGTCATGTTAAACACACGTGAATGAGATTGATTGTTATGTTTTGAATGAGAGATTATTTTTGGCTGTAATCTGTTTAAATAAAGATTTGAAAAATTAATGAAAGGATGAATGAACTCTGAGTGAGAGTTACTTTTTTCTTTTAAAAACATCTCGGAATTTTTGTTCAATTTCATTTACAAAAACAATACAATTAGCATGGATAAATAAAAAGTCATCAAAGTAATGGATAAATCCATATTCTCAAAACACGTGGCTAATGAAGTCACGATGAATAAGAAATGATGTCAATTATGAGAAAGTCCGGTACACGTTTTAATTTACCCAGGCTAATGAATACTTAAACACAGAGGGACGTATTCAGGAAGTCGAAATTATAACGAAACCGAAATGTTGTCAGGCGAGAAATGTGGCCAAGGAAGTCCTATATTTGTGCACCACGGGCTTAGAAAATAGAAACCCCGATGTGGAGCACCAGGAGAGAAACGCTAAAGGACCACCAAAAACTCAACGCCGAGCCGAGAAACGAATAAACCTGCAACGGTTTAAATCCGTCTCCTCGCTATTTTCGTCGACGATCTTCCAAAGTAAAGCCTCGCCGCGGCGGTTCGCACCGTCCTTTAATGGGAAATTTTTAAACGCCACTGGAAGAGCCTATCAAACGTCGTCGGTTTGAATGATTGACTCTTAACTTTACGATTGTGGTAGTTTAACTTCTATTATTGGAGGAATTTTTTACATAATTATCATATTTTACCTAATATTTTCTTGAAAAATTTAATTGAAAATAAATACTAAAATAATAACAATAATATGATTGACGTAAAAAAACATGAAAGAAAGCCAATTTTTATCTCTTCAGTTTGGTATTTCTCATAATAAATTTGTTTTTGTGACAATTTTTTGAGCAGATTTAAACGAACACGGAATCGAACTTAGAGGGAAGACCTTAGAGAATTTTTTTACATGTTCAAATGACTCGAAAAATTTTGCTTGTAAAGATGGCAGTTAAATTTTTTCAATGCAAACTTTTTTTTTTTTTTTTTAATTCAATAAAAAAACAACACAACTTTAATTTATTAAAACTGATTTTTTAAATTTCAGTTTTGGGAGGTGATCTCGGAGGAGCATGGCATAGACCAAAATGGATTTTATCACGGTGAAAGCGATCTGCAACTCGAGAGAATATCCGTTTACTACAACGAGGCATCAGGTAAAATCCCGCTTTGTCAAAACCATCCGGGGGATTTTTAAAATACCTTGGTTGTCGACACTTTATATTCTTGATACATTGTATCAGTGGGCTCTAAAAACAGAAGAGATACCAGTCGAAGAAAAAAAAAATAAACTCAAGCTTAAGGATTATATGGGGTGCAGAGGAGGAGGAAAGACGAAAATAAACGGGAGGAGTAGGAGTCGAGAGAACAAGCGACCGACCAACTTGGGGGTTTATATTTACAGGGAGACTTGTAACCGCGTGTTCCTTTTAGATCTTAATTTTTCGAATCGTCGGTAGAAAGGGAACGCGCGGCTTGCAAGCTTCTTTGGCTATGATTTTTTTTTTCAAATCATTTTCTTTTGTCAGAATTTTTACCATCAAATTTTTTAATCAGTCCTATTCCAACGTAAAAATAAAAATTATTATGGAAAAATTTTTAAACTTAAAGTAAACTTCCGCGAACGGTCGGGCAGTTTATGTTACCTTTCAGGTCGTTATAATTAACCCTTTTCGCCGTAGGTGTCCCCTTAAAACTAAAAATACCTGGTTTGAGTTTACACGGTTAGTGTAAATGTGCTTTGATAGTTTTATTTCGGGTACGCGAAGCATAAACTCCTGGCTATTATCAAACCGGAAGCGTGAACTTTCGTGTTTCTCTTGCAGCCTTAGCCAAAAGCACTTGTAAATCAATGCTCAGAGTTAAACTAAAAACCTTGTTTCCTGTGTGCATTTTTAAACGATTATATTTCTACACAGTTGCAACCTCGAGCAGCAGTGGCAAATATGTGCCTCGAGCAATTCTGCTGGACCTGGAGCCGGGTACCATGGACGCAGTGCGTTCCGGAGCCTACGGGAAGCTCTTCCGTCCGGACAACTTTGTTTTCGGACAATCCGGCGCCGGTAACAACTGGGCCAAGGGCCACTACACCGAGGGTGCCGAGCTCGTCGACTCGGTTCTCGACGTCGTCCGCAAGGAGTGCGAGAACTGCGACTGCCTCCAGGGCTTCCAACTGACCCACTCCCTGGGCGGTGGTACCGGATCCGGCATGGGCACCCTCCTGATCTCCAAGATCCGTGAAGAGTATCCCGACAGAATCATGAACACCTACTCGGTGATGCCCTCGCCAAAAGTTTCGGATACTGTCGTCGAGCCTTACAATGCGACCCTTTCGGTACATCAACTAGTGGAAAACACCGACGAGACCTACTGCATTGACAACGAGGCTCTTTATGACATCTGCTTCAGAACGCTCAAGGTATTGAAGATTCATTGCAAATTCTCAATTTTTTTTTAATGGGCTGATTTTTTTAAAGCAAGCATGTTTGCAATAATTAATAATAAAGTTTATTGCGTCTTAATAATTAAAAAAATTTTATGATGAGATTGATCGAGTTCAAAAAACTCACAACTGTATTTTTAGATTTTTTGCATGAATTAATACAAAAATTATTTTTAAAACTTGATCTCAGGCTAGAAAAGTTTTCTTAATATATTTTTAAAACTCTTACTGCTTTTTATTAAAACTCTCTTTTACAAAAAAAGAAAAATTAGAAACTTTTAAAAATAGAATTATTTTGAAATATTATCCTTCCATAAATAAATAAAAAGGTTTTTGTTTAATATTTTTCATATACCCTTCGTAAGCTAACGTATAAATAAAATTTTAGGTATCCAACCCGAACTACAATGACCTGAACCATCTGGTCTCGCTGACAATGTCCGGAGTAACTACGTGTCTGCGGTTCCCGGGTCAACTGAACGCTGACCTCCGCAAGCTTGCGGTCAACATGGTGCCTTTCCCGCGTCTCCACTTCTTCATGCCTGGGTTTGCACCTCTGACTTCGAGATCCATGCAGCAATACTCGGCGCTTTCTGTGCCCGAGCTTACTCAACAGATGTTCGACGCCAAGAACATGATGGCAGCTTGCGACCCGCGACACGGTCGCTACCTGACCGTTGCCGCCGTTTTTCGGGGCCGCATGTCCATGAAGGAAGTTGACGAGCAGATGCTCAGCGTCCAGAACAAGAACAGCTCGTACTTCGTCGAATGGATTCCCAACAACGTCAAGACCGCCGTGTGTGACATTCCACCTCGCGGTCTTAAGATGTCCGCCACATTCATTGGTAACACCACGGCCATCCAGGAACTTTTCAAGAGAATTTCGGAGCAATTCACTGCCATGTTTAGAAGGAAAGCTTTCTTGCACTGGTACACGGGTGAAGGTATGGACGAGATGGAATTCACAGAGGCCGAGTCAAACATGAACGATCTGGTTTCTGAATACCAACAGTACCAGGAAGCTACTGCTGATGAAGACTTCGATACCGAGGATGCTGGCGACGATTTTGAGACGTGCGACCCGGAGTAACTCTAACGCTGATCGACGGAGGTCAAAGGATAGATTCAATGTGACGTTTGCCTTTTTCTCTGAATTAGAAAATTTTACTGATTATTTTTAAAATTTAAATTTTTTCCAAATTTAAACTGTTAAAGATTTTACGCTTTTTACAGATTTTTTTATAAGAAAACGTAAACGTCATCGCATTTTTTATAATTTTTTATGGATAATCATTTTTTTTACATAAATTTTAATTGGCTTAAATGAAGCTTTAGTACTTAAGTTTTCAAATTACTGATGATTCTGACTTAAAAAAAAAAATTTAGTCAACAACTCTAAAGAATTAATTTTTTATTAGCTGCAAAAAACCTACGTTTGCATTTAATTGGTATTTATTCGGTTAATATTTAAATAGTTAAATAAACCGAAGATATGATTAAAAATTAAATTTTAAATAAAAATATTTTATATTAATATATAAGCATATTATGATTAGGTAGTAGTACGCTGAAAAAAGTTTTTAGTATTAGTTGAAACAAATTTTTCATTTTTTATAGGTTACAATAATGATTTCATATATTTATATTATCTTTGATCTGATAGAGAATCTTTTTAGAGCACGAATAATTCTTAAAAAAACAAAATTTCACGACGTTGAACTTTCTTTTGCGACAATTCATTATAAATTATATTTATTTATCGTTACTTTATTTATATATATTTTTTAATTTTCATTAATATCTGTAAAGAAATTTTATCAAAAATTTAATTTTTTGATGTTTTAAACTAAATTTTCATAGCAAAACCAAAGTATACTGTATCTAATAAATTCATTATTTCGAGGTTAAATTTGAAATATTTAGATGAGTATTTGATTATTAAATACGTAATATTTACGAGTGAATAGACTGAAAAACTTAGATGAATCCTTGGAAAAGTTTTGTATTATTAAATCATATCAAAGATGATAGCTTGTTGTGATTACCAAGGATGTAACATTTTTTTGTCATGGCAATAAGCATTTATCTCTCAACCAAAAAATTTTTTGCAAAAATCTTTATTATTTGTACGAGATATTTGTAAGGAACATGAAAGTATGTAAAATGATGTAATAAAATTTATTAAAAATATTGTTTTAGCTGTTCTTTATTTTTTCTTGTTATATATTTACAATACAATCATATTTTAGTTTTAAATATTTTTGATTAAATAACATTGTTACATGAAAAAAATATGCTATTTCACAATTAAAATCCCTTTTATCTCTCGTTCATTGTAATAAGAGATTGTCTGAAATATATATATATATATATATATATATATATATATATGTATAACACTTACACTTAGGTTTTGAAGAATATTGTTAACCGGAAACACCTTCATACGTTAAACATCGTTAAATTTTATTTCTTAACATTAAGTCAACAGCAATAATTTTTTGATACTTTCAGAAATGGTACATGAACATTACTTCATCGATAACCAAAAATCAACTCGTTTTTAACATTCGCTTGTATTATTGACTCATAATATTTTTAGTTTATATAGTTTTTAAATTAATGCTATTTTTTGAGTTTTCAGCAAAGAAAACAGGCAGTATAATACAATTAAACTTGTGCGGTAAATTAAGAATCATCACCGATTTTATCGATGATCCTTTTTCCTTTTTACAGTAAAAACTAACAATGATAAAAACTTTTTATGCTTAGTATTTGTCAAATTACGAAACAAATTATTCCACTTAATGATTTGTTTCAATATTTTCCAAACATCGAATAAATATAACTACATGAGGACCAAGTCACTATTATTAATTGTATATATTTATTTGACACTTCTTCATTTTTCTAATCGTTATATTTACATTCATTTACTAAAATATATTAAATTCTACTGAATATTTTTCTATATCCCAAAAGATGAAATCTAAGATTTTGAATAGTTTTGATACATTAAATTTATTATTAATCGACATTCAAGTGAACACTTAATTGCACAGAAATATATTTATATATCCCAGAGATGTTTATATATTATTTATATATAAGTTATTAACTTAACGTTTGAACAAATAATCTGACATTATCTATAATTTGAACGAACTGTATAATACTTTTTTTTCAACAACTTGCTACATTTTTTTTTTCTTGGGTAAGTACCGATAGGTATGATGAAATGCTTTTTGTTATAATTTCTTTTGATTTTACAATACATCGTTATAAATTCCCATATGCGCAGAAAAGATCTAATTTGTGCCATTTCATAAAATTTTTTTTTATAACTTCTGTTCTATAAACTTTCGATGGCTTCTAAGATAAGAAATTCCTTTTTAGATTACATTAGTCATAGCGTTTATTTATTAATATTTTTTTCTCAACTATTGAAAGTTTTTAAAAAGTTTTGGGAAATTTTAACGATTTTCTTTGCGCATAAAGCATATATTTTGAGTCCCAAAGTTTGGATAAAATTTTTTCAACTGCAATTTCTAAAAATATATTTTTTTTAATACTTTTTTATTGTAAGATTACCTTCAACACTTTATTGACCTTCTGATTAAAATGTTAAGAAAATAACTTGATTTTTATTATAATTTCTAAGTTACTAATACAAAAATAATATTTGTATTTGACTTCGTAAATGAGATATTTAATGAATAACATGTAATATTCGATCGTCGATAAGCACTTTCACTTTGAAAAAAACTTGAGTGTGTTAACTATTATTTTTATTTATATTTTTTTTAAACGAAAGGTTTTTTTATAATGAACATAAGTAACAAAAAGATTTATTCATCTTTACGGCATGAAATATTTTATTTAAGGTTTTTATAGTAAATAATTTTTCTCTTGGTTTGAAAATTCTTGAAAAATTTAGTTAACTTGTCAATGCTTTAAAAAGCAATTACATTCATCATTAAAAATGAAAAAAAGATTAAAACTTACAGGGATGAATTTAAACTTTTAGATAATTTGATAATATTGTACAATATTACAGTAGATAAAATTTTGAATGGCATATAATTTTATATTTTTATTTATTTTTACTTAACATTATTATAGATTTGTATTAATTTTTGCAACATATTCATTGTTATGATTTTTCTTATAATCAAAATAGATAAAATCGTTGTGATTATTTTACAAAAATAATGTCTTAGCACAAAAAAGGTCTTTTTAAATCTTATTTTATATATCGTATCATGATCAGATATTTTTTAATAACAGTTCATTTTTTATTTTTCATAATTATTGTACACGTTAAACTAACACTTTGGCAGATAATCAAGCAGAAACTTACGCAAGTAAAAGATAAAAAGGATAAAATGTATTATTTATATTATTAAATAATAATTTTTTACAAGTTGTGTGGGGGCCATGGATATTAAAATGGTCAATTGTTGATGCCCAAAACAAAAAATAATTATATAACAGTTAATTTATTGAGAATAAACGTAGTGAAGGCAATGACAAGAAATTACAAAAGTAAAAAATGTTTTGATTTTAAAATTATTTCTACATGTGTACGTAAACTTGCTTAAATAATTTGTTTATTTCTTACTATACTTTATTCATTGGCTTATGTTATTTTTGAGTTAACATTTCGTTAACTAATTTTTAATAAGTTTAGAAGAATTTTTTGGTCTTATTTATTTTGAAAACTAAAAATAAGATTTTATCTTAAAAATTTTGATCAATTTAGTTTTTAATACATTCATGTCTATTAAATTATACATACTTTGTTCATTAAACATTTTTTGATTTTATTTTTTAATTTTTTTAAAAGGTTGGTATTCAACAGTTCTTTTACATCATTAAATTATTTTAATTTTAGAGTATCTATAGAACTTTCAAGTTTTTACAATAATATTTAAAATTTTAAACAAAAATATTCTCTAACTTATAATTTATCTAACAACGCCTTCGAAAGCGTTTTCTTTACAATAAACAGACTTTGTTAATAAATGCTCTATAACTTTATATTTTAACATGTCTTTTGGCTAAAATTGGATATAAACTACTGAGCTCCTCGGTATTTCATTTAATATAATTTTATGTTAGCTGACGAGTTTAAAATTTGTTCTCAAGTTTTTTTGATCAAAAAAACAAAGTTTTTGCAACACTTATTTTATTTTATTTTTAATAACTTTACTCTCTTGCTGTTTCGAGTACAATTCACTGAGAAAAGGAGCATTTTGTTAAAAGAAATACATTTTTTCGGACTCATTCTGATAACATTACAAACTACTTTACATTTGAGTTGCACGAGGAAAAAATATTATGTATCTCAGTCACACTTTTTTTGGTGAAATTTTACAATGACTGGTAAAACTTTTGGCTCGCTGCTATTGAAAGCAATGAAACTTTATTGCCAGAACTTTAAAAAATGAACAACGCTTATATGAAGTGCCCAAACGTAATGATAATACATCGAAACTTCAGATTGTACATATGTAATGAACCGCAGGCTTTGAAAAGCCAGACTATTGTCAATCGGTGAAACAAGATGAGTTCATTAAATAAAAACGTAACTTAAAATTTACAATATTTTGTAAACACTTAAGTGTATATTCCTGTAATTTCACATTGAAAATGTCACCTCGCAACCGAATTTGACGACGACGACAAAACTCACTTACTGCTGCTACTGGTGCTCCGAATGCCGACGAGAGTGGCCCGAGTGGGCGAGGCGCCCTCGACGACGATGGCCCGTCGCAGTTCGACGCGCGGATGGACAGCCGGCGACGGCGCCCTCACAACCGGGCTTAAGTGCTCGTCCTCGCTGCTCGAGCTACGCGACAGGCAGCTCTTGCGCTCCAGCGAGTGTCGACTGCCCCCGTTGCTGCTGCTACTGCTGCTCGGCAGGCCGTCACCGCCGCCTCCTGCCGTGGTCGAGGTTCGTCGGGTACCCGGACCTCCGTTTACCGGGTGCTGAAGTGGCATGCGTTCCGAGTTTCCGCGTCTTTTTGATCTATATTCGAATGAGGTAAAGGAAATTTTTTTTATTAGTTAAATCTTTAGTTTTTTTTTAATTTGAACTTAAACGAGCTTGCAAGCTCATTTTAAAAACTACATTTTGCTTTTGTAAAAAACAAGAGTCACTGTGAGAAATACTTAAAAAAAAAAATACTTTCATTTTGACTAACATCTAATCTTCAAGATTTCGGATGTAGCCTTCCGCAATTTTTGAAACTTTGATATTTTTTTTAAATCACTTAAAAAAAAACGATGTTACCACCTTTTTGCTTATGGCTTTGTAGAAGTGGTTTACAGCGCAAAACTCAATTTTTACGAGGATCAGATTTTGGCCAAAATGCTTTATTATAAATATGTAAGAAAAAAAATTAAATAAAACTAACTTTGAGGGAAAAGTTGGACACGACCAAATTTTAAAATCAGCACCAAACAGCTCGCCCTCCTCGATGGTCTGGGGCAGATGAATGTTGAGCGTTTCTGGTAAAAATATCGACGCAATGGCTCCGAGGACACTGAGGGTGCCCATGACTATGAGCGGCAGTACCCTCCAGTAGGTGGCGAGGTGGACGATGTAGGGAAAGGTAAGGAGACCGAGACCGGCTATGAAGGATGCGATGCCCATGGCCTGGGACCTCAGGACCGTTGGCAGTAGTTCACCCACGAACACGTAAAACACGGCGAATGAGGCGGCTATCCCGAATTTACCGACCATCGCCAGTGACACCGTCAACCACACGGCGTCTAAACATTTTTTTGAAAATAAAAATAAATGGTGTTAATCTTGATTGCCAAAGCTGCAACTTTAATTTATAGCTGGCTGCGCCTTGAATTATCATCCTACCATGGCAATAAATTTTCTTATCAATTAAATTTATTGTACTGCCCGACGTTTGACGGTATAATTCCAAGTAGAATGTTAAGCATTGAGATCTTCTCTTTTTAGTTCGGTACAAATTAATTGTTTTATAAATCAATTTCAGGATTAAATTATAAGATAATTATAGTAGATTATATTGATTGAGACGCTTTAAAAAGATTATCAACTAGTTGTTAGCTGATTCTTTTCAGTGTATCAAATGAAAAAAAAAGTAAAATTTCAATCTTTGCATAAATGAATAATCTTATAAGGATCTAAAGATTTAGGATTATTCTAAAAAAAATTGAAATTTCGTTTATGTGATTAAAAAATTTATTAGAAAAGCTTTCAGGATTTTTTTTTTTGACCCAAATTAAGATTTTGAAAAATCGATACAATGAGTTATTGAAACTGTAAAAAAAATTTTCATTAAAAGAAAGTCAAAAATGGCAAGAGTTAAAAGGTTTCAAAATTTTTATGCTTATGCGGATATTTTAAACTTTTAAATCCATGAAATTTTTTTATTGTTTAAAAATAAATATTCCCAAATTATCAACCTTGGATAGTTATTTTATTTTGAGTCTGGTGTTTGACTTTCGGGACTTTAATTATTAACGACTAATATGTATATCATGAGAATCTTAGGATTGAAATTTACTTGTATGATAATTTCATAATTCAATAAAATTTTAATTTTTTTTAAATTATGAAATTACTGACATGACGGTTAAAAATTAATAAAAAAGTAGTCGGACCTTCGGGAACGAACATGCAGGAGACGCAGGCGACTCCACCAACGAGCATCGTCATGCACAACACCCATCTCCGTCCCAGTCTGTCCATGGCGTACCACGTGATCACGTACGATGGAATCTCAACCACTCCACCTGTGCGTAACAAAACATGCAAAAAATCGATTAGCCGATCAATAAATTTAAATCAAAAACCCATAAATCAATCCACTCTGAAGCGTGATGCAAGTTTATTATCTAAAACTGTCGTCGTAAATTGAATTGTTCTTACAATGTTGCAAAAGTGAGATGTATTTCATCTCTGAACGACTCTATAATTCCGAATCATAAATTAATGATACGAAGGAAAAATCTCATTCACCCCGACGCGACAACTTGATTTGCATAAAAAATCGCTTAATCGCGTGTTTGCCATCTTGATTTCGACATCATAATTGTACGCTTCTCTTAATCAATTAATCCTAATTCTCTCGATCGAAGAGTCGTTTGGAAAGGAAATAAAAAATAGTCTTATTCAGGTGCTCGTTGATAAGTAATACTAAAATATAACTCTTCTTAACGCATAATATGTTTTAATTACGATTCATTCGTATTCTGGGTCATAAAATAGGTAGTTAACGTGCACTTGTTTTATTAGCATTTTAATTGTTACCAGCGTTTGCTAGAATTTACCTACAACTCTCGAATTTATTAATCGCACCCGGCGCTACAGCTTTTTTAAATTCACCTCTAGACTTCTTAACTACACCTGTGATTTTAATGGTGACCTCGGTTTACTAATTGCATCCAATAAAGCAATAAAATGTAGCATTACTAAGTTTTTACCGTCAAATTTTCATTTTTTTTTTTTTTTTTTTTTTTGATTGACGTGTGATTAAATTTTTTAATTTATAATTCACGATAAATTATAATTTACGTTTTAAGAAGCTTATTAATTTTGATACTCGTAGCTGCTTTACATAAGATTAAACCTTTTAAACATAACTTAATTTCAACATTTTATTTTTCCATCAATTACTTAATTAGCCGTGTAAGCAAACGTTAAAAAATTTTTTTTGTTTTATAAAAACCATTTATAATAATTGAAAAAAAAGGCGCTACGCACCAAAAAAATACAGTAAAACTTCTTGGTGTTATGTATAAAAGAGTTAATTAGAAAAGTATAAACGAATAACTTATTATTCAAATTTAAGGTAGCCAATCGCGGACCATCGAACCCCGTATTATTTGCGACTTTTGCTGTAAAGTACCCCTATTATCGACCATGCAAATCCCATGCATACTGCTTTGCTTACCCCAACTAATGGACCAATATGACTCGGATGCGTCTGGGATCCATTAATTGGTGCAAGCAAAGCAATATGCATGGAATTTGCACGGTCCGTAATAGGGGTACTCTGAAGCAAAAGTCGCAAATAATACGGGTAAGAGTAACCGGAATACTTTATAATATACTCATTTAAGTAGAGTTTTTAATCACGAAAATACTTTATTCGAATAAGATCTTAACAAAAGACATTTTACAAAAATTTCGAGCGCGTAACTTGAGAAGGGCTTTCGCAGCTTACTCGTACCGCTATGGTTTTGTGAACGAAAAATCGAGCGAAAAATTTTACTCTGCAGGCCTCAAAATCTGTACTTGACTAATGAAAAGAAGTTTAACTTAAAAAACAAAAAATTATTTTTCACAGAACTTGGGAATATTATTGTTTGAACGTGAAAAACCAATTATTTTCCAATCAAATAAAAAGCTCCATTGATTCGTCGAACAATACTTGACTGAGCTTTATCCCCTAGCAAAGGTATAAAGCGTTTCGGATGTATTTTTTAATACCTCTTTTGAATGCAATATGAAAAAAAGAAATTTTTGCGTATTGTCTTGAATAAATAATATTAAAAATACGTTTCAAAACTCTGGCTATCTTTGACGGATATAAAAGCATTGTTCGAAACAATCAATATTTTTTGAATTTAATCATGAACGTTTTTGATAGCAAAAGCACCATAGTTTAGAAAAAAAAAAAAAAAGAAAGAATCTGCCAAACCATTTTTCACTTTAATTTTCTAGAATTTGTATACATAATTGAACGAATGAAAACAGCTAAACAAATGATAGAATAAAAAAATACGCTTTTCTTTTAAAATGCACAGATTTTATAAGGTATAATTTTCATTACAACCTTTTGTTTGAAAATCGTTTTAAATTTAATCTGAAATTACATACAATTTTTTAAAACAAGCATACGTAAATAATTCATAAATAACATTACCAATGAAAAAAGCGAGGTAGTCGGAAACCCCGAGATTCGTGGTGTTGTAGGAGAGTCCATTGTAAACAACGGCGTTGGCCACCCAGTCGAAGGCGAGTATGAAAAACTTTTTTCGTATGTTCTTATTGGTCAGTAGATCCATCGGCGTGGCCGAGGGCGGTTGAACCCTGCTGTCCGAATCGAGATCGGCTCCGGCTCCGTCGCCGGAATTCGTACCGTTGCACTCGACCCTCTGTCTTCTCCGTATGTCGAGCTTGTAAAATATAATAATAATTTTTCACGATTAAAATACATTTTATCTCATAGAGTGTTTGATCATTGTTGATGATTACCTCCATGGTTCGAAGAAAATTTGGGGGTACTGTTTTGCCATTGACACGAGCCATTGTTTGTATGATAACTTCGGCCTCGTCTATCCTATTTTTACTAAGTAGCCATCGTGGTGATTCCGGGATGATCCAGTAATAACTAAACAGTAGGACGAATGGGGTGGATATGGCAAGTGAGAGTGTGTACCAATGCCTCAGCAGGTAACTCTAAATTCAAAATTAAATTTTTTATTTATAACATTATAAAAAATTTGCATTAAAAAATCCTGATAACTTACTAAAAGTGCTAATAACGACATGGCTACGGCGAAAAAAATACATATGACCATACCGGCAAACGTTCTATACCTCGGACCCATAAGTTCAAGGGCTGTGAAAAAACGTAATTAATGAAAAAAAAAAAAAATTTATCAAATCTTAGTCAATTCCTACCTAGAATGAAAGGTATCTGGTAAATGGCAGGAAAAAAAAGACCGCTTATAGTCCTGAGCGCGGTGTAAACAATGTAGTTCGGACTGAAACTCGTGGCTATAGAGAAGACAACCTCGAAGAAGATTATGGCCAAAAAGGACGTCCTTCGTCCCCACTTGTCGGCTATCCAGCCGAAAACGACGTTACCAAACAGACTGCCAACGAAGAAGAAGGTCGTCGAGGTCGAGGGCCACCAGCTGTTGTCGCATACGAGATCTAGCTATGAAAAGTCACGATGCAATTAAAAATTTCACCCGATGATCGCTTACATTTCGAATTAAATAACTTTTTTTTAAAGATTAATTGAAGTTTATTATTGAACTGTATGAAGAGACAAAATGCTTTAATACGATTAAACGCGACCCAATTTTTTGAATAACGAAATATATCGGTGGATTATTGCGAGTTAAATGGATGCAAAAACATTTTAATTTACTTTAGCCTCAAGAATAAAGCTTTGATCACTGCAAACTCTAATTTTTGCGCAAACGATCATTAAGTTTTTGTACGTACATCAATCCAATTAAACGCTCGTCTAACTTAATTTGACACGTATTAATGTGCGCAGGCACTATTGATGCTGACCACCAGCCTTTTTTCATATCTACTTAATACAATCTAATTATTTCTTGAATAAATTTTTTTTGTAAACTGAAATTTTAAAGAAAATATAACAAAAAGAAGGTTTTTTTTTATTATAATAAGTGATCTTAGTAATCCTAGCGATAACGAAAAAAGGTCAAATATCAAAAAATCAAATTTTCGCTCGTGTTCGGTTGCAATCTGGAAACCATTCAATTAAGCCAGTTATCCATTTTCGTTGGGTGAATCGCGTTAAAAGGACGTTAATCAGATATACCAGGCATGTCGGAATAAAATGCATCCGGCTTGAGCGCTCTTGCATTCGCGCCCCGACATGACAGTTTAAATGCCAGACAATCAGTCGGTCGATTTGCTCTCGATCGTTTATTGCCGTTACTGTGTGTAACATCTCATTCGATTTTCTTTTTATCCAAGTAATTGAGTTTTCTTTGATTTTAACGTCAGTGTATAGTGTTAATTATGATCTCAGCTCAATTAAATTTTAGAATCTATTTCATTTTTCTACTTTAATAGTAGCCATTGACGACACAGTTTTAATTATTACAAATTCAATTGGTATGATTATATTTTTTCATCTTTTTTTAATCATCAGCAGGCAATAGGAATTACATTCCTGAGTTAAGTAAACTGTCAATTTATGACAGGAATTTAAAGCGATTTGAAACCCGGAAGCAAAAGCCACAGTTAGATTCAACAGGTTGAATTAAATTAGGGTGAATTTGAGTCCAAATAAATTCATTATGAATACCATCCCAAAAATGATTCGGATTAAATTTTTTTGCCCAAAAATATTTCTTTGTAGATTTATATATTTTTACTAATAATGTTGAGGGGAGCTGTGTACTCCAGAATCACTGATGATTCTTTTGTGAATCTTTTGGCAAATTTAAAGTGTTTGGTTCCTTGTAATCAGCTTCGACTGAAAACACTCTCAAAATCAATCTAATTTTTTAGGATATTCACTCGAAAGGAACTTGATATTTGATTGATTCTATTGATTTCTGTTTGTGATTCTTTAAGTGATTTCCGAGGTGATTTCTGAAGTGTATAGTCCCTCGAATTATAAAAAAAAATTTTCCAGATTTTATATCGAAATTTTTTTTTTACCCTTTGAAAGTAGTAGTATGAAAATGTTAAAAATCTATGGTTTAGACGTCTAGCTTCAAATAATTATTTCTGCTGTCATTAAATATAAAAAATTTGTTCAATATTTATAAAATTAATGCATTCATTATTTTCAATTTTCAAACTCTGAATCGAAAAAAAATTTTATTAAGACCCTTCGTAAAATTTTTCGATAACCTTTTTTTTTCATTGTTCGTTTCAAGCTCGCCTCTAATAAAGCTCATCAGAGGCAACAATGTATCGCTATCACGAGTCCCTGCAGCAAATGAAAGAGGTGAAAAAGTACTAAAGGGGGAGTGAAAAAAAAAAAGAACGCTGGCTCCCACAGCGAGAGATGTTCATCACCCTAGCTTGACAGGAGAAACGTGGTGGACCCTCTTTTTTTTGCTCGTCCTCACACATTACGTGACAACCACTTTGCGGAGGTCTTCCGCATGCGTTTTCATGGCATATTTTATCGCATGCTGAAACAGTGCTTGCGATATTTTACCGGAAAAGTGCATCTTGATCAGACTTGGATGTGATCAAGGAATTAGTCTTTTGATAATTAAGTGTCTGTCAACATTGTATTTTTTAATATTTTCGTAAAGCTGTTTATTTTTGTAATTTACGGATAAGCATAATCGCTACTTACTAGTTTTTTATCAAATTTATGTTAACACGTTTAAAGAACACCCATTATTGCATTTGGTTATTAATTAATTTATTCTTAAAATTTTGATAATTTTATTTCATTTATTTATCATATTGCTTTGTTCGCTTTCAAAGTCAAATTAAACATTTTATTCTTGAAAAATAATTGAAATGATTTGATAATAAATTTAAAATTGATAGTTTACAGATATATTTTATAGATTTTGAGCAAGAAAATTTCAGCATGTTATTTGTTGCCACAAATTAAAAAAGATTCGAAAATTATTTGACTGACGAAAGTATATCGGCAAGCAATTTTAAATCCCATATCCTTGTCGAATTATATCCTTCTCACGTTCAATTGAATTTCACCAGTTAATGCTACAATGATAATCATCAAATTTCCGAAAGTAAAATCAAATTCATTTGGACATTAAACAAAACATTAATTATTATAAATGAATTTTTAATTATAATACATATTATTGGAAAAAAATTATCCAAGTTCTATAATTTTGATTCTTTTAATTAACATTTCACAGAAAATGAGAGCTTGAACTTTAGCTAAAATCTCATTCACTCGATCGGATCATTAAAAGATGTTCCCACCTATTTAGATAGAGCGTAAAGGTGATATGTACATTTTCATGACAATAAAAATACAGTATAAAAAAACAATTTACAACTTTTTACCGGGTTTTTCGTACTAAAAATCATAAAATGTGAAAAAACTAACTTGAGTATAGTTTTAATTTAAAAAAAATGACATAAAATGATTCTAAAATGAAGAAAAAAAAAATTAATTTTGCTCGAACGATCCGAGAAGAAAAAAGATTAGGGTTACGAGAGTCGTCGACCTGTAGCTATCACGCACGAAATATAAAAGTCGTCCTTGGCAAAAGCCCGTCTCGGATTACGTGACACTGCTGATGCTTCTGATGCTGCTGCTGTTGCACCGCACTGACGCACATTGAGCCTCCGTTATAGAGCGCGTGTGGTCAATTGTTATGGGAACACAAGCAGCTCGTATATAGGCTATATGAATGCGATACGCCAAACGACGACGTCGACGTCGACGACGTGAGCTCTATGAAATTGAGAGAGTCGCGAAACCCCCGCGCGCTTTTGTACGCCAGCCGGGATTAAAATTAAGCTCTGATCGAATTGCATATTTCAGGCTTGGATTCTCCGAGAGCGTTTGTTTTGATCATATTGGTTGAAATGTGAAAAAAATATTGGCATAGAGTTTTAATTGGAGCTTGGTTTGCACATGAAATTTAATTAACAAAAGGATTGCATCGTGCCGCCTATTTCTCTTTTTAAAATAAAATTCTTGTTTCGAGCTTTTTTTTTTTTTTTTTTTTTATTGCCAAGCATTGACTACATTAGTTATTTATTTGTGAATCTGTTTGTTATTCACATTTTTTTCAATCATTTTAATTTCTATGTGTCGTTTAAAATTTAAAAAATTAGGTCATTACAGCTTAGAAATCAATAGCACAATCAAAGTTTCACTAATGAACAATTAGTGCTATCTACTACAACGAAATAAAGAATCATGTTCTAAAAACTGTAAAAATATTTCTGTCTAGAAAAGGTATCAATAAAAAAATAGCAAGAAAAGTAAGTCAAAGAAGTAATATAAAAATTAAAATCATCATCATGTAGGCCAAGTACAAGATATTTGCAGATGGCAAATTAAGATGAGAACACTCTTCACAAGTGCGTTAATTATTTCATGTTAGTTTTCAAGAACAATAAAAGAGTCTGTCACGAAAATGAATCAAACAAATTTTTTGCTTTTAAAATTATACAAATACTAGGCTTTCTTAGTTTTGAATATTTCCTCACATGGATCAGCTAAAGTAATTAGTACAAATTAACAAATAAAATTAAAAAAGTCAGATTCGTACTACATTACATTGTAAGTTTGGATCAAATCTTTCTACAGTTTTATGTAATTATGTAATTGAATTAAATGAAAAAAAAAGTATTCAGACAATTGTAATAGACATTTGAATGATTGTAACTACAGAGAAACAATCAAGTAACCTTTTACTGTTGCATAGGTGCACGACCACTTACTATTAAACATTTAAAAACGATTTATATTTATTTTCGTCACGCTCGGAAGATTTACAACATCAAATGGTTGTGGAAATCAATTAAGAGACAATGGGAAAAAGATAAAAGAAAATTAACAAGATGAAAAAATGACCGAGTGAAAACAGCACAAAAGCTGTCAAAGAGACAAAGGGAATCAAAGAAAGGTAATAGAAAGATACATAGGTATAGGTTTGAGGACCTGCGGGACATTAGCCTAATAGCTTGACCGAGTGGTGGACCGCATCAGCAGCCGTCTATCTATATATTATACGCATACGTTCACGTACCAACGGTCATCAGATGTAAGTAGATAATGTACCCGCGCGCATATCAAACAATTTCTAAGCTCGAGCATCGTCGCGGGCCGCTTGTGTGTAAAAAAGCTTCTCTCTTTTGACCGAGCGACATTCGACTATAAAGGATTTTAAAGAAAAACCTCGTCGTTTTATTGATAAAATTCTACGCGACGGAATCTGATCCTCCCTTTGGAAAATCTTATTTTACCTCGCCCTACTGTGATCCTTCTTTTTCCCGAAGCTCTTTGAAGCAACTCTTTTAAACGAAGCTCTTTTGACGGGTATTTTCAAATATTTACGCCTTGTTGTGGCTGGTAAACAATGAGAGTACACGTAAGCATATTATGTCGCAGGGGGATCCTCTGAATTTGTTCATTAAATTAATGAAGGACCTGAGATTATTCTATCTATAAAACGGGACATTCGATTCTTGCTTGTTTACCATCAAATTAATGCACCAACCATATTTATCTGTATTTGTAAAAATAGAATTTATAAAAATAATTATAATTAAAACGAACAAAAAAAATTAAATTTACTTTAGAATGAAAAATTTCATTGTTAGTTGAAAAAAAGATTTCTAACTTTTGCAACTATTGTATGTAATAAATAATTTATTTGTTACGTTAAAAAATTATTTGAAAGGTGAGATCATTTGAGTTTTATTTTGATTTTGGAAGAGAGTATATTTTTGTCACGCGGATATCGATACCAAGTGGAAGATCAAAAAGCGGTAAAACATTTTATACTTGAATTTTTCATTAATTAATAACATCGACTTTTCTCGTAAGAAAAATAAGCGCAAAATTTAAAAAAATACAAGCGAATAAGGAGATTATTGGAAAAAGAAAAAGAGAGGAGAAATTTTAAAGAAGCGTCAACTTCCGACGGCCAATGATTGATTGAATCGCGCCAACGGGCCTCTTTTATATTTTGTTTGTTGTCCGTCTTGTTCAGTTAACCGGAGCTTACGAAGTTAAATTTCTTTGGAGTTGACGTGACAAAACACGGTGCGCGAGGAAGTCGCGAATTTCGAGATAATTGATCGACTGGCTGACCACGCGAGTAAATTCACGTTTCTCGTACTCGCTTTGACTACTCGCGTGAATGAAATTGCTTCTTTGGCACAGTTTACGGATTAAGATTTGCGGTTTATTTTTCTAGTTTTATTTCAACTCAAAAAAATTTCATTATTTAATTTAGGGTGTGTAAAATTCTATTTTAATCTTGTAATCTTTTAGATAAGTAAGTTTCTTTCTCATTATTTTCAGCTCTCTGTGTTACAGTACACAATTTAAATTGATTAATTATAGATAATTTAATCATCGTAAAACTTTTATTACTTAGGTTTGATTTTATTTCTTTTTTATTAGCAATTAGAATAGTTGCAACTACATCAACTTTAAACTTTTTTTTTGCCGTCAAGCCTTAGATTTTGATCGCTCTTTTTATATAATAATAATAATTTATGTGATTCTCTCGCAAAGCATTGTTTGTTTATTTATAATTAGGTACCGCATAAACTTGGACTTACATAAATATTTCGACGGCCCGAGCGAAAAAAAACCTTAGCCGGAAATCTGCCGATTTAAAATTATCAATAAAGGACTACGAAAAATGAAAAAAAATTAGAAAAAATCAAGAATCTTAATAACTCGGTACCTAATAAATCGAATTTTTTTATTCAAACCTATTTTTTGATTCATTTCAGCCTCTTACGGGTAATTTTAAATCGACTGATTTTCGGCTAAGGTTTTTCTTCGCACGGGC
Source organism: Encarsia formosa (assembly GCA_038277355.1). Lineage (NCBI taxonomy): Eukaryota > Metazoa > Arthropoda > Insecta > Hymenoptera > Aphelinidae > Encarsia > Encarsia formosa. The sequence continues at coordinate 10,285,258 of CM076188.1, forward strand.
CGTCGATTTGTTTGTAAACAACGAAAATCAAACCGAAGTAGCAAGTCTCTTAGTTTACCAGTCAAGTAAGTACATGCCCCAATTGAATCAAAGCATTTGTTAATGACGTCACGATAGTAGACTTGTTTTCGAATACAAATGTGTATTGGGAACATTAGAGTGAGCCGACTTTGACCTCAGTTGCTCGAGGATCTAGCTACTTTAAAGACACGATTTGACGCAAAACTAATTGTATTTTAGTTTAAGAATGGAAGAAAACGATGAAAACATCGGTTTTTGGAGAATAGTGTTAGTAATGTTTTGTCAATATTTAATAGATTGCGGCGAGTCCTTACGGATGTTCGGTACCGTTCTTTTAGCAAACATACTTGGATCTCGCTTACAACAAAGTCGCTTCCGAAGACCCTGCAATTGTCACGGATCTTTCTACAATGAACGAGAGTACAGAGACGATGCGAGATCGGCGAGCCAGGTTAGCTGGAATCGTCCTCTGAGTAGAAATCAAGACTCCTTCGAAAATGGAATGATTCATCCCGAGATGGACCAAGTTGTACGGGCGGAGATCCATCACCATCCGGAACAAGACAATCGCAATGCTCGCGTTGATTACAATCTGCCACCCCTTAGAGAAGAGACTACACCAGCGGCTCCGACTCAGGGCCAACCCGGCAGATACCTGCAGATGGTCGATGATCATTACGCTGTCATATGCGGTCCACCACCTTCCCAACAATCATTGACGAATCCAACCCACGCCGAAGCCCCTGCGCCGACGGAGCAGAAAAATCTTCCACCCTTCATAGAATTAGAGTGGACTTTGAGAATGGTCTCACCCGAAAATAGAGCACATCAGCACAACAACCTTCCACCGGGGGTACAGGGGTCGCCATGCGGGGCTTGTTGCCAGCGAGAGCACGATTATGCTACCGTAGAATTTCCACTTCCATCGGTCACCATGGAGATCTCAATCCAAAATCGAGAGCCGGAGGAAAACAACCCTCCACCGGCAGTGCAGGAGACGTCATGCGACGATTACGCTGCCATAGGATGCCATCCTCCTGCAGCCGCCAGGGAGGTCTCGATCCAAAATCGAGAGCTACCTGAGCCACAGGAAGACAACCGTCCACTGGAAGAACAAAGGTCGGAGGCTCCTTCTCCACCAGAGGGCGATTACGTTACCTTAAGCTACCGTTATCCTCGAAGTCCTTCTCGCGTATCCTTATCTCCGGAACAGCCAAACGCACTCTATGCTATAACCGAAGAAGAGGAGGCGGAGATAGAACGATTGGCCGAGCAAGAGGAGAAAGAAGCATCCGCCTGGATTCCAAATCACCCGCACACGCCGCTTTGAGTCCACGCATCAGGTGTCTTTTAAATTTTGTGTGTAGGTTTTTGTTGTGTTCTATAAACTGTGTGATCATTTTGTACTACGATGTTGGATTTTTGACGAACATCAGCGATTTAAAATTTAAAGCTTATTGCGAAATTTTATTTTGTTTAATTAATTAAGTGATGAATAATGAATAATTTTTATTATTTTTGTGTATAACTTGCAATAAGACTGTTTTTACTGTTTAATTGATGTAGACTCATCATTTTTAAAATTGTGTTTATTTTAAATTTTTATCGAAAAAAGTATAACTTTTGACTCTAGACCAATCTTAAATTACCGGCTAGCTTAAATTAATCTAAATTTTAATAAGAAAGTATATTTTTTACTAAAGTGTTGTAAAAAAAAAATTAGTTATTATTTTTGCCCTTAAGTAATATATGATACGCAAATTAGTGTTTCTATTTTCTTAATCTCAGTAAAATATTGAAAAATCCGTACGTCGTTCCCTCGGGGCAATCTTAATTATGATTTACTATCTGATAAGTATCAGTTTTCATTTAATTAAACGACTTTTCGAAGATTTTTCTCTTAATTAAATTTTTTTTTTTTTTTCAATTTAATTGAGCTAGAAAATTTGGGTACGCTAACCTTCTCGTTAATCCTGATTTCCCATAACTTCCATAACATCCATAAAGTCTATAAAATCTAATTGTTGATATACCTTCTCAATTAATTGTAGACTATTTTAATCCTAGAAAATCATAAAAAATCGATTTTTCTCATCAAAGTTTTATCAAATTCAAAATGAATTAATTTCATTCCGCAACCTCTTCTCACGAGGAAAACAAAACAAAGGAGCCCGCATAAAGCCACAACCAGCCCAGAGCAATTCGTCACTGGTCTCAGAAGCTCCGAAACATTGAAAAAAGAGAGTATTATTAAAAATAAGTTCAGAGTCACGAAGCGAAGGGGGGTAGGGGAGGGCAATAAAAGGGTCACAGTCCGCAGTAGCTTCCGAGTGTCTTCGGTTATCCGGCTTCCGTGTCCCCTCGAGAACCGAAATCGAGGATCGACGGTCCGCGCGCGCGTCACCGTACCAGCACCGATAATCCAGAGCGTGCAGGCGGCCTAGGTGATGCTATATAAAAGACTAGATCACATGTGCGTGTATCGCGCGCACCGTACCGGATGCGGGGGTAAGTAAATTGGCCAGCAATTGCTGACGCCACGAGAGACCAACAGCCCACATAATACCACTGGCCTTTGCCGTGCTCTACGCAAGCCTTTCTAGCCCAACGATGTTTATCGCCGACTTAAGATAGGGCTTTTTTTCTTTCTACCATTGTTTTTTGGAAAAAAATGAGCGTTTAATGCTGGAGCCGACCGAAAGATTCCAAGCTCTCGAGGCAAGGCTTTTTTGTCCATTACTGTTGCCGTAAGAAATTTTACCCTGGAGAGGATGAGTAAAAGTGCAAGAGGATAAGCATCGTCATTTCCTTTACAGCGAGCGTATCGTACAAAAAAGTGCATCGCTATTTTTTTCACAATAAGTTTCCGGAGTTATTATTTGTCTATTGTCGTAATGCATTTCATGCGGCTTAAACATGTATGATTGTTGATGTTTTTTTTTTTTTTTTTTTTTTTTTTTTTTCTGTTGCGCAAGAAAGTGAAAACAAATTTTTTTTTTTTTTCACAAACCAAGGCAATCAAATTTTAAAGAAAGAAAATGCAAATTTATTGGTCGATAAAGTTTACGCTTCTAGTTCGAGCTAACAAAATCTCATCATGAAACAAGGTAAAATCTGCATAATAAGAAAAATAGGGAATTGATTCAAGTTGCGGTCCAAGCCAGCCAACTTTGATGCATAATGTAACGCGAAATCATTTTAACAATATTCAACTCCGCCACAATACTGCATCAAACTTTTCCCATTATAAAACGCGATACCGAAAGACCCATAATCGACGTCCTCACAAGAAGTAACATTAACTACCTTGCCCGGCCCTAGAAACCTAAAAAGTATACACTTAAGAAAAAAAAAAAAAAAATCACAGTTCCATTAGTCGAAATTTGTCGCAAGCTCGCAAGCACGCCAATTACCTCGAAAACGTTAAACGTTCCGCAAAATCTAAAGCCGCGACGTAAAAGGCAGTAATGCGGGAAGAGCCAAAAGATGCCAAGGTCTAGATGCACAAACCGCGCGTCGCGAATAAAAAATAAGAAAAAAAAAAAAACAGAGTAGGGGCTGCTGAGTTTTTCTATTGTGTACGTATTCGCTTTGCCTGGTAGGTGAGTACAAACGAGGGCAGAAACGCGACTTTTAAATACGACGTAAACGCGAAGAACCAGATCCAAAGGCCAAGGCGATATGCAGCTTCTTAGTCCGCGTGGATGCTGAAATACGAGCTACGCGATACGAGGTTTTTCACGCCGGGAGAATATAGCGAGATGGAATTATGCTAATCGACACTAAATATTCTCTTCTTTACTACTGTCATTATTGAAAACTCTGTACTTTTTTTTTTTTATTTAAATTCTGTTTGAAAGAGCACAAATTTTTAAGTCAGTAATAATTTTAAAATTTGACTAACAAATAAGGTAGGTGTACCTAATATGGCCCCCCCTTTTATTTTGAATATGTTCGATATGCGGAATCTCTACAAGGTAGGAAGAAGTCAAAAACACTGAATTATCAAGTTTTGAGTTGTTTAGAACATTTAAAAATTATTTTTGCACCCGCCTTATAGCTAAAACTTGTTTTGTATACCTTCGTTATTATTTTACGTTGTGATTAAATGGTCTGCCAAAATATTTAGACGCACCTGACCAAAATTTTTATAAGTAGCTTCGATTCCTTATTGTTTCAGCTTTAAAATGCGACTTTAGTTTTTGTTAAACTCGTTTTCTAACGGGTTTTATTCTTAAATAACTTTTTATACTACAGTGTACCTAATATGGCCTCCCACGAATTATAAGAAATACCGATATTAAGAGTCCTTAGTTTCATATTTACTTTTTAGAAAATCCTATCCTAATGTTATTTAAGAAAAATAAATTTAAGTGTTTCAAAGCTTTTTTAAATGTTATAATTAAAAAAACATTCTAGCTCAAAAAACAAACTTTGTTACAAATTTAAAATTGAAATTTTTCTACTGGTTGCAAAGCTTTCAAAAAAAATTGTAAAAAAGGCTCAATTTTGAAATAAATAATTTTTGAAATAATGAAAATTTTGAAGTTTTTTAAATCTTATATCCTGATTGATTTAAACAATAGGAACGAATCGCAATTAATAAATTAATTCAAGGGGGCCATATTAGGTACACAAATTTTTGGTGTCTTAAAAAAACGTGTTTTGGTAAATCCTCTAGCATTTCAAGCTCATTGATCAAAATCGAACGCGTAAGGTCTCATTTTGAAGCTCTTGAATTAACCTTTAAAATGAGACTTTACACGTCAAAAAATATTGATTTGATTTGCCACAACGTCGATTCTCGGTTAGGGGGGCCATACTAGGTACAGGTACCTTATATGTTTTCTATATGAATTCTAGTTATAAATACTCCAACTTATGATTGTAAAATTTTCATCTGATATAAACTCACAGTTCACTTACTGTATACAATTATATATTCTTATATAAGTACTTTGAATTATTATTATTGTTTTTTTTTTTTTTTTTTTTTTTTTTTACATTGAAAAAACTTTTTAATGTATTTTCTTAGCGGAAGCTAAACAACTGAAGTAGTTTATTTTTAGAACCTTGAACGTACCGAGTTTGGTCGACAATTACACTTGTTTTTTTTCCCTAATCACTTTTTTGTTTGTTACTTTTATTTTTCAATTAACGCTTTTGAACTATTGATTAAGAGGTTTTTCGTGTCGTGAAAATTTCATCGCGTTTTTATCAGCAACGGTCAATTAAATTTTTTACACATGACTCGTAGCAAAAAAAAACTTATTCAGTTAGATAATAAAATTGAATTTCTATAATAAACCAAAAATAAATTAAAATACTCAAACTACTAATTTTAATTAAAAAACACTTCGCACCATCTAATGTAATGAACAATAAAATTATTTTATTATTCGATAAAAGTTATAATATTGATAAAAAAAGAGTTCATTAACATTAATGCCTTTTGGACGACGCTCGAACAACAGGTTATAATTTTCCACATAAAGTTAATTTTTCTCGCGTTTAAGCGCGCGTTCATGCGCCTGCATCGGCTCGCGCTTGCACAATATAACTTTTCTCCCGTAATTCTCGCACGACTCGTCGATTACTTTCAAATTACAACGTTACATTTTATCCTTTTATTTTTCCCCCGCAATATGAAAAAAAAATTTTACTGTTTAGTGCATTATAGTATTAGAGAAAAAAATAGTGATAGATAGAGAGAGTGAGCGGAAAGCTGCTCTTGTCGAGTTTACCTCGGTGACGAGGGTGCTGTCGTAGTCGCGGTTGTCGTAGTTCCATCCCCACTTGCACTTGACGCTGGGCCAGGACGGGTCGCTGACCGGGGCCGACGGCAGCCTCCGGGGAAATCGGAGCAGCGAGGTCGGATTGACGGTTGAGCCGTAGGTTTCGGACTCGAAGGGCGGCTGATCGGGATCCACTCGGTTCAGGCCGCCTCCGGTGTCGGCGAACTCGGGATTCGAGAGGTTCTCGTAGCCGCCCGAGCTCAGCCACGACTCGATTATCGCCGTGTAGTTGACGTCGTACATGTAACACTTGCTGTACTCCCGGCGACCGTCCGACTTGTTGCGGTAGGGCAGGGACAGACCCCGACGCTCCTCCAAGCTCATTATGCCCGCCGTCAGGTTCTCCAGCTCGGGAATCCGGCACCAGTGGTCCGGTGACGCGCTCACAAACACCTGCGAAAGTTATGCGGTTTCATTTTTTTTTTATTATTTTTTTTTTTTTTATTGAGCTCTACGTTTAAAAATAAAAAATTTGTTTTGAATTTTTCTCATTGATAAGAAGAGAATGAGTTTTTATGAAAATTTTGGAATGATGGCTTTGGTTGGTCAATAAGAGCATTAAGGATGAAAGCATCAAATTTTTGATTAAAATTTTTTATTTAATACACCTGTTTATAATTTGATCGAATCTTTATCTTAAAATTATAACTATTACGATTTTTTATTTTTGGATTTTTTTAAAAGACAGTAAAAAATAATAATTATTAGAAACAGAAAAAAATTCGCACTACGTTTTTTTTCTTGAGTTGTTGTGGTTATAAAAAAAAACATATGTATTTTTAGAACTATAATTGAGCAACTTTTTATATGCGCTACAGATTATTTACCCGTGGGGCTATGCACTTTATAGACTCACCAAAAAAATCTCATAAATAAATCAAAATAATTAATCAAATATCAGCTTCAATTCAAGTAAAAATCTTAAAAAAACATTATCTTTAATAATATTTCAATCAAAAGTGATTTCGGGGTACTAAAGGCATTAAACTTGCTTTGAGAATTGCAGAAGAATAAAAAAAAAAAAAAAAATCGTCAGCGATTTTAGATTGCAGCAGCCCCTCGTATTGATCATTTAGATTTTTTTTAACTCGAATCATTTTTTTACTTGTATTTTGAGCTAAATAATCAGTAAAGCTTTTAAGAAATTGAGTTTTAAGACTAATTGGCGAAAAAAGCATGTAAGCGGAACTCGAACCTGGAGGTTTTAGCTTTGAGAGTTTCAAGATACCAATTGAGCTATTAGAAGCTTCGCTCTTCATATTTAATTTCAATTACATTAACATTGGAAACTTTTGTGGGTAAGGAAATTGTAAAATGGTACACAATGCAATTTTGCTTTACTAATCATAAATTCATCAATCTCAATTGTAGAGCAGAAAATAATTTTGAATATCTTTTTAATTACAGTGTCTAAAATATAATTTATCTTAGCTAATTAAATTTTCTAATAATAAAATAAAGTTTAATTTGTATATGACTTTTATTCATAGCGTTTTTTAATTTCATGAAGTGGTTCTTTAAATTATATTTAAAAAAATTTTATATTCAAAGTTAAAAAAACAAAAAGTTCAAAACTCCTTGTATTTTTACGATATTATAAAAAGTTATCAGTGTCATGAAAATAATTAAGCACAGAAATTTCATTGCATATAACTTTTGTTATGTGGTCATTAGAAGTTATAAAACAGTATGCAGCATATTATCTTTATGGGAATATAATAGTGAACGCGTGGCCTATCATATTAAAACAAAACTTTTTTAATCGACCCCAAGTGTATCCTGCAGAAAAAGTGTGTATCAAAACTTTTTTCTGTATCAAATAAAAACTTCACAAGAAATTGTTAATTTAAATATTTTATAACTATTCAGGGAAAGAAAAATTCAATTTACTCAGAATTTACATAATAACATCAAAAGGATTTTCAAATCACAATAAAAGAAAATTAGGTTCAATTTGCAAAAAAACTTTTCTGCTTTTTTAAAATCCAAGATATGAATGAGGAACTATGCAAAACAATTTTAAAAACTTTTTGAATAAATACATCAGAATTACCAAAAGATTTATGTGTAGAAATCAATATAATCAATCAAATGTCAACTTCATTTCGAGTGCGAAAAATCTTTAAAAAATATTATTTTACAATATTCAATGTAATTCCAAGGCTAAAAATCCTGCTCTTATTTTTGTCTAATTATTAAACTTTAATATAAAAATTGCTTAAACAAAATGAGTAAATGATTATGGTTTTAATAGATAATTGTTGGATTAGATAAACTTCTTCGACTTACTAAAGTTTTAATCTACGAATTAATGACTGTATACATGTCTGACTAATTGAAAAATTTAATTAATTAAACAAACAATCATGCTCTGAAAACAATTCAACTATTATATCATGGTGACTCTGCTAAAAAAGAAAAACAAACCTGTGAAAAGGCAAGAAAGGCAGCGGGCAGAGTGGCCGGTATGCAGAGCAGGTAGTACATGATGTTCTGGTATCGTCCCTTTTCGCCGATGTGCAAGAGCACATCGTCAAAGTCGATCGAGCTCATCTTCTGGCCTTGGATCTTATAAATCTTGGGTCGTTTGTTCTCCTGGTGGTCACGTGACCTTTTGCCCAGCGAGGCTTCTCCTCGCTTCCCGATCGTCCGCACCTCGTGGCATGTCCTAGGCACCCATGACTCTCCACCCCCAACTCTCACCCACTTTTATACTTTCAATCTCTTATCACCACTTTTAATTTTAAATATTTCACAGCACCCCGGGAACCTTTTATTTTTTTTTCTATTCTCAGAGTTGCACTGACGGAAATTATCACTGGCGAATTTTTTCGAACGCGTCAGAGATATATATACGTAACGCACGCGCGAGCGATCGCTGCGGAAAACTCGCGCTTTTTTTTCGTAACGCCGTAGAAGATGGATTTGATTTCTTCAGTCGTAAGTCACAAATATACTCAACAAGTGCTGCGCCTGATGCTTCATCTTCCTCTTCTTACTCGTGTCACCTGAAAAATAGAGAAGGACATGGTTCACTGTTTACCTTTGTCGTATATTTCAATGCACAATAGACGCGCGTAATGCATGCCTTGGATCTTACTTCATAGAAATTTTTAGATAAAGTGGAACTCTTAGCCTTGAGGGAGCTAGCTTCATGCAAATTTTATCTCAAATTGTGTTGCTTCTTTTTTTTTTCTTTTTTTTTTGTCTGGATTGGAGGGATTGTTTTTTAAGCAGCGCTTTTTTCGTGTTTTTTTCACTTTAAAATCATTTTTGGAATACTGGTATAAACAACAATAATATTTTGAGGCTAAACGAGGAAGCACTTTCTCGTACGCATTTCTTATGTTGAATTATGGAAATATTAAAATAGCATTCGCTATCGTAATCATTTGCATAGTTATTATTACAATTTTAGAAGCGGTTACGATAAATTTTTTTGATTTTGAGTTTTTAGTTTGTGATTGAATCTTATCAATTTTTAATGATATCTAAAGGTTAAAGATTATAAATTGTATCGTTTCATAGACGTACCAGTCAAAATCATTTAAAACAGTGTTTACCGACAAAGTAATAAATTTTGAAAACATTTCAACAAAAATTTTTTTCTGTATCTGTTGTTATTCTGAATTAATGTAAAAAACTGCAACTCGTAAACATTGATAAAATTTTGAATATTCTGGTTTTTGTACCCACTTTAATGCAGTCAATACTCTAAATTGAGAAATATTATGATATAAATAATGCTTTCATTGTTATCTTGTTAACTCTAACTAACAAATAAACGATAAATTCATTAAAGCTTTGGTTACTAAACAGAGCAACTGCATAAAATAATGCTTTTAAAAAACGCTGAAATACAATTGTATTATGTAAACATTTACAAATAGAAAATCTAAAGTAAATAAGATATTTTTTAACTAGCTTTCAAAAAATGATACTTTAAATAAAAAAATTTATATTTTTCAAACTACAACATTATGCTTGAAACAAAACTGTTCGGTCAAAATCTAACGTTCAAATTTTAAGACAATTTTTATAGAAATAGCTTGTTTCTAGTCGAAATTTTTATCGTTTTTTATTCCAGATGTATTGAATTTGTCATGTCTCTATGGTGATGGAAAAAAATTTTTTAAATTAATTCAGAAATAAAAACGTCTATAACTAACATTTTCAGTACAGATCAAAGTACAAATATAAAAAAAAAAAATCTTAAAGCAGAGACTAGATTTATAGTAGTAAATCATCTGTAAGCGAGCGATGCCGAAAAAAGAATCTATTACAATATAACTCGATGACCCGAAGTCGGTCCCCTCGAAACGTATTTCCGGCAGTAGCAATTTACTCCCCGCAGCTTGTTTTCGTTCCAGCCGTAATTGCACGTGGACCCGAAAAATCGTGATGTAACTCGTGCGCGACTACAAAATTTATAATGTTTTTCCGAGTTTGTTTGGCCAGACCATTAGACTTTATCCGCTCAGCGAGGAGGAAAGTAAAACCAGTGGGTAAACAACTAAGTACACCTGAGCGATCGGATCGTGTTTGATGAGAGCGCGTTTCAGCACCAAAACCACGCTTCTGTTGGTTTTTGGGAACGTGGTACCTTAGCATTGGTACTTTTTAAAAATCTCTAAGTTAAAGCTTTATCAATCGCGCAACTTTTCCCGTGGGCTTTTCGGGAATTATTCATTCGACCTTCTTGACTTTTCGTTGGACGTTTCTCTGGTTCTTTTTTATTTATTTTTAGGTAGAAGTTAGTTTGAAACTAGTTAGCTTACGTCCAAGTCATCATTAGAAGATGATGTAATAATTACCGTGAAAAATTGTCAAAATTTACATTGAAAAATTTTTTTAGTTTTTTCATTTTTCTTTCAAATTGGTACCCCGAGAGAACTTCAACTCAGGCAAATTTTGTCAATATGTAATCTAGGGACAACAATTTTCTTCAAAAGCTACGTTTCTCACTTTAAAGAAGAAATTTTAGTTTTAAAAGAGCTGAAAAATCTTTTCAATTAAGCTGAGTGAAGTCAGTTTATTGAAGTAAAAATTGAACTTGAGATTTTCAATCAGCTGGTATTGGTTTACCTCAAGAACTCCAAAATATTTTGCTCAAAAATGGTTTTAAATCAATTAAGTAATTTCGCTTTAAAGTTTAATAGAAAATTTTCTTGAAAAGTAATAATTAGCTAATACAAGTTTAATTTAAAAACCATTTCATTTTATTTATTAAAACAAATTTTAATTGCATTAATGGCTTTTTTTAATCTGAGTTTGAGTTTTATGAACGGGCTTTTAAAAAAATATTTGGTCTTTCAAATGAGTGTGCTATGAATAAAAACAACAACAAAAGTTACGCTCATTACATCCATGCTGAAAGAGTACACAGAGAACAATTCATAAAGCGCTCTTTTTATTGACAATCAAAAGAGAAAAATAAATTGACAAAAATATTTTTAATTTTTTTTATTTTTAGACTCTTAAGAATCAGTGTTCGGCTATCTTGACTTTTTTTAGTTTTATATTGCGCTCAAGTTGTTTTCTTTTCAAAAATTTGATAATTATTGAAACTATTTTTCCTCCAACGTCATAATTTTCCACATTAATATTTGTATTTAGACTTATAAAAGGTATAATAGTTGAAATTAAAAAAAATTTTGATTAATAAAATGGAAAATATTAAAAGCTGAGCTACAACGCGCGTTGTTTGCAAAGCTCGGATCATCCGAAAATTATAGCAAGAAAATTTTATTTTAAATGCACGAGTACAGTATTTCAAAGCTTGTTTTTAATTTGTAAAATAACAAAATTTGTTGGCAACATTTCATAAATTATAACTGGCGAAACCTTTTTTGCTGTTGAACATGATTCAACAGCTGACAGCACAATTACATCTTCATTTCTAACTTGAAATTTAATTTTTTTTTTAATTCTAAAACAAAGCTATAAAAAATTAAACGTTATTTCAACAGGTACCAACCCAGCTAGAATTCTCAAAAATTTACAGTATGAAAAAAAAGTTATCGAACTTGATAACAAAAACAAACAAATAAAAAAGAGCAGTTTATACGTACACTCCGCGAATCCATTAAACTCCCGCAAAAAATCGTCAACACTTCACTAAAACAAGTTAAACATTTTAATTTTATTTTTTTATACAGTTTGAACGAAAAAAATAAAAAATAAAAAAATCTAAAGTCCTCTTGGATAATGCACGTACGCGGGGTTTCAAAACGGTCGGAGAAGAATTACGAAAATGATAATAAAGGATGATGTGTTCGCGACGCAGAATCCCAGCGGACTGCCACGGAAATCCAGCAGCACGCGAGCTCGCAGTTTTTCCACAACTGCATCATCATCATGCAAATACGCGCTGGTGCGCGCGTGACGCAGGCGCGTCGGTCGAGCTTTTGATACGGCCAGGTGCAGCGCGCGCTTTAATGCCTTTGCTCTCCGCGCCAGGTGAATCCTTTGCCAAGCACGTGCTTGGATCAGAGTTTTGTTTTGCCCCGAAAAAAAGTACCTCCGAGCACGCGCGCTTATTTTTTTTCTCTCTTTTTTCTTTCTTTTGAGATTACGGTAGCTCCGAGTATCATCGTTTTTTAACTTTTTAATGATGCTAAACTCCAAATCGGATTGCATGGTTATTTATTCGGAAGAGCTTGTTACATGGATTTTTTTTATCTTTTTCGAAAATAAAAAAGGGATAGGGAGAGATCCTAGTAACGAGATTTGTAAAGGGAAGCCTGGATTTGCATCATTAGCCGCTTGTGGAGGATGCTTTACAGATTAATTTTAACGAGCTAAATCTATTACTGGACCTCCACTTCTTACAACTTATTTTTCAACTCGAAAAAGTTTTTTTTTTTTTTTTTTTTAAACAGCTCAGGTTTTCTATTTGTTATGTAATGGACGAAAAAGGATTTGTTGACTTTTCTTTTGTTACAGATAATACTGAATTTTAGAAAATAATGAGATTAAAACACCTTAAAATCCCAGTTTTTCATAAATTTATTTTGCCAATTTTCAAAAACATCTGAAGCTTACTTCAAGAAAACCCGCTACCGTCTTTGATAACGAGCAATCAAGTTGTAAAACGGTATATTGATAAACACTAATCATGTAATGAACAATAACTGAGCCACGTAAACGGGTCTCCTTATGTTTCAATAAAAAAAAAAAAAAAAAAAAAAAAAAGGAAAAGCTATGAAATAAAACTGCAATCAATTTTTGCACCTACAATTGAAGGTTAGCTGGTAGTTGCACTCTCTACTGCAGTCATCTGTGATAAAACATACAATTACTCAGAGTTTTTTTACAGCGCCTCAATTGAAAAGTAGTAGTTATTAACCAATGATGTAAAAAAATGAAAAATTATTACTTAAAATTTAACACTGCATATTTATTGAAAAAAAAAGAAATACCCTCAAAACTTAATTAAATATTCTCATTCAGTAAACTGTAAATTTTGTCATTCCTTACCAAATGAAAAAACTGGTCTGGTCGCTGTAAAAAAAAAAAAAAGAGCCGCAATCAAATTCCGAATCGGGTGCAACCACCGCAAAACGAATCCTAGTTTAATCCTCCCGGCTTTGAGTCCGGTTGGCACGCGACAATCCATAATTAAAAAACATAATAAAAGGAAGAAAAAAAAAAAAAGAAACAAAGTAGCTCGCGTGCGGGCCGGGTAAAAGTTACGGGTCGCACGCGGCCAGCTCGGATGATAGATCGGTGCAACATCGATACCCGGGAAGAAAAGAGCACTCGGGGTTAGATCGATCGGGTCGAAAAAGTTGAATTGTTTTAAAAGTGTTTATTATGGATCGTGAGCCACCGGATGGATTACAGGAGCTGCCCCGAAAGCTACTTAGTCCGATTATACGCGGGGTGATAATGCAATTTTGCACACCTATTTTGCGATTGATGAGCTTGCGGCGCGGCGGGCACTCCGTTTATCGATTGTTTTTAGGATTAACTTCGGGAGTAAAGTTAACTGTTTTTGTGAATAACTTTTTAAAAGGCCAGTTGATGAACGGATTTATCGGCTGGTTTTATTTGCAATTCAAGCGGATTGATTACTCGGCTCGTTAAAGCTTGCAACTTTCCAATTTACAAGTTTTTGAAACTGATGTAAATGAATTTATTCAACGATTTTTCACTACAGTCCTACCTCTGGGTTTCTTTTTTTTTTTTCGTATACATCGAATATGCATTGTAGCAGCTTTTTTGGGATAAATGCATAAGCTATTTTTATTGATGCATGGACGTGCACTCATGCATACGTGTGTTATTGAAACTTTTTATTCATTCGCTTGCCAGCTAAAAGTTTACCGGTGCTCGAATGTTTATCAAAATAAATGTTGAATGCACTTAACAAATACAATCAAACTTTTGTTTTTTTTCGATAAACTTTCCAAAATTTTGTAACTTTGTTTTTTTTTAATTATTCATTTACACTGTTTCGAGTGGTAATTTTCTACGCAATAAACTACTTTAATATAGGAAAAAAAATTTCCTTTTAGCTTGATTAAAAAATAAGCTAAAAACCAATTAGAAAATTGTTTAAAATTTTACCTGTGAAGAACTTAAATTTTCAACTGCATTCTATTACGAAACACTTCACCAAAAAAAAACAAACAAACACTTTAAATTTCCAAAATACTTTGGTCGATCGTAGAAAAAAAAAAAAATAGCGAACTGGAACACGTGTCTGCGACGAAAACACCTGCACGACTTGACTCGGAGGGAGAGAGGAGGAGGTGGAGAAAGTTAAAAAATGTACAGAGTCTTAGACGGGTTGTTGCGCTTGCGCGTTTTCGCCGCAAACAATAATCGCGCCCTTCCCGTTTGTAAACCCAGCAGGCGAGCTTTTCGCCTCGTTTGTCCGGCTCGCTCGACCGTGGATTTCGTCACTTTAACGAGCTAAACCTGGTTGTCGCTTCTTCCTTGGGATACGATTCTCTTTCGGATTACAGGGGCATGCTGGGTGTAGCTCTGAAAACATTTTTTTTTATAATCTTACTGAGTTTTTGAGAATCTTACTTTGTTGAAAAAAGCTTTTTTTTCCTAAAGAAGATTATAGAATTTTCGACTTTTCAAAAAAATTCATTTATTATTATGATTATGATTTTTTTTTGTTAAAGTTCATTGATACAGTTAACTAGTTCTTATTTTTTTAATTTGATTGTTATAAATGACTTAAAACTACAATTTTCCATAAAATATTTTAATAAATGTTGTTGCATCAATTATGTTTTTAAAATTAATTTATATATTTATTGAAATAGAAGTATAATAATGAATTTTTTAGTAAAATATTTAAAACGATTTTCTTTGGGAAACTACCATAAAGTAATAAAAATCCTTTACAGATTATTATTATTTTTTTAATATTAATTTAATAAAATTTTAATTGATTAAAATTAAAAAAATATTTTATCACTTTTCAAGTTTTTACAGTTTCAATCTTTCAAGCTTAATAAATATTTTATTATAAAAATGCTTAAACAGGTGAATGTACTTTGTATGTACTTTTACGCGATACATATTTCGTAATAAGAATAATACTTTTTAGAATAATTTAATCTCATGCATGCTCAAGAGATCGTGAAAGAATGCAAAATCTCTCATCGCGCGAATGAATTATTGCACATGTAACCAAGATTGACAAACATACAATTTATCTTTTGTCACACAGACAGAATCATAAATAAATTTTTTTTTTTTTTTTACTTCAATACATTTTTTCCTAATTCTAACGTTTTTTAAATTTTATTCATAACTTTGAGATCGAATCTACACATGTATTTGAATTGGGATTTCTCAGTTGGAAATGCATAAATTGAATAATGCGAACTCAACAAGCTGTTGCGAAAGAAGAAAAGCAGTACAAATATTTTTACTCACTTGTGGTTCAAGTTAATTTATTTCGTATGTCAATTTAATTTTTGAATTCAAGCGAATAAGTGAATGAACTTTGATTTATTATGCAATTGAACATGAATGGAAGAAAAATTTTCTACGTCATTAAAAACGATAACAAAACGAGTAATAATTAACTTCAAATGGAAATTGTAAAATTTTTGCTAATCATTACGGCTCTGGATTAAGTAATCGCAATAATTTATCAACATTTTACCGAATTATTTTATAACGCAGAATATTCAAAATTTTGAATTCCAAAAAAACGAACTGAAATTTTAACAATAGTGATTGTTTAAATAAAACGATTTTTCATTTTGTACGAAGTAAAAAGGAAGTTTATCATTTAGTATTTAACCAGCCCAGCTTCAATTGATAATATGTGAAGTAGCGAAGCACTTCACTTTATACCATTTAGAAAGTCAATTAAGTTTTCTGGAGTGACGTCTCATTATATCGAAAAGCGAAAATGTCAAGCCGAGTTTAAGCGTCATGTATCATGAAGCAATATGAATATTAAGTATCCCTGGATCCCGACGAATATTATTTTCCCGAAATTTTGATGATTACTTTGAACAAAAAATATAATTAATATTAGTGGCAAAGACAATTTCAGTTTTTTCAGCGTTCATAAACTAATTGGCAGTTTCTGCGAATTTAGAAAGTTGCTCAGATTTATTGAAATCAACATAATTTCTTCTAAAAAAAATTCTTTTGACCGAATTAAATATCCATCTTCAAAGTTCCCAGTCATTCCCCCGAAGAATAAATTCATTTAAACTTGATCGCACTAACTTAGTTTTCTACATAAAACTCGTTAGCGTTAAATCACTTGTTAACCAAGTCTCTCTTGAATTGAATTCCCCAAAAAAAGTAAAACTCTTTCTGCCGGCCGCACGGTCACGGTGCAAAAACTCATTCGAAAGAGGAAAAAGCGGCGTACCCCAAAAGAAAAGTAAAAAAAAAAAAAAAAAAAACATGTAAATCCTAGTCGCGCCTACCACGACTAGATCCGTGAACCAGAATTCCACTCTCTCGTTCTAATTTTCGCCCTACTGGACACTCGGAAGCCCGGCGAGCAACAGCCGCTCGCTGGCTGCACTGGTGCTCTTCAGCGAATCAATCGAATCACTGCGCCAATCGACATCCGGTCATCCTTAGCCCGTACCAGCGCGACGTGGACGGACGGACCTGAGGTATTTCGAGGCGGGGGCTAACTCACTTTGCCCTCTGCGATGCGAAATCGAATTTACCTGCCACTCCGAACCGCGATTGTTCCTTGGTCGCGCGGCCCGCATTTTCATATTTCATTCGATTTGGGGGAAGTTTTTAGTTTGCTTTTTTTTTCTTTCGACGAATTCTATTCGCGCGAGCGTTTACATCGAGCGCGCGTTACGTTTTGACAGTCCAATTTTACATTTGATAATGTAATCCCCCCCGAGTTCGCATTTCAATTACATTTGGCGCGTGAATTCGAAAAAAAATTCAATGACGCTCGCCGTCACCCGAGCGGCTGTTAATGCAGCCTCGATTCGCGGCCCGCAAGTAGAAAAATACGAGATTAGTTCGGCGGAACCGGACTCCGAATTTATTCCCGCAGAGCGAAAAACAGGTGTAAACTTTTAATTTCATTCTCGAGAAAAAAAAAGAAAAAAGGAACTTGGTACTCACTTGGATTTTCCTTCTCCTCGGACGTAACTTAATCACTTCTCGAGGTAACTCAATTTTATTTTATTTTTTTTCTTCCTCGACCGAGTTTTTCTACATTATTATTAATCACTGTTATTTTATGAACAAGCTATTGTTTCGAGTGTCTTGTTCCGGCAATAAATTAAGCATCCGCTCCTCGTTCAGCCCCCTGCGGCAGCAGCGTCACAAATAAAAGCACCCAGGGCTCGCATAACTGAAATCCGTGAAAAAAAAAAAAACCAAGCCGCCCGGATGAATAATGAAAGCAAGCCCGCACTCCGGCCGCTAAATTATTCATTCGATTAGCCGCATCGCGACGTCGAAGATTTTTCGAAGCTACCGCTAAGTCGAATAAAAAATCTCGGAGGTTAAAAACCGCGTGGTGGTGGAAGAGGTCGTCGCGGAGGGCTTCAGTAGCGGTCTGCTGCTAGTGCGCGAGCTTCGTCTTCTTCCTGTGTGTACCGTATCTTTTCCCCCCTATAAACCGACACTGTCTCACCAGCGTTTCCTCCTCCGAGCTTCGCTTCCGTCTTGCGTCGTTTAACGAGAGAGGCCCATTATTCTCCTCCTTCTTGAACTACAATGTGTATCTCTTACAATTTCTCTCGCCTATAGCAGTGAGCGAGAACACCATTTTTCATAATTTCAATTGGTGGTACCGACCGATAATTTTACCTAATTGTGGGGACACTCGCGCTGTCACTGGTCTGGAGCTTATTTTAGAATTTTTTGTTGGAATTTTTTTACACATAGGGCTTATAAAAATCCTTTGAAAATACGTAATCAACCAAATTAATTTAATAAAAAAAAGCTTTTGAAGTAGGTCAAGCTAAAAGAATTGAAAAAAAAAAATTTTCTTAGAAGAAACCTACACCGTTGAAAAAAAAAGAAAAAAAAAGAAACAACATTGATTTAGAATTAATCCTTACTCAATCATAAAATCCGCGTTGAAAATAAAAAAATTGCACCGAAAATTCCAGCACAAAACTAATCGAAAAAGTAATGAAAGTACCAATCTCACTTTGAAAAACTTGAGTCTAGTTCCTCTCCCCATACCGCCGAGGTAACTGAAACATACACTAAGGAAAAGCACAGTCCGAGCTAAGCGTTGCTCGCATCCATCGCGAACTGTGATCAAACTGGTTGACGCGGGGGGCCCGCTGCACGCACTCGTTTAGAGCGGAGGCGCGCGCTCGGGGGGGGGGGCCATATCCTATCCCCGCTGCGTGCAAACTGTATCTATCTCATTTCTAAGCCTCCCCCCCCCCCTCCGAGCTTTCATGTACCTTTAAAAACTATCCGATGGACTTCCAGAAGCCCCCTCCATCCAAAGCTCCTCTATTAACCCGGCCGCCGCTGCACGCAGGGGGTTCCTCGACACGTAATTTCTCGACTGGCGTGACGCGCGAGCTTTGTCGGACGCTCTTTTGCTATGTCGTTTTTGTCTACCAAGAGTTTAAAGCTTCTTTGAGAATTTGTAACTTACATAGAGGGCTGCTGGTGCTGACTTGGTGTCACTGCAACGCTGCTAGACAATAGACATCAAGTAGATTACAATGAATGTCAAGAGGTAAAAACGGGAACTGAAATTTTAAGTTTAAATTGGAAATTTTAATGAAGCTTTAGGTAATACTAGTTTTTTAGTTATAAGTAAAATTTTTTAAAAGAGATTGCAAAATTTTTCTGGAAAAAGTGCTTTAGCACAATAATTATTTATCAAATAGCCTTATCTCGCACAATAATTACATTTCATTTCTAGGATACATCATGGCTCTCTATATTTGAAAGACTGAATAAAAGAGAAAACTTTTTTTATATTATTTTTAACTTTAATTTTTTCTGTAAGAATAATTTCATTTTGCTCGTCCAATGAAAAACTTTTGAGTTTAAAAACGTTCATTGCAGTTTCACAACAAACAGACGCAGGGACGAAATTTTCCAGACAATTAACGGTAAGGTTACACAAATTTAGCAATTCAGAACAGCCCGTGGAGCCAAATAATGGCACTCGATGTCAATTACAAGACTCGCGGGGCATAGGTAGCGTAATACGGGCAGATTACACGGCCAACCGCGGTAAGTTCGTACCTCTGCACCTAGAGGAAGTTGGTACACTGGCCAAGGACGATTTTTCTTCTTTCTCGCTTTCGCAACCCGCGCGTTGATCTCGATTTGCATAAGCTGTAGGTATTTAAACCTTTTTCTTTCACACGACACCTCGGTATTTACAGCTTGAGAAATAATATGATTAATTGACGTGTTAACGACGTATCATTACCTTGAGATCATCGAGCTGTGATTGCACGTCGTATTTCAATCAGCTTCTCACTTGCCATTTAACAAAATAAGGTAAAGATGCCAATTATGATCACATAAATCGCTATTTTTCAGCATTTTGAATTTTATTGAAAAAACAAAGCATGTTAGAGTAAATCTTTTTTTACATTCTCAAATATTAGGTTCTTAGGAACTTAAATAAATTTTTTTTATATGAAAATTGTATTTATTTATTGAATAATTAATGTTCAAAGACAAGACCTTTTGACCCCAGTTTATTAGACAACTTCAGTTTTGGCCCCAGTTTATGGAACACTTTTACACGTAAAATCTCGTCTGTGACTTAAGTACCCCAGTTGATGGAACGGTTTATCTGATTTTCAGATTAGATTTGTAATTTTTTCGTGTTTGGGAGTGATGAAACCCTCGAATTTTGACGATTCCGTTCCATCAACCGGGGTACTTAAGTCACCTACGGGATTTTATGTGTAAAAGTGTTCCATAAACTGGGGCCAAAGCTGAAGTTGTCTAATAAACTGGGGCGTTGACTTTAAAAAGGGGCATAAAAGGTCTTGACTTTAAACATTAATTATTCAATAAATAAATACAATTTTCATATAAAAAAAATTTATTGGAGTTCCTAAGAACCTAATATTTAAGTATGTAAAAAAATATTTACTCTAACATGCTTTGTTTTTTCAATAAAATTCAAAATGCTGAAAAGTAGCATTTTATGTGATCATAATTGGCATCTTTACCTTACCAGTAGTGGTTAACATAATTTGTGATTTATGCGATACTTCAAGAAACTTTGATCGTTTGATATCTCTGAATGCTTAAATTTTAATTTGTTTCAAAAAAGCTCTAAAAAATTAATAGTTCTGCGAAAGGGTGTTTTCAGCTGTCAGTTAAATTATTAAGTTTTATGTAAGCAGAGACAAAAAACTCTTTAAAAATTTAAAGTAATTAAAAAATATGTTATTTAATGAAAAATTAATTCAATATATTTATGTTGATACTTGAAATTTAAAGTTGTAATTTTGATATAAGAAATAGTTGATTTTAACTTAAAGAAGAAAAGAGTTAAATTTTTGATAAATGTCCCAATTGCTTCAATATTGATTTATTAAAGATTTTTCTCATTTACATTAAATGCATTAATAAAATTTACGACAATTTCTTTAAGGGTTTTTTAAATGATTAGAAATGTAAAATAATGTGACTTAGAAAAAACATTTTTTATAAAGCCAGTAAAAAAATTGTATTTTTTAAAAGGTATGAATTTTTCAGTTCATGTGGAATTAAGTTCATGTACAGTTTAGTTGTTTGTTTTGAAGATATGAAATAAATTATTTTGAGCAATACATATTCTACTTTTTTCAAGTTTATATACAAACGGTTGTTGAAAATACATCAAAACGTGTTTTACAAATAATAAACTTAGACACGTAATTAAAAGTTCAAATTTATGAATCATATGATCAAAGTAATTTTACTTTGCCAAGCTTCAATTATCATTTTTTGTAGCTATATCGATTGTCCCAGCGAAGAAAAACCTTAGCCAAAAAATCAATAGCTTAAAAAATCGGAAATAATAAAAAAATCTGATTAATTGAGTACTGACTTTTTAAGATTTTCGATTTTATTTTATTTTTTAATTTTTTTCAGCCTCTCATTGGTAATTTTAAATCTGCAGATTTTCGGCTAAGGTTTTTCTTCACTGGGACCGTCGATATTTATGAGCTAAAGATAGTTAAAAATTACAATTTAACTAATTTAAAAACTTTTTTTTATTATTTGATCAATTCATATCATCCGAATTATTATTGATTCTTCCCAAACTTTTCATTTTTCATTCAGAAATAAAATTCATTCAATGCAATCTTCAATGAGTTGGTTAATTTTGATATTTGTTGAGTAACTGTTAAATACTTTATTAGTCTTTGTCGAGAAAAATTCTTTGAATTATAACAACTTTCCACTTATATCTACAAAATTAAAATTGATCTATTTGTCTCAAATTCTCAGAATATTACTACTTTCCTACGAACTTGTTTAAACAATATTTTAAAAAAGATTACTCATCTTTGTTGCTCTAAAGTGAGAAATAGGTTTCAATTTAAAAATCGTAAAATAATTATGTTGTCTCATCGGTCTCAAAGACTTATATTTAACGTCACTCTGTGGTAATTAAATATGTTAGTATTTTTTATAAAGAAATTTTTTTAGCGTTTAAAAATATAAGTTCATACAAATATGAAGAACACGTTTTTAAAATTAATTTTATTAAGCTCTGGGGTAATAAATACTTACCTGCAAGAGTTTAAGTAAGCGTGACGATATGAGAAGCCCAAGCGCGTCGGTGGCCACGTGAGGGAGATGAGACACACGCTTCTGCAGATCGATCATACAATTTCTCAGTTAGCTACCATACGCGATGAGCTGGTTAGAATAAGAGCTTGTGGATTGATTAAACGATCGAGTTGAATTAAAATGTTCAAAAAAATTTTCAAATTACCTACCAGATTGGTTTTTTTTACACTCTTATGTCATGCATGATTATATTCGATGATAATTTCTCATGGAAGAATCAAAAATTTCTTGTGAAAGCTTTTTTCAAGCTAAAATAAAGTAATTTTTTTTTCCCTGAATGAACTGAGCTTATTTTTGATTTATCATAACTAGATTACTAATTTTAAATGCCTTTTGTTTTCATTTTATTATAGGATTCAAAAATCTTTTGGCGAGTCAAAGATTATTACTTTCTTAAAAAAGAAAGTAATAATTTTATAATATTTGGTAAGACTTGAGATATGTTCTGTTTTAAGTTTTGAATTGACAAATAATTTTTGGAGTTAAATTTACTTTTGAAATACTTTCCTAATAGTGTGATTTAAATTCTAAACTATTATTTAATTTTTTTTTTTAAATTGGTTTTGGGTTTTATTAAAATAAAATAAATTTAAAAAAAAGTACAGACACCTCTTTAAAGATAAAATACGTCAAAGTTTCCATTTTTATTAGAGTAATTGTATTAGACTGAAATTCGATTCTTTACAAAGATTTCATTGCATCAATGACTTGAAAATCAGCCATATTTAAAGCTCATTGATTAAAAATTGTAATACAATTGTTGGTTCAACCTTATCAAGAATTAAAAAAAAAACATTCATTTTCATTAATTTCAAAATACAATATAAGTTTTTTTTAGTTTGAAAAATATACTTCGCCCAGTCTTCGGGATCGTCACGACATCTGCCGACTAATTGAAACCTACCTTATCTACGGAGTACAAATAATATAGAATGCTGGGTAATTCTGCTTTCTGCTTGTAGTAGAGACATGAAAATTTATATCAGTTGAATAAATACACAATTTAAGATGTCAGCGTTTACCAACTTAACTACAAAATGTTTAGATAAAACTTATTACATTTTAGGAAAATATCCAGTTATTTCAACCAGTGAGTAAATTTATTTTTAAATTTTCAGTTCTAGGTTATAAATGATATCTTTTCATATTAAAAAATTAATTTAAATTAATTCTGTTCATTTAATGACTTTGTACTGACAATCAAGGCACATAAACAAGATGAAATTTGTCTTTTATCATTCTAATTTTTCTCTGTGTGCCAAGGGAACATCCCCTTTTTTCATTTAATTAATTTTGTCTCTACTATCTGGAGGGAAGTTCCCTTGACACACAGTGAAAAATTAGAACCATAAAAAACAAATAAAATCTTGTTTATCTGCCTGGATTGTCAATACAAAGTCATCATATGAACATTATATATATGTATATATATCACTGCTAAGCAATACAAAGTTATGATAAAACTTATCTAAAAAATTAAATTAGTTATTTTTGATCTGTGGAATGTAATGGTTTTTCTTGCTTACTTTATTTTCAGTAAGTAATCGTTTTGCATCAAAGAAAGCAGCTAGCGCTGGAAATAAAAATGCAGGAAATTCAAGAGCAAAACATCGAGGTTGGAAAAGAGGGGATGGTGTTTCTGTGCCACAAGGCACATTATTGGCCACACAAAACAAAACTCGATGGCATCCTGGTCTAAATGTAAGTTTCATTAAGTTTAAAAGTCTTATTAATTATGCTAATTTATAAAATTTGTAAACAGGTTGGATTTGGAAGAAATGGAACTTTGTGGGCAATGCATTCTGGTAAAGTAATTATAACTTGTGAGAAGATTAAACCTAATTGGGAACATGGGTGGATTCAGAAGAATTATGCTGATCGAGAAGGTCAAACAATTTACAAAAAGCATTTTAATATCATACCAGAACCACAGCACAACAGATTTAAGTTAATTACTAAAATATAAATAAGTAGCGCTCATCTTTGTACAGTAATATAAAATTTAATTTATAATGTTGTTGAATAATAAAATTTTAATTTAAAAATCTAACTTAAAAGCTCTCCCATTGAAGAACCTGCCCATCTTGAAGAAAAATATTCAATATTTTCACCATCTTTTGATAGACTTGCAAAAACAATGGTCTTTCTGACATGACTACCTACACGACTTTCTGCAATTAAGTCTAATACAGACAATTCTTCATTCCTATCTCTACAATGAATTATAAGTTGTGAATGGAACATAATTGGATCCCCTGAAAATAATCATTACAGATATAAAAGTATAAAAAAACTTTTAATAAAATAAGTTTTAATTTTACCTGGATAAGCTAAAAAATCACAGCCAAACTTTTGACCACTCGTTAAATAATATCCTTGTTCCCAAACATCTTTAAAAACTTTATATTTTAAAATTTCTTCTTCTGTATTGGGATAACTCCAGTCTTCTATTTTGACCAAACCATCATGCCATGGATAGGCTGTGAAAAAATCATGTTCAATAATTTTTCTTTCATCTAGTTTTTATTACTATATTACTAAAATTGTTTTTTTACCAGTATGAGTTTGTATAAGAGCATCAGATATTTCCAGCTGTGGCAACTTGGCTAATTCTTCTTCCATAGTAGCTTCCCTATCCACTTCAATTTTTTCTAACGCTTCTTTTGTTTCATCATCTAAAGGTTTTTTCAACTTCTTTTTCCTTGTATGCAGACCCAAAATTTTCCTTTTTTTTCCATCTATAATTTTGTCCATCATCTTAGAAATCTAATCATTAAAAAAGAAATTAAATTTTATATAAAATAAATTTGAAGCTACAAAAAATATAAAAACAAAAAAGAAAATTTAATTACTTGTGTTTTTCTACTATCAATCAAACATTCCTTTTGCTCAAAGTAAAGTTTGTTTCTATATTCCTCGAATTTTTTCTTTATTGATTCATTGGGTGTTTCTTTTAATATTGGTCTTTGAATCAAGCGAGCTACATTCTTTTCGATCAAAAGTTTAGCTTCTTCTGGAAGCAGAAGTACTGGTAATCCTAGAAGAATATCTTGTCTTGGTTTTTTAGCTAAACATCCAATGCATTCTCCAAGAATCCTATGCTCTTGTCTCAGTTTTAGCCAATCTGAAATGACAAATAATAAAATAATCACTTTAAATTTATTGAATGATGTTATTTCTGAACACAGATTAATCATTTATTACCATCTGCATTCCAAACAAATACTTCGTTTCCAGATAATGTCAAATCAATTTTAGAATCCTTATTATTGGCTTCCATAATCTTTCAGTGAATTTTCGAAAAACTTTTACGCATCTTTTTTTAATGCTAGACTAGATAAACTTTTAATAACACTACCATACACTTAATGATAGTCTTAAAAGTAAAAAATTTTCAAGATTTTATGAACGTTAAAAGTAATTTAATTTAATTTTTTTTTAATTGTCATAACTATAATATTGTATTGTATTTGTATAAGTTTTCAAGAAGACAACTTATATTGTATTTGTAGGTATATGTTTTCGCAAACTCAACATTCAACTCATTCAACTGAGCCAAAATGAAGAATCCGATTAGCCGAAAAAGCACGTGTCTTGGTAACTGCCGCTAGATGTCGCGTCGAGTCTAGTTTCGTGCTCCGATTTATGTTTTATCTTTTACTTTCTCTCTCTTACTTATACAATTCTAATTCTTTCTTCCTTCCTTTTCTATAAAACTGTGTTGCGGGGCAGCTGAGGGGGTTTGGAATACGTCATTCACTACTGTTCACTACTATACACGTCGCTAGGGATGAAATAAAAGCATAACATTAAGAGAAGAAAGACAACAGTGTTTTTTTACTTATTTTTTTATTGGATATATATTTTGTCAAAAAAATTTTTTTTCGGTCTTCCAAAAAATTATTATTTTTATTTTGTTAGAATAAAAAAAAAAGTTATCATGTTCAAGAGGTAAATTAAATTGAAATGAAGGTATGTTAATAGTTTATTGAGTGTCAATTATAGCTGTTTGTTAAAAGTGTAATTCTTCACAAAAATTAAGTGAACAAAACATCGTGAACATTAAAAAAAAAAATTTAATTTATATTACAATATATTGATGGTTTTTGTTAAGCAGCTTTAAACAACAATTGATCAGCATGCATAAAAAATTGATAAATCTTTGGAATTTCAATTACTTACATGTCAATTTTTCTACTAAATAAATTTCTTTAAATGAACTTATTTGAAAAAGTTTGCAAGTAACTAAATTTTCTATTTAACAATTTTTAAGCTCACAAAATAATGATTTTGTAAAAAAAATGTTAATATAAAACATGTATTTTTTATAAATTAATTTAAAATTATTAAAATGATCTTTTGATCGATATTTATATTTAATTTTAAGTGACGCACCAACATAATGATTTTTTTCATAATTATATTAACATCGTACGATTAATTTATGAAATTGAATTATTTTACAGAAAGATGAAGCATATGCTAGAAAATAATTAAGACCATGTGTTCAAATTGTAATAAAATTAAGCTTCCATTATGTGATAAAAGGAAAAATATTAATCATTAAAAGCGATTGAGCAACCTGTATCAACTATATTCAACAATGTCCTTAGTTACGAAAATAGCGTGGGTATATCAGCGTCTAAATTCAACGCCGATCATTTATGCGAGATCGAATTGGATATCAGGAATTGATGAATTGTTTACATTTTTTAAAATGTTGGTAGATTTTTTTAAAAATTTCATTTTATTTACTCACATGAGTTTTTTGCAGGGTATACTGAATAATTGTGATTATGAATTTTTGAAGTTATCAGAATAGTATAGAAATAGTCAAAAATATTGAATGTTAAAAAAGGAAATATTCAAAAATCGAACAAATCATGCTATAGATATCAAGTGATGTTTTGGAGCATGTTCGTCCACAACGAAACATGAATCTTTTTTATATCAGTTTTATAGAAAAAAATTGTGTAAAATAATTTTTAATCCAAAATAGATTCAATAATTCAAAAAAGAATCTGTAACAATTTTATGGTAGTATAGCAATTCAATATTAAATAATAATAAAAATGGAGAGCCCAACGATAAAACGGAGCAAGGAATCAAAGAAGGGGAAGCTTCTTGCCGATTTGAATGTGAGTGAATCATTTTAAGTTTTTGAAAATTTTACACCTTTAAATTTATTTTATAGAATTGTAAATGAGGAAAAATAATTTTATTAACCTAGTAATTAACCTAGATTTACAATTCTTATTTAATTAATATATCAATATACACTTAAAAAAAATAAATTTAAAAAATAATATAAGAAAAACTTTTAATGTAGTAACTTATAATCAACTTTTTGTAGAATATGGAACACGTCAATATACAACTGAAGGGAAAACTGAAATTACTGACTTCTGAAATGAAAGATGCAATTGAAAAAATGAACACCATGACATCGGAAATGAATACAATCCGGAATGAAAATTTACTATGCAAAGGTCAATATTAAAAAATAATAATAATAATAATAATGTTTGTTTAGTTACAAATCAAGTCTCTTTGTTTCGAAATACAGATAGAATGGCTGAACTCGAACAAGAAAATGCTCTTCTGGTTTCTCAAATTGAAGAAATGGCTAATGAACGAGCAGAAAGGGACGCTATAATCGAGGAATTCGGCTCGGCTGTGGAGGCGAGAATCGTCGAATGGAAGGTATTACTCAATAATATATTGCTCTAAGATTTGTTAATAATCGATGAAAATTATAGGCAATATTAGACGAAAAAGATTCAACAATAACAAAACTTAAGGAGAATCTTATGTACGTGGCTAGTGACAGAGCCACGAACGTCTCGCCAGAGAAAAGAAGTCATGCGGAGATCGATCGCTTGATCCAGGACATTGACCGTCGCGACGAGATCATAGCCGAATTGCAATGTAAATTATCAGAGGCTGTCGTTGAGATCAACGAGAGCACTTTGATGATTGAAAAATTTAAATTCGACAAAAACGGGTGGGTTTTTTATTGAAAAAAAAAAGTTTTTTGGTAAGACTGAATTTTTAACACCGAAATATTCGACTTTACAGAAAAGATCCATCAAAGAAAAATGTCAGATACCAACGAGAGGCTGAGAGAAAATTACAAGAGGCTACTAAAAGGATAAGCAGGCTTGAAACTTTGCTGGCAAGTGCTGAAAGCGACGCTAAATTAAAGAGTGAAGAGGTAAGCTTTTACTTAAAAAAACAATCAAAATTATTGAACAAAAATAATTCATTTTTTGTGATAGTTGTGCGAAGCACTTGCAATTTTGAACAAGTATGAAGATGAAGATTCAAGTTTGACGCAAGCTTTAAGGGAAATAAAAGAGTTAAAACAACAACTCAAAAAGAAGGGTCAGCACATCGAAGAATTTATAAATGTAGTCAACAAACTTGAAGCTGAAAATTATAGATTTGAAGAAGTGATTGTTATTTTGCGGTAAAGATATTTCATTTATAAAATTAAAAGCATCGAATCAACCTAAAAAATATTTTTACTTTTTAGGGATAAGTTAGGAATTGAAGAAGATGTTGAAGCTTCACTACAAGATCTTATTCTTCAACGTCAAAAAATGCAAGAAGAAAAAGTCGAACAAATGTTGCGAGATAACAATAAACTTTCCAGCGAAAATGTGGATTTGAAATTCCAGGTAAAATTTAAATTTTTCAAGATTTAAACTTTTATGATCTCATAAAAATTTATCTGGTTATTAATATTTCGCAGATTCGAAAATTGAAATCAATTCTGAAAGAAACAATAAAAAGTAAATTGGGTAATCGAAACGGAGCTGCGAGTGACGGTGAATTAATTGATGATTTGAGTCATCGATCGGAATCGAAAAAAGATCACGTTGAATTAATAAGAATAAAAGAAAATGTTAAGTGGGTCATTGAAGAAAATGAAGCACTTAGGCAGGGAATGCACGAAATTTTGGATTGCATACACAATCAAGACGGTGATTTCACTAATTTATTGGTCAAAATAATTTACTTTGTATATTTTTTATTTGCTAAAAAAATGTTAAGTATCCAAATAGGCCGAGTTTAAAAGAAAATTCTTGTTCATGTTGTGTGCGTTAATAAGATTCTAGTTAATGAATCCAGGTGACCATAAATAAAAACAAACAATTTTAGTTTGCTTCTTTTTTTATTATTATTGTGTCGACGTTCCGGCAGGATATCTTTACCCTCAATACGACTAGAACGAGAATCTTATAAACACATACAACGTGAGCAATCTCTTCTATTGTTTTGATAAAAAATGTCAGAATTTGATTTTTTAAGACTGTTAAAATTTTTATTTTAGTTTTGTAATACTTTTTTATTCATAAACATATTTATTTTAGATCATTTTTGTAGTTTTTTTGATGTTAAAAAAATATTAAGCAACAATTGTAAAATAAAAACTATGATAGCTTTACGAGATGAAAACAGTGATGCTTAAAATTTAAATATTGTTTTATATTGAAGGTAAAAGCATTGTTAATATACAATCCCAAACTTTGGAGAACCTTCTCGATGCTTTGGATGCAAGACACATCGCTGGCTGGTATCATCCTGCAATGCGATTGCAGGGTAGAGTCAGTTATCTCCAGGGTAGCAATGCAGAATTAAGAGCGCAACTCCAGCAAATAAGGTAACGTTCTCTTTTAATTAGTTGATAAACATTATTACTCATTAAAATTTATGCTTTATTTTGAATGTTATTGTAGAAAGAACCAATCGCGGTCAGAGACTCAACATCGCCCAAGCAGTGCTGAAGAGGGCGAGTGCAAGACAGATTTGCAATCTCCTTTGACTCACTCCCGAAATGTGACACCGAAATCGGCGAGAAGTGGCTACTCTCAAAACGCGGACTCGGGCATGGCCTCTGGCAAGGCTGTAGACGACATTCAAAACGAAACTTTTGAGGATGACGAGGTCAAATCTCGGGAGGACGAAACTTCACCAGTGATTGAGGAAAAGAGCTTCGGAAAAAAGTCCGAGGAACTTTATGCCATGGCCAAAGAGATGATTGCTCAGGAAAGTGACTTCAAAAAGGCTCTCAGCGATGCCGAGAAGCAACAGAAGATTCTGGAAAGCCAGATAATAAACCTAAGAAAGAATTTGGCAAACTTTGTATCCCCTACAGTCTACAACGAGCTCAGAGATAAGTATCTAGAGTCTAACATGCGACTACGAGCTGCATACGAGAACAAACTTGCCCTAAACGAGGGGACCCGGCTGCAAGAGCTCCAGGACGAGGTCGTGGTACTCCATAAGCAGCTATCCGAACTGACGCACCAGCTGGTTACTACCAAGAAAACCGACCCTAAGACCCTGGATAAGCTGGAGTCTCGGGTCAGCGAGCTGGAGGCCGAGAACGAACGTCTGAAAAAGGTCGCCGAGATCGCCCAGGAGGAAGCATTGGTCCACCGGGCCATTGACTCCACTGTCCTGAGCGAGTTCAACGAGATCAGGCAGAGGATTCTGAGAATCGAGAGCAACGAGGAAGCCAGAGAAACTGCGCGGCTTTCCTTGGAACTCGCCAATTACAAGGTCATCGAGACCGAACTCAGGGAGAGAATGAGACTTCAGGAGCTTGAACTTACGCGAATGCGGGACGAGCTGACCGAGATCAGAAGCCGCGAGGTTGGAGATAAACTGGCGGGCCAGGAGAGGACGCGAGATAACATCGACTGCAGGTCACTATATTTTTTTTTTATCGAGATTCCCTTTGTAAATTAATTGTTTTTGAGAAGCTGAAAAACACGCGCTGAATTAATTTAAAAAAGCTTAAGTGAAATGGCCTTTTTAAATTGAAATTAAACGTTTCTTAACCAGGGTGATGAAAGCACTCGTTTTTTGCTTTTAAATTCTTAAAAAGTTATGATTTATGTACCCTTTAAAACACGCTTTTATTTAATTTAATAATAATTTTATCGTTTTTATCGGTACTTTTTATCACCGAAACTTTTAATAGCAAAAAATATTTGGTGTTAATTTAATTAAAAAAAGCTTAAATTAATAGGTGGTACTCCATATTGCAGTAAAAATTATTATAATTGACCCGAGTGATAAGTTTTTAATTCACTGTAATGCTTTGAAATTATGACTAATTTACCCTCTTTCCAATAGTGATTTTATCGAAATAATCGATTTCCTTCAACACCAATACGCCGGTTCCACGTCCTTGAGCTCCTGGGAAAGGTACGAGGCGAGCTTGAACAAACTCAACAACGATCGTAACGAAGTTAAGGAACTGATAACTAAAATAAACGACCAGAATGAAAATATTAAAATACAATATGAAACACTTACGAGCCGATTGAAAATCGTTGAGCAGCTTAAGGATATGCTCGAGCAGCAAATTGGTAGCAGTGACGTTCAAGATATCATTCAGAGATTTTCCAGTGAAACAAAGCAAGCACTTACTGTAAGTGTAACCAACACTTAAATCGATGAAAGAATCATTTATCATTAATGTCTGATACTTACAGGAATCAAAGTACAAATTACAAATTAGCCAATTGGAGGAGGCACTACTGAAAGCTAACAATAGTATAATCGACTACGAGGCCAAATTAGGATTAATGGAGCGGGAGATTAACAAAGTTCAGAAAGCTTGGAAGGTGCAGAAGGAGACGAGCTTCAAGCGACCCGCCATTTACGACAAGGTCACGGAAACGGAAATGTTCATCGAGGTGCCGAAACAAATGAGGGACAAATTCACGGAGACGAAGCTGCTGGTCGAGACGGTTGAGACCCAGTGTTCGAAATCTAGTGCCAGCACACCCTCTAAATCAAAAACGGAAGCTTCCGTTAGAGATTCGGAAGATGACAGCGAGAGCAGCAGTAGAGATGAACTGGAATCTGCAGTGAACGGTAAAATTTACAGCGATGAAGTATTTTTTACATTTCTTTTCTGCATTTATAATAAAGGGAGGAATACCATTTATTCAATAACATTTCAATTCAATAATTTTTTATTGTTTGATTTTTTTAATGAAACAATGAAAGAGAAGCCGGATTGAAGACTTCTATTGAATAACAATAAAGGTTCAATAAAATACCAATCGTCATGACTTTAAATTTACTGTCATGAATTGATAGATCATAAAACGGATGAAACTAAACTGTTTAAAAAATGATAAAAATTTTACTGTGAATAAATAAAAAAGTTTTCAACAATACAATTATACGGGTAAAGTCCTTCGATTACAAAAGCTTCCTTGCTCCACTAAAAATATATTACAACTTCTAGTGTTGATAAAATAAGACCAACTTTATTTTCAAATTATCATTTTTAAAAAACTTTTTTATTTTATAACATCGATCAGTGTCACATTAATTTAATTAAATCCATCGCCAACAATTTTTTACAGCGAAAAAGATAATTCTTCTACAAGAGCAGCTCACCCAGGCTCTGACCCTCGCGTCCGAACGCTCGGTCGCTCTGTCCAAGTGCGAGTCCCAGCTGATAGAGTACCGATCGAAGAACGCAGCTCTGCTGAAGCTCCTCGAGGAGAAGAGCCCCGACAATCTGGACTTGTCGCTATCGAAAGCCGAGACCGCTAGCATCGACGGTGGGTCGAGCCAGGAGGCTCTGAAGTCCACGATCGCGGCCCTGAAGGAAATCATAGCGCACAAAGAGGAAACAATCACCAGGTACCAGGGACTGCTGAAGGAAGATCGAGATAAACACAGCGAAGCTGCGAGCAGACTCCAGGAAGAGATCAGGAGCTTAAAGAGCCATATCGTCGGAGTCAGGTCGCCCCACGACAGAGCACTGTTAGTTGCTTTTATTAAATTTTAGTTTTTGTTTTTAAAATGATTTTTCCAACCAGAATTTTATCTATTACTTCTTTACTGGCGGGATTCAAATAAAAAATTTGAAAGCTTGTTTGAAAATCTCAAAAAACTTTTTGAAACATCCTTTTTTTAACAATGCAACGTTATCCTGTTTTTTTATTAATCGATACTTAAATAAAAAACATTTTTTCAATTGAAAATTTTCAAATAAAACTAATCACATAAATTTTAGATACATTTTTAATATACATAAATCTAAAAAATTTTGACAATTAAAAAGCAGGTATTCTTTATCACTATCTAAAAAGCAGATCTTTTTTTTTTTTTTAATTGACATGAGAACAACATACGTGCAGTTTTCAAATTTTTAATGAGACAAAAAAACTTGCAGGTTTAATTACCTTTAAATTGTCGAATCGTTTTTCGAAAGAGCACTACGTTTCTAAAGACAATTGGTGAAAAAAGTCGAAAATGAAATTGGCGATGAAGTTTGATAAAATAATAAAGTAAAATAATAACAATTAATTAAGAAGGTTTCATTGTTAAGAGAATTTCAGTTTTAATCGTATTAAATTGAAAGTATTTTTAGCGCACACTTACGCGAAATAAAATTGATAGTCTATTTTTTGTTAAGGAAACAAATAAAATGTGAACTAATAATATATTAGTATACTAGTAAATTTTAAATTTACGACAAATGATTTCTACTTTTGAATAATTTTACATTAGAATTATTTCTTCTTCAAGAGTCGTGGTTCCGGAAACTCCGGAGAGAGACTTACCAGTGATACAAGTGACCAACAGCGAGGAAGTTTCAATTTTAAAAGAAAAAATTTTACGATTGGAAAGGGAATTAAGGGAAAACGCTGGACTTGCAGAGAGGTGGCATCAATTGGCTGAGGATAGATTGAAACACATGGATAGCACAAGTCACAGGTTTGTAAATTTTTAACATAAAATTATATTTTTTAAACTGGCGCAAGATATATCTAAGTCTTCGACCATTTTTATTAAAGCTCAATTTTACGATTGTTTATTTCAAAAATTTGAACTTTAAAATATTTTTTTAATTTTTTTTTTTTTTTTTACAAAAACTCACTTTAAGTTTTTTTTTTTTTTTTTTTTTTTTATCACGATTCATCAAAACCGTAATGGTAATAGACTCATTATAAGATTATGAATCTTCATTTCTCTGAAAGACACAATATACCTGTTTGCTTTCATCAAAATTACGTAAAACCGACAACTGCACTCAAAAAAGATTTTATCGTTTAGAACTTATTTTTTACTTCATATTTTTTAACTTTCATGATAAAATTTTTCTACCGTTTTAAAGGTTGGAGGACCAGCACAAGGAGGAGCTCAACAGTTACCGCATGGAGTTGAAAAATCGCCAGCTAGAGGTGGAGGAGCTACGAAGGCAGGTAACCGAGAATCGTCGTGCACCAACCACCAAGACTGAAGTATTTTCGTTCGTAAAATCGCTTCACATCAAGGACAATCGGCTAGCCGATGAGATTGAAGTACATCCACTTTGCATTAAAACTTTCTCACGCATGTATCCGCTTTGGAGTTAATTCCCCTTTTTTATTTTTTATTTTGGACAAAATAAGAACGAGCTTCGGCAGCAGGCGGCGATAACGAGCCAACAACTTTCCACGACTTACCTCGTAGACGACTCGCGAATGCTCGAATTCGGCCAATATCAGTCCCAGCTGGACAATTTGCGGAGGCAGCTGCAGGCATCCATGGAAAGGGAGAGGTCTTACAAGAGCGAGATAACCAGTCTGCAGCAGAAAATTAGCCGAAGGTATTTTTTGCTTTAAACAATTTGACTGATGCAATAGTGTAACTCGACGATAGTTCATCTAAGCCCGTAAAGTTGGAGTTGGCGTTAGCCAGTTATAATGTTTGAGATTTTTCGAATGCCTGCGAAAAATACAGGTGACATTATACTGATAGTCTCGGCGGCATTCTTTCATCTTGATTATCTTTGCGATGTCATTAAAATTTACGTAAACAACATTTTTTGCAAAAAAGAAAATGAATTTTATAAAAAAAACTTACTTGGACAATAAGAAATGGGTTTTTTTTTTGTATTACGCAGAACACTGCAGGTGTAAATTATATTGATTACTCACCGAATGTACCTTTTTTTTTAATGTGCACACTTGCGTGTACAGTACACAAATTTTGAAATAAAATTCTTTCAATCCATTTACAATCTGTAAATCTGTGGTAAAACATTAACGTCTTTGACCTTCACTGACGGCAAAATCTGTTAAAACGTAAAACAAAGTTTTGATGTTTCGGCGTTAAAAAGTTGACCAGGCAATTTACTTAATGTTTACATCAGTAGATGTTATGTCATAAAATTAAAAGATTGAATGAGATGTATTCAAATTTTATTTTAGGTCCATCGCAGAGAGAGCCCAAGAAAAAAGGGCATCTCGTCGGGAAATGCAACTTGAGAGAAAAGTAAAAGAATTAGAGGATGAGTTGCACAACACCAGAGAAATTTTGGATCAACAACACATGGTGCAGCAAGCAAAGAGAGCAAAAGTAATATATTTTTGTTACTTTCATAACCAAGGTTATTTTCATTTACATAAATTTTATAATCATACTTACGATTTATAAATTATTAGACCGCCGAAGATCTTGGTTTGTGGGAAAAATTGAAAAAGTGGCAGAAGCAAGCAGAAACTCTCAAAGAAAAGTTGAAAGAAAAAACCGACGAGTGCTTAAAACTACAATCGAATCATGATAAACTTCGGAACCTCATAGCCTGCATGGAGCGAGAAAAGTGGTTTTTGCGGGGCAAGTGCGTGAGATCGAACGTAGACACCAACAGCATATCGCACCAGTCGATTTCGCCAGCCTGGGGTCCGACTCCCGACTCCCAGCTGACCTTGCCCAGCAACGAGACACTTCTGGTCGAGGATCTGCAGCGGGAGTGCCAGGAACTCAGAGATAGGATCAGAGAGCTGGTGGCCAAACTCGCCAAGCAGGAAAGTCTTGAGGAAAGGAAAAGACCGGCGAGCGTCGCCTTTGAGGTATACTATCTCGATGCCGGTTGCTCACGTCACTAAGCTGGTTTTTTGGCAGGAATTTCTTTTTTATTGTAGACATCTTTTACTTTCTTTTACTTTTTTATTATATTCTTGTCATGATAACAAAAACTTAGATTTAATTATTAAAAAAGATGGAACAAAGTTTCATTTTTAAAATCAAATTTTAAATTTTTATTGATTCAGGATGAAGTTTGCGACGAGTCAAGAAAGTTAAGAGATATGTACGACATTTTGGAAAAAGAAAACATTAGATTGGAAACGGAAAATTTCGAACTTAAGCTGGAGATCGAAAAAACAGGTATCAACCTTCCAAGATATCTAGAAAAAATACAGCACCTAGAAAAGTAAGTACAACCATAGCCTTTATCTAAATCGTTAATGCTGTGTAAAAATTAAACTCGCATGGTTTTTGTAAAACAGGTACATAGAACTTTTAAAATCAGAAAAAACGGGCGAAGTGATGTTCTCGAATCCTGCAGCACCACCCAGAAGAGAAGGCATGACTCAGCGAACCAAGGGCGAGTTGGAGCGCACAATCGTAACTCTCAAAAAGCTGATTGAAAAATTGCAAACGGAAAACAAAAGATTAAAGAAGTACGAGGAACACAGTCGCAGCGACTTGAGCTCGAACTGCAACTGCGGCTACCTGAGAGACGAGTTGGAGGTTGCGAGGCAGCGAATCAACAGTCTCGAGTCTGAAGTCGAGCACGCCCAGAAGAAGATCGTCATGCTCCAGGATGCTTTTATCGACAGGTCGTCCGACGAGGACGGAGCATGCGAGGTCATGATGCTGAACGAACAACTTATAAAAAAGAACGAGCTTTTGGACAGGGTCAAGGAACTGCTGGGCAAAGCTGCCGCCAATGAAAAAGCTTTACGTCAAAGAGTAATAAACTTTTTTTTTTTTATCAAGATAAATTAAATGATTCTGTTTTTATTTTATTATTTATTTATTTTATTTTATTTACGGGCTTTTAACCCTTTAGTACATAAATTTTTAAATACAATAGTTAGGTGTTTAACATGTCGAGTTGAAAAAATAGAGATATTATTCAGTTTATATCGCTAGCCAAATGATATACACAGTTAATATAATAATATATGTGGATTCTTACAGTTTAAGTAATACTACATAGTTATAAATAGATGAATGCAACTAGGTAACAGAAATATATGAGATCAATTATAGAAAGGTTGGCTCGATGACAAGTTCATTCAGAGAAATACCTAAGACTTAGTTCCTTATTAATCGTTGCGAAGTTCGCCAATCTATAAGTCCCAGTAAATCCATAGTATCCACGCGCAAGCTCGGGTTCAAGGCATTCAGGCTGAGGGAAGTCTGATCTATTATAGAACGATGGTTTAGATCACCTTGTTTAAGTTCAATGGTGAAAATGTTTTGATTTTTCCTAAGAATTCTCACTGGACTAAATAACTTAAGTTTGTTAGTTAAAGGTTGGGAATCAGTAACGTTTGTGGCTAATTTAAGTTTTTAGAATATATTTAAAAAAAAATTCAAATACTGTAACTTTAAAGTCAAAAATAAAATATTTGGACGTGAGGATAATTAAGAACACCGCTGTAATAAAAGCCTCGGGTAGCCGATATCTGTCTGAATTACAAGTCTAGTGACCTCGAGACTTACTCGTGACATACCGGCTGTAACTTGCACACTTAAATTTCCCACGTAAAAAAACTGAAACATGATTTTCAATTAAGAATGTCAACTCCCTGAGGGTTAGATTAAAAATTATTTTGATAAAAAAACTTTGATGTGAAAAGGAAAGGCCTAAAAAAATTAAAATTAATTAAATACGGAACGCGAAAGAAGAATTGAACTGAAAACATTTTTTCATTTTCAGTTTTTTTATACAGATAAAAAATATTACTAAATAAGTGTACTACTTATACGCAAGCAAACCATTCTTCGATTTATCTGACCTGTTTCAAAAGATAAAAAATTAATAACTTTTTCTTGACGCAAAAAAGATAAGGAGTACTTAAAATAAGATTTTAAAACGCAAATTATCTAGTACTCTCATTGTTTTTATTTTCTTTTTTCAGATACATCAGCTTGAGTTTAAGCAAACACTGTCAATGATACCAGAGTGTGTGTCGCCATTATCTGCAATGCATGGTTAGTGATTTTTTTACGTGTAAGACAGGGCACAATTTTTTTATATCGCTATATAGTGAAATGAATATTTTGTATAAATAATAAGCTACTTGTAAGTTTGTATCTGTAAGGTATAATATATAGTAACAAAAATGGTGTATCAACTAAATGACTCACAGCAATGGATAAAAGACAATAAAGTCTATTTTCACGAAAAAATTAATGATTTTTTATCTTGATCCTTGAGAAAATTTTACACAATTATCTCCACAAACTACATGACAATCAGTCAACATTAAAAAATCAGATCATTGAACTTCGTTCAAATTTGTAATGAATGGAGCTAGACTATCAGGATCCTCGACGTCCGGGGTCATTTTTCCTTTAAACTTGACACAATATTCATCGCAGAGTTGAACGTCGAAGTAAATCCCCAAAAATTTTTTACACTGCGAGCAGTTACGAAAGCATGTACCTGAACAAAAAATTTTTTCATATATTTCCAACAGTTCGTCATTGTAAAAATTTCAACTTAATTTTTTTTTCACTGAACTTACCCACTGAGGGATGAGTAGTGGCGATTGAAACAAAAACGATGTAACTCACGAGTAAAATTAAGAAGAACCGCCTTGTAAGTGTCATATCTGAATCAAAACGAAAAATAAAATTTAATTTTTTTTTTTTTTAACAAAGCAACTAAACAGAATTATTTAACGTATATTTTTCATTTAAGAACACCTTATTTGAAAGCTCCAACTCACTTCAAAAAAAATTTGTGTACACACTTGCGAATCATAAGTACAGACAAGCCCTTCTGAACTAGAAATGATGAAACCAATAATTCGACAACGGTTTATATACCCTTTTTATGGGTGCAGAAGGACTGCGGTAAGTAGCAGTGTCCAGCAGAGATTTTTCTTTTATCAAATTATATCCTTTCGGTACACTCTGTACGAATGAATAAAAATAGACTTCAATAACGTTACGAAAAATTAGATTATATTGAAAAAGTAATTCACCGAGAGAAATAAAAAGTAGTTTTTTTTATTATTAGAGTTTTTACTGTTTTCTAGTAAGCGCTAGACTTGTATACAAAATTAATACTTGTGGAATTTAATGTATATTACAACAAAATTTTAATTCAAAATTATCTTGATCACATTGACTTTCTGAAAATAGCAAAAATAAGTAGCTTTTGGATTAACTTCTATTAATCTCCTACACCGACGCGTTTTTCCGTTTCATGCTTACCTGAATTTTGAAGTTTTCATACGAAATTCGTTTCTTTCTTTCTCGTTTTACTTATTTTTTTGTTCTTATATCGAAATTCAATTGAGCGTAACCGGACGTGAATCAAATGCTTATTATTCAATTCAATATTTTGATTAGACATTGTAAAAATTTCATTCAATAACCCGTGGATTATCGTTATTTTTTCAAATTACTCTTGTTATAATAATGTAAACAAAAAAAAGTATTAGGAAAAAGCTTGGGAGAAGGATTTATCAAGAAAAAAATAAAACGTTTGTTTACTTCAATGAATATTCTTTGTATTATTTTTTTAGATTTTAAACAACTACAAAGAATGTACAAAAATGCCTCTCAAAAATCCCTCGATGCTATCCTTAATCTTTGAGTATTAAGTATTTAATAGGTTTCTTTTACAAAATTATTCAAGAACATTTTCTAAAAAATAGTCGCATCAGAAGGTACAAAGTATAAAATATTATGTTATCATATAAAAGTTATAAATGTTGTCTTACGAACTACAAAGCTATGAAATGTACAAAAGCAAATTATCTATGGCAGCAGGTGCCGCATATGAAATTGATGACACTGATGAAATAGGTACTTTCTTAAAAACTTAAAATAATTAAAAACTAACTTTTTTTTTTTTCTT
This sequence comes from Encarsia formosa, assembly GCA_038277355.1. Taxonomy (NCBI): domain Eukaryota; kingdom Metazoa; phylum Arthropoda; class Insecta; order Hymenoptera; family Aphelinidae; genus Encarsia; species Encarsia formosa. The sequence goes on from CM076188.1 coordinate 10,325,242, forward strand.
TTTTTTCTATCTTTTCATTAAATTATATTTAAGCAATAGGTTCTTCTTTTAGAGAGGAGTATTTATCAGTTACTTTTGTATGACAAAAATTGGTCAAAAACATGAACATTTAAAAATTTTTTTAACTTAAATATGTCATTAGAACATAATTTTTGAGGAATTTTTAATATTCTAGGTCTTGAAAAAGTAGTCTAAACATTCATATTTATTAAGTACTTACCATTACTTTTTCAGCTTATAAAATAGGAAAATATTTTTGTTACTTATTATAGGTTGACAACAAGTACAAAATAAAAAACTGACTGATCAAGAGACGCTGAATTTTCTTAAAATTTTTTCATCTCTAAAATCATGAAACTACAATAACACCCAAGAAATGGACAACCAAGTAAATATACTTGAAAATATACTTGAAAAGGCTGATTAACTGATTCAGCATCTCTTGAAATTACTATGTATATCAAACCTTTACATTCTCATACACAATTTTTTAAATATTTAACTAAATTTACTGTACTATGTGCACAAACACATACTTGCAAATAAATGCTCTGTAGCACGCTTTTAATCCAAAAAAAGTCCTAGTGATTGACAAATTTTGATCTTAAGTTTTTACAGGCATTACATACACGGCACATTACAGTTAACTATCGTTAAATTTTTCATTATTCTTTCATGACATCCAAACGTTGATCAAATGCTTTCTTCTATTGGCTTCTAAAAAAAACCAAAGATTTCACTATTTTTTGATAAACTGATCAAATTGAGCTGAGTAGTCGTTCGCATATTGATGGGCGTAAGCTGCCTGAGGATATTCGGCCCACTTGGTGAAGTCAATGCTTGGAATAATTCCACTTTTACAGGGCACTCTTGGATTGCTGAAATAAATATTACGCAACATGTTTTTTTATATTTTATTTAATTTTTTATTTTAACCTTGTTTTTTTAATGAGTTTTTTTATATTCAGGTCTTTGAACGTGCGATTTCAGATTAAATTTTTCTTTGAAGTTCAACCGAATCAATTTTATGAGCTTGTTATAATAAAACTTCAGAGGGATAAATAATGAACTTATTTAAGAGAAAATCTTATAGCCAGCAGCATTAAATAAATCTGTGTAGTCCAAAAAAATTTGGAAAGCGCATTCAAAAAAATATTTTTTTCTATAGATAAAGGTAAATATTTAATCTTAGTTAATTTATGTGAAAAAAGTTCTTACATTTCATGATCTGGTAGAACCATGGGGTAAAGTTGTATCGTGTCAATCAAATCGGTGTTGTCACATATGACTCTAGCGAGTTTAGTTTTTCTAACTTCTTGCAATTGTTCTGAAACAAAAATTTAAAAAATAAATCAGAACCGTTCAAAGTAACGATTCAAACAAACCATCAAAACAATAAAAAAGTCGGTAATGTACGAACCGGGGGTGAAGGATGACGGCTGGTTGGGCAGCTCGTACCAGAATCGGTCTCCTCTCCTGGAGTTGCTGAACTGGGTGGCTATGATGCAAGCGAAAGTAGGCCCAAGCAAGCTCTCGGGCAGCGGCCTCTCGGACACACCTCCCGACCAAAGATCAATGTCTGCCGGATGTCTGAAACAAGCGCATTACTCTTTTTTTTCTCTCTCTCTCCTTGCATCGGAATCGAATCCGTTATCTCCAACCATAACCCGAAAGTCACGCATGAGCATTGTTATACCCCAACAACAATCTCTTTCTCTTATTAGCCTTACATGGATAAAAAGGGTGGTGCGAGCAGACAGCGCCCGAAAATTCGGAGAAATTCAGGGGATAGAAAAAAAAACAGAGTTAATTGCGTCAGAGGTATGTATGCTCTTAATGCCCCCCGAGGAGAGGGCTAATTAAGTCATTCCGAACAAACGCACGCTCTGCGGGGACGCTCGGGCGCGTGATCTAATCTTATATGGCGCACAGGTTTCGGGCTTTTTTCCCGCCACGTCTCTTAATGATACCGATTTTGCTAAAAGAGTGAGCTAATACATACGCTGGATTGGAGGAAAAAAAAAAATTAATTACCTTGTATTGCAACGAGGATTTTCTCATGAACCGTATCAATGAAAAATTTTCAGTTTCCAAATCTCTTTAATTAGATTGAAAACGATTCGAGCATTGGGAAAGCTTATTTTCGTTGACACTTCGTTAATTGTCGGATGAACATCGTGACACGGTGATTTTTTTTTTTTTTACGTTGGTATCTCAAATTGGAATTTTTATTTCAGAATCGTGAAAATAAACAGAGTCAGTGAATTTTAAAAATACTCGTTGTATCTTTATGAGTTAAAACATTAAAGTGGTAACAATTGTCGAACACGACGCGGACGCTAGGTGTTTGCTTCAGGGGCAACGACTTTTACTATTTGTTTGCTTATTTATTTTTTTCATTTGGGACATGCACCGTACACACAAAATTAGATTTTTCTGAAACAATCCAGATAAGAAAAGTCGAAATAAAATGTTTTGATGTAAAAAATACTAAGTGTTTAGCTTCAACATGCAAGGAATCAGAAATTTTTTATTCAAACAAAATCTAAAATTTAAGAGAAAAATAAATATATTTCTTTGAAATTTTTTATTAATTAATAAAATAAAAATTTTCATTTCGCTCTATATTTTAAATGATTATGTACTGCAAAATATTATGACGATTTTGCTAAATTTTTTATTTTGAGTACTTGGAGGTCGCTTGCAGAGGCAGCTGGTTTCTTAGTCGGCTAAGTTGTTTGAAAAAAAAAATGTTCAATTTGACGCTTGTCGCCATTGAGAAATCTTTAATTTAAACATCTCAAGTACAAACTTTTGATTATGATGTTATTAAATAAAAAAACTTCAGTACTTTCAAATTATTCTGTTTGAATTTTAAGATCTAGATCCATTTGACCTATTTTAACTAATTCAATTTTAATAGTCTAACTAATAAAATTTTTTTTGAAACTTACATACATAATAAAAAAATTTCAAGATTTTTTTTCTGTAATCAAACCTTATCGACAATCGAAACAGAGCACTATAATGTAAAAAGTTGTCAAAGATTTGAAAAATTTTGAAATCACTCAAAAAGAAAAAAAAAAAAAAAAAATACTTCTCAGCCTTGAGAAGAAAAGTAAAAGAGAATAGAAAAAAGGTCAAAACTTACTCGAAAATGGACATGTATCGGTTGACGGTTTCGTTGGGCATAGATCCAAACAGCTCCTCGAAGGTGTCGGACCAGGGCAGTCCGCAGAATTTCCTGAAATGGATACTCCACGGTAATAAGTGTCGAAATCAAAACGACCCGCCTCGATCACGGACGGGGATGCAGAGAAAAAAAAAGGTCATAGGAGCACGTTACGGTTTACGAACCTGAATTCCATGTATCCGGGAATGCCAAACTCACGTCCCCGCTGCATATTGAATGACACCAGGTCCATTCCAAACTTGGCGCTGACTTTCTTGAAAAGGTGGTTTGTGACCTACGGCCATTTCGGCAAGAGCACGCGACTCCGATTAATTATTTTTTCGCTTTTAAACTCGTTTTAGCTGTATTGTTTGTGCGTGCGCAACCGCGATCCGATCTACGCTATCGACTATTGCGTGTATAAACTTCACCGGAGCTTTGAGAGCTAACTAATTGACCGTTTTCGGAACTTGATGTTTGACACTGATTTTTACAGGTCTTAGTTTTCCAACGCTTAATTACCAAGTGCAAACGTTAATTTATCTTGTGCGTCAGTGAAAGAAGAAAAAAAGAGTAAACAAACTTTTTTAGAATAAATTTAGTTTTTTTCAAAATCAAAGATCAAACTTAGGAGGTGCTCAAAAATTTATTTATTTTTGGTATTTATTAATCATGACAATAGTAGGATTTGAATCCTACAGTTTTTTAAGTTACAATGCGGATTCCTTTATCTGTGATGCAATTCAAAAACTTTTTCACTTTTAAAAAATAAGTTTACTCTGAAAAACTTAAATACCATTACTAAAGCTTACAAAAACCAGTTAAACTAATATAATTTTTACGAATATCAATTTTATAAATTTAATTCAAAGTCTAATCAGTCAAGAGAAAAAATATAGTTAACTCGATATATGTTACAATTCGTCATGTAAGTTCATCGAACCAATGATTGCACATTGATTGAACCGAAAAGACAAGTGATCGGAGAAAATAAAATCAAAGTTGGCTCGACAAGGAGTACCGATCGGATTCGTGTACGCTCGCACGGCACTTTTTTTTTCAGCTACAAGCTTTGCGTAAATTGTGATCGGATCTTGTATCTAAAATAACGCATAAAATTTCACCGAAGCGTACTTAATCACTCTAAATTTTTTTTTTCTCAAATCAAGAAAAATCAAGTTTTTTTTTTTTCTAGCGATCGGGCGTTTACTGCAGGCATCCAAACTCGGTTTTATTTGTAACACGAGAATTAATAGATTAGCTCGGCTCACACGCGCCGCCAATCGATCGATCGCGTTATGTAACGGTGCGAGTATAATTATAATTCAGATAAACATTGGGGCGAATTTGTTATTTCGAAATTGACTAATTGTGGAATTGAAAAACTTGATCGGCTCACCTCTTGCGTAATCGAGTCGTCCATGGCTTGGGCGGCCTGATTCATCAGACCCATGAAGTACTCGTCGAAAACACCTGCTCTGTACAGATCGAACGGCCGTCTGATAAGATCTGACAAACGCTTCGAAGCTGCGGAATGAAGAAGCATTTTTCACGTCTTAATTTTGTATTCATAATAATTTTTACCTCGTAAATCATCGATAATTGAGATGTTGAGATCAACTACATGTTGTTTCTTCACGATACCGGTGGTTTATTAAAGTAAACTCGTGTCTTACCCACCGGTCGATCGTAAATAAAATTTTTAATTGAAAAAATTTTTTACAACACAATGTCAATCAAGTAATTACACGATTCATTTAAAGAACTCAACAAAATAAATTAGCTTGTAATCAATCATATTACAACCATCCATCAAAGATCTGAATCGAATTCATAAAATGACGCTTAGATGACATTGATAAGAAGTGCAAAACTTACCAATGAATTTGTGTGCTTTGCTCCATCTTTCGACTGCCGTTGGGAGCAGCGAGTGACCGAATCGAAAAGCGGCCGCGGCGAATGCGTCCAAGACACCAGGGTTCACAGTCGGATCGTAACCGTCCCAGTAATGCTGCAATCAAATCATACACGATGACCTTAGAAAAAGGTCTTTAAATCAACGTCAAAATTGTAACAATTCTTACATCTCTTTCTAGCAGAAGACCGAACTTCTCCATGACATCTTTACCTAGGAGGATAGGCAAGAACTCGTTGTAGGTGATGTGCTGTATCTCGGCGATGACGATTCTCCTGGCCTCCTGGAACAGGATCTCGTCGTCCCAGTGCGGGTTTACCTGGGCCAAGCCCTTGGCCACTCGGTTGTGCTCTCTCGCCATGAGAGTATGCATGCACGTCAGCACCAGCTGCTCGTTCACCCTGATTTCACCTTGAACCACATAAAAAGCAACAGTCATATTTTCGCGAGTTGCAAGATCGCCGGTACAAGATAATATGTGCGTATTGTTGTTCTTACCGGCGTCGAAGCAGTACATGGAGCTGTTGGGGCGAGTGCAGCCCTCGTCGGGGATGTCGAGCTTGAGAGGCAGCAGATCCTTGAGGCCGTACTCCTCGAATACGGGGTTCATTCGCAGAAGACCAGCGTAACCGGTTCGCAGTTTACTGTTTGGTCAAAAAAAAAAAAAAGTAACTGTTTAATTATATTCTGACGCACGTTGATTCGTTTCTTTACAATTTTTTTTTTTTTTTTTTTTGAAAATCGATACCCTGTCGATCATGAAAAATTGCCGACGGAGATTGGTGGGTTTTTCAACAGAACCTTGCGAATTCATTTTAAGGTCCGCAACCGTTTGCCCTCGAGGTGTAGAAAAAAAAGATAAGGCTATTCAAGTTTTGAAATAAATAAAAGCAAGAGATCGTATCACTAGAGGGCAAGTGCTAGGTGAGAAAATTTTATTACATTGGGAAATTGTATCTCTCAAATTATTTAAACCTTCTGAAACTTGGTTCTTGAGATTATGATTGATTGATGTTCCGGCAATGATTGATCATGAAACACTTAGTGCAGAATGTGTAAAATTTTACTTTTTAAAACAAACAAAAATATTTTTAATTTAATTGACATCCTTGAAAAACGGAATATATTGTAATTAATTAATAAAAAATATTAATCAATGTATTAGCGTAGAGACAGGAAAGTCAGCTTATAATTTTAACGTTTTTTTTTTTTTTATTTATTTAATGCCTACCTAGACTTAAAAAGTCTATTCAGCTAATTTTTAACGTTCTAAGAATATTAAAAACTTTCTGAAACCTCAAAACATTTATTACACTCTGGTTCGTAACGACCCAGTAAACGACTCCACATTACTCGGTTCATTACTTTAACACGCGTACTTAAGTCGTAATTGATCGGTAAAAGCTTTCCGCACCCTTGACAGCAATACCAGGATAATACTCACTTGGCGAAGGCGTCGCTGACACCGTAGACGGTGTTACCGTCGAGCACTCCAGTCAGCAGGTTGAAGGGCACTCGGCTACCCAGACGGCAGCCGGGTCGGGCCGCGGGGAAGGCCCGCACGAAGTCCATGCACCGGACGTTGAACAGCCGGTAGAAGTAGTCGTCCTCGGGTATGATGATCTCGTTGCAGTAGGGGTTCTTCTCCTCGGGGGGCCTGTGGCAGCACTCCTCCGGGTCGTTACGGTTCGTCGGGTCTGTTTCAAAATAATTACTCAAAATTATGAGCTACCCTTCGGGTATCAATCAGGGGTATCGAGTTCACGAGATAAATTTTAAAAACAAATGGTGGGAGTTTGACGTTGTTTGACAGTGCATATCTACGCCACAGATACGGACATTAATTGAGACTATAAATTAAAATCGACGTATTAAGTTGTGCGTAACAACGGCCGAGCGCGAGGTACTTTCGAATCGACCTAAATCCATAAACAAAAATTTTCAAACGCGTGGAGCGCCTAAGTGGGCTCGGTATATAAAACGAAAGTCATGAATTTCGAATGAAATTGTCAAAGCGTTGCTTGCCAAAGCAGCCTCGGTAATTCTTCATTCCTTAGCATCGCGATCTCTTGGATTGGCATTCCCGGACAAAAAAAGTCGAGGCGTCTTTTTCGTGAAAGGATTAATTGAATTTGCAACGAACGGTACGGGCGTTTGGAAATATCATTGTCACGGCGAGGAGAAATCTCCCGTCAATCAAGCTCACTGATTCCACGTCGGACGATGAGGTAGTTCGAAATCACACCTCGGCTTATTAAAAAGATGATTAATCATGGTAAAAATATCGATTGCGAAATCCCACATGCGCATCGGAATCTAATTTTTGAAAGCGCCCGTAGCGCAGCGCAAATAAAATCTTCTTTCATCACTTACCCAGGGGGGTCCCGGTCAAGGTGTAGTCGTGATCCATGAACTGTCCCCAGGCGATGATCATGACCGTGCCCGCGTGGTCGTGGTAGCCCTCGTCGGTGTGCAAGGTTCGCGACACCACTCGCGACAAGGGCAGGTCGCGACCCGTCACGCTTACCCTGGGTGCGTTTATACCATCCGAGAAACGTGGACTCGTCAACCTGAAATCAAAAGCAACAATTTTATGAAGAACCACTAAACATGCTCAAGCCATAATTAGTTTTTCAAGTTAAGTCTCTCAGAATCACTTACTCTGTAGTAAAAATTTCAAACAGTCTTAATTCATTAAGCAGGATTTAAACGCTCTCGAAAGTTCAAACACTTAAGGGTAGGTTGAAAGAACGCGGATTAGACACTCAATACAGTTATACAACAATAATTACGTGAACATGTATCTTTTAGCTAATCCCACACAAAGAATCGATCCTAATCGCGTAAGCATCAGGTGTGACATTTCTAAACCCCGCGTCAGGTGTTTTTTTCACATCGTAACGTAAACCCATATCTGATAAAGCTCGGAGAACTTTCGCGTGAACTCGATACTTTTTTACCCCCTCAAAAAAAAAGTAAAAAAAAAAAAAAAACCCTGAAAATTTAAAAAGCAAATTACTCAAGGAATCCGAAAATTCCCCTCGCCGATATACTCGCCCATAAATATAAAAGCTTCGTTTACGCGAGATAAAGTTTGCGAACCAGGAAAAACGCCGACCTTGGTGGAATTTTCGCCGCTCGGGCACAAGGTCGCCGCCTCACGAGAGAGAGAGCACACGCACGCACACATTCCCCCGGAAGTGTAAAAGGAGCCGCGACCCCATTGTACCAGTCTCAAGGAAAGCGAAAGTACCCGGCATAGATATATCGGTAATAAAGGCAGCAGGCGAGGCACGGGTGAAAGAGAGAATACCCACGCCCAACCGGTTCGCCATGAAAGCGCAAGGTCTGGAATGACAAAGCGATAAGTTTTCAAAAATAGAAGGGGGTGCCGATTGTCTTCGAGAAAGTCTTAAAACTCCCCGTAGTCGCTTGCAATAGGATCTCCTGGGGTAATTAACTCGTCACCCCGGGGAGCTTGGGATTTTAATTCGCATCAGGTTTGGCGAAAATTGATTGGACCCGGTAGTGATATGATTTTTCCATCGTGAGCTTGCTGCAAGCTCTTAAAAAAAGACAAATTAACGTGCAACTCAATCGTATCGTTCTCCGCCTACCTGACGAATGGCGTAAGGCTGGCGCCCCAGGACGGATTTTCCAGGTTGGTGCAGAGTCCGTCGTACCGCCGGTACTTCCCGGGCCGGCACTGGACGTCGCTCAGGTAGGCCGGGCACACGTCCCGGATGAGCGTCTTCGAGGTGTCGATCAGAGGCAGGCTCTTCTCCACCTGGTCCACGGTCAGACCGTACCTGAAACAATGATTTTTTGAGCATCTATCGAAGTGAACTTGCGCTTGACTTACGTGTAGGCGAGGTTCGAAGATATGTCTAGCAGAAGCTCGCCGATACTCGCCAAATCCTCTCCGCGCCACTGCTGGTTCTTCGGGCTCGCTATGTCTGGAAAAAAATGCGGTTGTTGAGTGATGATTGAGCGAGAGAATAAAGAATGTTGCGTGCCGACTTACGAATGCGCTTGGAGGCTTCGATGAAGGCCCGATTGACGGCGTCGTAAGTGATGCAAGTCTGTCCTCCGATCGTCGCTGGGCTGGGTCGTGAAAATAAAAAAAGAGGTAAACCCGGGTGCCTGCTTTTAACGCTCGCGGTACGAAGAGAAAAAATTTGCATGATTGTAAATCATTATTGTATCTCGTTTGATTATTTCGGGTAGGGCGTAATTGCTCCGGGTTCGAATAACGCGGGCTAAATTTCTGCTGTGAGTAATAACTTTAGATTGCGCAAAGGTACTGGTAGCCACGTGCTTTATGCTTTATTTTGTTGTTGTAATTTTTTAAAAATTTCACCTTTGTAACTTTACAATAAAACTAAAACAAACAGGACCTGTGAACTTGATCATGCAATCGATGGATTATGCAATAAAAAATAGTTTTTATGTAATTGTGACACGAATTTTAAGTGTAAACAAACAAAACAAGATTTGAAAGAGAAATTTATTGTAAAATTTTTGTATAGACTCCACTGGGAAAACTTACTTACAATTTATAATATTTTTTTGCTACTATGAGTGTTAAATTAAAAAAGAATTTGATACTATAAAAGTACGTTTTTATTTGTTCAGAAACTAGTTTGAAATTGAAAATTAAAAAAGTTATTGAAATCCAACAACTTTTTAATAACACTTATCAAATAATAATCGCTACACCCCATTCAATTTTCCAGTTTGGTAAGAAAAAATTGATTAATCATCCATTAAGAGTTAAGATTACCTGTAATTTATATATAATCACACCGGAATCTTAAAAAAGTTGAATTTAAAGTGTTTAAAATACGATCATCGTCATTATCATCGAGATCCTGCAGGTCGTAAGTAAAAAAATTTTATAAATTTATTCACTCTAAAAACAGAAAAAGCGCAAGGTAAGGTAAACCTCATGCAAATTTATTCACTTCCAAGATATCTCAATATACGTACAAGTGTCCCCCTCGGAGCAGGCTGAAGGTGTAATCGTAGAGGCTGCTGCGCCCGGGTCCGTCCAGGACCAAGGCGCAGTCGTGGTTCCCGTGGTTGCCGTACAAGTTCAGGAGCGGTTGGTACTGGACCGCACTGGTCCTCGACGCGAATAGAAGCCCCAGCAGCGGGAGGACATCAACAAGCCTGGAATGAAAAAGCAATAAATCATATCCTCTTTGACAAATCCGATTGGGCAAGCGATTTGTCCGGTAGATAAGTTGTTTTTGAGAGAACACATACCTTGGAATCATCGAGAGGTAATCGCGCGGCTTTAAGATTTTGAGAAAGTATCTACAGAGAATAAAACTACGGGATTTTGCGTAACCCACGGAGTGAGCTACCCGGGGGCCTTGCGTAAGGCCCCATAATGCGAAGGGATTTTTCTCCCCGCGAATGAATTCCGTGTCCGACGAAATCGATCCAAAAAATTTCAGAAAATGCGGCAGTTGTTTGGAACAAAAAAAAAAAAGTAAAGTATCTAATTGATGGATTTTTCTGGCCATTATGACGTATCATTATTGCCTCCTGGGTGCCAATTATAACGGCAAAAAACGTGACTCCTTCAACTCGGGGCGAAAAGAATTCTTTATACGAAGAAAGAGGTGCCATTAAAAAAATTGATAGCGTTATAAAATTCTGTAAATAACTTTTCAAGAAACAAGATTTTTAATTTAAAAACTTGTTGAGTTTTTAAAAAAAATTGATTCGATTCGATTCGCTGCCACTTTCACACCTGTCGCGAGATAAACTAAAAATTTCGCCCGGATCGGGGGGGAATTTATTACTTTGAACTATCTTTAACTAACACTGGTATTACGAAGTTTCATTTTTATTAAATGAATTCATTCTGAAGTTACGAAAAAGAGACCGAGGAAGTGACAAAAATTGCTCGATTTCTAATTTATTTTAATGTGCCTGGCTCACTTCAAACTTTCATTACAAAATCATTTGATAGTTCTTTTAAATTTAAACTTTTGCCGAAAACGATTTTTACGTAACGGTGTTTAAACGGTAGCAAAATTTTATTGAATTTGATTCGACACATTCAAACAGTTTAATGGTCCGAGTTCGAAACAGCGCAAAAGTAAAACAAAAGTACTCTCAGCTATCCAGTTTTATGTTATATCTAAGGCTGTTTTAACTTGACAGTGCTCTTAAATCAAAATCGCTTGTTAAGTAATTCACTGAAAATAGTTCCCACGTTGTTAAAGCACCACTTTTAGTGTCACAATCTTCAAATTAAATTTTATTTTTCTTCCATCCTCTAACGAAACTACCACCTCGATCCATCAAAATTTACAATTCCGTTGTTATTGAAAAAAAAAAAAAAAAAAAAAAAAAAGATAATCGTAAACACCATGTAGTATTTCAAGTACAAAGTTGGAACTCAATTACTCGATAACGCTACAGGTGCACCGTATGAAAATAATTACTGTCAGCCTCAAAACAACTTATAATTTCATCCATTAAATTATGATCTCTTGGGACATTTCAGGTAAACCTTCTCAATTTGATTTACTAATTTTCATAAATTTTAATGGAAGTAGTTCCCTGAAGCTTTTTAAATTCCCCAATTAATCCAATTTTCAGCTAACAATAAACAATTACAAAAACAAATGAGTTATTAACAATTCATAAAAAAAAATTTTCTCCCATGATATAAGAGAATGAATCAAAACAAGAACAACAAGCAGTGCAACAATAAAGTCGCTCCCCGCATTAAATCTTCCGCGAGTAATAATGGTTCTTTCTCCGAATGCACCACGCCTTCCCAGCTCCGCGTTAGCTCCCGGAGAAATGCCCACGCACCAAACCTAGATAACCAGGACGGAAAATAAGCCTTCTTAATTTCACGCCACTCCGGTGCTACTTTAACGAGCCAACGTTCAAAAGAAAAAAATAAACCCCCGAAAAAAGGTAGGTCGAGGGCACGGGCTTTTTTTGCAGTTACGCAAGATTATTTTTAGAGGGAGGAGCAGTAGTTTCGGGATGAAAATTAGCGATAATGCGGAGGCACTTTCTCGGTACCTTTCACTTTTTTTCCTCGGCCAGGAAGAAGAAAGGAGAGCGAAGGTCGAGACGCGAACAAAAAAACGGCGATGATGGGGCTGTTTGCGGCCGAGATTGCTTCATTTGACCGAAGGAGACGGATGGGTTGGGCGATTTTTTTATCCGGTGGATCGCGGGGTGTGGAGAATCATTAAATCTCGGATGAAAAGTATAAAGTAAATTGATTTGAAGAGGTGCTGTTTTTGTACGGATCTCTTTATTCTTTTTGAATAATGCGAGGAGGGTTTGGAAATATATTAATTCGGTTACTAGTCACAATGCTCGAGAGTTATTTGAGTTTCTCTCTTTCTGTATACATCAAAACCTGTTCTTGTTTTACCTTTTTCAATGATGCAAAATCTGATATGGATTGCGTGGGGTATTCTTTATGCTGACTTTCTTTCGAGATTTTAAATAGAAAGTCTAACAATACCGCGTGGATTAAAATTACATAAATTCGAGATTGATACTGAGCAACTAAACTCAATTTTTTTTTTTTATTTAGCCAATTTGCAAGAAGATTGGGAGGAGTTGTTTTGTTTCATCACAACTTGGTTTACGGAAATATTGTTTTTAAGAAACTTCCAAATTCTCAAGCGTTGATCTAAATCACTTAAAATTATTCATTCTTTGTCAAATTGATCACTAGATCCCATCGAATAACCGTTATTATTTATTAATTTTTTCCATTTGGCAAAAAAAAAAAATTAATATAAAAATAATTATTTTATTGTTATCTATGAATAACGAGTTAAAATTTTTAAATAACTGAGATTGTGTTTATTAATTAGCTAATTCTATAACTAGGGGTCAGTTCATACTATCAGGTAAAAGACTACTTGATTCATACCCAGAATTTTTTATCTCAATCATTCAAAATATTGTTAGCATAAGAAAACTGGAATTATAGATAATTTATTCCACTTGATTTAATAGTTTTGAGAGATAATTCGATTAAAATTTTTTTTTGATAATATTTTCATGCTTTTATTTTCGATGCATTGATTTTCGAGTTCACATAAAATAGTTCTAGTTAAGAATGCTAATTTATTACCATATAATCAACTGAATAATAAACCCAATTAACGAGAAAAGGAAAAGATTTATAAACTCCGGTAGTGATTTCGTTCATTTTCTAATGTTTTATTTTAGCGATACCGTGAGCATTTTTAAATAATGTGCAGACAAAAATCAGCTACTTCGGAATAACTTAATTTTAAAGTTGTCAGCTGTTCGCGAGAACCCGCGTTTTCTTATTTCGATGACTTGAAAAAATGAGGTTGGGCAGTCACTTTTGTAATACTTTTGATATTATGTCATGATACGGTTTGCATTACTTTCGTACGTTTTTTCATACATTTTATTTTATTTCGATATTTTTTTAAAGATAAGTTTAAAGTACTTTTTCTAAAGTTTTTAATTCTCCATGACAGGTGGAAAGTGTTATAAGAGTTTTTAAGAATTGCCATTTTGGAATAAAAAACCAATAATTTTTTGCATTCTGAGCAATAAAAAGCAGCACTGTTTTTATTGAATAGTCACTTACTTAATCACTTTTTATCATTCAAACAACAATAAATTAGTCCAAAAAAATCCACCCTAATGGAAATTAATGGACCTCAGCGATGTAACAATAATACTCCTAAAACAAGCACTTATTTCTATCAAACGCGATACTATCCTAAAAAACGTGAGCCCAATTTAAAAATTGAAACCAGAAAGTAGATTTACCTGCATGCATTAGAGTAATCAAGATGATATGCCGAAAAACATTTTAGTGAAGTTTTCGTTGCATGCATTGTGTCTTTTCCTTGTAAGAGCTTTCAAACTGTTGAGTTCGCCTTAAAAGTTTGTACCTCAATTTAGATAAGTTGAACTTTTTTTTTTTTTAGTTTCAATTCGGCAGACACTTTTAAACTAAATACATATCAAAGTCACAGTGCCGTTAAAGTGTCTGAATCTATCCACCTATCACTGTTCTGAAAAGTGACTTTGCTAGTTTCGACAACGAAAAATTCTATGAATCTCGCCAGAAAATCGATCAAATAAAAAGATTAATTTGTGGAAATCTCAAGTCGTTACTATATTCCAAAAGTACTTTATATTGAGTGATGTATTTACCGAAAACAAATATCTGACCGAGTAAATAAATAAATTTGTTGATTCGTGTTTAAAATTTCGTTGATTGGTAATTTATAATTCCTTATTATTCACCTAAAATTTAATGAAAAATTTTGACCGAGAAAAAGCGTTTAAATTCTCCGCGAACTTATGCGGTTGGTTACGTCGTTCGCATGCAACAGTCAATTTTGACAAGTGGCTTAATATAACTTTAATTTCAAATAAATTTTTTGAAATTATTCAAGAAAATACCATTTACATAACCTGTATTTTATATATTTTATAAACGATTAAATTCTTTCTCACCTCTTTCATCACTACATCCTCATCAATTTTCAAAAAAAATAGAAGGGATGTTGAACCATCAACCGAGTCATTATTAATTACTCGCGAAAGTTTAATTGAACATATGATAGAATGTATGTACATGTGCTCGCGGTTCACGTAACACCGTTCATGGTTAGTAGAACAAGTTTGTATTTTATAATTAAACCTCAAGCCGTAAAATTCGACCTGATAAATTTACTTCTTTCCGATACAAAAAAAATGTCCTCTTCCTGAATCGCATAAATCCACTAAAAATGCGCGAAATTATGAACGTAACCCAGCCGAGGCATTACCTAACTCCTTCATACACTTTAGAAGCTTACATAGCGAAAAGTCATTTAGCGCGATTGTTTGGTGTTTATTGAAAGCCCGCATGTGGTACCAAATGCGCATTTCAAAAGTAAAATCATACTGCACATTTGAAAGTATTCGAATTCTCAAAACAATCAACAAATTTCTTATCCGTAACAATACTTTTCCAGACCTACCTGAACACCCGCATTTTTGGAGGACCCATCACACCAAATAAAAAAAAAAGAGTCCACTAGAGTTTCACTGACAATAAAAAATCACACCATGAGAGCACTAGCACGCACGGTTAAGAGACCTTTGGGCTCGCTGTCGAGCCGGTCGGTCCGCGGTGTACTGAGAGCCGCAGTTGTAATTCGCGCTCTGTCCTCACGTCGATCAAACCGGGGGCTGGGGCTCTCCCTTTTTCTTCCTTTCCTTTTTTCGAGGGTGGTGGGAAGCTCAGAAGTGAGAGGCGGGCTTCCGAAAAAACATATATATAAAAATAAAAATAAAAAGCAACTGCCGCACGCACGAGAGTAAAAGTGTTCGGATTATTTTCGGGAGAGGGAAGGACGCCCGGGCGGGGGTACCTGGAGCCTCTGGGCTGTACCTGGACTTTGTTGATTGATTTTATGCAGATTAGAGGATGCCTAATTGCGCGGGGTTAAAACTCCAGCTGATTGATGATGACGTCGGAATGGACACTGGCAGCCCTAATTCCCCATTAGGCTGTCACGTCTAATAGGTTAATTGCACCCGTGGTTTCATAAGCTGTCGATCATTGATACATTATTTTCGAAAATCTTTTGTCTGGATCAGGTGTTTGTTTAAGATGTTTGATTCGATCGATTTTATTCTGGCCCCTTTCAATTTTTGAGTGGATATTTAGAAAGTCATACAGTAATATAAAGTATCAAAAATGCATAAAGTAATAGCTGGTATTAAAACTCCATTTGCATCTGTTAACCAATGGTGATTTAAGTAGTTACACGATTTTTAAAATTAGATTGAAACTAATGATAATTTTTTAGGAACCAAAGTTTCGAAACTAAACAAAGATGAAATGGGTCATATAGACGAAATAAAAAGTAACCTTGTTTTTACTTTCGACGATCATACTGATATTGCACAGTGTCTGCCCGGTCAACTATTAATAAGCATAAAGGCAAATCCATTTATTCATGAAAGCAGATCTTGTAGATCTGTTTCTTTTTTTTTTCTTTTTTTTTTTTTTTTTTGAAAGTTACTCGAGCACCGCCAAATCATACAGATCTCGGTGTTTTATAATAGGTTTTTGTGTGAAATAAAAACGTTTTATAAATGGCTAATTGAGCTCGCCTCGTTTTCAGACCGGTAATTATAAAATTTATGAATGAAAATGAACCCTTCCCGTGCCGAGTACATAGATCATTTCATAACTTTGGCGTGGATTGAAACGAGTTTATTATTTTAAGCCTTATACCTCAAACAATGCATTATTCAATGTGTACATACACACTTGTGCGCCACAATAACTTATTCAGTTGAAATAAAATTCTTCCAGGTATCTCGAAACAACGCGTATAAAACACCTATTACAAAAAATTGAGAAAATATTCTCACATTACCATTTTTATCCACCAACTATATCGTTAAACCCACCGAAAGAAGAAGTAAATTAAAGAGGTAAAGAAAAAAAAAATCCACCTCACCCGGAATGTGAGTTACACTAACCAGCGCGTAAGAGAAAAGAAATCCCAATTCTCGCTCGCTCTCGCGCTTGCGACCGTTTTTCCATCTCTTTCTTCAAAACCATGATATAATGAATGGGATGGCTGGGTGCCTTTTTTTTTTTTCTCGTTACGATTAGGCGATCCCACCGAGAGATTTCGATGCGAAATGCCAACTCGCGACTGGTTCATATATCGTGTTATGTGAGCGATTTTCTAGATACCCAAAGAGATATCTCTCATTGTGTCCATTAGAAATCATCGATTTTATCTTTATTGCGAGAGTGTGCGAAATAAAAAGTTGAATGAAATTTGGACGATTGTTTTACCTTTTTGTATTGAGTTCATAACCAATAATGAAGATTTTTAATTTTTGAAGTGGCCAAACTTCAACGTGGACCTCGAAGTTTAGCTCCAATTATCGAGTAACATTGTATGATTAACGCATGTTATAGCAACTGTCGTTTATAAGGCAGCCTTGAGAATTTAATGACACCAAATACTGGCGACTTTCGATTCGTTAAGAAAGCCACTTTTTAATTGAACAGCGTTATACTCTGTGTAAACCATTTGTGAAATCGATTTTTTTCCAATGATTCAAAGAATCGTTATGAATCATAAACGAAGGAGCTAAAAATATTTTCGAAGTACCATTGTGTTTCCGAATCAACAATTAAGTTTTGAATAATTTATGCGTTCGATTCTGACAAACTTCAAACGTCGTTCGATCACTTAATTTGATAAGATCTTTATTTTCTCATTGATGGTTGCACATTTTCTTACGCAGGCATCATGTAAATTTTCGAATGATTAATTATTTATACATCAAATTTTGCATTTAAAAATCTCATTTTCGTAAAAGTGAAAAAAAAATTAAATTACAATTGATAAAATTTAAATTTATGCAAGTTCTTGTGCTCTTGGCTAAAATTGAAAAAGATTTCAAAAATTGTTATGCATGGATGAAGTTATTATGACAGCTTTGAAGTAAGGTCGAAATCATTACGATGTCTCAATCTAGATATTTAATATGACGTTTTGGTATTGTGATATCCGCTCTATCTATGAATTTATTATTGCTTAATTAATTGAAAAATAATGCTTTGTCAAACGATTTAAAAAGCTATAATTTTTTCCATTCAATAATAGATCATAGAATACATTGAAGTTATTGGTAGCTTTGAAATTTTTCAGAAATTTCAAGAGTCGATGCGTTTTTGAGAGAATTGTTTGACCTTGGAAGTAGGACAAAAGTGAGCAAGTTCAAACCCAAGTTCAGCTCTAAACTTTTATGAAAAATTATTGACATATGTATTACTTCCATTAAAAGTTGGATTTTAAGTATCTACTGGCTACATCGTAAAAAAAAAATCATTTGTCTTACTGCAAAAAAACTGAACTTTTTTGTTCAATGTTATAAAACAATTATGACTATTCTATTGAATACCAGTATTGATGGTTTGATGTTAAAATAATGACAAGTTTAGTATCACCAACGTCTGATATGTCACTCAATCCTGCGGTTGAGTCTTTTATCACTCAGGCCGTCATGAGTGATTTGTTGGCGTTTTTCAATTCATTTCATTTTCTGATGTTTCTCTTACTGATTGACAGAAATTCAAACTGAAAAATGAATATATATATGTGGATGTATCCACTCTCGTTGAAAATTATGTTTTAAAAGTAAAATACATAAGTATGAAAAAAAATTAATTTTAGTGACCGCATCCAATACAAATAAAAAACGCTTCTTCTTGGAACGAATGCCAAGACTTCAACGTCGAAAGGGATAATTACTTCATGAATCAGGTTAAACTACTGTAGACAATCCAGTTTTCGAGATCCGTATAAAGTTTTACGCATTACAAACATAATAACATGTTTCGCGAATCAAACCCAGTATCATCTCATTTTTCATAAGGAAATTTTGTGTATAATTTTGCATGTAAATATCCACCAGCCGTGCTTAAGGAAAGCTACAGACTTAACAACTCGTCTCCAAGAAAAAAACCAGTGTGAAGTCCGTCGCAGTTAATCAATCACTCCCGAATTTAATTGGGCCCGGGTGTTGGTCCTCGGAGTAATTACAAAAGCTCTCAAATTGATTTTTCAAAAGCCAATTCACAATGGCAATTAAGCAGCCAACGTTGATTTATAAACCTCGGTCTCGCCAAATAGAACCAGTCACATGATACCCGGTGCAGGACGGAAAACGCACGGTAAATCACACCTCGCAGCGATCACGTGAAAAACAAAACGAAATCCGTCCCAAATACCACTCGAGTGCCTTCTACAGAGCCCAGGGGCGCCAAAAGCAGACTCCTCCCGCGGCGCAGCACGAATGAATAGACTACGACGTAAACATCTCCATAAAGACCCCTGCACGTGGACCAGCCACCACCGGTGCAATAATTACCAACTGGCCGGGGTTATGTAACCGGACCTCGCGGTAACGATGCAACATTTGTTGGCGACCCTGATGCCAGTTCACCATCATAGCGATCTATGCCCATTCTGCGACTTACAAAGATTAACTTTCGCCTGTTTTTTTCTTTTTTTTCATTTGCGCAATGTCTTGTGTTGCGAGCTAGCTGGGTCTTTTATCCGACGAAAATGATGCTGCGGGGATGGATTGCAAGCTCGTTTGGCTTGTGAGAAGATGAATGGAGCGGCGGTGAGGATTTCTCGGCTCGCTAATTGGTACCGAGTCCCTTTTTTGTCACACTGAAATGAGGAAGCTGTTTTAGTTTATCGTAATGTTTTTTTAAACAGTGTTTATGGACTTTCGTACTGTTTTAATCACTTTGATTCTTAATTTAAATGATGGTGAATAAATTTTACCAGTATGAAAATTTTTTAAGTTAGAGAAGTGGTTAAAAGTTGCCGGAAAATGTTACGTTTTTGGCTTGTTTTTTCATAGGAATATTTCACGTTTTTAATCTATGAAAACATGTATGAGATAAAAAAAATTTGTTTATCTTTAAGAGCTGGTAATGTATTTTTTCTATTACGAGACATTCAGGAAATAATACATCCCCCGAAAATAAGCACGCGCACACACACACACATATCGCTTGATTTTTTTTTTTTTTTTTAATAATTTTTAAATTTTTTCTTTAACTCAAAACTTTCTAAACTAAAGATTATAATAAATAGCGATATTTTTAACAAAAGATTCGATTCTCTTTTTTTTTTTTACCTAAAGTAATCGGGTTTTTTGTGCATCAGGCATCACTGCCATGTCTGACCAATATGACATTTTCTACTTGCACGAAAAAAAAGCTCTGACTTTTTAGAGTCATTGAAAAAAATTTTAATAATTGTCTTTTCGTTACTTGCTGGGAAAATGTTATTATAAATCATAAACGTCAATGGGTTGCTATTTATGTACAAGATTGAAGTTTATCAAGGATTCAGGGAACTTTACATTATGTTAGATATTATCTTTCTTACTACTTTGTTATTTATCAACTGCTGTCACAATAAAAAACAAACTCTTTTATTGTGATTATATTTACTTATCATGAGTGCATTAGTAAGTTTTTTTATTTATGGTGAAATTCTTCAATAGTTCTGATCATACTTCAGAAATCAGCAAGCAATTTTTAAATTATCTTTGAAAAATTTGTATGAAAAATTTTGGGTTTTTATTTATGAGAAAATTTTTAATTTTTATGTATTTTAATAAAAATAATACTAAAATTTTCATTTATTCTTTTATAAAAAAAAAAAAATTATGACGCATTTACTGAAGGAATTTTTATAAAAAGGTGTCATGGGATAAACTTGTCTGACCACAATATCTTTTAAAATCTCAAATAAAAATGATATAATCAGATTTTTTTTTGATCACTTAATCAAAAAATTCCGGCACTTTCTTTAAGTTTTACAGAATTAAAAAAAAAAGGTTATCAAAAATTTAAAAGTGAAAAATTAGACCAGATTTTACTTAGCTTATCTGAAGATGTATTTGATTACAGCCAGTATATTAAAAATAAAAGTAACGATCATCTTACAAGCTCATACAAAATTGTTTAACCTAGTTTCTTCAGGTGAAACTTTCGCGTTTCAAAAATGTTTATCTACCCCCTTCTGCCCTCTTTCACTCGTAAACCTTATTTAAAAAGTAGAAATCTATGTTTTTACTACTCGCGCACGCTGAGTAAATGTTCTCTCCGAAGGTAAAAAAAAAGTTGCCGAAGGTAGAATGACACCCGTCTACAACAACTTGACGCCCAAACTCGTGATCTCATTATAATTTTAATTCCTTTCGTTTATCTAATAAATTCGAGAGTATAAATTATAGATCAATTTGTTTTAATTAACGCCTAAAGCTCAATGACACTTTGTTTATCTGAAAGTGCTGCGTTATTATCGAAAATTTATATCTGTCTCGATGTTAAATCTTGACCAAATCGGGATTATTTTAATTGAATTAGGTTCATTTTAGCCGGTAAAATATTTCACTAAACGAGGTTTTTTTATTAAGGAGACTTATTAGATACTATAAATTCAATCTACGTCGAATTCAATCTCTTTTTTTTTTCACAGAAATGAAAACAAGTAGAAGAAAGACGTTTACTGAATTTCTTCTTATGCAATAGGAATTCCATCAGAATCAATGTATTACATGATTTGTCGTCAAATGATGGATGACGTGTTTGGATAATTTTCCTCGATAAGAAGCTTCAAAACATAAATTATATACTCATACACCTGTTTTTTAACTTCTTCTTTTCAATTAAAACGAGTCCTGTAATTCAATCATTTTTTGATTTGCTTATAGTATATTTTATCAAACTCGTGCACCAAAATATCATGCTAGTTGAGATTCTAGTCTTTGGGAAATTTTCTCACATTGAAATAGTAATTGCTATGAAATATTTAGTCTTCAGAGTATAGAAACAAATTTATTAGTAGCTGGGTTAATAGTTTTCACTCTTGATTTTAATGACTACTTTTATTTTACGATTTCAATATTTTTATAACCATTATCACACCATTAGGGAGAATAATTGCTAATGATTTGATCGTTATAATAATTTTATGAGGACACGTCTACCAAAAAATCATAATCATATCAAGGGAAAGAAATAAGGTTAATTTAACACATAAATGATTATTTAGTAGTAAATAATAATGAAAAATAAATTAAAATTTCGAGTTGAAAATTTAAAACAATAGATCATCTAATTTTTAATAATTACCGCGTATCGCCTATTTCGATCATCTCTCATGCTAACAATTTACTCGCAGGATAATAACGTGTAAACGACTCAATACAGTTTGCAGTTTTGAAGATTATAATCTCTCGTAATTTAACAAGAGTTAGATGTTTGTAGATCGCCGCTCTCTCGTTATAAATATTATTACAGACTCCAACTATCCCGGTTTCATTCCTAAAATAAGACATTAAATGATAGGATCTATCGACTCCCTCGTGACTAAATTTGCATGTATAAGTTAAGCCAGATTTCTCTACGCACAGCTGATTTATCTTCCCGTTCTAATTTTCACGCATGTTAAATTTGTAGCGTAACGTCCGACAGTCAATTTTACGACGCTCGTGATTCATGCAAATGAGACACGAACTCCTGTTCGCACAGCGGCGGGTCCTGGGAGCACCCGAGATTCCAAGTTTTCGCCCGAGGCCTCGCACCGTTTTTGTCTCGCTCGAAGGTTTTAGCACAACGAGCTTGGGCAGCTCTTACGCTTCGATTGCAAATTTTTAAAGAATTTTCAGCAACCGAATCATGAAAAATAACGAGAGCGTTCCCCGAGTCCCTCGTTTGCTCTCCCAAGAATTCTCATTAAACGATTAATGCAATCAATCTTTCGGTATTCAACCAGTTCGCCTATTAAATGCATTTCACTCTTCGCTCGCTCATGACTTTTTTCGATCTGGATTGCAAAAATTTTCTACCTTTGAAAATGATAAAATTAAATAAATTTAACACGTATTAAATTTTTAGAAATGATTCGAAGGCTGACTGGATGAAAGCTCGGCCTTTGACTGGCAAAAAAGTCCCACCATGTCTGCATAACATGTATTAGGTTTGAAAATTATTGACAATTTGACCATTGTATTTTAAAGGACAGGAAAATGGTTAAGAGCAAGCTAAAAAAATGAAAAGTCAATTGAATTATAATTATTTAAAAAAAAACTCTAAAGAGTTAATTTTCTAGCATGAAAAGTGTTGACAAGAATAGATAATGAGATACCACAATCGGCTTATAATCAAATTCAATTAAATCGTCGGGTTCTTAATGGAAATCGACACAACCTCGATAAGAATTAAGAAATCTTTCTCCTTTTTTTCTCCTTCATCTCAGAGGACAGACGTAAATTTGAATTTTAACCGCGTACAAATAACCCGATTGAATTGATAATGGAATGACTAACAGGCTCAAATAAATTGAAAGCTTCATTTTTGAAACTCGCTGACGCAATTTACCTAAATAATGAAGTGACGTTGTAAAAACAACGCACAAACTTTTTCATTTATTTTTATCATCGCTTTGAACTAGGCTACGGTGAAAGACACATTGTTCACGCACAAAACAAACGTTGTAACGTTTAAATTCGCTCGGGCTAAATTGCATCAACAAAAATAAGAAAAAAAAGTAGAGAGAGAGGGGGGGAGGGCAGGTGTCGCAAGCACCTCTCGCAAAAACCGATCCTCTAAAAGCATTCAGGAATCCGCGTGCGTAAAAAAAAAAAAAAACGGGTATGAGAGTTATTGAAATCGCGAGGATTTTTTTACCCCCTCCGCTTTCACTAAAAAACCTCGGGGGTTCGTACCCCGGGGCCAGAGACAGGAAGCAAGGAGTCAATCTCTAAAATAGAGATAAAACACTGCAACGCGACCAAAGGCGGATGCGAGGGAACCAGTTCTTTCTTCCTTTTTTTTCTTTTATCAAAGGGCGCCTACTGGATCGAAAGTGTAAGTAAGAGCACGTGATTGTACAGGACCTATCGAGATCACTCAGTGCGAAGGACGATGAACGAGGAAGAAGGCTCGGGATCAATACTTACGACCGATGAATTAATCGTCTCGCAATAAATTCTTCGCGGAATAGATTTCGACGATATGCGTAACCTATGATTTCGCGACGGAAAACCTGTTGTTTGGGTGCCGTGATTACGGATAATGATTTTGTGTTTGCGTTTTTGAATTTTCTCGAAGACCCGGATTGAAATAATCTGTATCTTGAGAATCATAAAGAAGTTTAAAATCATGAAAAAATGCGTAAACAATCTCTCACGGTTCTCTGTAAATATTTTAATCTTCGGTTTACGATTTCGCGTTAAAAATGTTGTAAAACTTATGATTTTAGGGTTGAACCTAAGAAGTAAATAATTTCCTGAAGTTACGATGAACTCATTTTGTTTTACAAAATGTGCTTTTGATAAGCTCAAAAGAGTCAAATTAAATTTTTTATTGTTGTTTATTGCGGTAAATAAATAATGAATAATGACGTTTTTAAATTTTGTAAGACAACTGAAAGTTTTGATCTCTGTCAAAATCTTTAATAATTTTTTATACAGTTCAAGGATATCGTTTACGGTTTCTTGTCGGTTCAATGAAAGTATAAATTTTTGTTTTTATGGTGAAGTAAGCAAATTCTTTAATTTGTTTTATTAAGTTAATAATTTTTAATTTATTTATCACTTAAAAATTCAATAGATATTTGATTCCATTGTAAAAAAAAACTCAAGCTATTGTTTATTAAATTTATAATTTTTTCCTCTCATTTATTTTATGACAAATAAAATTTAAAACAAAAGAAAAATTGATTTCTAATGTAACTTTTTATATTGACACTATGATAGAACATAATTACTTAGATGATGTAATAAATAGAAAATTCGTATACGAGCAAACCCCTGCACTACCGCGACCGCACCACGTGGTGGCTCGATCAGCTACACGCGAGGTAAGCCGCTAGTGCCTACTGCTAAATGTAAACATTTTCACGTTTATATCTCCTTATTGCAAAATGTTACCAACAAAGTTCGGCTGTTTTGAGATGTTCCTCAAAAGGTCAGATAAATTAATTAGATTCAATCATGCAAAAGTTCTTGGTATGAGTGTCAATCAAATTCAGTGTCGAGGAAAAAAGAAAAATTCAAGCTCTAACCTCTCATCACTGTTCCGCCCGGTTACAGTTAAACCAAATAATGATAATGACACTAATGTTGGCGTTGAATTAACTGGTGAATTAAATAAAACAGATATGTTAAAAGTTTTGAATAAATTTATGCAAAGAAATGAAATTAAAGCATTGGCAACAGCCTCTGGTATCGATAAGCTTTCATGGCAAGAAGCATCCAACAGCTTTAGAAGGTACTGTGTTGAATCAAACTCCTTACCCCCAGATCTTCATGTAGTAATTAGTGACATACTCCAAGGAGCTGGAAATCT
Organism: Encarsia formosa; assembly: GCA_038277355.1. Classification (NCBI taxonomy): domain Eukaryota; kingdom Metazoa; phylum Arthropoda; class Insecta; order Hymenoptera; family Aphelinidae; genus Encarsia; species Encarsia formosa. The sequence goes on from CM076188.1 coordinate 10,350,280, forward strand.
TACAGATATATTTCCATACTTCATGAGACATGCAAAAGAAATGTTCCCGCACATAGATTGCTTGGATGATCTTAAAAAAATTAGTGATTTGAGAACTCCTGCCAACTGGTATCCAACAGCTAGAGCTCTTACTAGGAAAATTATTTTTCATGCAGGACCAACAAACAGTGGCAAAACATATCATGCCCTTGAACGCTTTATGTCTGCTAAAAGTGGTGTCTACTGTGGTCCTTTAAAAATGTTAGCTGTTGAAGTATTTAATAAGTGCAATGATAATGGAACACCCTGTGATTTAATTACCGGGGAGGAAAGAAAATATGTGGAAGATGAGGATCATCCTGTGAATCACAAAGCTTGTACAGTCGAGATGGTAGATACTAATTTTAATTGTGAAGTTGCTGTTATTGATGAAATTCAAACCATAAAAGATTTACAAAGAGGTTGGGCTTGGACAAGAGCAGTTTTAGGTATTCCAGCAAATGAAATACACGTCTGTGGTGAAGAAGCAGCTATTAATTTAATAGAATCTTTGTGCTCAACTACTGGGGAAGATGTCGAAGTCAGAAAATACAAACGTCTCACAGAACTCCAACTAGAAGATACTGCTCTTTGTCACTTAAGTAATGTAGAGCCTGGTGACTGTATTGTTTGTTTTAGTAAAAATGATATTTATACAGTATCGCGCCATTTAGAAAGATTGGATAAAGAAGTGGCTGTGATTTATGGTAGTTTACCTCCTGGAACAAAACTGGCCCAGGCTGCAAAATTTAATGATGTCAATAGTTCCTGCAAAATTTTGGTTGCAACTGATGCCATTGGAATGGGTTTGAATTTGCACATTCGTAGATTAATTTTTTATTCTTTGATAAAACCTACTATTAATGAGAAGGGTGAGAGAGAAATGAATACGATTTCAGTGTCATCGGCTCTACAGATTGCAGGACGAGCAGGCCGCTATGGAACTCAGTGGGAAAAAGGGTATGTTACAACATTTAAGCCAGAAGATTTGCCTACTCTAAAAAACTTACTCAGCCAAAAGCCAGATATTTTAACTCAAGCTGGTTTACATCCCACTGCTGATCAAATAGAATTATATGCTTATCATTTACCAAAAGCTCCTTTATCAAATTTGTTGGATATTTTTGTGTCGTTGTGTACAGTAGATGATTCCATGTATTTTATGTGCAACATAGATGATTTTAAATTTCTTGCTGATATGATTGAGCATGTTCCTCTTGACATAAAAGCAAGATACATATTTTGTTGTTCTCCAATTAATAGAAAACTACCATTTGTTTGCACAATGTTTTTGAAATTTGCAAGACAATATTGTAAAAATGAACCGATCACATTTGATTGGCTCTGTCTACACATCGGGTGGCCACTGACGAGTCCAAAAAATCTTCTTGACTTAATTCATTTAGAGTCAGTTTTTGATGTATTAGATCTTTTCTTTTGGTTGAGTTATCGTTTTCCCAATTCATTTTTAGATACTCATCTTGTAAAAGACATGCATAAAGAACTTGATGCAGTTATTCAAGAAGGTGTATTTCAAATAACAAAACTCCTTAAAAATTCAGAGACAAATCTTGCAAGCGCTGCTATGACAACAATTGATGAGGATAATTTTGAGCTGAATGCTCAGAAAAAAAATTATTTACGTGAATCACCTGCAACCAACAATGTTTCTCCAGATTCTTACAAAGGAAAATTGACAGAAAGATTATTGGCACAAGGATTGATAACTCCAACAATGTTGCAAGAATTACAAAGGGAATGGAATCAGAAACAGAAAAAAAGAGATGATGAGAGAGGAGCTAGAAGAAAATTTTCTTACAGAAAACCAAAGAATCTTTAAAAACCAATAATAATACTGTTGAATTTTAATTGAAATATCAAGGTACTCAAAAAATAAGTTATAGAAATTCTGTAAATATTTTATGTAAATAAAATTTTGTAAATATAATTTTATTATGAAAAAAAAAAAAAAAAATCTTTTTATAAGTTATTGCAGATATTAAAAATTTGTTAAATCAAACTTATTTTTAAATAAGGGCATGCTATTTTTTATTTTATAATTACAGTGAAATTTAATTTTTTTGGTCTATTTATTTTTGAAATTAAATAACTAAATGAAAAAATGAACAAAAAGTAAAGTATTAATAATTAACCCTTTTCAAAAAAATTACAGATTTGCGGCATATTTTTATATTATTTATTTATCCAAAGTACAAATGTATAAAAAAAATTTTTCACGTACTACCGTAGGAGCTGTATTTGTTATCCCTAAACGAATTAACTACTTCCAGATTTTTTAAAAATTTTATCTCTGCTCGGGAGGTGGGTTTTCTGCTGCAGGAGCACTTTCAGCTGGTGGTCCAGTTTCAGCCGCCTGAGGAGGATTCTCAGCACTAGGTCCTACACCCGCTGGATTGCCACCTAGTGGGACAACCCCAGTTCCAGGGTTTTGGATATTATTGTTTCCCGGAGGTTTGTTGCCAGCTGCTGAACCTGGATTTGATCCGGCTGATGTTGGTGGCTTGTTGGTCACACTCAACCCCGAATTGATAATATTATTTTGAGCTCCGTTGTTACTAGCCACAGTAGTTGAAGTACTACTCGTGGGAAATAAATCGATGTTCGCCACAGTTGAGTTGGGACAATTGTACTGACAGAAAAGCTTCAAAACGGGTAAATAATAAAATCTTGCTTGTCCACAAGCATAATTGCAATTCCTGTATTTGGATATCCATGACCATCCGAATCCTAGTTTTGGTGAAATTACGTTTTCTTTTGAAAAAATATTGGTATCAGTACCCTAAAATCAAAAAATAATTTTCAAATACTGTAGTTGTCTCGGAAAAATGTATTTAAAAAAAAAAAAAGCTATGAGCTTGCAAGAAGTCAATGTACTTCAAGTTCAAACACAGCTTCACACAATTCATCAGCTCCAACCGTCGAAATTCAAACTTATAAAGACTTTTAAAAATAAAAACACTGTAAAACTTAAAAAAAAATTTGCTCAGATCTGCGAAACACATGAAATATAATTATATATTTTTTCAAATCAACCTGATTAAAACATTATGGTATGGGTTCATAATGAAACTACTTATAAAGTAAATAGTAGAGTTTTTTAACACGTATTTGATCAAATTGATCTTCCTCCAAAAAATTAATTGATCATGAGAAAATTATTTTTTTCTTCGTTATACTTAAAAGATTGTGTCAAATTTTATGTGTTCTATAAATACATTTTAATTTTTTTACCTTGCACTGGTGTAAGATTGAAATAAATATTAAGCTGATTTGCAAATAATATACACATAACATGTGATTTTGTAATTTATAAGTCATTTTTCTTCAGATGAGTTACTTTCGATGCAGAGGAAACTGTCAAATGAGTATGAAGCATGTTTTTATACTTTTTGAAAAAAATTTACAGCCAAGATAAAGTTGTTTATTTTGTAAAATAGGTTTAGAAACCATAAAAGAATATTATTTCCGAGATAACTTTTGTTTAGACAAAAATATTTTATTTAATAATACAAAGATAAATTTTTTTTTTTGTTTCACAAAAGTTTTATTCTTGGTACTTTGAATAAAAAATGCTTATTTACTACGCTGTAGAATATAATAAATATGTATTGAGAACTCATTTTTTTTTTTTTTTTTTTTTAATTACGGGGATTTTTGATAGAAAACTATGAAATTAAGTAAAATTTATTTCAGTATGTAAAATCCATGTAATGGTAAATTGATTAAACATTTTTAAAAGTTCTTTTTTTTTCATGACCCTGCATTAATATACATTTTGTAATCAATCTATACAGGTTTGATTGTTAAAAAATCTGTTTTTAGATATTTAAAAAAAAATAACATCGTCCAGTTTTTTTGAAAAATTTATCGTTTGTAAGAGCCCACCCTGCGACTTTTCGACGAACTACACCCAAACTTCAGCAACCGGTAACGAAAGCCTTACCGCTGGCTTTCTATCTCACCGACGAGCCGCGTTTCTCCAACAGAAGGCGCGAGCTGAACCTCGCGGGGCGGTCTCGGGCGATCCTACCAAGACACATATATACGCGTACAGCGGCACAGACAAAAGCGGCGGGTCGGGTCGGGCGATAACCGGCTTAAGCTCCCCTCTTCCGCTGCAGCAGGACAGCTGTGAAAACATTGATCCCGAATGCGGAACATACCTAATATCACCTGCTGGCTGCTGGTTCATCCTCCGCGCGGCGCGCTTGCGAGCCACTCGATCCCGAATCAATACCCGACCAAACCCAGCCTGGCAGGCTTGCAGGACGCATTGCGCAAAAATTCATGCACGCCCGGCGTACTACACGTTGATTGGAAATTATGCGGAGATAATTTTGAGGGGGCTAACCGAGCCGAACCGAGCGCTAGCTCATGGGGGGATTATGGATTTTTATTTATTCAATCATTTCGTGCTCGATTGATTTTTTAAAATCAATTTTTAATCCATGTGTAGGTACGTGCCGAGCCGAATGTGAATAATTGATTCGACTCATTGATTTTTTGATTTATGAATTTTTTATTTTCTAAGAGCTCTCGCACGCTACCCATTGTTAAAGTCATTACGAAAAATACTGTGTTTTTTATTTATTTAAATAAACGTGACGTGTACTCATTATGCAGAGTAATTAAAAATTATTGAAATTAGAGCGCCGTTATTTATTTATTTAAATTTAAAACTCATTTATTTATTATCTATTAGTTTCACTCTTTTTTTTTCTCACTGGGAATTATTATTGATGGTGTAAAAGATAAATTTGCATAAAGTGAAAAACGGTACTGGATTTTTAAAGCGTGGAGCAAAAAAAAAAAAAAAAACCTCGGGCAGTTTTTAAATTAAAAGAAAAAAATTACCGGATAAAAAAAGAACTTAATAATCGCACATGTGTATAGATGGAATCGAGGAGAAACAGGTTCTTCTCAGACAAGAATCAACGTCAATCCCACGAGACCATTGTCCGCGAGGCTGCGTGTATTAAAAAACTTTAAGTTTCAAAAACTGTAGTTTCGTAAGTTGAAATTTAATTTTTAAAATCATCATAATGTACTATAATTAAAACTGTTTAGTTCTTGGTTTTCGTTTCTCGTTTGTTTATTTATAATTATTTATACTTTACCGGATTATTAACAATTTTGAAATACTTTTTTTGTTTAACAGGTGAAACTAGTAGAAAAACCTTTAGCGTTTAGCGCGGAAGAAATTGCAGTTAGATCATCTGGGACTGATCAATATCAAACTAGGGAATGGTACTTTCTCTTTAAGAAATTCGCAAAATAGTGCAACTCGTAACTCGCACGGTTTGCTTTTTCCGCTCGAATCATTTATTGATTTCGCCTACTCTAGACTAAAATTACACCCGCAAATGATTCTATTTTAAAGTTGAATCTGCAGTTAAATATAGTCACCAAAATTCCACTTTTCGTGACCTCTAACATCGCAAACCTTTAGTAGTGAATAAAGTATTCCAAAAATATTGGTCGTATTTATTTTTCAGGTAATATACGGAGTGCTGTTAGAATACCACAGAGATTTGATGAATCTAGCGAGAAAAATGACCGAGCTATGGCACACACAACGGAGGGTGCGGAAGTGATTGATTAAGTGCTATCATCAACCCTGTAGATATGATATTTGGCTATCCTGTATTTATAAAACCGATAATCAGTACTTTACTGCGATTTTGATTTTTTTTAGACGTTTGAATTTAAAACAGTTTCATGAAATTCATTACAAATTGTACATGTGTGCGAGTCTAAAAATAGCAGGTAATTTTCTAGAGGTTTTGATGTTTAAGATTCTTGTTCAAAGATACACTAAGTAAATATTTTGAAAATTTAAATTTCAAAAGACAGTGTGTCGCTGGGGATTTTTAAATCTTTTTTTAAATTAGTCACTTGCATTTTTTAATTTCGACCTTCGTTAATTTTTTAGTATTATATCCGACTTCAACCTTCAACCTCGAAAAGAGGATTTTTGTTTCATATTAATTAGTTAGTTTAACTAAAAATGACGTCCGAAGAGACCTTTGGTCAAAAATTTATTTCATGTATATTTTTAGGTTCTCTTTCATCTTTCATGTCAATAAGGATAAATATGATAATATAAAAACAATAAGTAAGAATATTTTCGCAGGAAATTTAGTTGACTCCTATAAAAATTTATTTCAAAGAACGTGTAATAAAGAAACAAAAAGGTGAAAGTCAATAAAACATCGACTAAAGGAAAAACCTCTCTGAGTTGTAATTGTTTTACGTCGCGATAGTAAAATCAATAATTTTTGAAGAGTCATTACATCCCACAAACTATTTGATAAACAAAGTTGAATAATTTATTTTAACAAAAAAAATATAAAATAACTATTTATTATAAAAAAAAGAACATACTCAGTTGCACAATTACAGTGGACTTGTTATATAGTGGCAATAAATATACTTTTTTAAATTCAATACTACAGCAAGATTTTATTTAAAACATATGTCGATGACAACACATGTCAATGAACCGAGACCTCCAACATCCTTGTAGGTCTAAATGTGTATTCTACTCTTACTCACTATTTCAATCACAATATTAACTGGAACTATGTAACTTCATTACATAATTGGAAAGTTTATACCACGTTCACATACACATCGCGTTGGAGTTCATTTGAGCAATTATGGTACGAAAAAAAATTTATTTACTAGATACATAAGATAAACTACTTGGTTTCTTCTGGTGGAAAAATCTTGTCGACACAATAAATAAAATCCAACCTGTTGAAGTTTTTTTCGCAATCGGTTGAGATCATTATAGAATTACAGAAAACTTCTTACGTGTATCTGACCATTCATTGCACAAAAAAAAGTTTAAAAATAAAAATTACATGTTTTATAATAACATGGTTGAGTAACGTAGTAAAATTTGTAAAAAAAAAAGTTACAAGGATTTTTATTTACACAAAATTTTATGAAGCGACTACGTTTCATCCCATTCTTCAATAACAAACGTAGACAAAAAAAAAAAACACATTTTTTTACTAATCTAAGCCTTGACTATTTATTAGCATTAATTAAAAAAAATAATAACCTTGAAAAACAAAGGTCAAAAAGGATCATTAACACACTCTTACACTAATGATATTATTAATTAGCGTAAATGATTATTAAAATAAACATGTATTTTTCATTGATATAATGCTCTAGATCCAAGTGTACTTTACGTCGATTAACCAAGGTGAAAGTTAACGCATCAGATTCTCATTGTCACATCAAAAATATCTTTGTCGGTGTGGATAAAGCAAACGAACGGTGCTCAATGGGTGCTTATACTGCATCGAGACAAAATAAAAAAACAATCCAAAATCAAGCAGGTGTAGAAGAAAAACACTCCTCGAAGCATATGGCTAAGATGAGCCTTTTTGAGTCAGGTGGTCTTTTCGATGCCTTCAACGGGCATTCCTTGGGCCTCGGTTACACCTGGCGGAAAACGTCTGTGATCTTACGTCTTTGTTACATAAAGTAAAGTTTTCTATTTTAACTAGTTTTGGGGATGCTCCTAATAGAGATATTAGCTTCCCTTTTCTGACTTGAAATGAAAAATTATACAGTTTAGACTTCTATTACCTTTCCTAAGTTATATGCACGCGTTTCATTAAATCTTAATGATTAAAAAATTGATATTTTTTAGAATTAAGATGTGTGCAATAGGTTTCCTATCTTGACGGGATTACAGAGTTTTTATCAAAGGAGTTTAATTTTTTCAAAATCAGCGAGTTTTGAAAAGAACAAAACTTTTTACAAAGCTGATTTTGCCTTTTTTACAAAACTTTTTTAAGCTTAAAAAAAATTTTTGAACACGTGCTTGAAGTGAGCATTTCTCGAATAAACCGTGAATTAAAAATAGCTGATTCCAAGAATCTTTGCAAAATACTGGATATGTATTGTGTACTATATGGTGTGTGCATACAAAGCTGTGAAAATAATATTTTTTACTTCTTTTATAACATTAATTGAGATTAAAAAAGCTACGCAATGAATACAAAAAATACTATTTGAATATTCAAGTTCTAAAAAATGTTTACTTTGAAAACATCCCAATTTTTCCAGATTTAAATCTATTGTGAGTATCTGCAAAGCTTAACAACTACGTTTCATATCTTTTGTACTTTAAGTTCATTGAAATTGCAGAGTCTTATATAAACCATAGTTTTTCAATTTGATATCAAGTTTTCATGAATAATTGTAAACAAGGTTTTAAAATACTGTCAACAACGTAATTATAACTTTTTTTAACCTGTACGAAAAAGAGTTTTTTTGCTGTGTAATTATATAAGCATAATCTAGGCTTATTTAAAAAAAAAACTTTTTTTCATTTCCTAACCAAGAAGTCCTCGGAGAACTCAGTCAATTCCTGTGCTGTTTTCAGACCGAGAATCAGCACAATTCTTGGTCTCTTTTTTAGCACTTGAAAGTATATCTATATGTACGACCACGCATGCGCAACGACACGCCGCTGAATCGGTGGTAGCAGCGATTAGTGAAAGATTATTCGTTCGAAATGCTAATAAATCGACCAAAAATCAACAGTCAGTTTTTAGTAGTAAAATTCCCTTGGTTGGCCTCGTTGCTTCCACTGGCTCAGCAATGTGTTATTGCGCTTGCGTGGTCAAATACATAGACATACTTTCAAATAATTCAATTCTGTAAACATCACGAGAATCGACTCGATTCTGGTCAATTCTCGTGCTTCGTTACTAGAAGTCTGAATCATTTCCTAGTTCACTCATAGTGCGCGCGCTTCGGACTCAATGGCGCTAAATTTAAATTCTTATTCAGTTTACTATAGAGATTATCCCAACGTACTTATATCTAATGACAGCTGGTTTTTCTCACGATCTTCACCACCAAAAATTTTGTCCTCCCTCTGTAAGTTTTTTCTAAAGCTCGCTAAACTTTAAGCAAATTGTTAAAATAATTTAACTAACGTAATTTTTATTATTTAACGTAATTTTTCTTCAATGTATTATGTTTATGTTGTTTCTTCGATGATTTTAAAAATTGAAATTATATTAACTCTCAAAATTGTTCACATAATTATTTAATGACCAAAAGTATACTGTGGTTTTTTGTACTAGTTTGAGTTCATGATATATAAAAATATTTTGAACCTTTAATAAAACAACCAATAATGGATAAAAAAAAAAAATGAATGCCCTAGGAGTTTGAAGAGAAGAAGAGATATTTGTAGTTGTAGTATGGTCAGAGAGGGCCTCAAAACCAAAGTGGAAAGCTGGCTGCGGCCATTTTGCAGGAAAATCATTGAGCCCGCGGTAGCAGCGCATGCACACTGCAGGAACTGCTTAGCACGCTTGCTGGGTAAGGAAACTCTCGGAGGCAAGTCGAACGCTGCTGCTCTCGCGAAAGAGCAAGGGAGAGAGAGAGAATCAGGGGAATCCAGCGAGTAATAGATGGAGAGCCGCACCACCAGGAGTATTAGTGCCGTCGCGCCGTCGAGAAAAAGAGTCCGAAAGCCATCCCGGCACCGCTGCCGCGTAAACTCAGCTCCTGCAGCATCAGCTCGGCTCGCGAAGGAGGAGAGAACTCGCTGGCGTGGTACGGCGCTACATACTAAGGAGCGAGCGAGAGCATCCCGTGCTCGTACTCTGCGGGAAAAACGAAGAGAAAGGGGGGAATCGGTAGGGGAAGCCCCCAGAGCCCGACAAGGACGGAAGTCGGGACGATGGGACTCACTCCGTCGGTGTCGTCACGCGAGTAGGCGAAGCTCGTTTATTGTGCAAGACGGAGAGAGAGAGATAGGGGTAAACCTGCTGCTGGAGGGGGGGGGATGTATTATGGAGCCCCGGTGGTGGGGCGGGCGAGGGGGTTGAAAACCCTCCGACGGAGACGGAAACGAGGGTGGGGTTTCGGCGCGACTGCAAGCCGGTCACGTTGCCATGGAAACCGAAGCAAAGCGCGCGGCGCGGACCAGCGGGCGATAAATCAAACGCGCAGCATCCCTACTACCGCGCCATCACTACAGAAGGAGTAGCTGGTGCAGAGCCCATCGAGTCGGATAATAAAACCGCGGCAGCCTACCGCGTGCGTATTTTAAACGCGTAAGGGCTCGCGAAGACCTAAAAGCAGGACCGCGTTGTTGCACTCCATTTACCTGTGATTTGACGCTCTGCAGGTATAAACTCCCCCTACTTTGTTACCTATCTTTTCTCTCCCCCTCCCCCGATGCTTCTTCTTCTTCTTCTTCTCACGCTATTTTCCCCCTCCTCCTCTGGGGGATTCCTCCTTTCCCTCCCTCTACTTATACACGTCTTTGGAGGTAGTGTGAGAAAGAGATTGGACTTGTTCGAGAGGGGGAGAGACACTTTTTTTTCTCTCTTCTTCTTCTGCTTCTGGCTTTCCTTCGACGAAATCGATGAAAAAATCGATTTTCTGCTATTCTTGGCTGCTGTATCCTTACAGCCCTTATCCCGAGAATGGGGGAAAAGAGTTCTCGGTAAAAGATGTGGCCGCATTTTTCTGGTTTATTTTTCTGGAGAGGGAGAGAGAGGAAACGTACATAATAGGGTGGATTCCCCTGGCGTAACAGGGATGCTGCCAAATTTATCATTAGATTTAGGGCTTCGATCGATTTGTTTCGTCGTTCTGATTGGTCCCTGCATAATAAGATTTTTTTTTTTTAATGTTTACTCAAAAATAAACAAAGATGAAGATCGAGAAGAGTAACGACGCGACGAAAAATAACCTCTCGAATTCCAAGAGTACTCAGCGGCTCGTGATTAATCCTTGCAAAAATATCAACAGGCAGGAAAATAATTTCGCGAGATTTATCGGTCAAAGTGAAAAAGCGAAGGAGCCGGGGGGGGGGGGGGGAAGGGTATAAAACATACCTTTAAACCGTAAAGCTTTCTTAAACGATTATAAATACTCTCTCGGTCCGGGGTTCAAGCGAAAGCAACAGGGAAATTATTGCGAGAGCGCAGGTTCCGGGCGTCGGTCGGCGAGCGAAACCGACAAACAATTTGTGCAGCACCGGTAAGCGCGTTTTGTTATCTACAATGCCATACGCCGCGATGATCCACTTGTCGTAAGATGTGGGTTGACGGTCTGACCTCGAATCAATTTTACATAAACACAGCTCTCTAAGCCTGCCCGTCTGTCAGGCAGGATGGCCCCTCGGGTAACAGTACATCGGGCCGCGATTCAAGATTAAAATTTATTAGCTTCGAATCGAGTTATTTAATTAGACCTGAAAACTCCGGTTTGTTACAGCGGGATAAAAATATTAAATCGATTATGAACTCTTTCGTCTACTGTGACTTTAGAAAGCGTGATCTACATGTGATGCGCAAATTGAGATCGACCGTCTTTTCAACGGCAACAGTGTCCCGGTGCAGCAGCCAGCCAGGCCATTGTAATTTTTTAACAAACCAAAAAAAAAAAAAAAACCTGCAATCTTCGCGTTGCGGCAATTACACGCGAGGTGAAATCACACGAGGCAAAAAAAGAAGCCAATAATTCAGTGCGAGAGAGAGGAAGGGGGGAGAAGGAAACAAATTCCCGTTAATTCGGGACCAAATATTTAATTCAAACCGCTCAACTTATCATCCGCAGTGCTGCTGCAGCGGAGCAGTCGGGAGTAGGAGTTTGTAAGGCCGCGGCTGCTTGCGGTAACGGAGAAAACTCTCTCGTGTATTTCTTCCGGGTATGCGGCCCGAGTCTCTCCTTTCGACCTGCCTCGATGATCTCTCGAGAGTGTCTACACAAAGGAATTTTGGGATTTTCACCTTGACAACGCTAGTTTGTTCCTACCTGAGGGGAGTGGCTGGGTATAGGTGGACCGGTGTGAGCCACCGCGTAAATAATTGTTTTCGTATTTTGTGCGGGTAATTTAGGGCGTAGTTAACGCCTTTGTCGCCCGGAGAAAAACAAACAGAGGAGAATGATTTTTGGGGGAAGGACAGGAGTTTATTGGTTAATGGGCTCGAGTGCTAGACCGTACGTTATTTCAGGGGGGGACGAGAATCTTCCTTTTTTGGAACTTATCGATTTGGGCAGGACTTACATGTTAATCGATGAATCATCCTGGGAATAAGAGCTTGATTCTCAAATCATTAGACTGATTATCTCTGGTAGGGGGGCTGGAGAAATGGATCCATAGTGACTGAAAAATAAGCTATTTCATAGATTTTCTTTTTTGAGAAATAAAAAACCCTGAGCTTTCGATATTCAGGTCAAATATTTCATCAACTAATATCTCAAGCTGCGTGTACAAGTTTTGATACATAACAATTTTAATAATGCAAGTAACTATAATCACGTGATTATTTTTCATGCGATGTTTTCCAAGAAATTAATTATTCTTGTTGAAGAACAACTAGATTCTTCCTCAGAGTAATTTATAATAGCAAATCAAATAACATTTATTGGAAAAGAGTTTTACTAAAGTTTACTATAGCTCAGAATGACCATAAAGCGCTTAAAATGAATAGTAATAGCTAACAAGGAGGTCCTTTAGATTATTTTTATTGCATTTTTAGCTCATTTTAGAAAAATTTGAGCTCAAATCCTATTGCAATTACAAAATTCTGGAGCCTTTCATTTTCTTTGTTTATTATGAGTTTTGAAGGAAAAATATTATTAAATTAAAATTCTTTGATTTTTACTATGTACAATTTTTCTTCTAACACTTTAAAACGAAAAAAGTACTTTTAGAAATCTGAATCGTATATGGTCGATCCAATAAAAATTGTATCTGTAAAATATTTTTTCCTAAAATTTCATAAATATATTATGAAAATATGAGATTCCAGAATTCTGGAAATGCAATACAATTGAAGCACTAATTTTTAAAAAACCGACTTATAAAACCATAAAAGTGCTAAAAATATCATAAAAGCTCATAGGTAACTCGTAGCGCAAAATATTAGAGGATAGGTTCATTATTTGGTCAAAGTATACTTCCCCTCAAGTTTTATAATAATCATGTTTCCAAAAGGACATCTCCTTGAAAGTATAATTTCATATATTGCTTTAATTAAATTTTTGTGGAAATTTACTACATTCAATCAGTTTTTTGAGTGTACTTCTTTGTTCAAGGACTTTTTATTTTATTTCAGACGTTTTCTTTAGAACAAATTGAGTAGATTTTTCTAAAAATATATGTTCTTAATTTCATACAAAAATTTATTTTTGTAATTAAGTTTAGGAACTGTAATCCAGAAAGTCCTAATTGCAAATACTATAGTGATTTAGCTACTTGAAGACTTCAACGCTACAATTGAGTGCTTTGATTGAAGATTATTAAAAGTTAAGGGTGCAGCTAAGAAATATTATTTATTATGAAAAAGTTTTAAATCAGTCAATGTCAATTATAGAGGTAGCAAAGTGTATATTATAAATCTGCAGAGTTTGAAAGCTCTCGATTAAAGTAGCTTTCAGTTGGAGTTGAAAGGTGTTATTATTATTTTTGCTAAGTGAATAAAGCAGCAAGCACGTCGATCCAAAGCAGCAGCTTTTTATGATTTTGTCGAGATGATTAGTGGCAACACCTGTTACACCTTAATTTCAATATTGCTTTATTTTTAACGCACACGCAAATCCACTTATCGTACGTCTCTCTTTCAATTTTCTCATTAAAAGGCAAGTCTCATAAAACCAGAGTAAATAATTTTTCCCCCATTTTTTCAATGGAACTCTTTTTTTTCTACCATGTATTTAAATTTCATTATCCTTTTTTTTTCGAAACTGAGAGAAAATGTACATCGTTATGTAACACACGTAGTACAATTTATGTAAAATGAAATCTGCAAATACGATCGTTCGCATGACTGTGAAAGGCCTGTTGTTATAGATACAGTCAATTTCGTAATTCATATTAAACGATCTATTAAGTATTGGAAAATTGTACGCTTTATGAAAGTTTATTCTGACAATCTTTCCTTTATGTTGAGAAAGCCTCAAACTTAAACAAATCTATTCAATCTCACGCAGGATTGTGGCGTTTAATTTATTGAATAACTCTACTATGATATTGGGAAAAATTTATAAATTTTCCATTACTCTGTGTACACACAGTGGCAAATTACTACATAAATTATCGATTGAATAATTTGTTTCGAGTGAAATTTTTCAACGCGCTGTGTGTGTATAGAACTACAGTTATTGACCCCAACAGTCAAGGATACTCGGTAAAATCGAACGTCCAGTACTTTCGATCTGAAAAAATGTACGCATCACCGCCTTAAATATCTAATCAATTAAATTTAATTTCCATGAGTATTGAGTCTGACAAAGCTTTCATTTCATGGTTTGCTCTAAACAACCAAACTTTTTTGAAAAATTCATTTTTAAATCGAGAAAACTCTTTAGAAAAGGGCAGTATATTTATAAGCAGTCCGCAGTCTCACTTCGTGCAGCTCCAACTTTTTTTCCCGCCTTTTTTTTGCAAAGTTTCGAGTAATTCTAATGAAAAAAGTTCCCAAGAATTTTAATCAAAATTACGAAGTGAAAATAAATACCCCGCGCGCCAGAGAATTTATTCGAAAAAAAAGGTCCCTCCAACAGTCGACACATCCAAATAAGTTGAGACCTCGGTGCATTTCCGCGGCGGTGGGAGTCGACCGCGAACGAGAGACAACTCCCACTCGCGGGATAAATCAAAACCCCGGCGTGTAAGTACACCTCAACTGCAGTAAAATTTTACGTAAAACAGAGCGGCGGAAAGAAAAACGTCGGTCCGGTGCAAGTAGCTCAAATGGTGGGTATCGAAAGCTGCCAGGCCAGCGCACGGCCAACGCAGCTTCTCCCCGACTTTCTAATAAAAGGAGCCGTGTGTAGGTGGTCCCCCGATGTACCTTTGCGTAATTCAAACGGATAGCGCCCGGCCGACCTCCTCCAGGAAGCTTGACGTCAGGTCGATCGCGTTTAGAAATTGACCGGCGCGTGGGAGACGCACTCGGATCGATCTGACAACCTTTTTTTTCCCTTGTTTGGCTGAAAGCGGGGGAAGAAGAGGAGGGTGCCGATGATTATTATCGCGTGTTCGATTAACATTGTTTCGTGTGCGTCAGGGACGAGCGCCGACTTTTATTTTGACGAAAGAGGATTAAACCGCGCGTGGGCTCCTTTTTTCGTTTTATCGTGTGGGTGGGCCCTTTTTTTTTTTACCACGAAAATAAGTCTCTCATCTGGGAGGGTTTTTCGGGAGTTAAAGTTTTTTTTACCCCGCGCTTAATCCGAGTTAATAATGCACGGGAGATCGACTAATAAAAGTTGGGTATATTTTTACGGCTTCTTTGGTGAAAAAAAAATGATGAAAAAATTTTAATGGTACCGAAAGTACTGATGAAAATAAAAATTTTGAACTCCTGAATTTTTATAAAATTATTATTTTTTTTTTCAAAAAGTTTTAATTTATTATTTAACTATATCTACACCTATTGAAATACGACAGCTTTTATTCTTTGAAAGAATGTTTGTATCATGATTAATTTAAAATAAAATAAAATAATTTTACCTTTATTTTGAATTATTTAAGAATCGAAGTGAAAATTGAGTTTATGAGAAATATGAAATTATTGAATATGAATTGAAAACATTCTCTTCACTAATCTAAAGGTTGTGAAAAGGTCCAAACTCAAGTTTCTTGACACACTGTTTTAAAACAATTCATTTTTCAAAAGCAAAAGTTCTAAAATAAAAGTTTGATGGTTTTTCTGTAATGTAAACGTAGAATAAAAAAAATATGCCTAAAAATATGAAAATGGTTGTTTATAACGTGTAACTCGATAATTCGAAAAAAAACTGCGTGCAATTTTGGAATTTTTAACCTTATTTATTTTTTACCCTGTTTTTTATAGCAAGACTGATAATTTTTTTTTTTTTTTTCAAGTTCAAAGGTTTGTCAAATAATCCAGCAAGTATTAGATAAAAGACTATAAGTTTTCTTTTCAAAAAGTTTTGCGTGAAATGTATGAAAATCATGAAGGAAAAAATAGGTCGATGTTAAGGGTGCGAGACTATCGAAAAAATTATCTTGAAGAAGGGTTTTTGGCTCTGTCATTCAGTGACCCACTTATTTATTTCTCAAAAAAAGTCACGCAAAAATTTTTCGGCAAAATAAATATTTCGCAAAAAATCCTTTTTGACAGATTATTTTCTCCAACAATACAAGTTTTTTTTTTCAACAACTTTGAGTTATTCATACTTTTTTAAAGAGTAAAATACTTTTCACAAATTCTGCAATGGTGACATACATATTTTATATGAATGACAAACAGAAATTGAAACATTTCTAAATGACTACTACTTTTTTGTATTAGTTAGTTAGTTAGTTAGTTAGAACCTTTTTTTTCATGAAGCACTGAGATAAAAGCATAAATGTTATTAGACGCTAACTTGATGTAATTCAGTTACAATATGAAATTATTTTTTGATGTTTGAGATTAGATACAAACAAGAACTTTTTTTCGCGACTGAAAAATAGCACTGGAATGAAAGAGTGTTCAAACTTAAATTAAAGAAAATGAAATTTTTAAATTAGCAGTATGGTATTTAATTTAATTACAAATATATTTCTAAGAAAATATAAAATTAGAAAAATTGTTTACTTCCAAAAAAATATAGTTAACAAAACATAGTTAGCTCTAAATAATTTATGATAAAAGGTTTTCCTTGATTTCTAGTAAAATCAAACAGTTCACGCAAACAATTCAGTTCATTAAATATTATTTAAGTATCTTTACAATAAATCTAACTAATTATACTCTGCTCATCTTTATTACAAATCGATGATGTCACGCGTGCACTGTTTATATGCTTCCCTGCCTTCGTAACTGCGTAGATGCTTCGCCTTGACTACGTAGTTTTAGAACCTCAACTTTATGTTCTATTTTCAGATAAATACATAAAAAGTTTTGTTTACAAAATTTGTAACGAATTTTGAAATATTAGTGGAGGTATTGCGTAAAAATCAAAATAATCGTTTAAAATAGTGTAGGAAGTAATCAAAATACAAAAAAATAATTAGTAATAAAAATTAATGATTTTACGTTCTATGTAATATTGTTAATACATTGGAAAAATTGTACTAAAGTCAAATAAAAAATTTAATACGCCAGTATTTTTCTCGGTTTTATTGAACTCCTAATAAGGTTATTTGAGTTGTTTCATCCTTGCAAAGACTTATTTTATTTTTAACTCCCATTTACCTTTGCTTGAGAAAATTACTCGATTAATATTGTGTGAATCTTGCAAAAGACTTACAACAATTGTTATACGAACATAATATCGATCTTGCTAGAATAAAATGTAAGTTGTTTTAATCGATAAAACTGAACTTAGAATTTTTTTATTTGAAAGTTTACTCAAAGTAAATATTTGTAAATTAAAGTTTTGATAGCAACGTGAAAGTTACCAAAACTTTTTGAAAAGTATTAATTCTTTCTGTCAGACTAGTTGGAAATTCCACTCTCGTTGAATGTAAATTTCAAGGTATCGATGTGAATTTTTCAAACCTTTTTTTCTGAAACTAAAATAAATAAATAAATTTTTACGTTTACAAACGCGTTGATTTTAAACAAAACTTTAATCTAAAATTGAAGAAAAACTACTTTAATCGGACGATTCGTTGGTCCTTTTCACTAAAGCGGTAGGAATGTATCAATTTTAAACCAAACATTTTGAATGTCGATCGGGGAAATAAACAAAGCGACGAAAATCCAGAAATCAAGCTCGCTCGATCGGCCGGTGTCGCGCGCGCAAAAAAAAAAAGAGGGAAACAGACAGAGGGAGGAAAAAAGACTACAGGCACAGGGCAGGGGGCGATATTGGAATTTTTCAAAATCCTGCACAGTCCGCCCGCTCCCAAACACAAACATTCGTCGGATAAAAACAATATTGAGCGCGGGTCAATACCTGCGCGCAAAAAAAAGAAGCGAAAATAAAAAAGCTGCGAGAATTAAAGAAGGAACAAAAAAAGTGAGAGAGAGAGAGATCCACCCTCGCTCGCAAACATACCACCAGCGTCAAATTAATAATCCCAAAATGACCCAGAAAAAGTCCTCCTCCTCCTCCTCCTCCAACTCCGTGAAAGCCACCCCCGAGCGATAAACCCTCCCCTCTCCAGCTCCTCCCCACCACTCGGGCTCCTTCCCCACCCTGGAGAGAGGGAGGTGGGGAGGGGAGGGGAGCCAGCTACTATCGTTTTACAATCGCTGAAACGAGCGCGTGGCTGCGAGGGAGCGCGCGCAGCCAGCAAGCAGCCTTTAAAACAAGCTTAATTTTTGCGCGACTGCATTCCGCGTCCTCCGTTCCTTGCCCTCTCACACGATAGTCGCGGTACCTACCTGCGGCATTATTCAACCGAGGGCAGCACTCGCGCATTATGCATGTGACGTAATCCTCCGAGTCTATTAGCCCAGTACGTTACGTGCTGGCGGCGCTCAAACTTTTCAAAATAGGCGGGCTTTTCTCTCCTTCCTGTATGGGCTTCTCTACATGGGGGAGAAACGTGTGTTTAAATTTGCCACAAGAGGCGCGCTTATTATTATCATACGTGTATATAGTACCTAAGCGTACACGTGCAGCAGCTACAGCAACGCGACACACAAAGGACATGCAGCGGGAGGGGATTTAACCGAAGGGTGCTTGCTCGCTTGCTTCCGAAGCTGCTGGGCCAGGAACCCCATACACTAGATTTGATTTGATTCTTCTTTCTTTTTTTTTTTTTTTTTCTCTTCTTACGACGGGGATTGGGTGCGATGCCGGATTGATAGGGGAGTTTTTACCGCTGACGCCCGCCCGCCCGCCACTCCGATGACGAACTCTCCACGGTGGTTTATTACGCAAAGACCCCCGGCTTTTTAGGGGCTTAAACGTAACTGTAAATAAAAAAAACAAACGATCAGTGCACACCCTGCAGTACGTTTGATTTTATTTACCAACACCCACCCTTTCCTTTCATTTTTTATTTTTTCCACGAGATAAAGAAAAAATTTTACCAAGTCAATCAAAGTGCTCGTTTAACAAGGAGCTGGAGTCGATATGAACGCCGATGCTTAAACAATCGTAAGATCGTAGATAGGACGCGAGCCGGCGTCGAGGCCCTCGCTAATGGAAGTGAATAAACATGTATATAGGCGTTACGTACACGGTATTGATGCAAAGGCGGTATATTGTCACATTAGCCGTATCGGTAAAATTAAATACACCATATAACGCAACCCCCGCTGGTGGCAACGGCGTGAACTCCCTTTCGTCGCGCTCTTATTGTCTGACATACTTTTGTTTCTTTCACAAAAGACTGTTATGGTAACGCCGCTGCGCACTGGAAAACTTTGCCATTAAACGTTGGCTGGTGTTCTCACGGTTAATGTTTTCATTTATCCTTTTTATTATATGTGTACATGTTTAGCGAAGTAGAGTCAAAAGTTAATACCACAACGGGAGTTTATTAACGCCAATTAATGCAGTGCTACGCGATAATGGCTTTCGTATCGAATTACCCGGACGAATAATTTTTCCTACTATGTTTTCCGGGCATAATATATCGCCACTCTCGGTTGACTCTATCGGGTTGCAAGCCCGGCCGGGCGCATCACGAGGTCCGAGCTCAATCCGGTGCTTATGGTTTATAGATCTAACATTATTTGGGGTTGGATTTTATTTATGGCTTATTTACGTTACAATAATCTCTATTGCCGTGGATTAGTTGTAAGCGAGAAACAAATATCTGTCAAAGTGAATATTTATTCAAAGTGCAGAGTTGAAAAATTTTAAATCACGAAAACTGCTCCTGCAGCCGAACGAAAATCTCTGATTCTGGTAACAATGATAAACACATGAATTTACAGCGATTGTTTCTTTTGGTAAAGCTCCTGTAGATACGGTACCGAGATTCGAAAATTCTTTAGTTCGAAGCGTGAGAGAATAAATATTTGAACGTCTTGCACGCAACTATTATAGAAAATGTTAAATTCAATCTACGTTACATCGTAAAAAGGGTTTTTTTTTTTTTTTTTAAATTGAAATTTTGATTTAACTTGTTGACTATACCTCTAATGATTCTCCACTCCATTCAAGAAATTTTATTTGATCTTGAAGCCCCGTTAAGCCCACAGTGAACATTATTATTATTGTAATCGCCATAAATAAGTTGAATCAAGATAGTACAACAATTCTAGGTGCGCAGTCATCAACCCCCTCGGTTTAAAAACCAGAAGTTTGAAATATGGTTAACAAGAAGAATAAACGTCGGATGTAATTAAATCATCTTCACGAGATCGGAGATAAAGCGGACCCAGGGAGAGGGGGACATCTGATAGGGGTAGTATGATGCAGCAGCATCAGCCACGGCTGTTCGCCCTATAATTGGTCGGCTTGATTTTAAAGTAAACAAAGTCTAATCGAACCCGGCTCTTTTACCCTCCGAGGGAGAGGACCGCAAAAACAAATCTCCCGCCCTCGCGTCGACCTACTTATGATTTTAATGGACCCGCAGCCCCGATTAACGACAGCCTCGCTTGAATCAATAAATTCGACTCAAATCATGATCAATCCTGGGGGATAGGGGAGAAAGAGTTTACCAACACACACATACAGGGGCCAAGATAAGCCAGAGGCGGCGCGACGGCGGCGTTTATAGTGTTGGTACGTATTGATCCGGTGGTGTTACGCCGAGGAAACTGGAATCTCGCTCTCTCTCTAGTGGTTCTAGGCCCGTGTGTGTGTGCGGATATCAGGGGGGTGAGCGAGCCGTGGTTGGTCCACACGGGTGGTAGTAGCCTAGGAGTAGGATGGGACCGGGGGGGGGGGCTGCAAATTTGAAGGGATGTTGTTGCGTTTGCGTCGTCGTAGTCCGCCGTCGACGTTGCCGCCGGAGAGAGACTCGATGACGAAATGAGACTCCGGGTATTATATTGTTAGCGCGGAGAGAGACAGATGTGCACTTACACGCGCCGATCTGATATAATTGATATGCCCACCCCTCGCCCCCGCTTACCCTGGCTGCTCGCCTCTTTGATTCTCTCCTACGCCTGCACCTACTCGTCGCCACCGCCGCTTATTCGAGATTTATTTGATAAAGGCACCCGATATCCTTTTTTTTTTTTTTTTTTTCCTTCCTTCTTCGTACTTCTGTTTCTGCTTCTTCCTTTATTCTTTCCGCTGCATGTAGACTCCATACACAGAACACAGCGGCTTTATGCGTATCGATCGCTGGTAATTAACATTGCGCGAGGCTTGTAATGGTGGCTTGCTCGCCTGTGTGGTGTGCTTGCCTTCGCTCCAAATTTATTAAAGCGATTTGAGCGATCAATACACGCGAGGGGAACAGAGAGAGAGAGAGAGAGAGAGAGAGAGAGAGAGAGAGAGAGAGAGGAAGGCATGGAAATTTGTACATCAAAACTCAATTCTCGCCCGTGCCTATATGTCGCCCGTCCGCATAAAGTGAGAGAGAGAGAGATAGGGTTGGGGAAAAACCCCGGTTGCACGATTAATTTGCGATCGGAATTACTTTTACATACACACGAATCGAGGACGTACACTACTTTCAAAGGGGGTTCAAACAAACGCTCCGTAACGCGATAATTTGCTTGGTTTGGCACAATGATTTTCTATACGACACGAGTGAGTCATACGTTCGAGTAATTTTCTCTTCTCCCGAGCCTTTTTTGCTTCTGGACCCTCCCTCTTCATGGTGCACGGGATAAGGAATACATATTCACGCTTTGATTAAGATTTTATTCGACTGTACAATGGTCATTGTCATTCAAAGTAAAAGGGACTACATCAATCGACCATGTGACAGAAATTTTGCTCGAAATCTCTTTGAAAGTTCAAAGTACAATGTACTTTCAATCGTAAACGAGGATTCTGATTAGGGTGTACAATTATCTGGAAATAAGTTTTTTCGGCTATTTTCAATAGTTGTCTTGAGATTATTTGTCGTTCAAAAGTTTACTAAATAATCAATTTGTATGATAAAATTTTTCTAGTGACATTACTTTGAAAAACTTTTTAATTTTTATGTATGTACGTAAAATAAGAATCTAATGTTTGATTTGAAGAATTGTCGGTGCTGACGTTAATATAGCCTAGCTTCGTAAAATTCAAACTCGATAATTCAAAATCAACAGTGATCTTCAAAATTATATTTGAGCATGATAAAAATTGCATATTAAGTTGATTTATCAGTCGATTCGAGAAAGAAGAAAACTTTCTAGCAGAGATGAGAACTCGAAGAATATCATTTTTATGTGAAAATTAAAATGTGCCTAAAATGTGCTACCAGGCTTTATTTCTCGTTAATTTGAAGTATCAGAGCTATTTTGATCATTCAGTACCAACATTCAAGTATACAGATCAAATTAAAAAGGCTGGCCATGTTGGTTAAACTATGGTTGATGTAAAGTAAAAATTTTTATTTTAGTGTCAAATTTGATAGAAAATACTTTGGCAAAAAAATAAAAACGCGTTTGAAAGGTGGAAGGATAGGGAATCGATCCTATAAACTATTATTTTGATCGGGTGCATCCTGTTCAAAACTACTCAAATCTTCATAATTGTTTTTGACTCTTTTTTACCCTGTAGAGTGACCACAGAACGCGCGCATTCAAAATATCAGGGGATATTAGACACACTTACCTTATTATTGAGTATTTTAAACTACTTGCACGTAACATTAAGATCTTCTATTATCTGAATGAATCATATTACCATCTACTTATGAAATTATTATAAGTTAGTAAAACTAAATGTGTTGGATGTCATACGAAAAATATGATAATGCTAGCAGGGTGTTTATGCTTGGCATTGCTAAATTATATTTGTTAATAGTTTTAAAGAAGCTCAAATTAACTCGAATTCACTGGAATAGTTTAACTTATGACCTACTTTCTAGCTTTCTCGCAAAGTTATTATAACGATGAAGTATGACTAATTATTAATTTTGATAACATCTAGTGAAGTGCAGCCAATTTTTTAAAAAGCTCAGAAGTAGCCGTAATACTTAGAAAACTCTATTTCCTTGAAAATAATACTGTTTGTATATGTGTTTCTCTGAACCTCATTTGAATTATGAACCAGATCTACCTCATTTAAAAAAAAATCTAATCTAAGGGTCTCCGATTTCTCTATAATGTCATTTGCAAAAATAATTATAGATTTAGAACCTTTTCCATCTAGAATATGATCTTCTAGATAGGACAACTCACGAAGAAGTATTTTGATTTTGATTTTTTTTCTTTTTTCCTTAATTTTTTTTTTAAAAGAGGCAAGATCCTAAATAAACTCATAGATTAAAAATGAAAGTCACAATCCAAGAGCTGGTTATATGAGGTACAGTATCTCAAAAAACTAAGTCTTAGTATATTTACCGGTATTTCAAAGCAGCCCATTGAAATCGTATATGTATAACTTTTTTTGAAAGCTCTTGATTCAAGCGTTGAAAATATACATTGCATATCAAAAAATATTACTATAGGCAAACCTACTATGAATTAACTTTTGTATAAATTATATATTTGACCATTTTGAATTTTCTCAAATACCAATGAAATCAAAGAATTTCCTATAATAATATCAATAATTTACACGATAAAAAAATATTTTGTCACTTATTAGTAATAACAAATGACTCAAGCTCAAAATTAGAAGAACTGAGGTCATTGAGTTTATAAAGTAAAAAAATTGTAAAATAAATTTTTTTTAAATTATTAAAAATAAATTTTTTTAATGCAGAAAAACTATACTAAACATCATCAATTTCATACGTGTAGCAAAAAAAACTCCGGTTAAGTCAGTAGACTCACCCAGCAGTGGATATAATCACAAAAACTTCAAGCACACTGCAGATTCAGGTCGAGTAAGTAGATAAAAAACTTTTTTTAAATAGCTAACTTATACTTTAAAAATATTTTCGCATTTATAGAACCCCATTGAAATATTAATTGCTACGAAGAAAAACTACGATTTGCATGATTAAAAATTATTTATTAACAGAATTTTTGAGTTTTCTGAGACGTATTTCAACGTTAATTCAGACTTAGTTTAAATTAACTAATATTTTAATTTTTTTAATACATCCTTGCAATTGATTCAGCTTGAACGCCATAGTGAACAATAACTTACAGACATTCCATAATAGAATAGAGCTTCTTAAAAAAAACTCTCTAGCTTGTTTTTTAGTTCCAAAAATCGATAAAATCAAAAAATACAGCAGAAATTTCATTAATAACATTAACTTAAAAAAAAACTTTGTCCTGATTAAAATAATATGCGCGGCGTAGTACTGTAACATACTAAATAGGAAGCTCGATATCGTTTGCTATTCAGCTCGCAACCAGAAAGATCGTGCAAGACCGCCTCGCCTCAGGCATGACTGCAAGTTCTAGCGCTATGCACTTGCATTCAAGAAGAGCTTTAAATATTTATTATCAAATGAATTTAGAGTGCGATACTTTGAAAAATATTTTTGATCGCGAAAGATACGCTTTCAACTTAATTTTTCACACGCTCAACACGATGATTGAATAATTTTTAATTCATTAAGGTTTGAATTATTTCTGATTATTAAACCTTAAGGATGTTTAGTACTTACAAAAAAATGCAGTCATTTTGTCAATTTTAATCGAATCTTCTAACAATTTATATCAAAATAATCGTTGGAGTTTTTCCCTATTTTTGCTCGTCTTAGTTTTTTGAAAAATCTAATCATTTGTTTAAACAATTGAAGAGGTTGTCTAAAAAAAAATCAAGCATTTTTTTTCTTTATCACTTGAAACTCTCTCAAAAATGCATAGATCGTTGAAAAAACTGTAAGGTAGTTTCGGTGGCACTTCAAAGAAAATTTTAATCTTTTTAAAATATTGCATTTAAAACTTTTTTTATTAAATAAAAAAAATGTTTAATTTTCATAAGATTTCGTGTGCAATTATTTAAACAACTATTTGAAAAACCAAAACGGAGAAAAATAGGAAAAAAATCCAACGTTTATTTTAATATAAATTATTAGAAGATTCAATTAAAATTGACAAAATGGCTACATTTTTTTGTAACTACCAAACATCCTTAAGTAAATACGCGGTGTTTTATGGGCCAAAAAAGAATTATTTTGATTTTTTAAAGCCATAGATTGATTTTTTACACCGTTTACATATTTTTTTCTGTTTTTCGTCAGATCAGTAGAATAAGCCGAGTACGGTGAGACTCCCTGCCACGTGACTCCACTAATAAAAGTCGAGTCATTCAATAGATTACCTATAAAAATAACTGTAACTACAAATTTTATTATTAAATTTAAGATAGTCAACAAAATTGTTTGTTTAAACTGACTCGATAATACAACTTTGATTTATTAGAAATATTCGTTCGACGTCAGTAGTAAAAGCCAAGTATGGTAAGACCGACCTCAGAAGCTCTACTTTTACGAGCGAGATTTTCAATAATTAACAATGCATTTAAAAAAAACCCAAGTATAAAAAAAAATGTTAAGAAAAGATAAGCTCATGAAAATAAATCGCTCAAGGAGGTCAACGCTCCCTCGTTAACTCTCAAAGTGAGATATATAAATGAAAAAGTTAAAACTCTGAATATTCTTTCGAAAGTCAACGTACTATCTAATTTAAACACATTCACTCGGGGTGTTATTCACAGCGCAACACCAGAATATCCACGAGCCATGAATAATCGAGGTGTTCTCAGCTCAACGGTAAATCAATCTTGGAGATCAAATCAGAGCCCTATATAAACGGGTAAATATGTGTATAATCGAACCCACGGAATCTCCCCTCCCCCGGTAATCCAGAAGAATCTTCCAGTGCTTCCCACTCATTAAGCACGAGCGCGCGCGCACTCGAGATTCCAGTCTCGCGCTCCCGCTGCAAGTGCCCGCGTGTCGGCGCGGTCAAAATATTTAACGGAGCCCACGGTAAAAAGGGAAGGGAGCGGTTACCTTCCCTGGCAGACTCCAGGTGGCTTCGCGTGTCATAATTCAGCGAGTGGGCGCGTCGAAGGCCTCTTCGCGGGTCATCGATACCCCGAATCGGCCCCGGCGGCGGCCATCGGCCGGACAACGCGCCGGTTTTATCGAGCGATAGATCGATTATCGAGCCGCGCGCATCCACTAAGAGTGGGGGGAAGAGGCGCACGCGCCCCGCATGCTCAACAACCTCCCCTCCCTCCCGCGGGCGCCTCTCTCTTTCGAGCTTGCGCGCGTGCGACGGAGCCTCTCTCTCTTGCTCGATGGGATTCTTCTGCGCCTCTTTGTGTGTTTATTCTTCGAGCAGTGTGTTCTCATCCATCTGTGTATTCATTATGCCTAATTGACTATATGTGGGCTCGATACGCTCGGGCTCTCTGTGGTAAAATCGTTCGTAATACATTTGGGGAGCGTTGTTTTAGACCACGGGGCATCATCGTAATTCAATCGATAATCAATTTATGATCCAGCTACTTCTTTTTTCGTTCGGTTTATTTATTTTTTTTTTTCTCTCCCTCGCGTTCTCGAGAGTTAATGAGATCATGATTTCGATTCAATTTACTTTGGAAACTCGATTTAATTTTTTTTAATTAAAACCGCCATGATTTATGGGGATTAACTGAAAATTTTGGCAGCCGGGAATAATAAATTCGACACGATTTTTATCAATATTTGGTTTCGATGTACTCGTACCCAATCATCGACCTATCGTTGAAATCATCCCGGGCAGTCGATATTTCACAACGACCTGCTTTTATTTTTGTTTTTTAATTCTTTGTTCAGGGGCATAAAAGTGTCCGAGGCATCAATTACTCTCCCAGATTTTGCAACGAGCTCACGCAAACATTACATTCCTGCTCTCTCTTTCTCTCTCTCTGGCGTTGTGCTTTCCTTTTTTTTTTCCTCTTTCTCTTATCTGTATTTTAATCTACTTATCCCCGCTGCCGCTGCTGGTTCTTCTTCTTTTCTTTGTCCCCTCCCACTCCTACCGCTCGAGCCGTGAAATTTAACTCCTCCGACTCTGTCTGTCTGTCCGTCGTCCTTGTCTGACGCAAAATCGAGTGCGCGCGCAGTGGTAGCGGCGTCGACACGACACCGATGGGCCACCATAAGGTCAAATTAACTCGAGCGTCTCCATGACAACAACGACTCTGCAGACTTCGGCGCGGTCTGGTCGATATCGCTCTGCGAACTTGAATTACGCAGCCCGACTGGACCCTCTAGTCGTCCTTGTCTTTGTCTTATACCCCCTTCCGAAGTAACCACCTTATTCCACGACTCCTTCAACCTCAGCCACGTCGCCGCGCAGCGATTATTCCTTTGTGTACCTTTATCCCCCATATTTTCTGCAATGATACGCGACGGAGTTTGAAATTCAGTTTGCATAGCTCGTCACCCGGTTTCAACGGGAGATTCACCTAGATATTTGAAAACCCCGCGACGACAGGCCAATTACACCGAGGGTCTATATAGCACATGGCTTTTCGGGTTCTTTCGAATTGGTTGACTCTTTCACTTTTTTTCGGCTAAAAATGATGTTAAGACGGTCAATTTTTTTATAACTGATTTTTTGATTTATAACTTTTACAGGAATAATTATTCCTTGAGTTGCAATGAGATTTATAAATTCAATGAAATGTGACCTGGAAACAATAAAAAAATTTGTGAGGAGGTATCGATCGATTTAATAACAGAAAAAGATTTTCAAAATAAATAAATGATGTTTACAGTATCATTTTAATTCTAAACCAGTTGGTTTTAGGACTTTTCGGTACATTTTTCAAGATTGTCATACCAGTTGATTTACAATTTAGTTTTGTAGCCATACGGAATAAAAAAAAGTAGCTTGAACTTTTCAAGGATCTAGGTAGGTTCGTACAGTTAGACACTCAATCATAATTGTTATATCAGCAGTGATCTAAAAAAAATAGTCGTTTACCACGTAACATGGACAATAAAGGGATCAAAATTAAATTACATAAATAAAATAATGACCCCGTTGGAGATATATCGAAAGATAGAATTCAAAAACCTGAAAGTTTGTGCGAAACGTTATTTTTCCGCGACAGTTTAGAGGGGGTTTAGAAGGTTTGGCGTTTTTCTAATTTTAACGATTTAAGATTGAGAAAGCCGTTGATCACAACGTGGGAAAGTGAAAAGCTACTGTCTACAAGCATGAATTATGCGGTACACAAGGTGGAATCTACCTTACCGGCCGTAAACCCCATTGTTGCCCAACTCATATAATTGAGTAAAACAGAAATAAGAAGATTTCTTCATCCATCCCATAGATATTTATCGGATTTTCAAGACTCCTAAGCTGGCTGAGTAATATAGCCAATGTAAAATCGTCCTACCACGGTATAGGAATACAAACGCGAGGAGTCAGAAGTAAGAAACAGCAGAAAGACCGCACTAATGCCGCAGGTGTTGTACACACACGCATTTGAAACCGTGGAATATGGGCATGAGGAGGGGAAGGAAGAGGAGCGCCGAAAAGGCTGCACGACGGCTGATGCACGCGCCTGTGTGGCGAGACAACGCTTATAATATACAACAAACGCCTCCTCTCTCTCTCTCTCTCTCTGCGGCAACATTTATCCAAGAACAACTACCGGGCCTGCTTTTTTGGAGGCCAGCCAGACGGTCGGCTGGCGCTCGGCTAATAGACGGATGAGCAGGTGTATATAAGCTCCCGATGGATAAAAAGATGCACGCATCTGCATGTCTTCGTACCGTGGGCCGGGCGTTTAACCCAGCATCGGCTTTCCACCGCTCACCGGACGTGCACGCACGGGCTGCAGGTTTAAAAGAAACGAAAATAAAGAGGCAAGGAGGAGGAGAAGAAGAAGACGACGACGAGCGAATTGCAGCAGCTCGAAATTATGACGCGAGAGAGACCCGACTTTCTCGACGAAATTTGTCTCGTGACGGGGGAACGAGCCTGCTCCTGGCTACGGTGTATAAAGACAGAGAGAAGGAGAGAGATTGTTACGAGATAGCACCGAAGCCTTGTTTCTCCTTGCCCGGACGTTTAACTTGCCTGGACACTGAGAAAGTAATTCTGGAGAGAGAATGGAATGCTTTTGTAATACCCACGGAATCCCTTTAACGATACATTTTTTATTTTTTATTAGTTCTTTCTGAAAAATATTGTCTTTCTTTTAGTAAGCTGAAAATCGATTTGTTCAACAAATTTTCATCTATTTCACGAAATTTCGTTGCGATATTCTTTGTCTGTGGCTCCGGGGCTCCGGTTAAATTAAAAACATAAAGTACCGTCCTTTATTCATGGAATTTGAAATTAACACCGGCGACGAGAATTAAGAGCGGAATTATCTATTTTGTGAAAGTTAAAAATAATTTTACGAAAGTGAGACAATGCAACATTACTTATACCGCTCACGAAATTTTACAAAAACCTACTTTTTTATTAAGGAAAATTTCTAGTATTTAATACGAAGTTATAAAGTCGAAAATTCGTTGTTAAACAAATTTTAATGGGTTAATTTGATGCGAATATAAAAGGATATTGCTTAAAATTTTTGATTTACATCTTTTCGAAAAACTACTTTTTATTGTTGCGTAAAACAACCCACATTTACTTTTTCCTTTTTACACTCATTTACATTCAATAAAACAACAAAGAAATTTTTAAACACTCATTCAAAACTAGGAGGATTTCGGCATTTAATTAATGGTTTTTGTGTAGCCTACCAAATCATCAGTGGTAACGAACCAAAATTAAATTTTTTCATTCTTTAGCTGATATTATCACTACAGTTCATAAAATCGATATTTTTGTTTTCTGTTTAGCACTGAAATGTTTCAATAGGCTGAGTAATTTTTTAAATATTTAGTTTTCATCAGTTTTACCTACTTAATTTTGAAAGGTAAGCTAATTAATAGTGGTAAATCTAATTTACCGTTGAAAACAATTTTTGCAAATGAAACAGTTTTCTTGTAACTGTAAAAAATTCAAGCAAGTGCTTGCAAGCATAAACAGACATTTTTGTTTTATTTTTAAAAATCTTTTGCTGGAACAATTCAAAACTACATTAAATTTTTTATTATTAATATTGAAAATAAATTTACTGCATAATAATAATAATAAGATTCTCGAAAAAATTAAATTAAACCTTAAAAAAAATTATTGAAAAATTGAACACATAAAATGAAAGGTGATCCAAGTATGTAAACGCACGAATGTTTGGACATGGCACAATTGTTTCTTAAATGGTTTATAACAGTATCAAAAACCAATAAACTAAATTTTGTTTTTAAACAGTAGTTCTTTTACTTATCAGAACAATTTGTAAACTGTATATGTAAAAAACCAATAATACGAGTTACTTGTACGATTGCAATTAAATTTTCGAAAAATCAATATACACTAGATTTAGTTCTGTTAACTGAGAGCTAAACGATACTGTTTCAAGCTATAATTTTGAATAATTTTATTCATTGAGTTAGATTTTTAAAAACAATCTAAAATCTATAACTGACTTTTAAATCCAATATAAAAACTAATTGATTTCAATTGATGAACTTAGAATAATGTAACTTTTCATTAAACATGAAAAACTTAATATTAACCCACCAGCTCATGTCCAAACTTTATCCAATCAATTTTATAATTTCCAAAGATTTTAATTAACACGGATTTCGATTGAAAGGTCTCAACTGAACCGGACCACCACTAACTAATTGATTAATTTTAGCTTTAAGTTCTGACTTGAAGTGATTCTTATTGAACTTATAAGATACGTCAAATTTCAAGTTCATTCAACCCTCTTTACCCTTTCATAACAACTGTTTCTATCATGTTTATGATTTTATCTGTGATTGCTCGTAACCACAATGCATTGTAACTAGAACAATTTTACTCGAACCAAACAACTGTTTTTGTTATTATCAAAATGTGCTTCAAAAGAGTGCAAATTGATTGAGATATTATACAAAATGAAAATAAACTAGTATAAATAAAAGGGAAATTAATTTTATATGAATTAAGATATCACTGGATCTTTTTATGTTTAGAGAGTCTGACGCCTGCTGAGTGAAAATACGTCAGAAGTCTGATGAGGTTCAAACCCTGTTTGTAACGTAATTTCATGAAAAGTGAATATTTCGATGGCCCCAGTGAAGAAAAACATTAGCCTAAAATCTGTCACGAATAAAGTTATAACGGTGGCACTTTTGGCCAATAAAATGCTCGATAAAATTTCTCTAAAATACCCCTGATAGAATTGCGAATATTAAAAATGGCTCTGAAACTAGAAAAAGGTTAGTTAAAATATTCAATAACTGAGTCTAAGAAAAAAGGTAATAATTGCCAATTTTCTCCTATTTTTAATATAGTAAAGCGATAGGTTATGTTTATTCAATTAAAAATACCCAAAAAATAGCTATCAAAAATTATTTTATTTTACGGTCGATTTCAATCTATGAATCGCCCGTTTAAAATGGGTAAAAAAATTTTTATAACCTTCAAAATAGTGTATTGCACGTGGTGATTCTCATTGCATATAATTTGATGGTAATTTTGGAAATGTCATAATTCTATGAAATACCTATTTTTTATGAGGTTATGATAAATATTTTTTTTTATAAATTTCGCTGTTAAAAGCAAATGATTAGTATTTAAAAATATGCATTAATTTTGAATTTAGTAAATGGCTATTTACATGGAAAAAAATCGTTTCATACAATCTAAAAATTAGCTATTAATATTACCTTGTTTCTAGTCTGAAGACATTTTAAATAGCCATTAAATGTCTATTTCCTAATTAGCATTTCTAACAGGGACTTTATTTATTATTTTAGCCTGAGGAAAAAAATATAAAAATAACCTTTGCTAGCTATCCGTTGATAAATTATAACAAAAAAAATAATTTCTCAATACACCAGCCACGAATACAATGACTCGAAGTTTTCAGTTTATAAAAATCGCAAGTCTTTTTATTCGTGGCTGGTGTGTCGACAAAAATTTTTTCACCATTTGTTGTTGGTTCGTTTGTAGATTCGGTCCTAGTGGCTCCTCGTGGTTAATTCTGATGACCACGCAGCGTTCACTAGGAAAGTAACATATAATTAAAAAGTATAGTTTACACTACTCTTATCATCTTTGTGACAAGGTCTTTCCCACCAAAATTTGCTCGAAAACCACAAGAATTCTAAAATATCAGAGACTAGTGAGCATTTTGAAACAATTTTGAGGTCAAACGATGTAGAAAATAAGTATAAAATATAAAATATATTCATAACATAGTTAAAAAACTGTTTTTCACTAAGGTTCATTTTAGTCTGGAATGACCCAAAGGGTAGTTTTATATAAACTTTCATAAAAAATGATCAAAAAACTTGTAAACTGTATGTGTTTCACCTGTAGCGAGTCCTCAGATGAGTAGTGTTAAGAAATAAATAAAAAAACACTTTAAAAGAAGTGTCTGAAATTAGGTACACCATTTTTTGACTCTTGGATCAAGCTTAAAAAATTTCAAACAGGTGAGCAACAGCATCGATTTGCACTTGTTTGAGCTTAGGTGTCCGAAATCAGGTACACTTACCTTCGAGCTTACCTTAGTTTATCTTTATGTAGAATTGATAATTTTGACAAAATATGCGCTTGCTAGGCACTGAATAATATTAAAAATTTTAATAAATTGGTCAAAAAAGTGACTCCACCCTCTAAAAAATCTGAAAAAATTTGAGCAGCCAATGAGACCCCAGAGTCTTCCTACGAAGAGAGTAGGTAATTGCGGTCTGCGCAAAAAAAAATTTTTTTAATGCTCATTTGAATGATAATGTTTGTATAAATTGTAGGGGTTTGCCATGAGGGCCGTCTCGACTATGTACATTTTGTAATAAATTTTTAATATAAATTAAGGGCATAATGTCAAAAGCTAGTTTATTAAATTTAATTTTTTCATTATCAAAATTAAAATTTTTAATTAAACATATACTTATAAGAATGGGTTTATTTTAAGACAAAATCTAGTCCTTTAATATTTTAAATGAGACATCTTTTCATTTGTATTTTTATTGTTTCTTTCAAAATTTACTTCTGAAAGTAGTAGTTACAAACTTCTATTATTCTTGGAGAGGAGCAGCTTAAAGGGATAGATTCGGAGTAAGTTTTCGCAGGAGCAGTTTGGCTTTAAAAGCTATCTCTCGAGGCACTGCGCACGCGATCTACGCAAGTATTGACGTTGCCCCTTACTTGATTGGTTTTTTTGATCGAGGACATTTAGCAGAGTCTGACTACACTTAAAAGGACTTAATAAGACTTTATTAGCGACTGACTAAGAAACTGAACTCTTACTCTTTTTTTTTTTAAGTTTGGCAAGATACGTTTAATTAAAATTTCACAGCTTACTCTTTGATACTTATTAATTGCAACTGACCTATTGTAATAATTTATATTGTAAATAGATCGATGATCGTTGTTGAACGATGGAACATTTAATGAAAGCTTTCGCTTCCTCATTGTTGGAACAATGAACTTAAAATTCATTTAAAACAGTGCTATGAACGAAATTTTTTAAATATTTTTCCATCATTCAAACGTGACATTAAATAATTTAAAAAAATATCAAAAAATTTATTATCAACAAAATTTTTTTAAATTTAAACGAGTAAATATTTTGTTTATCAATGCAGTAATCTGTCAGAAAAACAAAGTTTGAGCGAACAAGCAACGAAAGCTTTGAATTTTTAAACAGTTTTTCGCTCCATACAAAAGCTCAATAAAACATGAGTAACAATTTAATTTTAGCAAATAAATTCAAATTGCAATGTGTCGATACAAAGCAATAAAAATAATAATTAGATAAGCCCGAATTGAACAAAGGGTCGGTGCGAATGGGGCATTGAGTATCAATAAGTACGGGTGGCGTTACAAAAGTCTCGAAATAAAGCGCAGTACCATAGTCAAAGCAAACGAATTTTTCACTTATTACGTCATTCTAATGCCTCAGCCACCCTAAAATCATGATCCCCAGGCAGAACTTCGGCTCGGGGTCTTTATCTATTCGACCCCCTCCTTGTATCTCAAGCAGCCCGAAACTCGGCCAACATCAACGCTCGCTGCGGGGGTGAGTGAAGCACAACACTACTCCTACAGACTACCAACCACCCCCAGGGCGGGCGGCGCTGCTTTCTCGGCGTCCGATTTAGTCGAAGCTACGTAGATAATCCCCTCCCCTTTTCTCCTCCTCCTCTCGTACACGCGTCGTGTTCTCACACCCACACGCGGGGAAATCTGGAGAGAGAAGGATACACGGCTGAAACGTCAGAGGAGCCGGCGTCGTGCGCTATAAGAAAAGCTTTCTCTCACTGCCGATACTCACGGCTACTTCGTGCCTCGTACCTACAATATTTATTCGAGTCTCTTTTTTCCCTCCCCTGCTGGGATGTATTGGATAACTTTTTTAAGATAATTGTTCAATAAGAATATATTATTCTCGCGCGGTGTTAAGTCACTGTCGTAATGAATGATCAGGCTAACTGGTTAAAACTTTCTTTTTCAATAAAAAAAATTTTTTTTTATCTCTAACGAAACTTTTTTTAGATTTAAGGTTTGAAACAGGTTTTTTTTTTAGTAAAACTGAACCTTCATAAGAATTTTAATTACTTAAATTTCTGTTTTTAACATAATTACCACAAATTAATTAATTAAATGAAAAAAAGCGAATGAATTTTTAAAGATAAACATCTCGAGAATTGATTTAAAAAAACTCGAGTTAATAATTGACCGAACAAAAAGCCTCCCCCTGTAAACGTGATTACGTGAGCCAAGGGCGAATTAATTGCGCCCCTGTAGTCCTCCAGGGGATAAGCGCGTGGCAGGATCTTCGGATGTAGGTTGTCGGTAAGGTGACGGGGAGGAGGCATAGCGCCAGGTTACAGCCGGGGGTGGGACGTCACGGCACCGCCGCGGCAAAGGACATTGGCCAGGAGGTCGGCTCCTCAGGTCCGCGTGGGTGGTGTATTACGCGCTGGGCACTCCCCTCCGAGGAGCAACCCTTCTGGCAGGCATCCCTTTTACATCGGACTTAGGTGCTTCGAAAACAACAATATTCGGCGTCTCGCTCCGGAGGATAACGATCGTGTAGAGCGAGCGAGAGCGCTGCGCCATGGCTGAGCGAGTCAGCCGGCAGCGCGCGCACCTTTATGTATATACGACCTACATATATCACAAATCGAGGGCACTATGCCGCGTCGGCGACGTCGTCGGGAAGGTGAGCAGACGGCGCGCTCATATTAGAAGGCCCAGCAGCTCCTCTCCCCCATAGG
Organism: Encarsia formosa; assembly: GCA_038277355.1. Taxonomy (NCBI): domain Eukaryota; kingdom Metazoa; phylum Arthropoda; class Insecta; order Hymenoptera; family Aphelinidae; genus Encarsia; species Encarsia formosa. The sequence goes on from CM076188.1 coordinate 10,385,591, forward strand.
TAGACACAGACACTCCAAACGGACTTTCTTCTCGGCGTTGTTTTATTCTTGCTTGGATTTATCGCCACCCCCAAAGACCCTCCTCCCACCATGATTTTTTGCGTCGCGGGAGTCAGTTCGGGTATAATGTTCGTAGGAGGGTGTCTTGCCGGCAGACTATGCTGATCGATATTACAAGCATTGGCTATCCCCCCCCCCCTGCCCTATCCTCTCGCACACTTGCTCCGTCTTCGTCTAACCACCCCGGCTTAACCCTGAACAATACAATCCATTCTCTCTTTTTTTTTTCTCTCCGTCTCCCTACACACTCTTATTTTCTTCCCTTTTTTTTTTTTTTTTTACAAGTCCTTTTTTTCTCTTTGATTCTCTCTCGCTCCAGCCCTATGAATTTTATTCGGGCTCGGAAATATTTGGATGATACTCGGCGGGGCTTTGTACGCACACGACGCACGATGATTCACAACCGAGCTATCTTATTATGGGGGGATAATTACAGATAAAAATCTTCCCGCTGTTGTGCCCAGAGTGGAACAAGCTTTTCTACTCAATACCTTTTTTTATTTGAGCGAGCTTTGAATTGAGTAAACATACTTTTTTAATAATCTTTTTGAATATTGTAATTTATTTATTCATTTGTTTATTATCGATCGTAAGATGAGTTTTTTTTTATGAGATAGGTAATCATGTGATACTTTGCTGGGGGATGAATAACATAACGAACCACATACTGTCATTATAAAAATATCCTGGATCATTTCAAAGAGCTTAACAATTAGGTTGATTGACAATACTCCTCAGGGTCAACATTGATGATTCGAGTTAAATTTACATAACAATATAGATTTAATGGATAGAATCCAAATAATCAAATGCTCGTACATTAATTAACTGAAACCGTAAGAGATAGAGAAAACTAAGAATCTTACACTAAAGAAATAATTAATGATTATTATTTAATTATTATATGATTTTATAAATTATCACACCAGTCAATTGAAAATCTAATGGATTATATGGCTATGGAAAAAAAATATCGATTTGATTTGCAACTTACATTAAATCGCGAGATTCAACACAAGCCAGTCTTTGCAAAAGTTAAAAGCTCAATATAGATTTCAGCCCACCGGAAACTCTCTCAAATTCCTAAACGGTCAGTTTGTCCCTAGCTACTCCTTCTAAAAATACCTTTCTCATTTGATACTGATGACCTATCGAAAATATGTCATGGACTTTTGGGACTAAGCTTTGTTACCATCAGTTTTGAAATTTGCAAATGCGGCGAATGTAATAAATATTTCGCTAACATTTAAAAGAGAAAAATTACATGAAATAAACGGCTTTACTTAACTTTTAACGAATACGTGTACAAAAGTTTTCTATCAAATTATTTTAAGCAACTTTATGAAAAAATAAAATAATTTAATTAATTTAATGGCTTTGTAAAAAGTACTTTTACCTTCATATTTCAAGCGACCATTTGAAAAGGTTCCAACGAGAAATAAATGTGTTTAAAAAATATCAGTGCAATACGATACGATTGAAAATATCTAAATATTAAATCATATTGTTACAATTTTCATAATTGTGTAAGTTTTAAATAATTAAATTATGGTTTTGTTTAAGCATATCGAACTTAAGGGTCGAACCGTTGTTACAGGTGAGACATTAGCACAACTTTGAAGTTAAATTAAACTAATTAAAAAATGTTAAACTTTAAATATTATTTTGTACATAAAAAGTTTTTGATTTTACACAAATTTTCACTAATGACTTTTTTAATTATTTAAAATTAAAAAAAAGATATTCAAAAGAATAAGGCTGTGACGGGCGGAACAGCGAAACGGAAGTGGGTTTTATTTTTCACAAGACACTCTGAGAACTATGTGAGAATTAAAGAAATAAGTTAGAAAAAAAAAAAAAATAGTGCGATAAACTTTAGACCTTAATCTTTAGTTTTCAATAATTGTTTTCTGAAAAAAACTTTTTGATATCAATAAAAAAATTAAAAACTGCTGTGACGGGTGGCACATGTACAAATGTAAAATTTCAACGCTTAATATTTCAACTACAAAAACTTTTAAATCTTTTTTGACTGTGCTCAAGGTCTTGTATAACTCTTCAATAATTGATTTAATAAAGTAAGTGCAATCAAAAAACTGACTTTAGACTATTATTTTTTACTTTGCGACAAGGCTTTTTTGCCTGAAAATATTGTCTGTTAGCTTCGAAAAACTAAAAAAGCTTGAAAATAGAAAAAATAAAAACTTATGAAAAAAAAAAAATTTTAGATCAAAAGGAGGGTTTTACTTTTATCTATTGTTTACTTTTGGCAGTTAGTATAAAATAAAACGTAAACTCATTATGTTTATAAGCTACTATTTTTCGCTGAGGTTCACTTTCGTCTGGATTGACCCTTAAAGCTGTTCAATACCACCCCACAAGTTGATTTGTTAAGGAATTTTAATAATACCGCGAAGAATCTATTGAATAAAAGAAATATGAAAAACCCGTAACTGCCAATAAATAATTGAATAAATATCGAAAATTTAATAAAAATTTTAATCGAATCAAATAAAAACATTATTTGACGTTGTTCACTATAATTCTACCAGTTTTTAAAATTTGCACAATCTGACAACAAAACAAATTTTTTAGTGAAAACTCCGTTCTTAAATTTGATTAATAAAATTAAACGAATGAATAAATTACATGATTTTATTATTACATAAATTCAGCAATAAAGGCTTAAAGTTTACTGTTTTAACTTTACTCGATCAAACAAATCATTTCTATCTTTTCAATTGTATACTATTTACGTGATCTACAATGATAACTGCGTTTATAAAACGCGTTGTATTTTTTAAAAACTTAAAAAGTAAGAACAATAAGATGAATTTTTGGAGTAAATTTTTCACGCAAAAGCGACCGTTTTTGATAAAATTGTTTCGACAAAACTGAAAATTATATGGCTGAAGTTTGATGAAATTTCGTTTATTAAATTGAATCAGGATTAGCAAATATTTTTAAAGCATTAACCAGGATGATTGAAACATAATGTGACCTTGAATTGCAGCTGACACGAGTAAATATTTTAAATAAAAGTTTGCAACCTGAACAAGACTTGAGAATCATTTTGACGATATAAACTCATACAACAGATTTTCTCCATCGAATTACAACAAAAAAGCATAAAAACTTAAAATTTTCAACCACGTTTGGCAAATCTGTTGTCAGCTAACCCTTTTTAAATCCTCCAAATGGTAAATTTATTTATTTCTCAAAGATATTTAAAAGAAAAGTAACGACATTGAACGTAAAATAAATATCAAAAATGCACGTTTCAAAATGCTCAAGGATTCGACCGAGCCGAAGATGAAAAAAAGAATGCCTATTTACGAATATAGCGACTGTAGGTTCGAAAAAGGCGCGCGTTCGGTATTCTAACTCTCATCAAAGAAAAAAATCAGCGTAGTTCGAAGAAAAAAAAGGAAGGCAAGCGTCGAGTTAAATATATATTCGGCTTGAAAAATTGCCGTTTTAGGCTCGAGTGTTGCCGCTGCCCCGGTGACTTCAGCATCGCATATAATACGCCTATTTTCATCTCCGCTCAAGCTGATGCAGCTCGCGGCTGGATCGACAGCCAACGAGACGTGTATACTTTGAGGGGGCGCGTGCGCGCGTCGAGAGAATAAAAGGGTAAAAAAAAGAAATCATCTCTCTTGGAGGGTTAAAAAAAAAAAAAAAAAAGAAGAGAGGATCCCCTAAAAAATCGAGCCTCAAAAAAAGGAACAATATTTTCGAGCGAAAGACAGAAAAAAAGAAGCAGAAGAGGAGGAGGAGGAAGGAGTATACGGATGAAGTCAGGGCAAAGAGCGAGAGAAAGGAGACAACGCGAAAGACGAAGAAGAGGCCGCACGCAAGGAGGAGGTGGAAGGAATCCGCAGCTGCATCAGGCGTGCACATCGAAAAGAAGAAGAGGCAAATTCCGCTCGCTTGCTGCACAAAATAAAAGAAACGAGACGAGCGTCAAGGTGAAGAACACGAGCCGGACTAAGTGTCCCACGCGCTGCGCTGGCTCCTGGCTGCTCTCTCTTGTGCAGCATGCATATGTATAATTGAGCGCGCGTGCGCGCCATACTACCGCGGCGCGGGGGAATTGAATTTCGTTCGCGCGCCGCCGCTGCTGCAGGTGTGCTGGTATACTTTCCGAAGCCGCTGCTGCTGAATATTTGGTCGTCCGCCGCGAGCACAATGCATTACAGCAGCTTATGAGCTGATATACCTACCAACCTGCACGGGGAACGACTCGTCTTTGAACTTGACTGAGGCTCCAAACCGGCTTGACGAATTCTCTCCTCAGCCGCGGCGCGTATATATTATAACAATGCTCCGACGCCGCCGCCGCGATCTCCTTTTCCTTCCTTTTTTCCTCCTTTCTTTCTTCGGGGCCACGGATGAATTTTTGTTTGACTTGAGGACGACTAGCTCTTAAGAGTTTTTCAATGTTACGGTTCCCTGTGAACTAGGATTCTGAGGGGTACGAATAATGCCGAACCGTACACTGCACTTCCTTCCTGTTTCGGTCTTTGAGATAAATAAACTGAGAGCTTATTGGTTCTGAATGATTTTGTAGTTATCGAGTGAGATAATTGAATCATTGCAGACGAGTTTTGAAGAACGTAGATTGAATCATCCAAATAAATTGTTCGAGTTGATTGTAAGCTGATATCATTTAAAGGTATAAATGAATTGACGTTTGTACTTATATTCTGCAATGGTGCATTTAAACCTTTTGTGTGCAAACTTTGAATTTTGTACAAAAGCTTTCGTGAAATTTCACTACAAGAAATGATCTGTAATTATGAAAGGGTTAACATTTTTTAAAATTTAAATAAAATAAAGTTAAGTTTTGACTACTCTACTAACGTAAATTTTTTTTTTATGAAAAAATTTAAAATTACAATAACTATGAGAAATGCAGGTTTTTAACGCATATGTATCATAAATTAAACTAAACTGAACTTGAGGTAGCGTACCAAAAGAAAAGTTTTCCTCAATTGAAAATCAAAAATACTTCTATGATCAAACTGCATGACGCGTTTACTTTTTTTCACTTATGACAGCAACAAAGTTGAAGAGAGTAAAGAAGTGTATATTATTAAATTATTTAAATCAACAACTTAGCTCGTGGGGAAGTTAAACTAAGCGTGAAAAAAGATAACCTAAAAGATTTTTTATAATAACCATAATAAATTTATGGACTTGATATTTTTAATAAAAATTTAAAGTTCTACTATTAAGTGAAAAAAATAATTCTCAGTAGTTATATTCTGCTTATATCGTTTGCCAATAGTGTGTAAATTTAAATGCAAATATCGAAAATGGCTGTGAATCGTATATTGTACAAATCTGTTAGTATAAATTATTCATTGATAAGAGAATTCAAAAGAAAACGAATTATTAATTACATACAATATATAATTCATGGATGAACAAGGATAAATTAACCGAAGTTTGACACAAATTAATTTGTCAAATAACAACACACATATTATACATGATTCAATTTACATTAACCAATTTGTATACTAATAATAGTTTATAACATTCAATTAGCTGTCCATTAAAAATATTTTACTGTTTTGATGCAGATTTTACTGTACCTTGAGAAATATGATATAAAATGTTGCATTGATACATATCATATTCTGTAAATTCTCATTAGATCTAATTTTTCTGCATCAGCAAGTTAATGCATGACATTTTATTTACTCCAGTCATTTTAATTATACATACAATGAATAATTTATTTAACCAACAGATATTTTTACTATCTTTAAGTCAAATTACGATTTTAAACTCATATCCCAAGGATATGAGTTTAAAATTTTAATTTGACTGTAAAACTGATTAAAATATCTATTAGTTGTTTAAAAACAATCGATGAAAATGTTAATTAAATTCGAAAAATAATTTTTTTAGTACATATTTACTTTGATTTTTTGGGATCGCCCCCTCCCCTCTTATTTGGGATGAAAAAAGTGCTTTAGTTTTTAAATATTTAAAAAAACGCTCGGCTAAAAATTAGTACAAGAATATATACATACATGATAAAATGAATTTATATTTTTTTTAATACTGTAAACAAAACCCATTATCTTCAAAAATTCGAAAAGTCAAGCATGAAATCAAAAGTGGCTCCAAACTGGTCAACAGGTAGCAAAACAACAAAAACAAAAAAAAATCGATCGGTTTTAAGCTCAAGAAACAGCGTATAATTTTTGTAAACACTGTTTTTGACTTCAAAGTGACTCTTTACTGATTCGTTTTTTGTATTATTTTATAATTGAAAATCGTATTTTTCGTATACGTGATCGGAGAAGGGTTTATTTGGGCTTCGGAAGGTTTTTGACCCGAGCCGAAGGTGAAGTGGCTAAAAACCCCTTGTCGACCATGTTTTGGAAAATATTTTCCCTTGTGTAGGGTACATACAAGGGGTATGTACAATTTTTATAGTTATTTTAATAAAATCTCAGCCAAACATTAAACTAAACTCAGCTAAACGGCTCGATCCTATTGGGGCAGATCTTTTCGGTGAATGGCACCAACCTACTCTGCTCTCATTTTTCGATAAATCCAGAATAGGCAAAAAAGGCTGGAGACTAGGGGTGGCCAATTAAAATTTACATATTGTAAACAATAGCATGATCATGAAACCAATATTTTTTTGGTGTTGATCTTAAGAATACTAAGTTTGCAGAGAGCTTGCAAGATATTCTGCAGGTTCGGGGCGGTTTTTCTTTCAGACATAAATGTAGTTCCTAGCTCTACATTCGTTATTTTTTTTAGCCCGCGAAAATGACCTGTAGCCCCTAAAAATTTAAAGAATTAATTAATAATCATACGTCTGGGAGTTGGCGAGCGAAGCGAGCAAGAGGGTACTCCCTAGTATTATAAATAAAAGTACAATAGATTTACACATTTACAGTGCATTTGATACCTGTAACAGTCAGATCTCGAGTAAGCTCGCAGATTTCCTACCTCACTTGCTAAAAGTACATTAAAGACAATCGGGTCGGGTCGGCACTGGACTACCGAGCTCATAAGCCTTACAGAGACCTCAACTTCTTAACTAAATTATATCTGGAACTATAAATTCTATGCACTTCACCCGGTAGTTTGTTGCATGCAGATGTTTTTGCGACGACGAAGGATCCTTTGTAATAAGATCTATTTATCCTGAGGATTTGAAGATCGAGCCTCGAGGCTCATTTAGTGCCAGGAGCATCGATTGGGCGAAATTGAAGGATCTCGCTTAGATATATTGGTCTACCTGACTTAGAGACTCTGGGCAGTAGGCATAACGTTTCTCGAAGCCTGGGTGAGAACCGAAAGTTTTCTATAAACTGGAGAAGACATTCACATCTACGCGTTCCATACATCGGAGCGCAGAATTTTTGCATCGGCTTAGACTGGGCAGGAGTTACGCTTAGATATCAATAATAAATAAACCTGTCCAGTAGGCAGAAAAAAATTCCGGAGCTTTAACCAGAGTGAGGTAAAAGCTATCCAGCATATATTGGTAACATTTCTTTATTAAGGGTGCCCTAACACTTCCTAGTAGTAATCACAGATTTAGCCCTCCAGGTTAGCATATTTTCACCCCAGGGGGTACGCAAGTGGCGGGGTTGGAGGTATGATAAATAAAAGGTATTGGCGGTGTAGATACCTTCGCAACAGCTTGACCAACAAATTGAAATGGGTTACTTATAAATATAGTTCTGATAAAATGAAATTTAAAAAGGCACATAAACTACTTGTAAGTAGTTAACCTATATGATGTTGAAAATATTTTTTACTGCCAAATAGTAGATTCCAGAAATAGCTTCTAAACGTTAGTTATTTGTTGACTCAAACTAATGAGGTTTCTGAATTATGTTTATTCATGAAGTTATTGAGTTCATGAAATTACAGCGACCTGACATCCAATATTTGTAACAAATGTAATTCCTTGTCCTACGTGGATTATTCAGAAGAAGTTCTCCGATGTAGTTAGCTACAATAGAAAAATCTTTAAAACAATTAACAAAATTTCATAAGAAATCCAAATGGGTTGGAAAATGCGCGGATAAATAAATGACGTGTGAAATGGTTGTGCGCTTGTTCAGTGCATTATCCGTTGCACTTGGTGTTTTCCGTGCAGAAGGAGAGAGGGAGGACAAGAGTGCGACAGAGAGATGTACCTGGTATTCTTATCTAAAGGAGTTTATGTAAACCAGGTATATAGCACTGGACCGACGCGAGAGTAAGCAAGAAAGACATACCGAGGCTAGCAAGGCAATGCAACTATATGCACTTAGAAGTGTAGCTGCCGCACGCGCAAGAGAGACAGAGAGAAAGAGAAGGAGGGATATGCTCAGTATGGTTGAGCATTCGACAATCCGGCAACGCTGCGGCACAGCTTAAACCTGCTGCCGTGCCATTGCCTCTTAGCAGTGCTCGCGCACACGCCACCGGATTCTGGTGGGGGTAAAAGCAACAGAGACGGAGTCAAGAGGAGGGGTAAGGAAACACACCGGGAGGGGGAGGAAGGGATGAGGTCGAGAGCGAGTGAGAGGAAGAGCTGGCGCGCGCGAAATCTAAAAGCTGTTCGTGCAAGAGCGAGCAAGATAAAAGGAGGATGGTGACCGACCGATTCAGTATGCATGCAAAAGAGGAAGAAAGTGAGAGAAAATAACCAAACCGTAGCGGTGGGGAGAGAGAAGGAAAGAGCGACGGGTTAAGAGCCTCAAATGAGCAAGATGCGCGAACTCGTGAGACGAAAGCAGAAGGAAGGAAGAACGAGGAGGTGGATAAGAATGAGCTACAAAAGGGGAGGGAGGGGAAGCTTAAACGAGCGAAAAATAACGAAAATCAACGAGAAGAGGAGGAGGAGGAAGAGGGAATAAGAAGTGAGCGTATAAGGCAAGAAGACGCGCAAATAATACGCGGTGGCAGCAGAAACTCGTCAGAGTTTATATTAGGTAGGTAGTTAGACCAGGCGGTCCCCCCCTCTCCGAGCTCGGAGTCTTTTGCAGCTAGCAGTAAGATCGGTGTACGCGCGCGTACTACTTAACTCAATTATCGGCAATGATCTGCGTTGCTGCCACCGTCGCGTCGCGGGCGAGAGAGTTGCTGCTTTGCCGGTGCACCGCGCGGCTCTCACGGAGGCGCGTGCGGCCTCTCGGATTTTCGACATGTATATGTATATGTAGTCGCGCGCGACTTTCGATCCACGCGCGCCGCGTTCTCCTTTTTTACCTTTTTTTTTTTTTTTTTTCCTTACCGTACGGACACCACGCGTGGACGACTTTTATATGGAGCGCGAGCTCGAGCCCATTATACAATGAGCCGGTTGGTCGCTCCTTCATTGATAATTTTCAATAAAAACCATAAGGTGGTGGTCCCTATTTGGGATCACCATGTGCAAACTGCACAGGATTCGCGAATATATAGTTATACAAATAAATGGCTGGTCCCAAATAGGGATGTGATTCTGTATAGGGACCATAACCTTTCGCAGGGATAAGCTAAAAGTCAAGAATTTTCCTGGAGAACCGAACTTAATTTCTACGTTACGTAGCGCAGGAAAGAAGACGAAAAGCCGTCGCTAATTCAACATTATTTCACGCTTCTTTGCGCACTTTGAGCTACCTTGGGTGCAGAAATTACTTATTTCATGCTCTCCCCACATGAGAACGATGGTACGCGATGCAAATCAGGTGATCCTGCAGTTGTTTGGGAGGAAGTGGGAGGGTTACCACTACTTTAGCCGCAAATCGTTAGTGGAAGAACAACGTAAGAAAGCAGCACTTCTGCGCGCATACATTTTCTTCTTTGTGCGTCACAGGCGTAGGTGCGCACCACCGATGATAAAAAGTCGCGAGAGAACAAAAATAAATGAAAAGCTTTGGGGGTACACACACCCAGAATGGAAAAGCTCCAAAAGGGTTGGAGGAGAAAAAAGTGTAAGCGAATGGGAGATGGATATGGGAGGGTATAAAGAACTTGGAGGGAGAAAAAAAAAATGGCAAAGAGTAAGCGATACCGGGGGCAGACACACGCGGGGGGGTGGTGAGTATGCTGAAAAAAAGGGAGCAACTGGAAATGAAGAAAAAGAAGGAGGAGGGAGGATTATGTACAGTAGAGTGGTCCTTCATCCACACACACACACACACGTACATGTAAAGAAGAAGAAGGCAGGCGCGCGCAATGTACAGAGGAGTCTTGGGTGTCTGTCTATGGTGCTGGTCGCGCGCGCGCGCATACACCTTATTCCAAGTACTCCCACTCCAGAGCCGTTCCCCCCGGGAGGGAGGCGTTCGCCCACCCCCGAGAGAGAAGCTCGTCGGCGTCGTAGTCCTCCTCCTCCTCCTCCTCCTCCGCATCCTCTCTTGCGGTGCGGCATTTCTTCCTCTCTCCTTCTCGCTCTTCTACCTACAGCGCTCTTTCACCTCCTCCTCCTCCCCCAGTCGCGACTGTGTAGGTACCCACTCGGTGTGTTATTATAGCTATAGGTACACCGAATCAGCAGCGTGTGTTTGCTTCTTCTTTACCACTAGGCACCAACTTCTTCCTCTCCTGCGACTGCTCGCTTTCTTTCTTTCTTTCTCTCGCGAGCTCGCTTGGTCGTTCGTTCTTTCTTTTACCCGCACCTACCGTTTTTTTCTTTCTCCTTTGCTCGTTTTTACTCTCCTCTTCTGGGTTGAGAGATCCGCTATATAGAAGCTGCGGAGAGCGACGATCAAACGTCGGATTCTTTGTCAGAAGGGGAAGAGCCGCGAAGGAGGAGGGGATATCGCAGCGCACCGAGTTACAAATGTTCAAATGCTCGCGATCTTTCTCTCTCTCGCTCTTTTTACTTATATACTTTTACGCTCCTACTGGCTCGCTTACTTAACGCAAGCAACGCATTGGCAGGAATTTTCTGGAAGCTTTTTAGCTCGAGAGGATTTTTCAGTAATGCGCGTTTTACTTTGATAACGGACCCTGCTTTCCCCCGCTTCGGGTTGCTGGGAGCTTGATTTTTTGAATCGCGCGCCTGCAGCCTGCTTTACCGACGCGACGTACCGCGTCGAGCTTGATATATTCGAATTCCCTTGGAGTGTATAGGTGTACTGATTGAAACGCAGTTTATTCATTCGGAGTTTTTTTTTGCGGCTGCGAGTGATTATTTTCTTTGAAATACGTTAAGTCGTAACTGGACTCATAATTTGATACTTAAAATAATTATTCCTACTGATTAACCATCTCTCAAAGTACGAGTCAAAAAATTTATTACAAAGCAAACATTACGGTAGACTTATTATAACGAGCAAGTAGTTTTTGTCATCACTCGAGAGTCGTTTTCAACAGCTGCGTCAATCATTAAGTTTATAGTACCACTGTTTAAATTGTTATCGCAACGGAAAAAAAAATTTTCAATATTACTCTGTCGTCAATAGACGACAGTTTTTTCGTTATTGCTTCAACTTAAAAATCAATTTATTAAAACGAGGTGTTATCAGCAAACAAAACTTTGCTTTAACATCGACTTCCTTACAAATTGGGAAGTGTTTAAAGAACTTTTGTTCGGAAGTCGTTTCTTCAATTTACCGGTATTTAGAAAAACTTATTTTGTTGAGATCAAAAAGTTGATTCTTTCAACTTTGCATCCGAAACTAAAAAATAATAATATTATCATGATTGTATGCTAAAAAAAAAAAAAAAAAAGATAAATCAAATTTAACAAAGCTCAAAAGAAGAAAATAGTAACAGAGCCATATTAGTCAAGCCGAGTGCTCAAACGCTCATATATTTTTTTCTTCTTCTTATTTCATAGCAGTGTTATTTTTTCCACTCCCTTCAATTTGACTCCCACAAACAAAATTACCCCGCTACGACTATTAAAGCGCACCGAGAGAGAGAGAGGTTGCCCAACGCGGCGAGCAATTATTCTAATGATACATTACATTTAATTCGGCCATACGTTGACAAAAAAGGCTTTCTCAACTTTGAGCCGCCGCAGCCTCGAGAAAAAAAAAAAAAAAAGGTATTTTCATTTCGACAATGGCCGCGCGGGTATCGGTAGAATTTAAATATTCCCCTGGCCGCGGCACCTCGACTTCATTCTTAGCACCGGCGTCTCATTTCCCCTCCAGCTTTACAACTCCTCCGATTTTTCTGTTTGTCCTTCTCCTCTACGCGCGGATAGAAGAAGGAGAATATAAAGAAGAGAAGAGTTCCTTCGCCCCCGCTTATACACGTCGACGGCCTTTTTATCCTGCAAAGAAAAATAATAAAAATAAGTTATGTGTGTGTGGGGCACACACGGGCACGGATTTATTTAGAAATTATGCAGTTGTACGGAGGACTCGGGGACATTCCTTCGATTTTTTTTTCCACGTGTAGGGGAGGGAGCTCCGTTGTTTTCCATTTGAATTTCCTGCGCGTCGTCGCCGCTGAGTAAGTATATTCGAGATTATCTTCGCGCGCGCATGTGTGTGTGTGTAAGAGTGTACGAGTGTGTCTTCTCCTTTATGCCTGGCTTTTTCACGGTGAAAGAGTCTCTCGGACTCGAGCGCGGTCGAGTTCTCGGCGAGGTACGGCGGGTTACGGGAGTTTTCTCGAGAATTGGTTAATGACACGACGAACCGTATAGTTGGCTGCTGCTGCTGGTGGTGGTGCTGTGCGGTGGTACATAACGTACTACTTTGTTTCGTAGAGAGCGGCACGGAATTGTCAGGCGAAAGTTCTACAAATAATTCCCCCACCCACCCACCTCGAGAAGGCGTTGGCCTAAGAGATCGTAAAAATGAGTCCAGGATACCAGTTCCTTTTGATAAACGCGGCTAAATACTTTTTACCGAGAAAACTAGGGCCCTCACATCCATACGCCTTTTTTTTTTTTTCTTTTTTTTTTTTTTATGCCGCTGACGTGTGGGTCATTATCGGGTACACATACGGTATCTTTCATTCAAATTTCTTTTTTTTTTTCGAATCTAATATTTCAAAACTCTGGTCTGAAAAATCGCACAGACGGTGATAGACGGTATTAATAATAATTCAGATAAAAAGAATTCGCTGTTTCGACATTGTAATGTGCCAAGAACAATGTATTTCGTAATTCACGCTGCTCGAACGAGTGTGTGTGTGTGTATACCTATACGTCAGAGAGCCTTGGTGAAATCAAATCTGACCTCCTGACTGCAGGCAAACCTTGTAAATAGTGACGAGAAAATACAAATATTGCCCGAGCTAATTTAGTATTCGCTCGGTTTTAATCTTTAAACGATTGTAAATTTTCACCGGGCTTTTTTTAATTTGTAACTCGAAAACTAGACCACCGTTCGATAACTTTAAATAATTAAAGGTATTAATAGTTTAAAGACCCCGGGCTGATTCATTCAATACAAAGCGAATTAAAAAAATTATTTTAAGACCTTGTAAAAGATAAAAACTCTGCTCAGAAAAAAGAATGCGTTTTTTTTTTTTCGAAAGATCGGATCTCGGGAGGTCAACGACCCGGTGATGAAATATCCTCCCTCCGAAGAAAGGTTGCAGGCCGGAGGAAAACAACGGAAATGCAGCGGCGAGGCAACCAGCAGCTCGAAGCTTCCAGATCGGCCTGCTGGTGTTTTGCCTCCGGGGGGGAGCAGATCGACTCGTGATCGTCGATAAGCAAGGACTCGCGAGCTGAGCCAGTGCGCTCAACGCTGGGGGTGAAATTTATCATTAATGATGCAGCTTACTCGCATGCGTCTTAGGAAGTTTTCAAAACTTCGAGAAATATATTGCGGGGAAGGTGTTTTAAGGAATGGAGTTTTTGCGGTGGGTGTAGGTTGTATAACGCAGTGGGAAAATTGTTTTTTACTCGATTAAGTGAGGGTGAAATTAATTTGTTTAATTTAATCAGGAAGCCGAGGGTGATTTATTTACTAAAACATGTGTTTAAGGACGACCTAATTAAATTAAATTATCTTGGCTGAGTTATTACTTCATTTTTTTTTGAATTCATGAATAATAATGTATTGAGTGTTGAGTGCCCCCCGACTTTCCTATACAATTATATCGGAGGCACAGGAAAAATTAAAAAATTTTTACCATAATTTAGAGACATTCAGAACAGATACGCATTTCTGCAGAACCATGGTTATTTTGAAAATCACGATCATCTAAAATTATTTTATAAAACATGTTTACAATACCGAATGTCAGACTACCACGATATAGATTGATTTCGATTTTTTAAATACTTGTAGGTAAGAGTGCAAAAAATAAATTTTACCTTGAGGCCTTACTTTCTCTCAGTCTACTCTATAAATAACATTGTTATTTTGAAAGTTTAAAAATTTTTTAATTTACCAATGAAAATATGTTTAGATTACATAAAAGCAATCTTTGCGTAAACCAAAGTATTGATGCAGATTTATTTTATGTGTATTAATTTTACTGCAGGCTTAAGGTACTATGAATTTTTGATTGAGTAAACGCTTTTCGCACAAAAATGGCTTTATACATTTAACAACTTAATATCTCATTACTTGCACTACAGGTATTAATCATTGATTTCCTCATAATCGCGTTTTGGATAAGAACTGATTCGATCTTTAAAAAAAATTTAATATTGTTTAACGTTTCCATTACAATGATGCCGATTCGTTGTAATGAAAATTAAAACAGGAATTTTAAAAATCACTCGGAGTTTGCCACACTCGGCTTGGAAAAGTGAATGGATGGAGGAATTTTGAAATCTTGACATTTTGCTTTTATCCGGCTGATGAAAAACTCTTTCATTTGGTCTTTGCAGTTTCGAGGACGAAGAAAAAGTTCCGTGACAATACGTCAAGCACGGGTTTTTTTTTTTTATATTATGCAGCGTTTACGAGTTTAAAATACAGGAGAAAGTGCGTCTTCGATTCTAGAAACACCTAGATTATGGTTTGAAAGTTCCTTATTCTTTTCGTATAATACTCTCGGGACTTTTAAAACTCAGATAAAATCCTTTATTTTTTTTTTCTTTTTCGTAATCCCGCATGTGATTATAAGTAAACTTTTTCTTTTTCAAAATCCACCAACTGACTGTTGATTGAACCGGATTAGCTACGATTTAAAAACAGATTACAATCGATTAAATGTTTACATTTCTTGAACAAAGTGCTAACGTGACAAACGTCAAACAGAATTATTCAAAAAAAAAACTCCTCGACTGTTTCCGATCCTCGGTGCAACACATATGACAACAATATCTCGCGATATTTTGAAACCGATCGGTTAGCTGGCTGCACGCCTTCGGTTTAAATATAGACTTTTTATTTTTACATGCACCGGCTGAATTCATAAAGATATTCCACTTATGATGTATCCCCCGCTAAAGCATCCCAAGAATAAAAAAAAAAAAGCTCCTTAGGAAGATCCTTTGGCTATTATATGCAGTCAGCCTTGAGTTTATTCAGATATCCCGTGACAAACATTTTTTATTTCTTCAAATCGGTCTTCATCGCACAACCAGTGGAATAATTTCGTATGAAAAAAAGGATTGTAGGGTGACCATATCTCTCGGTAAAAGTACAGCTGCATCAGCGTATCAAACAAAAATAACAGCGTGAGTCAGATACGTCGGCTCGCGCGCATCGAAGCCATCAGTCGTGACATGAGCCTCACGTGGCCTCGTATGGTAATGCTTGGTCTCCTTACTTCTTCCACGGTGTAAACAAACAATGTCGCCGTAGCCGCGGCTTTCGATAATAACTCTCGGAAAAATCCATGGGTTTAAAAAAAGGAAGAAAAAATAAAGGATCGCTGCATCGGTGCCTTCTGGCTGCACCTACATATCGGCGCTGGCCCAGTTAGCCGAGCGTTAAAAAATCTCTAAACTCCGCGCGCGCGGGAGGAGCAGCTCGCGGACAGAGACAAACCGTGCCTCGGTGTATTGACGACAATGCCTGCGCGTATTACACACAGAGAGAATAAGAGCAAATTGAGGAGCTCGACCTCAACGAGCTGCTCCTGCACGCACTACTACGCCGACACGGCTGGCTTCCTTCTGCAGTGGCCCTGGACGCGTGTGTGTACTACACACTGGGAAGCGATGAATGGCTCCTTTTTTTTTCGCTTTGCTTTCTTTCACTTCTCTCTCTCTCTCGCGGGGAATTTTTTTTACGGTTATTTGGGACCGGGATGTACTGCGAATCGAACATTGATTTTTTGATCGGGCGAAGATTTTTTTTCGAGTACGTACGGTAAAATTTCTCTTCAGCGAAGTGCGACGATTAATGGTTGTGCAAAGGAAAATTAAAGTTTTTGGACTCCTCGGGGGATAAGTTGACTTCATTTGATTCACAAAGTACGACGAGAATTGATATTGCGCTTCAAAATAAAACCCAGTCGTGTGCGTTCATGTTTAATTCAGCCTAGATTTACGGTATGAAGTACGGTAAATCTGGGAGGTTAATCACCTCCTTAAGCCTTCTCAAAACAACCATTTAAATAGAATCGCATAACTTAAGCTACCCGTAAAAATGGCCCTAATCTGCGGACACTATTTCGCGACCAAAGCACCTCGGGATTGATTTAAACTGGTGCAGCCTGGGCTTTTTATTAACATCGTCTAAAGTCCATCATCGGCTTGGGTTTTTTTTTTTTTTTTTTCACTGCCGGACTGTGAATTTCTTATGAAAATGTTTACATCATCCAATCCGAGAGTGCAACGGTTCAAAAACCTCCGAAACACTGTTTAGTCTCACAGTGGAGACCATTGATGAACCGAGCACGATAAAACCCGGGTGACTGTTTTACATAATGGCCGACATGTTAAAACCACTGTCCATATAGTACATCGTCGCGATACCAAGACTTTTCCTTCGACAAAGAGGCTGCTTTGTTAATTTAAATATAGACGTATACGGGCCTATCAGCGGCAGTCTAATGATTAAGAGCTTCGGCTCTGGTATCCCAGCCCGTACAAAAGATCGCCCGAAGAAAAATCACTACCAAGAAGCCATACTGAAAGTAATGAATTTGTAACGTCTCGACGACGACGACGACGACCGGGGTCAATGAGCACCGATACTCCCGCAGTACGACTTGTCGACAAAATATCCTCATTCGAATAGACAAAAAGTCATAATAACAGTACTCAACAAAACCAATTGCTCTCGTAAAAAGGAAGGCTTGATCGTATCGTACCGGTATGCAAACAGGTTGGCAAAAACAACTTCTGCACCGCATAGTTGTGGTCGTCTAAGAGGATATCTGAAGCGCGATGACCGGTACATTCAATGATAATTATTAACGTCGGCTGCTGCGCTTGGATGCTCAATTGAGAAGTACTAAGTCCGAACGTTCTCCACCCAAATGGGTTTATTAAAGTTCTCGGGGGAGCTTTTTTTTCATCCAACCGCACGAGTTAATCTAATTTTTATGACACAAAGGCTGCGTGCTTTAGTGAATTTTTGCAAGGTGGTGCATTAAAAAAAATTACCGAAACAGTAAATTAACCGGGAATAAAAAATAGTTGGACAACGATACAGTTAGAGAAAGAGCTCTCGAGCCTTTCGGCGATGACGAGTGGGAGTGAGGATAGGCGCGCTTTTGTGTAACGAGGAAAAACGGTCAGCTACACCACCTCCCGCAGCTCGGGCGAAAAGGGTCTTCTCTCGCGGGAGAGACAACGACTCGTGAGGAATCCCGCGAGGGGGGGGGGAGGAAGAAAAGGAACAAGTGGCGTCGGCGATCCTACCTCGAGAAACTCCGCGAGAAAGAGAGAGAGGATCCTCTCCTCCTCGCATTACCTTACTGTATACGGGGTCAATGCCACAGCGGCAGCCGGCGTGTCCTCCAGCAGCAGGCTGCCTTGATTTTCGCGCTGCGCTTTTCTCTCTCCCGCGGAGGCAAGCAGCTTCCTATATAGATATACCCCGGGACCCATACTCCTTTATGCTCTCTGTCATCGGGAGGAGGAGAGGAGAGAGACTTTAACGATTTGCGTATGGGGGAAGGCTGGCAGGCTGGCTGGCTCTCTTATCGGGCTTCCTTTGCTGCCCCAGCCCCGGCTCCTACGGTTGAACGGCACTTGCACGCCTTTGGGGAGATCGCGCCAGCGCTCCTGTGTGTACGTTGTACTACTATACAGCAACCTTGTTGAGGGAAAATCGAGATGGGAAGTAGAGTGGGAGGAAAGAGGAATGGAAATAACCAGAAAGTATATATTGCGCCGCAGAGGGGGATGAACCCTCTCTTTTTCTTCTTATTTTCTATCTCTTTCTCTCTCTCCCTCTTTTCTGAGTCCTTATTATTATTTCCTCCCCCTTTTTTCGGTTCTTTACGAGGAAAATTTTGTTGCATTTACTTTGTTTCCAGAAAACTGTATAAAGATACAGAGCTTGTTCTTAAAATATTTTACCACAGCTTTTTACGTTTCAAAATTTATTTTACTCAAGTTCAACTAGTAAATTTAAGTTAGCGAGGGAATAATAATAAAACCAAGAAACTTCCACTAAACAAATAATTCAAGATTGGAGAAGTTCATGCAGACTCGTATTAACTCGAATTATTGTTCGGAGCTTTTTTCGACTAAAGGACTCCGGGAAGGTATAGAAAGCGCGAGGAAGGAAGAGAGCTAGCAGTTAGCGAGGGAGGGGAGAGAAGATTGATCGATTTGGCGCGTTTTCATTATGTATGAAAGGCACGTTGTTGTTAATAATTTGGGTGTTGGCCGCAAGGAAGGAGAGAGAAAAAAAAAAGGAGAGCCACACGGCGAAAAGTATTAATTCGAAAGCTCGTGTCGGAGCTTAAAGGACCTCAAGCACGCGATATTGAGGATTTTATGAAAAAGTAGGGAAAAAAAGGAGAGAATAAAACGTGCCGCAATAGTATTTCGCAAGGTGGGGGAGGGAGAGAGAGAGAGAGACAGCAAGTGGGGCAAGGTAAACGCTTGATTGCGCTTTGATTTTTTTTTTCTACCTTTTTTTCATTTTGTTTTGTAAGTTTATCATAGGGGGAATTAAGAGTGTATTTTTCAGCCGCGTCTAAAATTTGTTTCTTTATGAAAAGTGTACGTAGCGCCCTAGCGACCGCGAAAACGCGTTGTCGGGGAGTAACCAAAAATAAAAACCAAGTTGTTTTAAGAAATATTTTGATTTTTCATGAATCCGGGCGTTGAGTTCTTTTACGTTTCATGGTGTACTATTCTTAGTTTCTATACTGATTCCAACTAAAAATCCAACCAAACTCCTCCTGCAGTAGTATAAAAAAAAAAAGCTCGAAAAGCAGTAGAAAGGGAAAAAAGAGAAACGCGGTACGAGAAATAAATATAAGAATTTAAGTGAAAATAGAACATGGAAAAAGAAACAAGCCGAGTAAAAGTAAGAAATATAAAGTTTATGGGAAACAGTGACGGTTGTAAAACGCAAACAAAAAATTTTTTTAGTTATTTTAAAATCAAAAGTTCGACGCTAAAATCATACGACGTCTGAGTTTATCGGATGCGAGCTTCGCAAGCTCTTTTTAAGGCTTCTCTCTATAACTTTGAATTTTTTTATGATTTTAGTTATTGTAACTAAAGCATATAATTTTGAATGATTTGAACTAACTTTGCAGTAGATCAAGCCGGTTATGGTCAGACTTCATAAACATTAACTGAGACTTGGTCTTTAACTGTATTTTGATTCTAAACTTTTTCTAATTTGAATAATCTACAGTGTCTCAAAATTAAACTTTTACTATTGCTACCTCATAAAAATAATGATTAGTATGATTAGGTTCAATATCGTTTCGAATTATTGAAGCTGAAGCTTTGTGAGTCGATGTTATAAAAACTCTACAATTATTAAGAAGCATTTCACTGATGGTGAGATGAAGTATAAGATATCTAAGTGCTAAGCAGTGATAGCACTTGAATAATTGATAGTCATCCGGAGGTTTAGATAATGTTTTTCATTTAAAAGATTCATTTCTTAATTTAAGAAGAAGCCACCCGAAGCTTTCAAGTTTGAAAATTAAAATTATTGATTATGGATAAAAAATTTTCATCGATGAAATTTTTCTAAAATTATTTTTGTACTTGTAGGTTAAAACACTTGTTATTATTTAAAATTTTAAGCCAAGAAAATTCAATATACAATTCATATTTCAGTATATTTTAACTCTATAACTGGCGGATCGATAATTATTCCATATTTAGAACGCAGTTTTACGTCGCTTTAATTTATGATTCCTCGGTAAGTACATTACTGATTTTATCTTGGTTGAGAAAATAACTAATATTCAACTTGGAAAAACAATTCGCTACAAAGAAAAAAAAAATCTAGAAGCGATTTTTAAAAAATATCCTGAAGGACAAGCATACTTTTTCATGTACGTTTAAAATCAATACCTTTGAAATTACCTAATGTATGTTTCATTTTGACTTGGAAAAAGAGTCGTTCAGATTTGCGATTAGCTTTTTTCACAGACGTTTGCGACAATTTTTCTTATCTGTGACGAAACATATGAAACAGTCAGAGCGCGCAGAGTTTTGAAAGTTATAAATGTCGAATGGTACGATTTTTTTTTTCTTGTTAACAATAAGAATATTATTCATTTTTTCTCACGAGGAAGAAAAAAAGGCAAAAGTTAAAAAAATGATATTTCATTATTTTGTTTTTTAATATTATTATCGAAAAATTATTTTCATTAGTGATCTCTCGTTTAATAGTTGAATTTTTATTGTTTCACATGAAACTAATAACGTAAAATCGCATTAAATATTTGTAAAATTGAGTCAAGTTTTCAAATTTTTAGATATTTTTTTATTATTAATCTTTGAAAAATGAATAAATAAATACTCTAAAGAAATTAGTCAATCTCTACATCTCGAGCATGAAACAATGGTCAAAAACATCAGTCAAATTCACAGACTCTACCTTGCTCGAAGATTTTTCGTGCTCCCTATGTATTCCTTGGTTGGATAAAATAGGTCATACGACTTGGAAAAATCGTCTCACTGATACTGCTGCCTGTATGGGATTTTATTTCCCAGACATTTTTTTTCCAAGGTTTGATAAAAAAAGGTCATTTTTTTCTAAAACGAAACAACAATAGAGTCTGTAAGATAAAAAAAAAAATGTGAAAAATGACGTAATGTATAAAATAAAAGCTCAGAATCCAATTATTAAAAAAAAAGTCAAATACGTATTTTTTTAATGCAACAACACTGTTTATAATTAGCTAAATAACAAACTGTTTTTTACCACTTATAGTAATAATTTTTTTTTTTTTATCTTTTGAATAATAAAATATTAAATTATATCTGAACTTAGTTCTATAATCTTACAAGTCATCGTATACAGTAAAATTTTTTCAAAGTTGGTCTTCTGACCTTGTAAGTTTACTGTAGAAATATGGTGCATGTATTTGAAGAAAAAAGTTCTAGTTGCATTTTTTCTGTCGACAGTTGCTAAAACAATACTTAAAGAATAATGTTTAAATAAGAAATAAGTGAAAACAAAAAAAAATTCCATGATGATTAATTTTTGCTTAATCAGAATAAAGTGCTTTTAAATTACCGACAGTAATGGCATGTTTTTTTCTTGTAAATTCTTCAAAAAAAAAAGCCAAGAATTAGAATATTTAAGTATAATTAATTTTTTTAATTTAAAATTAGTCTTTTCTTAATGAAAAGTTATTGGATATCGACTATTTACCAAGTTCTTAAACCACTGAAAAAAGCACTTGCAAGTGATTACGTAGTCACGTGCACGTGCGGGGGCTTTGTGTTCCAATAATGTCATGCGTTGCAGACATATAATGGCAGTTAAAAAATTACGATTAAAGCTGCAGCTACAAAATTTTGTAATTAACTTACTTATCATAATTTTCTAGTTAGGCTCAATGATTTCCGATATTTAAACCATTTGGCTCGTTTAAAAAGCTCGTGTGTAAGAAATAAACGTGATGTTTGACTTAAGGAGCTTCACATTTTTATATTCACTGTATTTATATTTAGATTCTTGCCACAAAGGGCTGTGCTTGAGGCGCGGTTTGCTTTTCCTGTTTAGATTTATACTTCTCTTTCATCTGGAAGACATAAATTGTACATCATCACTGAAACTCATCTAGTAACTTTATTTACCCTCACGTATTATTTATTATTCTACTGAAAAAAAAAAAAAATAGTTCGATAAATGTTCTTTGAAAAAAAAATTAGTATCCCTATTCAATACTAAAAGAAATACGTAATACATTTAATTCAGACCAGATACAATTAAATCTTTTTTAATTGTACCTGGTTTGATCAACAATCAGAAATTAATTAAAAAAAAAAAAACTCTTAAATAATCAGCAAAATGTATTACATATTGCTTAAGCTTTTACTACAAAAAGATTCTATGAAATTGTTTTGGACTAAAAAAAGTGCAATTAGTTTGATACAATTAGTTTTCAGTCCACAATTATTGCATCATAAGATCTTTGTTTTACGTTATTTTGAGAAGTGACATAATATACGGCTCGAGTATATCTTGTCCTCTACGTTTTAATAATTAATTAACATGACATAAGTTTATTTAAGGTAAACATCCAACTATAAGCAACAATAACAAACAACGAATAACGTTTGAGAAATACAGTAGTCCAAGTTACATCTGCATATTTTATATTAACCTTATTTTTCTCTGCATTCGTCAACGCTTGTGTTTCTGAAGTTTGCGCAAGAATTTCCGCATTGCTGCAACTTCCAGAAATGTGAATTCTGGCACTGTAACAGTATATGCTCGTTCATTTTCATTTACTTCTAATTCTGGCTTTTTAATTTAAAATAGAGTACCTTATCGTTTTTTTATCAGTCAGAAAAATAAGAATTAAATCAATATTTTTAAGTGCGATAAGAGCTCGATCGAAATAAAAAAATTACCTTTTTTTTTTAATAAAGTTTCGTATTGATCTGTTAAAATTTTCAAAATTCTGCAGCGTTTATTGATAAAAGAGGCAATTTTTATATTTCCACGAATGAAATTTCGATATTTTATAATTAGCTATTACTTTTTCGATTAAATTTTTTAATTTTAAAGTCTCCCTAAGAAAATTTTCTTGCAAAAAGGCAAGAAAATTTTTTTACGAACAACATACATATTCTGTGATTTAAAAGAGTAGCATTGAAAAATTTTAAACAATATGTGAGTCACCAAAATACACGTTTAGTGAGAGCATTTTTCAAAATCTCAAGCCAATAATTCTTCGCCTAGTAAGTGATGAATGATTCCTGAACATTCAATCATCGATATTGATAAATTTTCAAACCGTTCGTTTGTGACTCACTGTATGAATCTTTCAATCGATAATGAACTTGAAATTCAACAAATTCTATAGAGTACAGATGGTATAGACTACAAAGTACAGAAATCAAATTTACTTCGTAAACTACATTTCAAAGTCTTGGGGTACCGCAACTGCATCTATTTAACTTTAACTTCGTGAAATTATTACAAACTTCATCTTGCTCAACTTTTTCTTTGCTACCGAGTGAAGAACGAGGAGTTTGTTATCACTTGAATTAAATTCACGCTCTAAGATACTGAAAATTGCATAAATCTGACTGCGTGGGTCACTCAGCGATTTCTGTTTAATCAATAATTATTTTTCAATTTTGATTTGAAAATTACTCGAATTTGCTCTGTTGTTTGTTTGTATAAATCTTGAGTAGAAAAAAGAGAATTTTAAATTCACGTACAAATTTCGATACATTTCCAGGTTTAAATTTATTATCCACGTGATAAAAACAAAAGTCATAAATCGCGCACGAAATCATTTTCCAACAATTTAATTCACAAAAAAAGTAAATTAATTGGCGATAAATCTCCTGGGAATATAATTTCGATGCTTGTTTTCCCATTTTCGTATTTGTTGAAAAATTTTTGAAAAAAAAATATATCTCTAGCCCAGTAAAAAAATTCTGCAGTACTAAAAAAAAAAAAGAAGAAATTCCTCAAAATTTTGAAAACTTCATTCAAGCCGTCCAGCTGTCGGCTTTCACCGGACAAAATCGCCAAGCTCTCGCTAACGAGAAAGCATTATCATTTTTTTCTCGCCACAATCAATCCTCATGCCAGGTGAGTCTCGATTATACACAAAGCGGTGGAAACGAAAAATTTATCGCCCCAACTAAGAGACACGGTTGCACAACCCATAAACGCGGAACAAAAAAAGGTATACATATATATAATCCGGGGTACGCGTATGAGTAAAAAATCAGCGGCGCGAATAACTTTCTCGTCGATCCTCGTCCGCGGTGTTTGAAAATATCTTAAAATATATAATGGGTAACAACTACACGTCGGCGAGTTTCGGGTAAATATATAGGTGCGGATCATTGGCCTCGCGCCTATTTCTGAAAAGTAAGTTCTCCGCGTGCCCGAAAATATACGCATTGTAGTGCGCCTGGATTTCCGCGTCCGATAAAAGGACCCCCGAAAAAAAGAAAAAAAAAAAAAAAAAAAAAAAGGAGGTCGCACAAGGTGCACCAGGAAGTCGGGGTTGGTACTCGTGTATTTATATCCCGGGGCCAAATAAAGCCGTCGATGTGTTACGGGGTGAAAACACAGCTTGGAATTTTCTATGATTAGAACCTCGAGTATTTTCACATGATGATGATCATCGTCATCATCGCGGTGCTCCGGCCTCCCCTATTTTCCTCGCTCGGACTCCCGCATCGGCGGTGCTGCAGGCGTGCTCCTTTTTTTATTCCCTACACCCGAATTACACGTACCCACTAATACGGCCGCGCGCTTCCTCCGTCGTCGTCTCGCCAGAGTGAGAAGCAGCGCGGATATAATTGTACTGTTGATTAAACACTTTGTTAAAATAAGCCGTCCCGGGGTGTAAATCATTCCTACCTCACCCCTCCCCTGCACCCGCGACTATAATTAGTTCCTCTCCTGCACCACAGCTGAGACTTTTTATTCTGCTTCTTTTTCTTCTTCTTCTTCCACCACTCGAAATCCTTTGTTTTACATTATTTTTATTCCCAGGATGTGAGCGACGCGCTTAGTGACGCGGGAGATTTTTTGGTGACTTTACGAGTATCGACTTTTAATCGATGAATCATCCTCCACCGAAGTACATTATCAAATTTATTTTTGTCAAAAATTTCTT
Source organism: Encarsia formosa (assembly GCA_038277355.1). Taxonomy (NCBI): domain Eukaryota; kingdom Metazoa; phylum Arthropoda; class Insecta; order Hymenoptera; family Aphelinidae; genus Encarsia; species Encarsia formosa. Next base: position 10,410,737 of record CM076188.1, read on the forward strand.
TTCCGAGACAATGATTGTTAGTCATCGTTTATCTTTTTATTAAAAAGCTGAATTTTGTTTTAAAAAAAATTTTACTCTATACTCTCGTTGAAGATCGATGGGTAAAAATATCTATTTCGGTGATGAAAATAAAATAAATTTTATTTATCAACTTGAAAAATGTCTTTTTTCGAGTGTCAAAATAACTTATGAATATGTCGTAACACTAATCCAAATCTGCCACGCCTTTAATTTATTTTCGCCAAAATAGATTAGATTGAGCACTAAAAAAAAAAGTTACTAGACGTTTTATGTACCATCAAAATTTAAATTCAATTAAAGAACAGTTAACATAGCTCTCACGAGATAGAGAGACTGAACTTTTTCTATTTCGGAGACGGCTATCAACGGGATATTAGAAAAACTTCGATAAACAAAGCCTACTGGGACTCGAATATGGGACCAATGGATTACGAGGTCATTGACCTGGAGAACAATAATTCATATTTAAAAAACATCGGGAGAGAGTGGTAACAGCAGTTGACGGTTGAATTTCCTTATATACTCGTCTAAGTAAGGCAGTTCGAGTTTGAAGTATCGATCGTAAAAAAACAAAGGTGCAATAGAGATTTTAATACACAAGAATTTACACGTGAAAGTACGGTAGCGATTCGGAGTTAATATCGCGGATGGAAGTCACGAGAGGAGGAAGGGTAAAAAATAGGTTTCCAAAATTTGCTTTGCCGAAAGGAGGTCAAACGCTATCTTCATTTGCACGTGTAGCGTGTGCCGTTGTGTGCGAGCGTACAAGACACACATATTGCGAAATCCTAGCCTTTAAAGGAAACAAAAAAGCTCCCTCATCCTGTGATACCAACATTCCAAGAAAAATCAAATCTTTCAATCTGTCGATGACGAATCATCCAAAAAACGAGATTCCCCTTTCCCATCATACAGTTCAAAAATTCAAATCAAAATCGAGTCCTTTGTCTCCTCCCCCGCGGGACTATTTTTCGTCTCTTTGCCATGGTGGCCTCGCATGTATAATTGATAGGTCGGGAGTCATCGCATAATGGTGAAAATGCCTTGAATAAATAATGACCCGAGAGGAGTAGCGGCAGCGGCTCCAATATGCACCGATAAACTGGTGTGCGAGCCTTGGCGATGGAATGCCGCCTTGGTGGTGCAGTGCGGGTGGGGTAGGGAAAGGGATCCCGCGCTATAGGTAAGCCGCTGCAGGTGGTAGGTGGGGGAGGCACATCACATTGTGCAAGCCAGAGAGAGAGACACATTCCTGCGCGGAAACCACCGCGCCGGGCCCGGTGTGTTGGTTGGTACCTGTGGGTGTGCTCTCCTCGAGCTTGCAGCTTTAAAAAAGCCCTATAATATACACAAACAGCGTAAGTCATCATCCTCCTCCTACGCGGTGGCGCGACGGGCGTCTCGACGTCATAGTCGTCGCGACGCGGCGTCGGAAGTCTTCTACGAGGAGGAGCTTGCGCATGTGTGTATAGGAGGAGGTTTACGTTCGGCTGGTAGCATAGTAGTAGCTATGAATAAGGAGAGCGTAGACCGCGCTGCCGGGAGAGAGAGAGAGAGAGAAGCAGCCGCTGCTGCAGCGGCAGCAATCTGGCAACAGTGGCTGCTGCTGCAGGCTATAACCGATATTGTGGCCGTGGTGGATTGAATGGAGGGGAACTGGCTCAGGTCAAATTTTTCTCCCCCACCCACTTGCTTGCCTGGCTGGCTGGCTGGCTGGCTGCTTGCAGCAACACAGGCAGCAGCGCCTGTGTTGTTGGGATTCGACGTGACCCCTCGCCACTGCTGCTGCTGCTGCACTTCTCTCTCTTGCTCGCTCTGCATGCAGCCGTCCTGTTCTCGCGGCGGCATGTGTTTAACTGGCAAACAGGAAGATCCCAGTATAAAGAAGCCGCGCCGCGGAAATAAACATACGCAGCGTTTATTGCCCGACTGGTTGGCTTCCTCGGTTACCCCAACTCGTTTCTTACGTTTCTGGGCTGCCAAGGGGGTTAACTCCGCACCCCTTCGATTGAACCCTGGCTACCGGATCCAAAGACATAGGGGAGCCGTCGTAGAGTTGAGAATCTTTCGCGAAAAACGAGTGTCGCCGCCGCCGCCGCGGAGACTTTGTCAGGGCGATGTATGTACATGCTGCAGCCAGCGCAGCTTCTCCTCTTCTTCGGCTCCTCCTACGCGTGACTCGCTCCTGCAGCTCCTCTCCTTTCTTCGTCTTGCTCTTCGTTTTCCTTTTTGTCGCGCGCGATGCGTTTACTCGCTCTTTTTACACGCGTATAAGCCCCCTGCACAATGCTCCGTGGACTCTTTACCGCGGCAGCGTTTTGCTGGTAATTTGCTTCTCGAGCGTTTGCTCGCTTCTCTGATTTTTTCTTTTTCTTTTTTTGGATTCATCTTGTTTGGAGTCATGCTTGATGGAATTATGGGAGTTTTTGAAAGAGTAGGATCGGAGCATCTTGTTACTTTAATTGAATGAATTTGCTCAAATGGTTTAAAGTAATATCAAACAATTTTTATCTTCGAGATTGTTTAAAAAATTAAAATTTCAAGTTGTTATTGAGATATTATGAGAAGATTATTCGTATCAAAATTAAATTTTTACGAAAAAAAACTCAATTAAGAAGGATAAATTAAATAAAATCACACAAAAGAAAAAAAAAGTCTGAAAACAAAACCCGATGAAATAGATTTAGCAAATACATAATCACGTTCATATTACGATGAACAAAGTTATTAGCGATGAAAAATCGCTGTGAAATGAGATACCAAAAGTGAGGCTATATGGATACACACAATATACACACATACAGCCCCAACGACCCCAGCACGTCGACTGAGTCATGACGATCGAGGATTCCAATATGAGATTAGAACACTCATGCTCGGGCAGGAATAATTCTGACGTGAAGCAACAAAACACTTAAGTTAAAGGAGGATCCCAAGGTGAGGTAAAATCACTCTCTCGGAGCTCGAGTAATTTTACATGTGAAACGCGCAGTTTTACCATTCAATTAGCGTAAATTAAGGAAATCATACGAGAGTCTACGTGACTAGATAAATGAGACTTTTTTTTTGTCAATTTGCAGCTAATCGAAAGGCTTAATGTCTTATTTACACTGTTGTATTAAATAAAGAGAGCCATTGTCGAGGAGGTTTTTTAAACTGTTATTAGGACTGAAAACATCACGATTGGAAACAAGTATAGCTAGACAACACCGCGCGATCATGCGTCGATTACGATTGTCACGATGTGACAGTGACGGAGTGTCAGGTAGCATGAGATAAAAAAAAATGCTTACGATTAGAGCGTATTATGTATGACGTAAAAGCACACAAGATGCTCGGCTTGTACATTGCTAACCTATTGAATAATTTGCCTTCTTGCGAATTTTTTAAAACGAGTTCCTCTTACGAACAGAAGGAAATTTGAAACTTTTACTTATTCGGCGACGGTTTCGTATAAAAAAAAAAACATTCTAGTAGGAATCTGGAAGTGACTCGACTCTGCTAATCAAGGCGAAAATTTCTTAATAATGATGGCGCAGTGAGAAAGATACGAGCGTGAAGAAGTCGACGTTTGTTCAAGATCTAGACTTGTCACAACGTGGATGATGATGCAGAGACGAGTGTCTGGTGAGACAGAAAAGCGCTGACGATTAGACACGGGTAAACGACAAGTAGTTCTCGAGTTGAGCTCTGTTGTGCGGGGAGCTTGGTGTTGAAGACGGGTTGGTTTAAAGGTCTTGGGAAAAACCTGGTACTTATCTTTACAAACATTTTAATGAATTTTTATTTTTACATTGTACCAGAAATAATTACATAATATGCTGGATCTTGACGCTCGACGAGTTATGAATAATAGTATCTTTTACGACTTATTTATGTTTTTAGTTCCCTCGTACGTGCTTCTTAACTCGTTTGAATACGGAAACTATGAGTGAAAGTCATTTGAAACAATATTTATATCATAGAAAAATCGATAAGTTTGAAAAGGATTGGTTGTTTTGAGTTGTGACGTTAATTCTGCAACTATATGACTAATTTTTACTGGCTTGTAAGTTTTTATGATTTAGCTTGCATATAATTCACGTAGATCTCAAATTATCGAATAAATAAATGAGTATAGTTAATAGAAATAAAAGATCTTGAATTGGGAAAACAAATTTAAGGTATTACAAATCTAGAAGTCTAAAAGAGTTATGTATTGTTTTTTTGCATGTATTTGGATGGTCGACTGATGGAAAAGCTCATTTAAAGGTTTCGCTCATCATTCGGTACCAGTAAACTATCCCCAAAGTTCCAGTAAAATCGGCGACCCAAATGTTTGGTCCTCCTTGTTAATTTAAAAGTGACCAAACCAAGGAGAACCTTATTATAGTCAAGCAAAAAAGCTTTAACGAGTATGGCTGGGTTCTGTAACAGTTATGGGGCTCAAAGCAAAGAAGTGGATCTAATTCGTATATAAGTCGCTGTGGCTTGATACACCTGCATTACTTTCTCTAGTTTGGTGCCAAAAAAACTTTTTTAAGCCCTGCAGATGAGGCTATAGGAGTATCATTGAACGTTTAAATGTTTTCCAACAAATTCATTCCTGGTGAGATTGTTTTGAGGGAGGCCTGTGCTTCATCGCATGAAGTTTTCATTGAAAAATCATCGCTTCCCCCTCTCCTATCTAGTTACTTGCTTTTCATTGGTATGTCTTCACACGTACGGTGCGTAGGCCTGCGCTTCTTTTGAAATTTTACTAGCCAAGTTTTTGAACCCTACATAATAGCAAACAGCTCCGGGAAGTCCAATGTCTAACTAAAAAGCCAAACGATTTACGAAAAGAGAGGGCAGCTGCTTTTGTACATACTGAAGATCGTACATAACTATGAATAATAAATCTGGGAATCATTTCTGGGATGGCAGCAACGATACTATTATGAAAAATCTTACTTTTAAGGACAATAGCCATAATTTTTTATTTAGCTTTGAAAATTGGGTTAAAGATTTTTAATGAATGAGACAATAAAGTATTTAATAATCAAAAGATTATTAAGTTACACGGGGCATTGTACCAGAGATTAATAAGTGTTTAACAAAGTAAACTACTCGTTAATTTATTCTTGAGTTTTAAAAACCAATATGCTTTATCCGTAATGTTATTTTCAAAAAATAAATAAATATTTAGTTTGATCCCAAAGCCTTAAATCCAAAATATCTTTGGAGCCGATGTCAATGAATATCAATAATTTATCTATTTCAAAGCTTTAAAACTATTTGAAACCTTGGGCGTCGATATGACAACAAAAAATCCACCAAGCCTTAACCATAAAACTCTGGGATTCAAGTTGGATCAATGAAAATCATGTAGAGATAAAAAATCTTTCATTTATCAATCTCGGGCATCCAATTATCTAGTTTTATTATATTAAAAATTGCTTATTTTTTGATCATGTACTTCGCGAATGCAAACAAATTTTATTTATCGATTCACTCGGCTAGGTTTTGTGGTTTTGAAGGTTGTAGATGAATAAATTATTGATTCATTGACATCGGCTCCAAAGATATTTTGGATTTAAGGCTTTATGGGATGAAACAAAATATTTATTTATTTTTTGAAAATAATATCAGGGATAAAACATACCGGTTTTTAAAACTTGAGAATAAAATAACAAGTTGTTTACTTTGTTAAATACTTATTAATCTCTGGTACAGTGCCCCGTGCCACTGCTGATCACTTAACGAAACTTTAAGGATCATAAAATTGTTTTCTTAAACCAAAAGATGAAACAAAGCTATAAATAATTCTGTAAAAGAGATTTTTTGAAGCTGTTCGCCATAAGGCTGATGTGACATTTTTAGTCCTTAATTGATTTTTTAGCTTATTTTAAGAAAATTTGTACTCTAAAAAGTCTAAAATTTGTACTGCGACCTCAAATTTTCTTTATTTTTTAAATGAATTTAGGGAAAAATATTTAAAACAAAATAAATACTACCTCCTACGATTGAGATTTCGGAAATCCAAAAAAAAATTTATATATTCTGAAATCTTTATCATACATGGTCAGACTTGGCAAAGAAGGATTTGAACCATGAACCCTATTAAGGGTTTTTCAGACAAAAGGATAAATTCATTAAAAAAAAAAAAAAAAAAAAAAAAAATATTTCTACTCTCAAATGGTTGCAGATCTCTCTAAGTGCAATAGACCTCCAGTATGAATCTTTTAAAAATAAGTTAAAAAATTTTGAAAAGTACCAAAAATTCTGAACAGCTTGAAAGAGCCTATTGGACATAATTATTGATAGATTGCCTCATCTTTTGGTAAAAAGATTTATCAAGAAGGACGACCCGGACCTTTTATCGTTAATTTAATCAATCAGGTTTAATTATGTTTAATTTTCTATGTAGAATGGACTCTAAAAGCAAAAGTTTAGAGTATAAATTAAGCTGTGACTATGTAAAACCAGTGTCTCAGTTTTTTTAATAAACTTTATTTTCGATAGTATGGTCACTTTCAAGCAGGTTCAGCAAGGCTTATTTTAACGCACTACTTATATTCATTGAATAAGACTTTTACGGTTTTAATGTATCAGCCATGTAATGAAATTAAAAAAAACTCTAGTAAGTTGTATTTTTATTGCACCTTAAAGCTTTAAAATCTTGCACGCTGTCTACAGGTAAAAAACCTTTTGTTTACGGTGTTGTATAACCTTGTTTTTCGTTATTAAAGCTGCGGAGTTGGCTTTTTGAATATTTTTTTTCAAGTTTAAAAAAAATCTTCAAAAATTTAATTTTTTTTATTCTTTCTATTTCGTACAAAGCTTCCAAAGAGCTCATTTTTATTGAAAGTATCATCATAACAGTAAAAAAAAGTTATATTTTTACGGTGCAAAAAATGACCTGAAAAAATTAAATCTGGCTTTTTCATGAAATTAAAAATTCAAGGAGCTTAAAAAATTCGGACCAAAACTTAAAAGCATCCAAAAAAATTTAATTCTATTTGTACGTTATTACTCAGGATAATCATCGATCATTTGAATCAAATTAATCGATTCGTCATCCTTAATCATCATATATTATCAAAATTTTAACCGAACGGGTAAATTTGTTTTTTTAATTCTCTAACCAGTGTTTTCCTGAAAAAAATCCGAGTAAATAGTAAGCCCTTGTTAGGGCTAAACGGTGAGTTAGAGAAGAAAAAATGAGTCTGAAAAGACGCACGGCTGCAACACAGAAGAAAGAAAAGAAAGAAAGACTCCCAAAAAAGGGGGGGGATAGGGAAGAGGGGAAAAGCTTATTTAATACTTATATGCATTATAGCGTAAGCGGGGCGGTGTCGCGGTCTGTAGTGGAGAGGAGGACCGGACGTGTTTTCTTCATCAGGCCGCATTGAGCCAGTAGGGGTTTCCAGCGACAAACGTCAGACACAAAGAAGACGTATAATGGAAAAATTTGTCTCCTACTCGCTGCCGGCTGAAGAAAGAGCTAACGTATAGAGGCAGAAGAAGCAAGAAGCAAGCGCGAGCTTATATATTCGAGATTGGTGTATTACGAGCTGCGACTGCCACGCGTTAAAACGCGTCGGCGGCGGCGCATCGTTTGTATGTTGAACGATGTTTTTCGAAAAGAGTCCCTTGTTGTGTGCGCCCGATGCCTGCCGCGGGGACCCTGCGGCCGTCTAATACCAGGAAGGACCGAAGAGAGAACCTCTTTAAAAGGACTCGGTGCCTGCCTGCCGAGAGAGAATCACTGCAGCCCGCGTGCTGCAGCCGGACCGCCGATCGTTTCTTCTTCTCCTTATTTTCTTATATATACATATAACCGATCTTTAGACATCCTCTCTTTCTCGCATTTTTTTTTTTATTTCTCCTCGCAGCATTGTCTTTTTTTTTTCCTCTCTTTCGGGGCTACCCTATGGGCTCGTCTTTCCGTTTGCTCGGGTTTTATCGAAAATACGTGCGAGCTAAGAAAAAAAAAAGGACTGGAGATATACTACAGACACACGCTCTTCTTCTGCCCCCGACAATACTTCTTCTTCTTCTTCTTCTTCTCTAAATATTTCGTGAGATGAAGAATAAAATTTTATACTTCGAAGAAGTCGTGAAATTTTTTTTTTCTTTTTGACAAAAATCTACCCATGGTAGTTCGGAGTCGATTGTTAAATTTTTCTCTACGCAACCTAATTGTCTTTAATAAGGTTCATCGACACCGTAATGTGTCTCTAGATACTGTACGGGTTGGGCAAACAAATTCAAGGTCTCAATTTTCCAATCGTTATCGACTATTTGAAAAAAAAAAAAAAAAAAAAAAAATTATCTTCTAATTGTATAGTTTAAAAATTTTCTCGTCTCGATAAACGCGGCTCGTCCGCGACGACGACTTCAATATTAACGAAACAGATGATTGTATCATAGAAAAGTGACACGGTGGCAACAGGTGCCCCGACAATAATCAGCGTTATCGTAAAGAGAGTGTGATCAATATTTCGAGGTGGTAAACAACCCCCGTCCAGAACGAGCTTTTGGTCACGTATACACCAGCACCACGGCATCAAAAAAAAAAAGGAAGAGAGGAAGTAAATCCCCTGAAAAAAGCGACGGGTTGATATAAGGAAAACAAGGAGGGGGTTGAAATCGATCAACAAACAGGGTAGGTGCGGGGGTGGGGGGCGTTGAAGGCTGATAATTTAGATCGGGGACAACAATAAGTCGTCGGTTTGTACCCAAATGACGGACTAAAAGGACGCGGCTGGCTGAGAGAGAGAAAGAGAGGGTATAAATAAAGGCAGGCGCGCGCGCGCACTGCTATACCTTCGGAGGTTGGGCGGTGGGGGTACGTCAGGGGAAAGCATAAGCCACTGCAGGGGGAGGGTAAAATACTTGAACGGTTGCTGCTGCTGCTGGATTCCAGCTCGGCTCGCGAGGATCTGCACGTGCAGCACGTCAGCAGCCAGCGTGGGATCGGAGGGAGGGCGAGAAAATAGCAGCCGAGCGAAAGAGCGCGGGGCCAATACACTACCACCACAACCGCCAGCCAGGCGTCGCGTGCGCCAGGGTGCCGGAGGAGTGGGGGGAGACGACTGTGAAACGCGCGCGTTTTGACGTTTCTTCCGGCCACCAGTGCCGATGAAGCGCCGCGCAGCACGTTCCATCCCAAACGTCGTCGTCGTCGTCGTCGTTGTGTCGTCGGCGGTGTGGTGGTGGTGGTAGCGGCGGCGGCGGTGGCGGTGGTGGAGGAGAGAGAACCAGCGGGAGCCAGCAGGCAGCAGCCGTCGTCAATCGGGCCGCGAATCCCAACACGGACGGGTAGCCGCGCTCCGCCAAGCGCTCCACACCGGAGCTCACGCGTTCAGCTTTGTTTATAACCCCCTTCGAGCGCTACCCATTCTTATTATTTCTGATTAAATACTTTCGTTTTACTTTTTTTATAAGTTTTTTTGTGAACTCTTGTGACTGTGACTTATACTTATTGCATTGTGAAGTGTGGATTTTTTTTTCAAACCGACCGAACCAGGAAAGAGTTCGGTTTTAGAGTTCTTGTTCAAGTGAGAGATATTTTATGAATTACTGCTTTTTGTGGTGCGTTGCCAGTACTCGTACTGTCGAGTGAATTGTGATCTCTCTCTCTCTCTCTCTCTCTCTGTTGGTGACTCTGGAAAAACTTAGTGTGTCAATGACTTTCCGGAATCGCTATCGCACCGAGACCTTGTTACTCCAGCACTGGTGAGTTCGACGATGATTTCTTTTTTTTTATTCAAATTTCCCGCGAAAAATCGAGACGATGCGTTGACCCCTCAGTCAGATGTTTAGCTATTTATAAACCGCACAACGGAGCGATGCAGAAGTAGTAGCAGGTTTGTTTATTTTTTTAACCCTCTCTGTGCTCCCACCACTTGCTCCTCAACGATAGTAATCGCGTATGATAAATTCGCTCAGCTCCCTCGATCGGTCATGCCAAAATAACCCGGGTACTATAAATATAATAAACGTGGTGCAGCCCGACACCGAAATAGCCAAACGACATTATTCCACGCTATTATACCTGCAGCACCAGCACCAGCGAGCTAACTGTCTATATTTGGTCTTTGCCAAATTCTACTCTATGATGGCTAAATCAAACCCGGTGATTTTTCATCCCTAAACCACTTGGATTATCCAGCTTTCGTCTGGTTTCTTGTTAATTTTTCGTTTCGATTCAAGGTGATTCTTAATTTATTATTATTATTTTTTCTTTTTTCATGCTCGTACGTTATTCTTTATCACGAAAAAAAAAAAAAAAAAAAAAAAAATAGTCGTCGAGCAGTTGCGCAAGCAAAATTTAATTTTACGACGAAAAACCACACCGCGTATTTTCATCATCATTATTATTATTTTTTGTTTTTCCTATTTTTGCATAACCCACGCGAGCGTAATCAGCGAGCTCCAAAACAATACCGAATATTAACATTGCGCACAGGAGAGAAAAAAAATCCTGGTGACACCTTGAAACATTCGAAATCTCCATTGCCGAAAGACCCAAAAAAAAAAAAAAATAAAAAAGAAGAAGAAGAAATAATAATAATAGAAAGCCTGGGTAATCGACACAGCAGCAGCAGCCGTGTACACACATACATCACGAAAATCGCTTGTTATAAACGTCGATTGCGAAAGACGTTCTTGGGGGCTTTTGCGCTGCAGCGTCAAGTAGAAAGAGTAGGAGTAAAAGAGAGAGAGAGACTCCAGTCGCGAAATTCAAAATACACACTAGCGCGCACACCGATTCTCTCTCTTTCTCGAGGCTGACTCTCGTCACATAATGAGCAAAACACTACGAAAATCGTCTATGGCTTATGCAACCTCAGGAGCGTTACACGTGCTAAAAAATAAGCAATTATTCCCCCTTCCCCTCCTCAAAATGATTGTTTACCACTGTCCGAGGAGACAATCGTCGACTTTAGTTTTTTTTTCTTTTTCATTTGTCACGCGCGACTCGTTGTTTGTCCAGCGCGTTGTTTTTTATTATTTACAAACCGCACGGGATCCTTAGCATACACTCTCTCTCTCTTTCTTTTATGGCCTAACATTAAACAGGAAACTGATAAATTTTCTATTTTCGTTATCGCCTTTGCGCGGACTAATGAATCACCGAGTTTCGCGCTGCTGCTGCTCGAGTTTTAAAACTAATAATCGGTAAGCCTCGCTGCTTGTGTTTTTCTGCGATTTTCTTTGACTGTGGTTTAATTTCTTATAACCCAATAAAACTGAATTTTACCCGAATATCGTTTTATTTGCGAAAAAAATATCGAGAATCAGCTCCAGATACAAAAAGCTCTTAATCCCGTGCTTTTGTGTAAAAGCTCAACCTTGGTAGATTTGTCATAAAAACGGCATTTCCGTTCTCTGGGTTAAGCTTCTTAACGAATCAAGGCGAACCTCCATTTATAGGCCTTTTAGTTTTTTCCGTGCTAATTAAACGATAGTTATCTACAATACCGACCGAAACAGCTCGTTTGTGTTTGTAGCTGTGGGTGGGTGGTCGACAATTGGTGTAAATAAACTGTTACCCTATACCCGTATGCCGCGCCGTAAGGGCTGGATGAGTCAAACGGTGCCTCGGTCGAATTTTCACGGTGTCGCACGTAATTGTATCGTGAAAAGAAGCACAGTCATTATTAACCATCCGGCTTACAGTAAATTGAGGACCATGAAATGTGTTTACGTACGCTTGTATCAGGGAAATACCCCCTCCCCTGCTCGCCCACTTTGTAGTTAGCGGTTTGACGTGATATTTTACCTTTTTTTTCTCTTTTTACGTTTTATTTGCGTGTGCGGTTTTGTTGACTCTTTTAACTTTGATCTAGTTATTTCCAGTCGAAAATTATGGTTCGCGTTCGATACTTTTTTTTTTTTTTTCTTTCAATTACTTGAGTGTGTGTCGTCCCAATTAAAGGGAAAGGGAAAAAAAAAATGAACGGTAATTTCAAGAGAAGCCTACGTGATGAGTAGAAATTTTTTAGGGTGTGTTCGCAATTAAGCTGATGATATAATCCGTGGAGTGTTACGAAATTGATATTAAAATTAATACATGGATGATTATCCGTACGACTCAAGTTGTATTTAAATTTATTGTATCTTGTGACAGAAGTTGCGAGTGATTTTATTTAAAAAGGCATTCACAAGTAACCGACATACTACACAAACTGTCTCATTTATATATAATAAATCAACCGGTCGTTTCTTAATACTTGTTTGTATCTGTGTCAATTATAAAATCTAGATCGTATTAGTACCACCACCGTACACGATCTGAAAAAAAAGTCACATTTTTACAACGACAAAAATGATGAAAAAACTTCATTGTTCGGTGTACGAAGCATTAAAGTTTATCGTCTCCAATGTATTAATCATAATTAAATATTATAATTATCCAACCCAATTAACCTAAATTGATATATAAGAATGAAACAAAACCCATACTCTCGCGCGATACCTCATCGATTACATTCTCGACAGTCAAATAAATTTTTGAGATTATCTATAGTACCTACGCGTCTGAATGTTTGAGTAGTAAAATCAATAGTCGCACTGATAAAAATTTTTTTTTTTTTTTTCTCTCTCGCATTGAGCTTTTTAATTCTTTTTTTTTCGTCTTCGTATAGATTCTAAGAAAGAAAAAAAAAAAAAAAGAAACTTCGTACGGTCGTCCTTGTCCATAAAAAAATTTTTTTTTTCTTCCTCGCAGAGTTGAATCACAGCCGCCTCAGCCTTGTATTTGCAAACCGCCTATAAAATTTTATTAAACATCGACCACTCGATCGCTCGCTACTTCCGAATGATTTCTCCCCCGAAGTATCACTTCAAACCCAAAGAACTGAAAAAAAAAAAAAAAAAAGTCGTCCGATGGGGATTCAAGAAACGGAAAGGGGGCAGCCAGGGCAGGTACGCAAAGCGTGAGAATAAATGTTTGGGGGATCCGACTCTCTCTCTTGCTCGGCAGCGTGTACGTGTATAAAGGGCGATATTGTTTCTCTCGCTCCTCGTCCCGATGACGTCCACCGGTGCAGAGCGAGAGCGAGAGACCCCCAGGATGTACCGTTATCGCGCTTAACGGACGATAAGATTACCGTTTTGCGTAATATTACTCCTCCTCTCGGCTCCTGCTCGTGCCCTGACATCGTTATTAGTACGGATCCCGCGGCCTGAAAAGTTTCGAGCGATCCGGGCCCCCGAGTACACCGGAAGTGGTGCGCCGGCTTTCCGGTATATATGTATGTGTACGAAGAGAGAGAGAGAGCTTTCGATTCCGAAGAATGCAGACGTCTGCGGGCTGATGAAGTTTTTCAAGGCTGCTGCAGCCAGCGCAGTAGTACACAACCGTCGTCGAGAGCTCCCCTTCCCCCGTGTATGCAAATGCCGAGGCATGCAGGCAACAATGGGCTTTCGCAATCGTGCGAAAATTTTACGGCGCTCATGACCGATGAGTGATTTCTTTTTCGCGGTATGAGAGCGAGAGTAGTAGGGGGTAATTTAAAACCACCGATCGTCGCAAATATTTGCCGAGTCTTATAATACGGACGATAAAGAGAAAAGAAAGAGAAAAAAAACCGATGAAGCAGGAGAAGAACAACAGTGTGTTTCGAGTTGACTTTTTAATGCCTAACGACTAACTTGATCGGGTTCGCTCGAAAAAAAAAAATTACTCGGTTTATCTTATCGCTTTGAATTCGAAAAAAAGCGTTTTTTTTTTTTTTTATTCTCGAAAAGTCACGTATGTACAGCAATAATTGTTGCAGTGTAAAACCATAAAAGCCACTATAGTCCCCTTGCTCTTTAGAGAGAAGTTTTTTCGTGGGCGAGACGGTCAATTAAAGCTAATCAATCGCGGGCAATGGTCAATCCGTCTGGACTTATTGTTTATTTCCTCATTAGCCTCGGCAGACGCGTGTCTTCCTGCAGCAGCGGCACTAAAACGTGTACACACTTTGAGGAAAACATTGATTCTCTTCTCTCTCAGTCTCGGTTCTTCGTCGTGCCTCCGTGCGGTGGCCTCGAGCCGGCGACATTCAGGCGTCTCGCGACTTCTCCGAAGAAATATGCGTGCGCGATCGAGTAAAAAAAAGAAAAAAAAAAACCAAAGACGAGGCCTCCGAGAGAGGTGGTGATGTATGGAAATCGGTTTCGTATTTGTCGGCTCACCGAGTGATTAACGATGCCCGCTGCTTGTTTAATAACCGATGAAAATTTTCTGTACGACGCAGTTGAAAAGTACACCAAGCGGACAACTTAACATTTCGCTGTTTGAATTTGCCGCTCAAAGAACATGGCCGACGACCCTCAAATTTTTATGGGGTGCCAACCGTGCTGGAGGAAAAAAAATACGTATTGTGATTTAGGTTGTCTCTACCTAGCTTTGTACACTACAACACTACTAAATAATCTATCCTCAAGCCGTAATTATCATTACCTATCAACCATACTTGAATCACGACTCGCAAATTTTTAATATGTATTTTTTTTCCTCTAGCACGGTTGGCTCTCCATAAAAATTGGGGGGTCGTCGGCCATCTTCTTTGAGTGGCAATTTCAAACAGCGAAATGTTAAGTTGTCCGCTTGGTGTACACTTTAAATCGCCCGCTCGCGATCGCCAGTTCGCTACCTTACCGATCCCACCCCGCGATTAATTTACTTCGGTCAGCTGCCTTTCCCCCCGCGAACGAATACTAACCTTCCGGTTGTTTTTATATACTTGCCTTCGAGTAGCCAATCGATAGACCCTAATAGTTTTAACGCTCGGTAAGAAACAGTGTGCCGCGATATCGATTACGCGGATGCCGAATAAATAAATCGAGTTACCCAGGTGAACACATTACAAAATTATCCAATTACCATTGCACCCCTTTCGTTCTTCGATTTTTACGGCGCATTTGCGGAGGAAACAAATCGATGTTACCGTTTTCATGACATCATCGGAGTATATGAACGTACGTACGTACCCAGCGACGAATCGAAAGTAAAAAACAATAAAAAGACTTATCTGCTAGGTTTCTAAAAAAAAAAGAAAAATTCTAAATGTGACGCAACCACTCGGCTTATCTCGAATTCGTTTATCAAAAGGTTTAGTTTTAGCCGTGCTCCTTTTTTTTTTTTCCTCGCTCGAAAAAAAAAAGCCCCGAATAATGAGCCCGAGCGTTATTCATCGCTGAAATCACCATAAAACAGCTTGACTGTGGGAGCAACATCCATCGAAAATTACAACAAATCGAATCATCGCCTCGGTAAAATAAACAGAAAAAAAAAAAAAAATAGTGGATTTATTCAAGCCCTCCGTATGTCGCGTACACCGATGATTGTCGCTGCATAACTTAATGAACGGTCTGCTCTCCCCATATCCTTCCCCTCTCTCTCTCTCTCTCGCACGCACACACACACAGGCATTGTTGCGTGTTGACGAAATATTGACATCTAAGAATAGAGACCCGTTGGTGGGGGTACTACATTCGCGTTTTTTTTTGTTTTTTTTTTTTTTCTACTACCCCTGCGTTTTGAAGGTTAAACTCGATGGGAATCGGGAGGAGCTACGCATGTCAAGGGGGTAGTAGACGATGACGTCAGAGCTCCGGAGGGGGGGAGAAGAGCGTTTAATGAAATCTTTCCCGCAATGATGCGCCAACCGGGCAGCGGGGGAGTAGTCGATTCATCGTCGCTGCAGCAGCGGCTTCGTTTTTTATCTCTCCTCTACTCCTTCTCCGCCTCTGCAGCAGCTTTTAAAGCTGCGGGGGCGACAGCGTGCGTCAAAGGGAGAGTTGAAGAAGCGTCCGGCCGAGTGCAGTGCACTCGCGGGGATAAGAAGCCCAGATAATGAACTTAAACGAGCGCCTTGAATGTTTACCCGAGGATTTGCAACCGCCTCTCCGGAAACAGGAGCCCCCAAAATTTTTCTCGTTTCACCCAAAAACTTCCTCTTCTTTTTTTTTTCTCTTTATTCCCTGCAACCCTCCGGGACACACACAGAGAGAGAAGAAAAAAAAACCCGACTCTTCGAGAGAGCGTATATCCCTTGTTCGTAGCACATCCATTGTGTGTGAATACCCCGCGCGTGCATTTCCCACAGAAAAGGCTGATGTGTGCCGTGGCTGCTGGTGCAGGTCTCTAATATTCAGCTCGCGGAAGAAGAAGGAGCGCTGGGGTGGTGGTGGGGGAGGAGGAGTAAAAAAATGAGAGTGAAAATCGGGAGAGATTGCGGGCAGAAACGCCGCGAGAGATCGAGAAAGTGTGCCCGGTGCCATTCGGTTTTGAAAGCGATTTTCTATACTCCGCGAGCGCGCGGGCCTTTTCCGCGTTGGCTCTTTTTTTATTTTTCCTTCCTTTCTTTTTTTTTAAAGTTTTTTAATTATTCGTTACGCAAAAAAAAAGGCCGCGGCTAAGTTTCATTCCGAGATGTGCCAAAAGGTCGCACGTGCAGACGCTGGAGGGGAGGGGGAGACCCTGCAAGGGCTGAAAAAGGACGGAGGGGAGACGGGCACCACCGCGGGGGGGCCGAGTCGGCTCAAAAGCGTGGTACTCACCTTTTATTAAACACGGCATTCTCACCGAAAGGTTAACCGTTATGGTCGCTCGTAACGAGCCAGGTAAAAGTGTTGCAGCCCGCGGAGTGTCTATTGGGTCCGGGATCATTCAAAAATTATTACTTTCTAATAATCCTCGATGGGTATTAGACGCCGTCCGGCTTTTCCTCGCTGGCGCACTGCTACTCACTTTCACGGAGAGAATAGCAAATTGCGCGGCTCCTTTCTTTCGACTAAATCAATTCGACTTTGGCTTTACTCGATCAATTTAACGAGAAGTTCGAGAAGCTACCCCTAAAAACCGGTACGCACCCCGTAATGATGACGTTGGAACGAGCTCGTATCGATCATACGCGGACCGCGGTGAAATTATAATTTTAACGGTGGCCCGACAATGGAGAACAGCCTTCCCAGGAAACGGTGACACCCTAGCGAGTGAAGGGAAAGCGGCTAGAGAGACGAGTTAATAGGGCATTATCATCTCGTTGTTCCTTGGCGCCCGCTACTTTCGAATCGCGCTCGCGCTAAGCCCGTTGTGTTGTTGGCTTTACGTTATTTATTCCACCGTGTGTGGTGTGCTATCCTTTTTTGTTTTTCTTTCTTTTTTAATTATCGATTGTGAAATCAAAAGAGTTTTTTAAGCGTGACGCAACGCACGAGATTTGCGTAATAAGGTACGATGCTAAATCATATAACTACCGAAGAGGATGCAAAAGTAATCTTTTTTTTTTTTTAATATTCAAAATCGTTATGCAAAGCGAGCTTTCTCGGGTTTTGAAAAAAAAAGTACCGCCGTAACAAAGGCGGTGTAAGTACCGTAGTTGCCCAATTACCTAACGCCTGTTTGTTAGTCTTTCTCAATTTCGGTGTATTACATTACGCCCAATTGATCAGGGTATTCCCCCCGCGTCAAAACAATGATCGACCCCGCATAGAAAAAAAAAAAAAAAATTCAATTTCTTCGATATAAGTTTTAAAAGCCCCATGCATGGCTAGAAAAAAAAATACCACTGAACAGAAAGAGAGTTTAAAAAAAAAAAAAAAAGGAGAGAGAGAAAGACCGAGGGGTCAGACTCGTCGCCATCTGTCCCAGCGTAACACGCACACACCCTTGCCTCTACCCCAGTACTAACGTAGCTTGCCTTTTCTGGGTTACAGATGCCTGCAGCCGGAAAAGCCGAATAAAGGATTTTCCTCCTTCGGCAACGAAGTTCGGTGGTCAGTCGTTAGCCAGCTGGACATTGGAGAGGGGACAGAGTCGTCTTGCACAGAAGAAGAGGAGGAAAAACAGATCGTAAATACCACTGCAGCAGCGCCTCGGAATCCGCCTGGCTTCGTCACCGTGGAGAGAGGAGCAGGACCGGTGGGCCCGAGGGCCAGAGGAGGAGTGGGCGGCGATGGTGGCAGCTGCCACTGCCACTGTCAGCGCCACTGCTGCTAGCGTAAGCGTGGTGCCAATGCAGTCCCGACAGGATCAGTACGGTCATCAGGTTAGTTCGAGTGTTTATACCTACTTTGCCCTGTGCCCTTCTTCTTTCTCTCACTACTTGCCAGATTATCTCTCTTCTTCCCCCTCCCCGCTCCCTTGCCTACTCTCTCTCTCGGCGTTCCTTTATTGTAGTGAGAAGAGTGCCGAGGGAAACACATTTTTCAAACAAGAAAAACCATTGAGAAAGATCTTCTAAATATTTCTGTATTGTGTGCGCAGTGGTTCGTTAAGTTTTTTTTTACAGACAAATTTAAAACTCGAGAGTTATACTTTATCGAAATAATTATTCTTCGAGAGTTATCTAAATAAATAAATGCCGGGTGATTAAATTTAACTTTTTTAATAATAGCCCCCGCGCTGCAGCAGCAGCACCAGACTGAATTGCTAATGCAATCGCAGCCAACCTGCGTCACAAATAAACTGAAATTTACTTCATAAAGCAAACACAACAGAGGCGAAATATAAAATCATCGGAGGATGATTTGCAAAACGAAAAATAAAAGAGGAGGAAGAGTGTGTACAATTTTTTTTTTTTTTTTTGAAATTATCAGTCGCAATCCTGTTTATTGCATAGTCGGACAATGAGAGGTAGCGTTTAATGGAATTATCATAATAATTTTTACAGATGCAAGGTCAACACGCGATGGCTCACCAGTCGTACAACAGCTTGGGCTACAACCAGAGAAGCCCGATGACGGGCATGTCCCCGATGGGCATGAGCAACTACAATAGTATGGGCTCGGTTAATCCGATGATGTCCTCGATGAACACCATGAACTCGATGGGCAGCATGGGCAACGTCAACTCCATGAACCACATGATGATGGGCAGCGGGGTCAACAACATGTCCGGTATGACCGGCACCATGAACCCCATGGCCGGCATGAACAGCGTCAGCATGATGAACAGTGCCATGAACACGGCTGGAGTTCCGATGAACAAAATGGGCATGCAGGTGAGATTAAAAACCTTTTTAAATTAAATAAACAGTTTTTTGGTACACACAACGCGTGTGTGTATTTTCAGGATTTCAGCTTTTGACTCTTTGCGCAGCAAATCGCTCTCCTATATGTAAAATATTTTCCGAGCTATCTAATTTTGTCTACAAGGTTTAATTCTGTCGTAACCGTGGTGTGAAGATTCTACGTCATTTTCGTAAACTTAAGCTTCATAAGCGAGAGAACAATAAATGTATTTTGTTGGCAGAGATAATTTTATTCGAATATCCATTAAATTTTTTGGACTATATTTAAAAATTTTAAAACAAAAATTTTTATCAAATATTTTTTCATGAACAACCGTGATTTATTTTTTAAATAAACAAATGCATTAGTTTTTTATAGTAAATAAATTTTTAATTTTTTATTTAAAAAAAAAACATGCTCCAGAAATTTGTTTATTGAATACTTAAAATTTCAAGTAAAATTGTTATTAAAAATTATTTTTGTTTATATTATATTACTATAATCATAAAATTTTGTAAAACACCGAGTTAATAAGATATGACTCTTTAATAATCCGGAGCCAAATTTTCGGGCATACATATTTTTAATTTATATTTTTAAATATTTATTTATAAACCCTCAACACACCAAAGCTGCCTTACTCGCGACCCAATGGAGTCAAATTTCTTTGAAAGCTATATCTCGTGAGAGAGAAAATAAAAAAAAATAATTTTGAAAGCATCAGAGCATACCGAAAACCCAAAATTAGCTACCTGCACCGCGCGTGACCTTTCCGCACCCAATAATCTCTGACCGTTTTCGTACCCACCACAGTGTGCGAGCGTCAAAATTTAAGAAAAAAGATAAACAACCGAAACATTCTCTCTTGCAGCCACAGCAGCCGCAGCCGCAGCAGCAGGCGTCGCAGCAGGGGTACGGCGGAAGACGAATGGCGCCCTACCCCAACCCGACGATGCACGTAACGCAAAAGCGGATGCAGCAACAGCAACAGCAGCAATCACAGCAGCAGCAACAGACCTACGGTACCGGCGTTCCTACGGGGGCTATGGGGTACGGGAGCATGACCACGGCCCAGCAGCAGCAGTATCCCAACGGTTACGGTACAACCGCGGCAACGGCGCCAACTAGGCCGAACACCTTCCCGACTCAACAGCAGCTGCAACACCAGCAGCAGCAAGCACAGCTACAACAGCAACAGGCCCAGTTGCAGCAGCAGCAACAACAACAACAACAACAACAACAACAACAACAGTACTCGCATCAGATGTCGTTGCAGCAGCAACAGCAACACATGAACCCCGCGGCTATGTCGACGTCGGGATACTCGACGGGCCCAACGATGCGAACCTCGAGGCAGCAACAGCAGCAGCAACAGCCACAGGTGGCGCCGGGTTACGTGGCGATGACCAACCAGGCTAGTCAGTACTACGGAGCGGCTCAGGCGACGGGCCCCAGAGGATCGAACCACAACGTCGCCGTGGTCCACCCGCACAGCGTACACGGTGGCCCGGGAACGATACCCCAGGGCCAGCAACAGACGGGAATGGGAGTCATGGGAGCGACGCTGTCCCAGGGACCGAGCCAGTACCAGCAGCAGCAAGCCATGTCGGCGAGCTCGGCCGGAGTCTACGGTAGCCAGGTTAGCTCGCCCTACGGCGTAAGCAACGGCCAGTACCAGCCCCAGCAGCCGCAGCAGCAACAGGACGTCTCGCCCCTGAGGTCGCAGCAGCAACAGCAGCAGCAGGGCAGCGGGGGAAACATGAGCTACCAACACAGCCCGATCCCGGGCAACCCAACGCCGCCGCTGACACCCGCCTCGAACATCCCGCCATACCTGAGCCCCAACTCGGACGACTGCAAACCCATGATTCCAAGTAAGCACTTTTCACTAAACCGGCTGTTTTGGACGAAGCGAAGGTTAATAAGTTGGATAAACAAGTTTAGGGGGCCTCGTAAATCATACCGCCGGCCTCGAGGACCACCGAGACGCACGCCGACGTTTTTCCGCCGCTTGACGACCCCATTCACGGCTGCGGTGTATTATAACGTCTCGGGGAAAGTTTTTGGGGATAACCCAGGAGTGACCGACGCTGTAGGTCCCCTGACAGCTTTATAAACCCGTGGGTTTTCCCTCTCGAAACGCGCGTGAACACGCCGCTGCTTCACCTTTGTTGTTTCTACGAAGACTAATTTAGTTTCTGGACTTTTCGTTCGAACGTTTTTAAAATCATTTTTCGGTTTTTACGAAATTCCAAAGTCATTGTGTAGCTACGAACAGTTTGGAGGGGGTGTAAACAGAAAATTTTCTTCTTCTTCTTCTTTGTAAAATTTCACAGCAAATTAGAATCTCGACGATTTTCTTTCGCGTTTTGAAGAGAATCGAAACTACTAATGGGTTTTTGACGCGAATACCTCATTAGTCTGAGCAGAAATGCGTAATCCCTCGGACGGAGAAAACAACTCGCGTTTGAACAGCACCCCCATAAATTCAGGGATGATCCTCTAACACTCGAAAAATTTATTTTGCAGGAGACGAGGAACTGCGGCTAACATTCCCCGTGCGAGACGGTATTATCCTGGCGCCCTTCCGCCTGGAGCACAACCTCGCGGTGAGCAACCATGCATTCCAGCTCAAGCAGAAGGTGCACCAGACGATGCTCGAGCGAACCGACCTCGAGCTACAGCTCAAGTGCTTCCACCACGAGGACCGTCAGATGAACACTAACTGGCCCCAGAGCGTCCAGATATCGGTGAACGCCCAGCCCCTGATGATCGACCGGGGCGAGAACAAGACCTCGCACAAGCCGCTCTACCTCAAGAACATTTGCCAGCCCGGACGCAACACCATTCAGATAACCGTCGCCGCGTGCTGCTGTGTGAGTATCCGAAATAATAAAACCTAGAGTTACACACTTAACAGCTAGAAGTAATTATTTTGTTATTATTATTTTTTTTTTTTTTCATTACAGTCGCATCTATTTGTCCTGCAATTGGTGCACAGACCCAGCGTTCACAGCATAATGCAGGGCATGCTGCGCAAGAACCTCCTGTCGGCTGACCTTGGCGTCGCCAAAATCAAGAGGAACTTCAGCAACAGCCTATCCAACAACGGCATGGCCGCGGATAAGGACGGCGTCGAGCAGACGTCGCTCAAGGTAAGCCTCGTTATCGAATTTAAATTAACATTCATTTGAATTTCGTTGACTCGTTCGTAAATAAGGCGAGTGATAAGCTATCTCTCTCGCCACACCTCGCGAAGATAATAATTTTTGTTCTTTGCTTACCAGAATGAATTCAAGTTCAAATTTTAATTTGTTATATTAATATATTTTTATTCTTTTCAGCTATCCCTCAAGTGTCCCATTACGTACAAGCGTATAACGCTGCCGGCGCGAGGAAAGGAGTGCAAGCACATACAGTGCTTTGATCTGGAGTCGTATCTGCAGCTCAACTGCGAACGAGGAAGTTGGAGATGTCCAGTTTGCCCGTAAGATATCAACTAGTTGTTTAGGATTTTCTTTTTTGAATCGCAGAATTTTAATTAAGGAAATTAAATTTCAGGACATCGCTACCGCTGGAGGGTCTCGAGGTCGACCAGTACATGTGGGGCATACTGAACCAGGCGTCGATGGAGGTCGAGGAAGTGACGATAGACTCGTCGGCGAACTGGAAGGCGAAGAAGTCCTCAGAGGAGGACGAGAGCAAGAGACTGACCAAGGCCATGTCGCCGGGTAGCACGAACCTTCCCACCATGAACAGCTGGATGGACACGAACCAGGCCATGAGCCCCTACATGCCCTCGCCCGACATGAACAGCATAGTCAGCGGCTCTATGATGAACGGCTCGACGACGCAGCAGCCCTACCAGAGAAACCCGGGTACGCCTACATCGGGTGGACTTCCCGGATCCGGGCTCACTTCGAACGATCTCGCCAGCCTAAATTCAGGACAAAACGACTACTCCAGTCCTCTGTCCCATCTCGCGGATCACACTAACTCCCTGGACCACCTAAGCGCTCTCGACAAATCTCTGACCGATCAGGTAACCATAACGAAATTTCTAAAAATAATATCACAGCAGCACGCGCGAATTTATGAATTTTGAAACGAGTGTAATAATAGGTTACGATTGTTCTAAAAGTGTTTGTCGTTACAGATGCCCCACACGCCCCACACTCCTCACACTCCGGGCAACGCGGGCGGAAATAGCGGACCACCGAGCGTGGCGCCGGCCTCCCAAGACACGAGCGGCAACAACCTCAACACCTCGGCGGGCAGCGGCGTGCCTGACACTTCCGACATCATCGGCTCCGATCTCAACTTTGACCCCACGGCCGTGATAGACGGCGATGCCGCCACCGACGCCCTCAACGTAAGTTCTCCGCTCAAACCAGTTTACTGTCAACACTCTTGACTGTGTGAAAAAAAAAATCTAACATCTTTACCTTATTTTAATTACAGCTTCTGCCGGACAGCGTGGTGGACCCGATGGAGCTTCTGTCGTACTTGGACCCGCCAGACCTAAACACGCCTCCCAGCAGCGGGGCGAGCAGTGGCAACCCGCCGTCGAACGACGACATTCTTGCCCTCTTTGAATAAGCGTTGGGTCGTACTCGAAGGACGATTTTGATACGTATGTTATAGCATATTCGTGCAATAAATAAAATCGCGCGAGCGCAACCGTCACACAAGGGCATCATCGCCAAACAGTCCGAAGGTCTATCGGCGGCGCGACTTTATTACTCTTTAGTCGACGAATGTTACTTCAAGTTTTATTCTCCAAATGTTCCTAATGCAAGAGGCGATTAAAGGCGTGGGCGAAAACTTTGAAGCAGCCCACGTTCCTCTCTTTATGAAACGAAAGAATGAACCAACGGTGGTTGCACGTATTTGTGCATAAAAATTAATTCCGCCGATATATTGAAAAAAAGAAGGGGGACTTTGTACGCGCGTAAGATAATTGTTGTTTAGCGCCAAGGTCCCACCCCTAATAAAAGGTACAAAGCGACGTTTTAGCACTAATAAGATTACTAAGATTCCTATCGCGACGAAGTTTAAATTAATTAAAGGCATATTACGTAAAAGGAGGCCGACGACGTTGCTGAAGCCATGCGTCGCGTCGAGCGTCCGACTACGCATATTATATTAGAGCAAAAAAAATAGTAGTCGGTGTAACTGCTTCTATAAATGCAAAGTCTATAATACACACTCACAGTATCGAATTCGAGATGAGGTAAAAGTAGGGTGAGAGCGAGTTCACGGCGCCGTATTTATAGTCGGGAGAGCGAAGTGTTTGTACGAGCTTTCGGGGATTGAACGAGAAGTCAGCTAAACTGCGCCGACTTAGAAGCTTTTGGACGCGGCAGCCTGAGCGAGAGCGATTTTTTTCTTCTTCCTCTTGTAGGTGTGTGTGAGATAGAGTGTTTTGACAATTTTTTTTTTTTTTTTTCGTAACTTTAAGCATGTTTTAAAGCATTTTTATAAATGAGAAATTAAGTTTAAAATTATTTGATGATTTTCCATGAAAGTCGATGAGTGTGTGTGAGATAGAGCGAAATTGATTTTATTTTTTTGGTGTCCTTAAAAGCGCTGGACGTTTTTTCTGCTACCGAGTGGTAAAAAAAAAAAAAAAATTTGTATCGAGTTTTGTGTTTAAATGTTGATCCGAACTTTTTTCTTATTGATTTGTATTTCCTCGCAACAGGCAAACGTATAATTTCAAAAGTTTCTTATCTCACGGTTTTTCCAACGCACTTGGAAAAAAAAAAACAAAAGATCCTTGAAAGCTCGAGCTATGTGTACGCACATAAAACAGTTTACGTAAAATAAGTCTATTGGCAAAAAAGGAAAGAAAAAAAAAACACATACACAGATACAAGCATAATAATAATAATCATAATAAATAAAGATCAGGAGGTAAAATATGCGTCTTCTTTTGTGCGAACTGCAATTACGTAAGCAAAATAATATAAACGCGTGTAAACGTCACACCGTAGTTTCGCATTTTCGATTTTTCAAGAGAAAAAAATAATGTTAAAGAAATGAAAAAAAAAAAAAAAAGAAAACAGCCGCGAGCTAGTGCAAATGTAAGCTGAGAAGGAAACACACTGCCACTGTGTCGTCATCGTGAATCTTGACAAACAGTGTTTAATAGTAAAATAATACATAAAGATAAATAAATGCATAAATAAATATATAAATGAGAAAAACTATATATTATACACGCTCAGATACAGTCACACACGTAATACACGTAATACGCATACATTCATACACTTGATACGCATACTTACATACACACGTAAACCTGCTTAGACTAGTTAGATGTGCAGGTTGTTAAAGAAATGAAAAAAATATTAAGTAAATAAACTTTTATTTATAATAATTATAATGATAAAATAAAAATAATTATAATAATAATGAAAAAAAAAAAACTTACAAATAAAGCTTGAAGAGGACGAAAAAAAAGTCTCGTCGTGATTAAAGCGAATTAAGAGCAGACGTACTCGGATTAGCTAATCATTTCACTCTCTCCTGTTTATAAAAGTCAAAGAAACGCGTAACGATGAGTAAGAAAGAAGAAGATGAAGAAGAAAAAAAGAAGAAAAAAACTAGCCTGAGTGATTCGAGGCTTTTTAAATCAAACTTACAGATATGAAATTACAATACACTGTTTTTTAAATCTCTATTAAAAAAAAAAATAAAATAAAAAAACAAAAAAATTTAATAAAAAATATTATAGATATATTTATTACTGCAGCTACTCGTCCTGGCGCGTTTCTCTCAGGTTTTTAAGGAGATTCTTATAGACACTACATATATGCAAATTTTATAAAAGATTGTGTGTAAATAAAATAAATTAAAAATTATACGTGATAAAAAAATGTCATATAAGATGCGAATATAAGTGCGAGAAAAAGGATTAAGTAATGTAAACGTGTAGATGTATCGTTACTATGAATAAAAGATGCAAAAAACTTATTATTATAACAACAGATATGCCTCCGAATGTGTCTATTGACACCATAGATAAAAAAAAAAGTAAAGAACATAAACGATGTTACTTTAGTAACTTGTATCTAGTTTAAGCAAAAGTATTGTAAATATTAATTATTTGTACATATGAAGAATTACATAAATAATATTAAAAAAGTGTCAGCTATAAGTTAATCGATCAGAATATTTATAGTTACTGTCCTTACAAATTTTATTTCCGTTTTTTATCTTTATTAAATTAAATTACGTGTCATATACCCAGTACATATTCAATCTTAAAATCATTTGTGACTGGCTAAAAAAATATTTTTGTATTAAATTTTTTTTTTTCATTCAAAAACATAACTTTATTTTGGTGTACTGTCGTGTTTATTTGAAATCAAAGAGTATTACATTATTCAATCATAAAGAGTATTGAAAAAAAAATTAAATCTCTAGTAAATCATCGCCCACTCGCAGTATATATTATATATACAAACTTAATCTATTATGAATAAACTTAAAATATAAATAAACTGCAGTTATTTACATCAATTTTCAAGATGACTCCACCCATACATTCATCCTTAAAACATATAAAAACTTGCACATCTCAAGTGTTTACAAATTAAATTTAATCAAAACTTTATTTTTTAATTGATACCTAAATTTGGGAAAATTTTAATTTATTTTTGTATTTTCGTATTCTTGTCTGAATTAAAATTGGGAATTCAGGGTAAAAATATCAATGCTTTCAGTAGGAGCAAGCAGAGATCAAGCTGTAAAGTTTTAAAACTATTAAAGTAAACATTTTTTTAAATTGATTCAATATTCATATTAAAAATTTATAGAATATAGTAAATTAATACTAAATAAAAAAAGCTTTAAAAAATTAATTTCATCTAGTAAGTTGTATAAAAAATATACTAGTTTTTTTTTTTTTCATACACGTATTAGTTTTAATGTTTGAATATTTTTATTTATTAAATATTAATATTTCGAATATATTAAATCTATTTATAATTTATTATCTGTTAAATTAAAATTCTTTAAAACAAACTGTAGTTTAAACTCAACAACGTACACTATTTATCAAACGCAACTAGTGGGAAAAACAGAAACTAATTACATAAGGCAGCAGTTGCTCTAAAGATAACTTTACGCAGCAGTCGGTAAAGTAAATGCCCTGTAAAATGTATAAACACAGCTGACAGCGCCTGCATGAAATTTGTGCGGGAACATCAGTAACCTAAAAATATAAACATAAAAAAAAACCTTCAAGTGTCATGTTTACTTAATAAAACCAATAAAATTGTAATTTTAAAAAGTTTTTGTGCCTTAAAATAATGTTTGCAAGAGAAGCAATAAAATTAATTCAAGAACTAGACCAAACTGAAGATGTTAGACCATTCAATGTAAAGATTTGTTGAGAATTAATTTGATCTAATATTTATTGATTTATTTGTAATATTTTTCGTTTAAGGAAGCGTCATTCAGACAAGTTTTAGAAGAGATCAATTCATTAATTGATGAGAATGATGAAGATGCGTAAGTTTGAAACAATTGTACTTGAACTGCATTGATTTAAAATCATTGTCATCAAAAAAATTGTATTCATCTATTGTTTTTAATTTTAATTTTTCAGTAAAACTTTATCTGAAACAAATACAGCACCAAAAAATTCAATCATAGTCAGGCACCTTGCAGCAGAAAGAAATAAGCGCTGTTTATTGACATATTTGTATCACAGAATGAAACGTTTAAGATATGCCAGATGGGAGCTAGGAAGTATATTACCTCCAGAAATTAATAGTAATCTATTAGATCCGGAAAAAGATTGGTTTGTGTCTTACAATAAATCTCTTGCCACATACATGAGGTCCATTGGAGATGATGGTCTAAATATATTGAATGATGTTCATCCACCAAAATCGTTATACATAGAAGTGAGTTGTATCCTTCAATAAATTTTGTAACATCACTTTAAAATATAATGAATTTTTAATCTCATTTAGGTACGCTGCATACAAGATTATGGTAAATTTGAATTAGAGGATGGCCAAGTTGTAAATTTAAAAGAAAATACTTATCATTTGCTACCAAGAGCCCAGTGTGAAGCATTAATTAGACAAGGAGTTCTAGAAGATGTAACTACTTAAGTTAGAATTAATATTGTTATTCATAGTGCTTAAAAAAAATAATTGTTAAATAAAATTGTTAATTTATTTTTTTAATTTATTGAATTTGTTTCATTATCAATCCTAAATTACTCTTGAAATTTAAAAAACAAGAAATTAGTTAATCTTTTAAAAAATCTATAATTGACTTCTGAGTCTCTTCTTTAATAAATTTTTACTATATTTCAATGAATCAAAATAATGAAATATTTTATTACATGTCTTATTTTAAAATGTTTTTTCTGAAGTTTGCATTGCATTTTTTCTCCTTTAATGGTAGAAGTAATTAATTAACTACTTGTAAAACATTTTAAAATAATGTATATTTCCGAAATTTACTTCTTGTTTTGCCTTTTAATAATTAATTTGTATTGTTTAAAATATTTAAAAAATAAAAATTTTAATAAGATACTTTCATAAAGTTGAAAAAAAAAAAAATTAAAAAACGTGAAACTGCTAATAGAAAGAATAAATTTATAAAAATTAGTTCTCACAAGATCTGTAAATAAAATCAATGTCTAAAACATAACATTTTTTCTTTTCGCAGAAGTTGTAATGCTAGTACAGAATATAAATCCATGAACTGCTTTAAACCGATTCCCATAAACTCAGAAAAACCCAAAATACATATTGCTTTCACGAACGTGGATCGACTTCACGTGGCTCCCAATGGGTGGCACTTGAAAATTTCCCCGCGAGCGTAGCCGAGGTAGGAGAAGAGTCGCTATCTTTCTCATATCTGCGCATCTGATTCGTGAGTCAGAGAGAAACAGAAGATCAACCTGTAATTCCCCAAGCCCCGCGGGCGCGCTTACCAAGCTGCACTCGTGAGCCGCCACTTGGATCAGTCGCTCATGGTCGCTCAGCGGACAAGCAACACGCAACACGTGCCTGCGCACCTGTCCATTTTAGTGTGGGATGAGTGTTTATTTCGTTAATAATTTTAAAATTACATCAATTATTGCTTTGGAAGGATAATCTTTCTTGTGGTTACGTGAGGATTTTGTTGTTAGCTATTCAAGATAATTTTACAGTTAAAATAAATAGAAAAAATGGCAAACACAAGACCAGATCAAGATCAGCTTAATATCGATAACACTGACAAGTATTTGGAATCTACTGAAGATTCTGGATTTTTTTCAAACACAAATTCTACTACCTTCAGCTGCAGTTCTGAAATTTATTTTAACCCTTTATCAGAAAGCAAAATTTCTGACAAGAATACTGTCAGTGGCCTCAGTGATGATATGACACAGCTTTCACTCGAGTGCACAGACTGTCTAAATGAAAATAGTGATTTCACTGAAGAAAAAGCTTATCAAGAACTATGGGAATTATGTTTTGCACAAGATGAAAATACTGGAGATACGTAAGTACTAGTATTTTATTATAACCGTATTGAATTTCTATTTTTTTTAAATTAAAAAATTTAATTTCAATGAATAAAATATCTTTTATTTTTTTGCCGCGCTCTGAAAAGCAACTTTTCATAACACCGATCATTCAGGAAAAACCCGCTCTGTTTTTTCCATTATCAAAACAATTGACTAAACACTCGTGACCTCAAATAGGCTTCCTCGTTCGTACGAGAAATAAAAGTTGTATCAAGTTGATTTAATAAATTTACGTGCAAAATAACAAAACAATTTTTTTTCATCGTAATGCATTTTTTATGTTAAACATTTGTTAAATCAATTTGTTTAGATTGTTGCACGCTGCTATTATTCAAAACTGTTTGGAAGCCACTTTGAAAATCATTAGCGTAGCCCCTCATCCGTGTCTTTTTGACATTTTGAATGATTACAATCAAACGGCACTGCATCTAGCTGTAATGACCAATCAACCGAAAGTTGTAAGAAGTCTAGTTCAGGCTGGAGCAGATCCATCCATCAGATCTAGCCATGACGGAAATACGGCTCTTCATTTAGCAAGTATCTCTGGAAATTTAGAGTGTGCAAAAGCTTTGACAGAATCTATGGTAACTTGCAGAGATCATTCGCGGTCATCAAACCTGCTTCAAATTTTAGAACAGCGAAACTATAATGGTAAGTTCTTATTTATTTAAACAAACTTGAGACTGAAGTTCTAGACATTGAATTTATTTAGTTTAGGGAATACTTTGTGCTTTCAACAAATTCAGTTTTAGAACTTTTTTTTAATTGTTTGTGAAATTCAAAATTTTTTAAAGTAGAGATTTGAAATGATTCATCTAGAATACATAAAAATTGCATGATTTTTTTTTGGTTTTCCCCTTCATTAGTGTACCGCTAACTATAGTCGCGAGTGAAATCGAAATTCGGGAATTCCGTAATGAACGTGACGGTACTTATAACAATGACCGACGGGTTCTTGACCTACAAAAACTTTCTTTAAAAAATATATGCGGTGAACGAACATTCTTTGAAGACATCTTCTGTTTTATGAGTACCGTCATTAATTTATTAGTTGCTAAGATAATAATACAATTATCTGTATCAAATTTGATTTTCACAAAAAAAAAGTTAGAAATCTCGTTATTTATTTATAAAATCATAATTATAATATCAAATTTAATCTTATTATTTCTTTTTAACTTAAATCAACTAATTTGAATTTCAAATTTGCATTATCTTTACTTATCAATTGCATAAACCTAAAATTTAAAAATAAAAAATTGGTAGGAACTTAATTATTATAAATCCCGTTTGCATATGATAATAATTTTCTATAGATAATTTTTTTTTTTTTTTTTTTTAATTACTTTATCAATTGGTTTGTGTAATAAGTATTTTATTAGGTTATTGATTTAAGTGTGAATTTCTCAAGTTTCAAAAATATTTTTCATACGATAAAAAAATTTCGAACAGTTTCTTAAAAACAATTTCTGCGCCAAAATTTTCCGTCTCGTTTTTAAATCAACAATGACGTGTTTTCACGTCAATGAGATTTTTTGTTTTGCAAGTAAATTTTTTTAACTTTCATATCATCGACCTATTATTTTTTAAGTTTATCTTCTTATTGTCATATCTTCATTATTTATCTGAAAGTTAATAAATGATGATGATCGTCAGCTCGATCAAGCGCTTTTTTCATCTTCGACTGCTCGAGTCTTCCGCGTTGTTTACGTGTTTTGCAACGGTTCAGGGACTTGCATAAAATCATTCAAATAGAATTTAATACATTGTGATGACCATCATTGACACAATGCGTCATTTTATTAGTCAAGATTTTTTTGAATGGATTGAATTAATAAGCGCTGCGAAACTGAATAAATAACCATCCGGAACATCAAAGTTGCCAACCAACTCTCATTTAAATCAAACGTCAATTCAAGTTCATGATTAATAGATTCTATCACATCTTTACACACTAAACAAATAAGAGTCTATTTAAAAAGTAAACATATTTATTACAAATACAAAAATACATTATAAAATTGAAAAAACTGCATGTACAAAAAAAAAAACGTTTTCGTAAAAAACTGTTTCATACAAAACCCGCACTTTTCACCATGCACACCTATTTGTAATTTAGTATACGATCGTATAAAATATATAAAAAAATAAAAACATGACTAGACTCGCGTGACGTACTGAAAATTTTTACCGGCAATCGAAAATACATAACTTGATAATAAAATAAATAAATATAAAAATTGAACTTGAAATACACGTTTAACTAAAGTGAATTAGAATCTCAAAACGAAGACTCTCGTGACACAATTGTTGATAAATAAAGAAAAAGACTCTCTAACTTGACTTTGAAGCGCGCGCGTTTTACGCAGAGCACTCGTTGCAAATGTACCTCTTCCTGCGTTTTCCAAGGTCGCCGCACCCCTTTTTGCACCCGGACTTCTTGCGCTTGGGCTTGCAAGAATTGGACCTTTTTTGGGACTTGCATCGCGACTTCGATCGCTTCTTGCTCTTGCAGCGCGACTTTGAGCGCTTCTTGCTCTTGCAGCGAGACTTTGACCGCTTCTTGCTCTTGCAGCGCGACTTTGACCGCTTCTTCTTGCAGGTAGATCTGGACCTCTTACGAGACCTGGACTTCTTGCAGACGGACGCGGACCTCTTTTTGCTGGCGCACCGTGACTTGGACCTCTTTTTGCTTCCGCAACGAGATTTCTTTCTTTTCTTTTTGCACTGGGACTTTGATCTGGACTTCGACCGGCCGCGATTCTTATTGAGACTCCTTGCGTATTTGAGGCAGGCTTTGTGAGCGTGCAGCTTGGCCATTCGGCGGTAGGGTTCCTGTTCTTCCTTCGAGAGCCTGCACCAGTTCTTGCCAGCTTCTCTGGCGACCTCGGTAACCTTGCGCTTCGGGTTCTTGTAGTAGCACTCCAGGAAGAAGTAGAAAAAGGGATTCCTGGTCGCTGGCTTTCTAGTTCTCTTCTTGCAGCCGGTCTTCTGTTTGATCTTCTTTTTGCACCGGTTCTTCATCATCCTCTTCTTCCGTCTTTTAGCACAGCCGAGGTTGTGCTCTCTTGGCTTTCTGGGAGGCTCACAAACTGTTGTGCTTGGTGTTGCGGGTGGATTTGGGGTTTCTCCACCAGCTGGTTTAACCTCTTTGCCCACTTTACCGTCCGTGCTGCCTGATGGAGTCGGCGTCCTGGCCGGAGTCCCGGTCGGAGTCCCGGTCGGAATCTCCCCCTTGCTTGGAACAACTGAACAGCCGTTTTTGTTCTCATCTTTGTCCTTGTCTTTATCCTTGTCAGGGTCTTTTTTTTTATTCTCGCCGCCCCAGCAAAAGTCCTCAGGATCCGAATATTCGTCAGAATCTGCACTAATTTTAGATAAAATGATTTTTCATAATGACTACGTTATATTTATATTATAGTTTGCTGAAAAACGTTACATTTAAATAATAGTTTTTTGTTTCATTCGAGATGGCATTAATCTTTTTAAATAGTTAGGTTATTGATATATGATAGTGACGCGATGCGCTTACTTAAATTGATGATTTCTGCATTCATGGGGATCAAATTCCATTTTTTTTTGCTTGGAACTTCTTCGCCCTTTTTTCACCTTTTCATGGTTAAAATTTAAATTTATTTAATTTTTGCATTGCGCATGCCCCGAAAGTGCAAACTTTCCTCCCGCCAGGTTAGGAGGAAGTTTGCATTTTCGAGGCTTTTGCAATGAAAAATACAGTATAAATCATGGGAGCAATTAAAGAATCCCTCAGAGCACATTTTTATTACCCGAGCCTGCGGCTCGGGTGATAATTAAACATGCTCTGAGACATTCTTGAGTAATATACTATTTTTGCCTAAAATGGTGTCATGGTGATTTATTTAACTACTTGTATGAAATGAAGTTGAACCGACGAATTTGTTTACATTCACTATCTTTTTTTATTGTTAGGAATCCGGACGTTCTTAAAATTTTGAATTTCCATCTGAGAGTTGAGAGTCACAAATTTTGAAAAATTAAAAATTGTGTAATTAAATGTGAATTAGTTTAATTTGAAACCAAACGATCATAAATTCAAAGAAATACGAAGTGAATTAGTTCGTTTAGTCAAATAATTTCGTTTTCAAACGTTATCTTTGTAGATTTAGCCAGAATTTAATTTCAGATTAGAATAAAAATTCGGGATTCCCCACACATGATAAGTTCAAAGTTTGGAAGGTGATTTGGTGTATACTTAATTAAAAGAATGACATCATATACGAAACGTCGTCGTCTTTTTCAGATTTCGTCAACTTAACCTTCTTTTTCTATTTCATCAATTGCAGTTAATAAAAAATATTCTTTCATAAAAAAAATTCAATTTTCAGTGCTTTCTTTTAATAACTAGTTCTGCAACGAAAGAATAAAAAATTTATGTACTTAAAATTAAAAGTATATATAAATATATTTTTTTTAATTTTCGTTTAAAAATTAATAATGAAATAAATAAAAAATTATACTTCCAAAAAGTTCTGTAGCGTCTGTACCTTCTTAGTTTTTAGCGTACAAACATTTATTTTAACAATAATAAAAGTAGAAAACAAATAAAAAAATGACGTCTCATCTGATAACAATAAATAAAATTAAACTAGACTGAAAAATATCATAAGTAGGTGGAGAAAAAATGTGTACACAAGAAAAAAAGATTCACGGGAATCCCAGAATGTTTAGGAATGTCTGGAAATCTACTTTTTTCAAAGCGAAACAGGTGTTTCTTATGTTGCGTAAATTTAGAAATGACGCAATATAGAGAAAAACCAAGTTTAATTCACCTTTTCTATAAAATAAAAAAATTTAATAAAAGTGTATTGCAAGAAAATTAATTATTTACTTCGATAAAAAATACTATTTTTCTTAAATTGTACCTGTGTATATAAAATTTTAATTTTTTCATATTGTAAAATTTCTTCAAATATTATAAAATTTTAATTTTTTCATATTGTAAAATTTCTTCAAATATGATAAAATTTTTCGAGATAGCTACTTAATTTTACGAAAACTTGAAAAAACCTGTTATCATAAAAATAATGTTATCATCAAATCATGTATTAAATTTAAATCAATACGTTAAAAATACTTTTATTAAAAAAAAAAAAAAAAAAAAAAAGTATTGATATTTTCTTTTCTTATTGATGACAAATATTTTCGAATTTACTGATTTCATTCGGTTTGCTGCGCAGATATCGATATTTTTGCATTGTAAAATATCTGTCATGCAAAGCTAAATTTTTTAACTGCATTACTTATTGCATTCTCTTTCAATCTTCTTATAAATTTGTATAAATAACAAAATTTTAACCCCTTATATTTTAAGAAAATTTTGGGAGAGAACAAAATTTTCTTTTCAAACCGTCGTCTCATTGCATTGAACAGAGGTAAAATTATAGCCAGGCGCTCCAAACAATAGATACTTTACACCGAGACCTCCTCTGAGCTAGCGTTTCGGGGCGTTATATCCTCTCAACATTATGACCTGAGTACTCTAGGATATTTTGAGTCTAGAATTTGCAAGCTGTAAAATTTATTTACGCTGGCAATTGTATCTTGTCGAGGGGAACTATAATCCGCACAGCACCGATAAGATCGTTGGCGACCTGATCTTTGCGTTAACCGCGACAGCAGTGTCCCTCTAAAACCAAAACTCCACCTCTTTTATTTTGCGCTTGTTCGCTGGAGTCCTCAAATTAGGGGTTCTTTGAACAATTATCGAATACTATCAGGTGTAAAAATTTAAACTGTAATGTTATTCTACAGAGTAAATAAATATCTCATTTAAAATTAAAATTTTTTATTCTACTTATAAACGAAAATTTTATTTCATTTATAATTTATTTAATAAGTTTATTTTTACTCGAAATTTTTTTTCTTAAAAATTGTTAAATAATTAAAATTTCTCAACATGGATCCATTATAAAATTGGGCTAAAAATTTTTTTTCGTTTTATTCTAATTTCAGGCGAAACGTGCTTACACCTGGCCGCATCTAAAGATAACGTAGAAATAGTCAAACTATTAGTAAACTTGGGTGCTGATCTGGAAGCTCAAGAATATCTGGGGGGCCGCAGAGTTTTGCATTTGGCTCTGGAATACGGTTCCTTACAAACTGTCTTATATTTAATACAAGAGTGCCAGCCAAATCTCGATCTTGATGCAACTACGTACTCTGGCTGCACACCGCTCCAAATAGCGAATTTCATTGATGAAAATATTGCTTATGAACTGATTAAACTTGGTGCCACTCCTCAAGCCGACAGCGAGGACGAAGGTTTTTACACTGGCGAGTTAAAAGAGATGAGCGGGTTTGTTGAACCTTCCGTTACCTACAGACCGTCCGTAGTGAGTCTGTAGAGGCTCGTCGTTTTGAGAAGCGTGTGATTGATTAGAATTTTAAAAATTTCGATAGTGTATGGTTGATTACCTGGAATTAGTTAGATAAAAATTTTACTTCATCCTTCATTGATATTTATTACTAATTTATTTCACATTAAATTACATTTAGAATAAGTGTTCTAAATTTAGAACTAAACAACCTGTTCAAATTAACTAGGTAAAGAACTTCAAATTAACTTATTAAAAAAAAAAAAAAAAAACTATTAAAATTGAATTATTGATTCGAAAAACGCTTCATTGCCTGGAAAAATGATTTAAAATTTAAAAATTTACATAAATAAATTTATTTAATAAACTAAATAATATCCAAATTGGGTACGAAAATTTATGACAAAAGTTATTGAATGGTTTGTGGTAAATAAAAATTCACTGGACAGAAAATCCTCATTAAATGAGCTTGTGACTCTAAAGAGAAAGTTAGTAATTTGAATAATTCGTTCCAACAAATATTTCATTGAATAAAAAAATATTT
The DNA here is from genome assembly GCA_038277355.1 of Encarsia formosa. Taxonomy (NCBI): domain Eukaryota; kingdom Metazoa; phylum Arthropoda; class Insecta; order Hymenoptera; family Aphelinidae; genus Encarsia; species Encarsia formosa. Next base: position 10,447,179 of record CM076188.1, read on the forward strand.
TGTGGTATTTTGTATATTTTTTTCTTCTTAATTTTGACGTTTTTGTACGTTTAGTATTCATACGTACGCAAAACCAAACCCATACAATGTGTACGATAAGGCCAATGACCTTGCTGAAATTCACACTCAACGTGATACACTGTTGGAAGTTTGAAAAAAAAAATTTATTTAATTGAACGGAATACGTCAATTAATTCGTTTAAAATTATTCAGTATTTGGTCATTTTTTAAAATAGATTTTCTGTGAGAAAAGTTACCATTTGAGTATGCGAAATAACTGTGTATAAATTTTTGGTTCTTTTGAGTTTCTTTAACCTCGTATAAATTTTGAATTCGTGAATTTTATTTCAATCTGTCCGTCCGCAACCGGAGCTAGTCTGCGTCATATATATTTATAAGTAGAAGTATTCAGAGAGACAGGATTACTCCGTCTTGGTCACAGATATTGATTTGTTTTATAAATCGATTGTTTGATCAGTTGTATAAATACATTAAAATTAAAAAATTGTAGAGTTTTGTTAGCCAAATTGTAAATACTTTCACTAAACAAAAAATGTAATTAGATTATTAGATTCAAAAATGTTTTAATTAAAAAATGATTTTGTTTCTCTCGAGAAATATATCGCATTAGTAATTAAACAATCCCAAGCATTGTAAATGTTTACAAATTACAAAACGTTTCAAATCTACTTTGAAAAGATTTAAAAAATCATTACTTTGAAGATCGCAACATTAATTATGTAAAAACAAATTTTTTTTTTTTTTTTTATAATAAAGGTACTGAATACTTAAATTTTAATTTAGTTATAAGTGTAAATACTGTTTAGTTAGGAATTTTTCATTGTACTGATAATTTTAATTGTATTGTTACTACTGTAAAAAAAGAAATCAAATCTAAAATAAAAATAAAAAAACTTGAAGTAAAATATTCAAGCTACGCGTAAAACTATCTTTTATTAAATTATAAATTTTAAACCAAACTCTCCATTTTCAATTTAATAGAATTCTGTCATCTTCCTAATTTAATTTTAACTAGTCTTTTATTAATTATAAATTTTAAAGCAAACTTTCCATTTTCAAGTTAATAGAATTCTGAAAAATCATCTCCCTAATTTAATTTTAACTACGTCATTAGAAAAGTATGATCTCGGATTTCAAGACACTTACCTCGACAGGAAGAGGTTACACTGAAAGACTTACCCTCGGTGATTTGTGGCCGGGAACTTCAACATTTTCAAATCTCAGACTTAACTTCAACTGTCATATCATTTATAACTGAACTCAAATTTCATACTCTGCTACTTACCTTTTGAATTTCAGAAACGTTAGAAAATATTTTTCATTTTTTTCATAAAAATCAAAAAAATGGACAATTTACCATAATCTTGAAATTTTTTTTTGCAAAGAAAACAATTTATTTGAGCAGTATTTAAGTAAAATTGTGATCAAAAATACGATTAGAAGATGTTTTAAGTCATTATTTCAGCTAGAAATTAAAATTTATATTCATCTCGTAGATAAATTTCTAATTTATCTGGGAAATACCCACGTGGCCGTGGTAATTTTGAAGGAAAAAGTTGTTCAAGCTACAATTTACTCAACAACTTTCCAATTCGAAGCTTTGTGAAAACTATCAAGTTCAATAATGTATAAACCTGTTAGATGTTATTTTCACGAATTGCATGACTTGGATGGACAAAAAAAATTTCAGATTCCGACATTCTGAATTAATTTAATTTCGACACTTAGAAAATTAAATGAAATTGAAAATTATCGTAAGGTTAAAAATTCAATTGAAAATTTTCGAAAGCCCTAAGTAAAGGTACTCTCTTCGACTATTTCCTTGTTTCTTAAAACATCTACTTATTAAAGCAATTTATTTAATTGAAGGAGATTTTTTTTTTATGAAAAAATTTCCATTGGTTTAGTTGGTCCTAATTATTAGTACTCCCATTGCAATTAAAATATTATGTCATTGTACCTATTGCTGTTTCCGTTTAACAGTACAATTATACCATAAAGAAGTCCCAAAGAACTTTATTGTTGTCAGTTGTCACGGTTTAAAACCCTCAATGTTTGAAAAAAGAACAGAGTTTATTTTTGTTTTAGACGGAAAATCATCATATAAAAATTGAAGAAAGTTGTTTTTCTCAAATCTGTAACAAAATAACAAAAAAGTTAGGAAATTTTCGATAGAAAGGGTCATAAATAATAGTAAATTTCAAATCAACCCGGGCTGCTTCTTCATCACGCTCATGCGCTGTGTGGCAGTCCTCCATCTTTTTACGCATTTCTGAACTCTCTCGCCTGACGCCTGTGGCGCCAGTCAGCCCACAACAACGATAATGTCAAGACGCTTCGAGTATATTTCATAATTCTCGGTGATTACAGTTATCTTGTTTTTATCAAAAACTGTGAGAAATATATATTCAGGGTTGAATAAAATTTTAAATGTGAATACTCAAGTGAGCACAAATATACTACAGACATACCGAGTGCTTACGGTTGTGTACTCCCCTCTCTACCCGTGCGCATTGCATTACCCGTAGTTGTCGACGACGACTACAACGAGGAAACGGAGCTACTACGCTCATGATATGCCGAGGAAAAAGTAACGAGTCGTTGCTTCAGGAGAGGTTCTTGGCACTGCTGGGTAAGAAAAGAGCTTAAAATGATACTTTCTAGGGTTTATGCGATGAAGAAAAAAGTGAAAATAAACGAGTTACTGACCATAAGCCTTATAGGTTTTTTGGAAGCTACGTCGTCTGCCCACAACAATGTATGCGTGCATGTCTGTGTGTGAATCATTGTCGAATGTCAACTTATATCAAGCGCTCAGTTTATATCAAAATGACAAATAAAACAAAATTGAATGTTTTATTTTAAAATATAATTTAATACTTTTTTTTTTTTTTTTTTTTTTTTATTGAAACGAGTATTAAATTTTTATTTACTTCTTTACTGTGTGAATTGGTTTTTGATTGAATTAGCATTAAATCTGTCTTAAACAAGAAATTAAAAAAAAATTTAATTTTTTTTTGGTAAACAATGTTTTTAATTTTTTTATGTATCTTCAAATTAATACAGGAGCTTTCTAAAAATTTGTTGGTATAATAAACAAAATGGATAGTGATTCAATAAGTAAAGACGATAAGCATCAGGTAGATACACACTCTTCAGATTCAGGCTTTATATCAGGGAGTAATTTTCGTAGTTCTGAGTTGAGTGAAGACTTTGACTATGATAGCAAAGGTATTGTTGCACCTGAACCAGCAAAAGCTACTGACAGTGGTTTGGATCTTGGTCTTACAACTGACCTAAAAGATTTATCACTGAAAGAAGTTACACAATCAGAAACTTTTGACAGTGGTATCATTAGTCAAGAATTTCCATCTGAAATTTTGGATCTTGAAAAAGTTTCCACAGAATTGCATGCACCACAATCTGAAAAATGTACTGAAGAATCTAAAGAACCAGAAAATTGGGAAACTTTCTACACACAAGATGATGATGGAGATACGTAAGTAACCATCTCAGCTAAGATTTTTTAGTCTTGTCTGATTTTATAATAATTAAAAAAGATAATTAAATAAGTTTTTATCGCTAGTTTGATAATTGAATTAGCTTTTGAAAAATACATACACAATTGATAATATCAGTCACAAACATGATAAAAGATAATTTTTTTGTATTCTCTTCTCTAAAAAAAGCTGTAAGAATTTAGTCTGCTTGTCTCAAAAAATGATATGAATTATCAGTCGTTTAATTATTATATAAAATTAAGTTTTGAAATTTTGAAGAAAAAACACATTTTGTGCTGTTTTTCAACAATTTATTTGAAGAATGTTAAAATAAATCTATAAAAAGCTAACTAAAATTGAGTTGGTAGCCAAAATATTGCAAATTGTTTTGTGAAATTCTATTATAAATTCAAAACAGTTTAGTTTTAAGAATGCTTTTTAAGACTTTTTGATATCATTTTAATTAATTTTGCTAACATTTTTTTTTTAATTACATAACTAATCTTAACAGAAAATTTTAACAAAAACTCGTATTTTCATAGAAAATTTTAATTTTCTGCTATTTTTTGTTGCTCTAAAAAAAATGAAATTTATTACAATCGTTAGTTAAAATCGGTGAATAATGTTAGGGTACAAAGCTCTTAATTTATAAACAAATTTTACTGGTATTTTACAGAGAACTACACGTTTGTATATTCCAAGGATTTGTGGAAGGAGCATTATATTTAATAGACATTGCTCCACATCCCATTTTACTGAACATTCTCAACGATGATGCACAAGCAGCTCTCCACGTTGCAGTACTAACACGTCAACCGGCAATTGTGCGCCGATTAATTTTAGCTGGCGCTGACCCGACAGTCAGAAATTTCCAAGGAAATACACCGCTTCATATAAGTTGTGAAAGAGGAGATGTTAGCTGTGTGAAAGCTTTAACTAGCCCCTTGATGGCTGCAGAACACAAATTTTACGAAGCCGCAAAAGAATTACCTGTCGTCCCGCAAAATTTAGAGCAGAAAAATTATGAAGGTTAGTTATTTTTAATAACATCTAATACAACAAAAAGAAAGGTAAAAATTCACATTTCCTACTATAAATTTCAAAGTATAAAGTCAAAAGTCAATAATAATCAGCAGAAAAATCCCTTAAACTTGAACTTTACCATTAAAATATCGCTCAAAAATTTAAAGAAAAAAAAAAATTCGACTCTTAAAACATCGGCACGAGCCTTTTTTTTTATAAAAGAGATACCATTGTGTTTGAATCTACACAATCATAAATTATCTTTTTTGGGATTCCCCGCTCAAATAAAATGAATCAACCTTAAAAAGAATATTTTTACTTGTTTGATAAGACTTTGGCAACTTGAACAAAAAATTGAATTTCATTAGACAAATTGTGTTAATTTTTATTTTTAGATGTTATGTATTATAAGGTAAAATATACTCACATATACATAATACATCGATGTTTTCGTAAAAATATATTTCCAGAGACTGAAAACAATTTTTTTTTCAATTCCTAAAATATTTAAAATAATTTTTTTTTTTTACTGTGCTAAAACAAGTTGTACACGTTTGAAGCGTAATTTTTTTTTTTATTATATCGAGAATTTTTTGTGATCTCAATCTTTCCCTACGAAGCAGCCTTCTTTAACTTGTAAAGGGGTCATTACTCTTGGTTTTCCCCAGGTACTTTCTCGAAGTCAGTATTGCACCTGTAGAAAGGTTTATTTATTTATGAAATTGCTATACATTTTCAATGTTCTGTATGGCTTAAATTATTTATTCAGCTGTATATTTTTGAAATTTATTGTATTCTAAAATAATTCAAATACATAATTATAAAAAATTGACTCTAAATCAATATCTTATAATTAAAATTAACTGTGATTAGTGTTTCCAAAATAATGATGGTTATAAAATTATACAAAATTTTCCTTTTAGATTTCCATCATCACGTAAAGTTTTTACAAATTTAATCGTGTATGCATGTGCACTGATCGGCTTGAAATTGAAAAGCTGCCTTGAATACAAATGAATCAATTTGATCATGAGTTCGTGAAGTTCAAGTTCTCCTTACGAATTTCCTTATCTTGTTTATCTTGTTAGGTACCATACTTACACCGCTCACTAATAACGTAGACAATTTTTTCTCTACTACGTACTATTTTATTTACAATTTAAAATATATTAACCTCTTTAATACTTTATCCAAGGTTCGAATATCGATTTCTTCTTCGCATTGTATACATACAAGCTTTTTCTTTGTCGAGCATGTAAACGCGATAAACGAGCGTCGCGAAAGAGATTTTTTTAAACTCGGGATTCCCGCTTGATGTCATCCGTCCTGCGAATTGCATTTTTTTCTAAGATGATTTTTTCTCGAATAATCGAGGATTTCAAAAGCTTAATTAGAAATCGAATAAAAGAACTCCGTTTTTGTTTTAAATACACTATTAGTTTTTCAATCGAATACTAGCAGAGGTTTTTCATGTAAACTCGATAATAACATTCAAGTATTTGTTTCAGTTTTCATTTTTCTACATAAATTTTTCAGGGTTACTTCAAAAGTTAAAATTTTTTCAAACTGTTCGGATCATTTGAGTTTAAGGAAATGTATTTTTATGAAATTTAATTGATTCTAACTAAAAAAAAAAAAAACCCATTCGTTATGATAATTTATTCAGGAAGTGATAGAGTTCAATGGTTTATAGACTCATCAACGTTTATTTACGAATAAAATTAATTTGTTAGAGTATTGTCGCTTGATAACTTTCGATCGTCTCCAAGCTGTTAAAATATACGATAGTTGCGTAAATTCGACGAGTTTTATGCAAGCAACCGAGAACAAAGTTTGTATTTGTACGAGTTTTTTTCTAATTTTAATACCAAATATTTAGTCCCTGGCGTCAAACAATCTGAAAAAAGTACTTATACTTTCTCGCGTGACTACAACAATGTTAATGCAAACGTCATAATAATCATGTGAAAGTATCAAGTTTTATTTGATGAATTTTCTTTTAATTGATTTAAACAAAGAATTTCATCAAGTTAGAGAGAAAAAAGATCTGTTTTATGCAGTGTTTCGAAAAAATAAATATATTTATGTGCAAATAACTTTTATTATGAAATTTCACATTATTCATTTTTTAGACCCCACTGTTGAAATCTTGACTCATTCAAATGAATTAATAAATATAACCATTTGGATAAACACTTGACTTCATAATATGATGACTTGATAAAATTCTCAAAATGATTAATAAGTTCAACTAACTCAATTAGTAATCGTAATCCAATTTTTCCATCAAATCATTTTGATGTTCTAAAAAAAAGTCTTTTATCATTTTTCATTGAGTCAGAACGTCAATTGTTCACGTTAAGTAAAAAATTTCGTCGCGCTAGTTTTTCAATTTCTTTAATTTTTGAAGTCTAGTAAAAAAAATTTGCGTGTTCACTAAACTCCCAAGCAAAAACGGAAATAAATTCAAATGATCCTCTCCGAAATTGATTTATCTTTGTAATTTAAAATATTAAGTTAAAAAAAAAAAAGTTTTGTAAGTTCGCTGAATCGACCAGGACTGAAATCTCGTGCTCCTCTTCGTCTCCAATTAGGTAGACCGACGTTTTCTCGAAGCACCCAGTTCTTTATCCAAGGGTCTTCGGCCGCTGGAGCGACGGCCGTGGACGAGGCTAGGGGGGAGAGGGGAAGTGGTACCGTGCGCTGGGGAATCCCCAGTTTCTGATGATGAGGCGCGCCGCGGCTACGTTCGAAAGCGATAGCGCAGCTGCGGTTCTCACACACCAGTGCATTCTTTTTACGACACATTTTTTTGCGTTTTTTTTTTTTCTTTCCTCCTGGTGCAATGCACCTGATATTATATGGTTGTTGTTTTTTTAAGAATCGATTTGAGATGCTTTTAGAAGTTTCGAGGAGGCTAAAATGCTCTTGACTTTTTTTTCCTATTTATTTGGAGTGATTGTGGCTTGAACGCGCATTTTTTCAGCTCATATCGTGCCATGATTGGCGAGGTTTTTTTTTTTTATCGATTGATATACTTTTGTTTATTTTTTCTAATCTTTGTTGCCTTGGGGAAAACCACTTTTTTCAAACTCGACTCCAGACATTAAACTAACGACATTAAAATTTAATTGTCTTAGTTCGTTGTATCTTAGTTTGTTATATTTAAATATGCAATAAGAGTTAGTTATTCTAAGTTTTCTTATTTTTTCACTTTACTTATTTATTTTGTTCTTGTAATCGATTCAAGTATTTCTATTTTTGACGGCGAAAATTTTTTTTTTCCGTTAGAATTTTTATATGCTGAAGTGAATTCTGTCAAGTATGGTAAGATGTTAATCTGATCATGATTACTCAGTAATGCTAAAATCTGGACCAATCGACAACCAAAAGAAAACGAATCAATAATTATTAACTTATTGTTATAGATAAATGTAGTATAGTTTCAGCCTCGACCAAAAGCACTCAACCTACTTCAACAAAAAACTCTTATCAAATGAGCATGCGGGACTTGGAAAAAATAGATTATTCGGAGCAACTGAAACTTCAAAAATGCGAGTAAAGCAACAGAATAATCGCAAAACTTTTCTAAGCACTACCGGTGTGTTGATGTTAAAGAAGGAAAGCAGGAGAGAAATGTGTGGCAAGGAGTTAATCTTCGGGGAATTCCCACTCGGCGTGCACCGTACGACAGCCGAAGGACGGCCGGAAGTCTACTTTTACTCGATTGCCGGCTGCCGCGTACGGCTCTGTCTATATATAAGTCGGTATCGTACCTAAAACATGATCAAAAAGAGAACGTCGGCGACGCTCCACATGCAGCGACGACGCACCTTCTATTCTTTATTACCTTTTGGCACGGCTGGTCTGTGTACTCTGCCTATGTATGTGTGTGACGCAACCCGAGCCGACGAGCCAGACCACGACGCGCCTGCAGCTCGGGAAAACCCCGCTGATGTGGCGCCAAGTCCAATTTTATTCGAGGAATTGTTCAACCGATACCGAAAATATTGTTTTGCATCGCGCGTATTGGTGAGTGCTGCACTCTTGGCTTGAGGAAATCATCAACGGAAGATGTAGGAAGTTCAATTCGACCGATTTACAGTTCAGATACGTACCAATGATTCGGGGTCTTGCGGTCGTTTATTTCTGTTTACTTTACTTACTATGAAGGTTTTTCAAGCTTGAACTTAAACCTTTTTTTAAAACATTTATTATTAAATATTATCATTTTTTAATAAGTAGCAGGTCGGAGATTTAAAATTAAATTATGTTAAATGAGTTTTGTTCGTCGAGGTCAATCTAATTATACGCGATCATAAAATATTGAAAAATATTTGCGCGAGTTAAAAAATTTTATTTTTATCGTTTTTCCTTTACTTTCAAAATTTTTTCAACTATTATAATTATGTACAAAAAACATTTTCAACATGTAGTAAAAAATAAATTTTCGTATATATTACATGGAAGAACACATTTCTCGAATGATTTCGCGAATAAAATGACGTGAATTTAAAACTACTTTTAGTGTTGATAAACAGTAATAAAAACCTAAAAATATCAAAGAATTCCTTGCTCAAGAATAAAAAGAAGAAGAAATATGGAAAAAAATAGAAATATTTCCCGTCCACCATTATTTTTATTTACATTCCCCAAAGAGTATAAAAATTCTAATTCAATCTAAATATAAACTTTTGGCCGATCTATATATACCTGAACTCGGGCTGGCCAAAGGTAAATTCGTCCACAGCAATAATAGAAACCGAAAGCGTCGTCTTCGTCGTCGGAGTTCAAACTCACAGCCAATAAATAGAATAAAAAATAGCCAAGAGTCGAGACCGTCCAAGAGACGATGTCTAAATTTAGGAACCAGGGCCTTTGATGGCGGCGCGACGTCCGGACCACGCGAGACTTCGGCCAAAATACGCTCACATCTTTCCACGCCGGTCACGTCGTCTGCGTTCTCTAAACGCACGCGGGTTTCGTGTTTTTGTCGTCTTCTGTTGATGACTGTTGCACTTTTTTCCTCCAAGATTCTCCAGATTTTTGAATTTATTTCCTTGAAACTGCGATCCAGTTTTTGACGTAGGTCGGATGAGAGCGGCGGGAAATATTAGTGACGCTGTGTACAAAGTTATTTTTGGTCCTAGAGTGTGAATGATCGCCAACTGCAACGAGAGCGTCATTCACAAGTTCGGTGCAGGGCCCTGTGAATGAAAGTCTGCGAATTTTCGACGCTTAGATTTCGTTTAAAAATTTTAGTATTTTTCCCATGATTATCAAGTTTTGATTATATTTCTTCAAATTCAAAATATGTTAAGAATAGTTTTGAATTGAAAAAAATTTCATACAAATTTTCATCCATAAATTTTATTTAACGATTTTAAAATACGAGTTGTTCAATCAAACTCAAATTTGAAGAAACAGAAAATTAATGTCCATGAATGAGTTTACAGTTAAAAAACTAAGAAATCATTTTACTGCGATTTACAATGACTTACAAATTTTTTGAACTATTTTATTCACAATAATGAGAAGGTCATGCTTTGTTCAGATTTTAACACCGCAAACTTTCACAGAACTCATTGCTCATGGGAAAGATTTAGATGGAAACTCCAACCAACTTGCATAGTCGGAAATTTCATTGAATCATCCGCTCTATTAAAACATCTCTTGCGTCTGATCAATTTTTGTGTTGAAAAACTTTTTCTAATACTTTGGAATTTATCATCTTTCATTTTATGAACATTTACTCAAAGCTTGTTTCAAAATTACATTAAAAATTAGTAATGTACATTGACGTTTGTTTAAAAAAAAAAAAAAAAAAAATTAATACTTACATAAACAATTAAAGTATTAATATTATATGAATTATCTATTTCCAGTTAAACGCACATAACATATAATTAAATTTTCAAAAAAGCGGACTTTATTCAAACCTTTTTCATTTTATTTCAGGTAAAACTTGCCTTCACATTGCTGCGATTAAAGGTCACTTGGAAATCGTCCGACATCTACTGGAAGTCGGTGCTGATCCCACAGCACGAGAAGGTTTGGCCGGTTATACTCCCTTGCAGTTGGCCATCGAGCACAATCAAAAAGCCGTGTTTGACTTTTTGGCTAAGAGCAGCCGATTGGATCAATTGGAAACTGAAAACTACGCTCGGTTGACGGCATATCAGGTGGCTTATATGTATGGAAAGGAAAATTTCGCTAGCGAACTGGTAAAGCTTGGCGCTAAGCCTTCAGTGCCACCCGCTCTGCTCACAGATGAAGACAGCGACGAGGAAGATGATGAAGACGAGGAAGAGATGTGCGAGAAATACGGAATGTCACCTCTGTCACAACTGGACTTTGGCCCTCAGACGTTGCCCGCCTTTGCCTAAAAACATATTTCATTAATTTTAGAATTAGAGTGGTTGCTTCATTACGTATTGACTGTATTTCAACTCCGATCGGCGATCGCATTCATAACAGCTATTCGGTTATGCACTTCAAAAGTTTTTTCATTTTTTTCAAAAACTTTTTTTAAGTGCGAGCTATTATTCATAAATCTTTTATCGTGTACTTGGGTGTACGTGATGAAAATCAATTGCTCAAACTTTTTTATATTTTCTCCACTTTATCACTATTATTTTTTCACTATTATAGTTTGATCCTGAAAAGAATAATTTTTATACCACTCTTATTCTAGCAAATTTTTAATTTAGTTTTGAAATTTTTCTTATTTGACTGATGTTGGTTTTTTGTCACTTCTACGTTTAGAGTAAACTTGTGTTAATCATTGGATTATTTTATTTTTAATAATTTTTCCTTCGTCATTGAAATAAGTATTTCTTGGAATCAGCGGCCAATAAAATTATTTTTTTATAAAACTTAATAATTAGAAATAAAAATGCTCTACCAATATGTGGATACAGTCAATTTTTACTTTTTTAAAAATATTATCTGAAATATATACAAAAAAAAATTTTTTACTACCTGGCTAGTTTGAAAAACAATGTTTTTTTTTTTTTTTTTAAATTTAAGTTACTTTTTAATACTTTTTAATCAAGACAAAAAATTTTATTTAAAGTCTGCTCTAATGGATTGTATTAAAAACATTATTTCGTGAAAAATTAAGTTAAAATAAGTATTGACACTTAACTACAAGAATTATTACTTGAAAGTTACACTCTGTACATATGTGTCATTTATTAAGACCCGGTAACATTTACTGTGAAATGTTCATTATCATAATAAATAAACTATATGTTTAAAAAAAAAAAAAAAAAATTGTTTGTTGTACTTATACATTATTTCTATGCCGCTGCTAATCCAATGAATTAACATAATGAAATTACATAAAAATATTAAGTATAGCCATAATTTTCTTTATTAGAAATAAAATTGTATAATTTTTTAGATGGTATCCAGGTTTGCAAAAAATTTAATTTCTCTTGGATACTTAATTACTTAACTAAAATCCAATCACATACCTGTTTAAGAAAAAAATAAGTACCTGCATACAATATACATACATTAATAATTCTAAAATATTCTAGCATATCAATTTTTATATGCAAAAATTCATGTAACGAAATTGTACATTATCACAGTTAATAATTTTAAATGTTATATGAACCGAATACTACAACAAACATACTAGATATATTAAATTTTAAAAAGAGCTGTAGGCTTTCCAAAAAAAGATTGATTCATATGATCCATGATGTATGGAATAAACGTTCGGAAAACACTATTTTTTTTTTATTTTTATTGTAAACAATAACTCGAACTTACGCTCTCTTGTGTATCACCGATGACCACGAGAGCTTAAGAGCATTTCGAGATTATGTAAATATGTGGAGCAAGGACCTCGCTGTTGTTATTTTGAGACTTGGAAACCCGACGTTAAGTGCCCTTAACGTCGTCCAAACTCGTGAACAGAAATCTTTCTTTTGTTTCTCTCTTTTATGCCGCTTGTCTAGACTCTCCTCCAGGAAAAAAGGGAGGAAAGGATGTGACGCACAAATGTAAATCGTCTCGCGCGTACTCTGAAAATAGACGATGCGAGGGCAAATTTCTAAAACTGTTGAATCACGCGAAGAATTTTGGAGATTTTAATGACTGTACACGCAGACAAAGTGGCGTTCTATAAGAATACTATGACTATGAACTTAAAAGAAATTTTTTATTAATTAGTTGGTATGTGCTGATTTAAAAATTTTATCAATTCCAATGTAAAATAAGATTTATTATAAGACAGTTAAGAGTGACTAAGTGCTTGTTTAAAGTAGTAAGTCAAATATAAATACAATTTATTCCATTATAAAGTATTACTTGATAATCATTATCACCTTTCAAGTAAACTTGAAAAATGATAATCATTATCACCTTTCAAGTAAACTTGAAAAATGTAATATTTCTATAGGCAGAGTCTTTACTAGTTAAAAAAATTGGTTCAATGATTTTCAATTTGTTTAATTTATTCGTTAAAAATACACAATAACAGAAGATTTTACAACTACAGATTAAATTTGAGTTATTTGTTTGGCTGACTGAAAAAAATCTGTTAATCTTAATGAACAATCGTATGGAGTTTTTCTTAGAAATCACTTAGACTTTTGATTAGGATAATGTGAGGAAACATATATTTATAAATAATATAGTTGAACTATTGCGAATACTATATGTGCTAAATTTAGATTACCTAATTTTTAAATTAAATTCTTATAAAATATTTTTATGTTTTTATATGTAATGAAATATATAAAAAATATTATAAATTAAATTTAAATAAAAAATGTACAGGCTAATAAAATCTTAGTAAAATTTTTCAAACTACTTAATTTTTATTATTCGATTTAATGAGCGTAAAAATTAAAATTTTACTCCCTTGAATTACTATAAAATCTTATTACAACTTAAAGAGAACAACGTGTTTTATAAAAATGATGCAACTTTAATGAAATTTTAATTATTTTTCAAACACTTAAGGAAAAGTAAAGTAACTGTGTCAAACATGAAGTTCTTTTTTTTATACATTTATTTTATAAAAATATATATATTTTTTTTGTCCAAAATTTTACTTTAAAAATATTTAAGACAAACTTGAACGAAAACAACCAAAAATACATCACTATAAGTTATTATTACTTACTTATTTAACTTAACAATGATCTCTATATTTTATCTCAAAAGTTTTATAATTTTTCCTGATCTAAAATTTGTAAAAATATGATTAATCCAAAAGTATAAACGTAAATCTAGTAGAATTCTTGAATTCTATATGCAATTATAGTTTTTTTTAATAAATTAAAGATCCATCATGACTGGTCAGACTGATTCTTATTGTTCTGGAAGTATTGAAATGATAGGTATTATTCATTAAATAATCATTTTTAATTTAAAAAGTTAAATAAAAATAAAACTTATTTTTCCTTCTTCAATAAGGCATGTTAGAATAAATAAACTCAATACATGTAAACCTATAAGTAAAACCAATTTTTTTAAATAATATTTATTTTAAAAGATCGTTATTGTTTACATTTTTAAATCAGAATCTTTAATAGCACATTGTCAAGAAAGTATTAACGATAACCTGTTTTTCTCTAAGGTATCATTTAATGTTCAGTAATTTTTAGAAAATTAAATTCGCGTTTTGTTGAAAGTTTTTGACGAGGGGTTGTGCAATTTATAATAAAAATCAGTAATTATTTGATGTTTTTTTTTTTCGAATTTCGTGGAGGACAAAGATCTTAAAAATTATTTTAGGCTGTAAGGTTTTGTAAAAAAAGGAGTGCGTGAAATTTTTAAATGGTTTTTAGTATTTCAAATAACTACTTTTTTGGGTGACTTTGGAGAGCATGGCTCCCCGATTTTCGATTTATTCTTACTAGGCAAAAGAATTTTCCTAAGAGTTAAAAAATGAGACCAGTACTCATTCTTAACAAAAAAAAGTTTTTATTTTCTTGCACCGATACAGGAAGTAAATGAAGATTTTTTTCGATCTTGAAATGGTTACGAAAAAGTTTGGCTTTTTATAATTTTAAAAAATAGTATAAATTTAATGTTTTGTCACGATTTTTTCATCGCTAAAAAACTGAACTTAATTAATAGTCAAAACATGTTTTGATGATCTAGTCAAATTTTTGCCTTGAGAATAGAATTTTTTATTTGAAAAAAATAACTGCGCATTTTTTAATTTTATTTACACGATAGCAAACTGTGAGAAACGATTAGAAAATAAGTGTAAGCTGTATTAAACATTTGTTTTTTTATAAATAAAAATTAATAACTATACTTAAATTTCTCTGAAATGATAATGCAGAATATTTTTTTATAACTTTTAATATTTATCAATAATTTAATGAAAAATGAGGCTTATTTAAATGGCAACAATTTAGTTAGTTAAGAGAAGATGACAAAAAATTAGCGACCAAACTTGCTCTGAAAAAATATTTCTATACCTTTTTTTTCTATTTATCATTCACTTTCAAAATTTTCTTATTTTAATTTTAAAAAATTGTTTACAACACGTGGCAGAAAAGGAAATGCAGTTGCCTATGATTAATTTTTTATAAGTAATTTCAATGGTATAGATTCAGCAGTAAAAGCGATATTCCACGATCTAAATTTGTAATCATTGTATAAATCAGATTTTTTAAATTTGATAACTTTGATGGCGTTAATTGATTCGAATAACATTAAAACACCCTTGATCTTACCAGTTGTGCAATATTTAGTGTGGGTATTTCCCAGAATGATGCGTTAACAAAACAACTTTCTCGATTGACAAAAAATAAATTTGAACTCTGAAAAAAAAGCTTTCTCTAAATACCCAAGGAACGAAGCCGTAATTGCAGTTGGTATCGTATATCTCGAAAAGACCTTCTGATTTTCCCACTCGACTGTGACAATAGGCCGAACAATTAGCCAGTCCTCACGTACCGAACACGTGGTAGTGGTCCCCTCTTGAGAATCTATTTGTCCCTTGCTGGTACCACTCTTATTTACAACCACGGCAATGACAGACCAATAATCCCACCCCGCTTGTCCGCTATAGAGCTCGAAGTAAGTTTTGTTTACTTGGAGGTCCGGAAACATTTTGAAATGCTTGTAAAATAGTGAGTCGCCCTTGGAGCTTTTTTGTTTTGCAATCATAGAGTAAGGGTACTTTTGTTCCCTATAAGTGTACTTTTTAAACCGGAAAAGGCTACTATAATAATATAAGATTTTCCTCATATTTTCTCAGAGGGCGGATGTTGAAAACAGAATGATATTTTGACAAAACTAATCGGTACGTGTAAAATGTATTTTCATTCCGGATATTGAGCAAATAAAGGGGCGCTCCAGAGATATTTTAGACGCCGGGTTCTCAAGATTTTACTGAGTCAGAATAAGCGCCCGGTTTACCCGATGGTTTCTTTTTAATTTTTAATAAATTTTAACACGTCTTCACAGCGCGAAATTATATAATAAAAAAACTTTGATGAATCATTTGATTAAAAACAAATTTTATGATTAAACCTGTGGTTGGGTTTTTTTTTGTATGAGTTTTATCAGTGAGACATAAATATTCAGCAGTACCGTAAGGTTTAACAACCTCTCAAAAAATGACTAACTACAGTTTATAGTTTCACATTACAAATTAAATTCGATAAGCTCCAATCGACTAAATTTATGTAAAATTTAATGAAATGAGTTTTATCAGTGAGACATAAATATTCAGCAGTATCGTAAGGTCTAACAACCTCTCAAAAAATGACTAACTACAGTTTATAGTTTCACATTACAAATTAAATTAATATCTAAACTTCTTATCAATTACAGAGTGTTTAAGGGTTTTCAATTAGAAAATTTTTAATTAGTTAAATGACTTGTTGGTTTATTTTGATATAAAATAATGGCGATGAATCTTTTGAGCTTAGCACCTTCAAGTACTCCCATATATAATATTCTATCGAAATTGTTGCAACAAGTTTTTTGCTTTCTGATACTTGCAGATGACTTTGAAAAAAATTAGATAAAAAAATTGATGTAAGTTTTGTAATTTACGTGAGAACAGTGAGATGATAGCATAGAGTTGAGCATAAAAACGAACATCACGAATACAATATGCATACATATAATAACGAATATAATGATCAGCTTCTTGGGATTTAATGTTTTTTTTCGCCTCTTAGCCCAAAATAAATGTCAAAATGTTAAAATGAAGATGACGTTAATATTCAGCAGAACAGAGTATACAATTAACACCTGTCCACTGATGGAGGAAATATATTTTTTAATATTGAAAACCTACATTGTTGTTTCATCTTTAATGTTATTCAGAAACTTCAGGATCAAATTTTGACAAATGACAAAAAGTGTCAAAAAAGTGATCTGCCTGCCTAGTCATATCTTTGCAAGTTTTTAGGTTTTAATTTACTTAGGTTTTAATTTATTTAGTTTCTATTTTTAAAAGTCTATAACTCCGATTTGAATTAGAGTTTCTGTATAAAAATATCAGTTAGAAGTTGTTATCATCGAGGCAGAAATTTTTTTAATTGAAGCCAAGTTATTTTCCTCGATGATAACGACTTATTTTTGAAATTTTCCCCTCTGACGAATGTTTTTGAATTTTTGAAGTACTTCTGAGTGCCAGTGACCATGTAACTTTACATTACAAAATCGTTCAGTAAAAACTTTACCAAATTGAAGAGATTTGGATTTTTATGTTAATTAATGTTCTAGGACTAAACCATTACTTTTATCTATTTGAAATAAGACACCTAATCTGAATAGATAACGCAGTAGTATCTGGTAAAACTTGAGTTTACTTCATTTATTAGAAAGTCTTCTATTACAAAATTATTCTCTGACCTAAAACCATTTTTAATTTTTTTTTTTTTTTTTTTTTTTTTTACTTGCCAGCATTAAATATGTTACTTGAGGGATGAATTTTTGCTCATGATGTTTTTGAAAAAAGTTTTTTCCCATGATTAAGTTACGCATAGGGTAGATGCTTGGGGTTTTTACAAGGGGAGAACAGAGTATTTTTTTTTCATCAAGTATTGAGTTAAACTGTTTAGGTGTGGCCGGGTTATTCCGAATTAGAAGATTCAAGTGGTCCTTTCAAAAACTGATTTACTAATTTTTTTTATGCATAATTTTTTGTTTAAAAAAAAAGTAATTAACTATGTAACTGGAATCAATAAATAATGTGATTAAAAAAAAAGAGCAAATTTACTGATTTTTCGCCCAACTTTAATCACATTTATCTCAAAATATACTAAAGAAAGAAAAAAAATGTTAACATATTTTTTACCGTTTGATATAATATTTTTATCTGATAGTCCTGTCATAGTCCTGTCAAACAGGACCAAGTGCGTAACCCATTGGTGATTTTATTAAAATTATTTTGTGAAAAAAATACACGTCATCAAATCTTATTCGTGTAAACAAAGAAAATTTCAATTCTAAAATTTGCATTTGACAGAGAGAAATTTTTGTTGTTAATAATTTTACTTTCAGTACATACTTTCGATGTACTTGACCCATGCTCAAAAATGAAAGTGTTACTTTTTAAAGAATAAAAACGTACAAGACTGACAAGAAACGTGAAATTCACATAACTTAACGGTCAGTCTTTTCTTTCTTTAATAAAACAAATTAAAAAACGGCAGCATGTCTAAAAATTTATAAATTATTTGAAGTATCTGAGCTGGCTTATCTTGTCTCAACATACTTAACTCAGTCATCTTCTTAGAAAAACTTCATGACGCAAAGAATAAGATGAAAAATTTTATTTAAGAAGGTGATTGACACAGTCAATTCTTCCCACAGTATGTCAATTTAATATTTGCGGGAAGAACACGTATAGCGAAATGTTATTTGGGGGAAAGAATCTTTCGTTTAATCATTAAGATGATTTTTTTCTTTTTTGACTAGTTTTTCGAGGAAATTTTGTTTTTAATCAAATTACCCGAACTGCAGCTTAAAAAACCTGTTTTGTAGATTTTGGTTAAGTTCTGTTTTTTTTTTTGTTTTTTTTTTTTTTTTTTTTTGAAACGTATAACGTTACAATTTGATAAAAATGTAGTTAATAAATTATTTAAGGAATTTCTTCGGTAAAAAAATTCTGAAGCAAGTTCGAAAAATCTATTTATTCAAAAATTTAAACAACTATTTATTCTGATTATCAAGAAAATAAAAGAAAAAAAATTGGTTTTTCAATTACACCTGCCGGTGTAATTTTTACTAAATAAATTTACCAATCATTTTCTGAATAAATTTTGATTTTCTTTTTGTTCTATAGTAAAACTTAATATTGCTGATTTTCTAACTTTATCAACATTTTCGTCATTTTATAAAACTACACGAACTTTTTGGGTTGACAATAAAAAATACTTCTTTTGTTTCAATTTATTTAGAACTATTTCTACAATGAAGATAGTAAAATGACAACCTGGATGTAATAAAATTTTGATTACGCAAGTTGAATTAAGACATTCAAGCACTGTCTTATCGTTGAAAAAACACAGTAAAAATTTTTTTTCGATATAGCTGTTCTCATTCTGAAATCATTATCTTTAATAATTGAATTGAGTTTAATGTAACTATTGTCAGCTAGTAAGACATTTATCTTTTTTAGTTCTTAAGATACAAATTATAATTAAATAAATGCTGAAAGAAATTAAATAAAAGACTCTAGTTACCCCCTGGATTTTGAAAAATACAAAAAAATGTAATAATGAATACCTAAATTAATAAAAAATAATTTGCTAATCATGGTTTTTTTCAGTATGAGAATTGCGATGAGTAATTATTGACTTGTTCTGTCCTTGAGCGAAAATTGCTCTTGGTACGAAAAAATTTTCGTTTGTCATATGTATAAAAATTTGAAAAAAACCCACTTCCTATTTTTGTTTTAGCATGTTTTTTTGTGCTCGGTATCCTTGTAATTGAAATTACCATTTGCGCGAAGAGCGCTAAACTTACTCCAGAGTTTTTCTAGATGCTTCTGGAGAATTCTGTGAAAAGAAACTGCTGCTAAAAGTGAGGAGGGTTGCTGTTTTAAGATCAACTAGCTTCTGAGCAATTTTTTTCAACAGTGGAAATGATTTTTTTAATCTAAAGCTTAAAATTGATCCTTATAGATCAATTTTACATAGATCGAGGCATGAGGTATTCATAAATAAAAAATCAAAAACTGTGTCAGCTTGAAAAACTTACCATTAAATTAAACCATATTAAAATTCCATGGAAACTTTTTCCAGCTGAATTATACAGTTACAAAGCGTGTTCGAAAATGCACTTGGAAGAAATTCACTTACTCCAGGTTCTCAAACGGTTTATTGGCATGCCCTTGCTGGAAGACGAATCTTTCCCCAGCACGTGTGCGGGCATCTCCCGGGCAATAAAAGCGCAGTAATCCCTACTTTGGCATGGGACACGAGTGGGTGGCCTGGTACACATGCGCCCGGGGAAAATGCGATCGTAAATGAAGATTCATGGAGAACAGAAGGGCCACCAGATGACCACCTTTGGGACAATGGGCTTGAGGGCCTGAGCGAGGTACGTACTCCAAAACGTGCCCTTCAAGTTTACGGGAATAATTCTTCTGAATAACCTATCGTAGACGCTGTCCATAAAGCCCGTTTTGTCCTTCCAAAGTTTTTTTTTTTTTAATTTTATAATTATTTTCAAGAAAAATTTTTTCTGAAAGACTGAGAGTTAGTACCCGAAACATAAAAATACTATTTTAATTTTTCAATGCAGGCTGAAGTATGGGTCGGTCTTTCTGACAAAATGTGACTATTGTTGATCTTTCAGCCCTTTACCAATCAGTATACTTCCATTTTTTTATTTAATAAACCGATATTAATTTCAGAGAAAGACACTGTTATTCTAAAAAACTTATCAATTAATTATCATTGAATTCATTGAATCCGAAGCTTCAAAATTTTATCAGAAGTTCATTCATTTTTTGAATCTGAAAGTTTAAGCGTGACATTGAATTTACTTTTAGTCTAATTTTATGTAGGGAACTACAAGGTTTTTTTTTATGCTGATGACTCAAAATTTAATCAGTAAATTTTTTTTTCGTTACGGGAAAAATTCTTTGTAATCATTTGTAAAATTCCAAACTAAAATTTCGGAAAAATTGTTTGCCGATTTTTTTTTTGTTACAGTTGATGACTGAAGATAGTCATAATCAAATATACGTCTTATTTTCATTCTTAGTTAACAATTTTTTGTTAACCAATTTTTTCTTTACCATAAAGGTAGTCTGTAAAACTTGGTCTATACATTGCTTTTATCACAGCGGCAATTGAACAAAAAGTCAAAAAAATTTCTTAATTATTTTAGAAAAAAAAAAAAAAAACCATTATGAAATCATTACTTGTGTACCTAATTATTTCAGAAAAAAAATCATCTTGGAAATCATTACAACTGAATATACAAATGTTTTTTACATATTTTAAACGCTATCAAGACTCTCGACACAATCAAAAGCGTGTTTGATGCAGTTTCGGAAAATCACAAGATTCCTCCCCCACATCCGAAAGAAAATTTCTCTTGTTATTGTCCGTAAAACCGAATCCTAACTAATGGTGCCAGACTCGGCGCCGGAACACGTACGGTCTGCGTGTGGTGAAAATGTGTTGCACATATTTAGGCTTTCCCCGGGTGCATGTACGCGCCGGGGATTTGGAAAATCTGTGCAAAGCTCGAGTGCTACCAAATTATCGGGAAGGAGAGCCTCTCAGGTATACGCACCGTAGCTGATTTAGGGCTTCATTTATTTCCCCGCGCGTGCGGGGGTCATTTGCGTCTATGCCGCATGGGGAAATTACACGGGTAATGAGGGTTTGCTGATTCACCAAAGATTTCTATTCCCCGGGATTCCAAAAGTTTGCTGGGGTTTTTAAAACCATTTTGGCTTTTAGGAGTTGTTAGTTGGTTTTTACCGAAAGCTACATTTAGGAATGACAACAGCAATATAAAAAATTTTTTTTTTTATTTTCATATTGATTTATCTTTGTAGTGACAAATTACATATCATCTATCGTGAAAGAACACGATTATAATTAGTTTCATGTGTCGAGATAAATCCTTAATCTATTTTTTACTTTTGATAATGTGTTATAGACCAAACAAATACAGTGCTTAGTAAAATTTCAATCAATTCAAATAAATTCAAATAGGTTTCAAATATCTGTGGTTTTTTTTTTTTTTTTACTCTTATGCTTATTTTCAACTATTCAACAAACTGAAAGCTTAAATCAGGGGGAAACTGTTTACTAGCATAGAAGTTTACAGGGCTTACCCAATTGCTCATAAGTATTTTCCCAAAATTCGAGGACATAAAGTAAAATTCCCTGGTACATGACTGGACAAAATAATTGTAATTTTCTGTGGAAGGGCTGTGTGTTTTTCGACGCCCAATGAAACTTAGCTTTATTCAATAAAAACTAGATAAATAAACTTTCCTAGAGGATTTTTTGGCCTTTGAAAGAAATAATAAAGTAAATTAGGTTTACTATTGACTGATATTAAACAAAATTAATCCGAGAAAAAAACCCCTGGCGCCTTGTTCATTGGAAAAGCTCAGTGGCACGCGATGCTCGCAAGCACTAAGCGCGTCGGTCGCTGCTGGGGGGCGCGCTCCTCAGTAGGTATATAAGTGTCGAGTGACGCACTGAGAGCCATCAGTGCAACAGAACGCTCGGCTTCAGTAAGATCAGCGCCTCGACGCGGTCAAAAAATTTTCACCTTGTTTTCTCCGAAAGGGAAATGCTCAAAGAAAATTTCCGTTGACAACATCAACAGTGCCCTTTGTAAAAAATTTTTTGCAACTAGTGTTTACCTTTTTTTAAAATTTGTCAATAAAAACAAATCCATTATCATGGACCAACATTCGGCGTTGGAGCGTCAGGATACCGGCGACTCGGGGTTTTTATCGATGCAGATCTCCGAGTACGACGCGAGAAGTGATTGCGATTTGGAAACTGATTGTGGTTCATCGATGAAGGGTGCGGAGTACGACGCGAAAAGTGAATGCGATTTAGAAATTGACTGCGATTTTGAAAAACTTCACATTTACTCGCAGCTACATGCCAGCACCGACGGCGATTTTGAATTCAACGACGATTTCCTCCAATCTTTCGAAGAGTGTTTCAGACAAAACGACGACGGGGACACGTAAGTTTTTTGAAATTAATTTAGTTAATATTCTTTAAGTTCAACACTTTTAAAAAACATCATGCTTTTTCGTATTTACTCTTTACGAGGAAACTGAATTTTCAGATAATACTATAAAATTTTGATGTTACGTTTACTTATTTGTTAAAAAAGTTTTTTTTTTCCTTGTTATTCAATTTTAAATAGATCTCAAAAGAATTTTGAAATTAAAGAACTACTGTACAAATTTAAGTTTTCATATCCATGGCTAAAAATTTTCATGAAAACTAAAAAAAAAATTGTTTCTTTCTACCCTCTAGAGAACTGCACAAGGCTGTAGTTGCAAAGGACCTGAAACGCTGCATTGACGTGATCGGGCTTTCGCCGCATCCAATCCTCCTGGACATCCAGAACGACTCGTCCCTGAGCGCGCTTCACCTCGCCGTACTTTTCCAAGAGTATTACATTGTCCGAAAACTCGTGCTGGCGGGCGCGAACACCAATATCAGGATGACCGGTGGAAACACTCCGCTGCATTTGGCCTGCCTCCGGGGCGATCTCGAAAGCGCCAAAGCACTCGTCGCCGCACCCTCGCACAGCGAAATCAACTACGACGTCAAAGCCGCCAAACTCGTCCCCGTAGACTTGGAAGTTTGGAATCATGCCGGTGAGTAAATAAATCCTTTTTTATTTACAATTTATTTGAAAACTTTTAAGATTTTTTGAAATATTTTTGGTGTTTTCAAATTAGCTGCTCTAGTTTTCCCAAAGAGTCTACTGACTCACAATAGGGTTTTCGCGCTGACGTCAAAGCGAAGTAACTATAACGGTTTTTCCAAATCTATTTAACGCTCAACACTATTCTCTGAAAATTTAGAACAAGGAAATTTGTTTATCTTTCCGTATCGCTGTATATACAAGCGTTAACCGACTTTCGAACATTGTTTTCTTTCCAATAGTGACATTTAATTTCAAGGAAAATTCAATTGTTCCACTTTATTTAGGTCAATGTTACATATCTCTTACATGCGTGAATACGAAAATTCATCATTGTTCAAAAAAATTTCAATTTGCAATTCATAAGTGAAAAATGTAAATCAAGAGTTGAACTTGTATACCTGTAAAAAATTATTTCGCAACCTCGCGCTTTGTCAACCATGATTGGGAATTTCCTGATGCATCACTTTTTTTACCCGTAAACGCTTTCTCGAGATTTGAAAAGTAAAAAAACGTTCTTCCCAAGTTTGATCACGTAAACTTTTCCAAATGAAAGTAATTGATGTAATAGTAAAGACATTCGTTCGGTAGAAACATAATCGTTTGAAATATACATATATACATACACACACATAATCTAAACGTCAATCTTTTGTCTTTGATTTTTTTGCGGGCGGTGGCCCATTTGAAGAGGTGCATTGCACTTGAGATGGGAAAAACCCACCGCAGGCGGCGCCGTTGAGCCTTTCGATACGCGTGCAAAGGACCACGTATACGTGTTTCATTGGATATTATTATTTTTTTTTTTATGTTTATCGCAATAGTTATTTTTTATTTATATACTTTTTTTTTTAAAAAGGATGCTTTTTTAGCGATGAAAACACTGTTTCGTGTGTATTATGTTAATTCGTATCTTATACGGGTTTCATACAGGAAACATTCGGCATCAAGCTACCGTTATTTCTAATTTTTCGGATGATCAAATCAACGTTTTTACTTTTTCCCGCTGAATTTGATAGTGGATGGAACTACGCCTTTGGAAGTATTTAATAAGTATTTGTTTAATTCGATTCTTTATCAGCTAATTGAGATTTTTATCTCAATGGTAAGATAATCGAAATATAAAAGTTCTCGTACGCACGCGAGAATTCGTGAAAAAAAAAGAAATTAAATAAATCGGTAAAACCCACTTTTATTTTGAAGAGTGATCAAACTTGTCTATAATAATACATTCAATGAATTTATTAGTTGTCATTCTAATTTTATCAAACAAATCGTTACTATTTATCACTTCAAATCTGACGCTGACAGACTTATTATGTTGATGATAACGGATAAAAAAAAGTGCGTTTATCAAATTTATTATTATATTAATTGAATAAATTTTAATCAAAACTGAATGGACGGGTCATATACATTAAAATAACCAATATTTTGAATGAAGATATTAAGTTATCTTCAAAGTTCTGCTTATACCACGTGACCGAAAAAACCCAACGACTTTTTCACTCCCTCAATAAATCCACTTTAACGGCTCATTTAACCTTGGTTTCTTTTTTTGTTTGCAGGCAAAACGTGTCTCCACTTAGCAGCGTCGTTCGGCCACCTTGGATTGGTGCAACTCCTGGTTAGCCAGGGTGCAAATGTTTTCTCGCCCGACGGCCTCGGGGGCATGACAGCGGTGCACTTGGCCATCGAAAACGACCACCGGGAGGTGGTTGAGTACCTGGTTAATCAAGAACCCGAGTGCCTCGAAAAAGTCGCCTACAACGGCTATACGCCCTATCAGTTGGCCTGCGAAATAAACCCCAAGCTAGCCCAGGACCTCGTCAACCTCGGCGCCGAACCCATCTCCAGGAGTTGCAGTGAATCCTCTATGTCCAGTTCAGAGGACGATGTCGATTTTATGATGGAGCAACAGATTGAAGAGGAGTACTTGACCATGAAGATTCATCAAGACTCGTGGAGATCGGTAACAACCATGAGCCAAGCTGTCATGTAAAATTCCGTTCAAGTGACATAAAAGATCGCTACCGAGAGTAGCTCGAACTCAATTGTGCGGTTGATTGAACTTTTTTTTTTCATCGGCCATCAACTGAACCGATACCTGCAGCAAACTCAAGTATTTTTTGTATTAAGGACCAAGACTTCACTAAATGATAAGCCGTGTAGTTTTTAAATAGCGTGGAAACTGTATTTTTGCAAAAAAAAAAAAACAAGAAGTAAAATTAATCTGTTTGGTATTATACAGCCAAATAAGATTTCAAAAAAAAAAAATTTTCATTATTTGAAGTTTGCGAATTTAGATTTTAAAATTAGTCTCATAATTTATATGTTTGGTACAGAATTCGAATGAGTGCATGATTTAGGTATTTTTTTTTACAAAAATATGGAAAATAATTAGTTGTAAATACATATTATTATATAAAACAACCAAAGTCGGTAAAAGTTACTCTAGATTAAATTCTGATGCGAAGTGAAAAATTTTATTTCATGAGTATTGCTGGCAAGACTCTGTTACTTTTCACAGTAAATAACATACTTAATAATATTAAAAAATAATGTCTAAATGTTCGGAACACGGGTGTAAAAAATAGGGACCTCGTAGTGCGTGAAACTTTTTTTTACACTTGTTACGAAAAATACTATTGTGTGCTCACGGCTTTGTACATATGTAAATAAATAAATTTTTAATTTTAAGTGTATGCGTATAGCAAAAAGTATATATTTTTACTTCAACTAAGTTTCCATATAAGTTTGTATTACTAGTGCGTAAATTAATAAAAATTAAGTTATCATCAATAATAAATGTGTACTCATTAAATCTTAGTTTTGTATTAGCCTAAAAAATATTCAATAATTTATGTTTTGGAATCACATCTCAAATTGAAATGAGATCCTTTCATTAAAACTATATAAGTTAAGTCTCAAATTAAACAAAAATAAACAACTTTTTATTTTTAAATAAATAGTATATAAAAATATTTTTTCAATTTTTACAATTAGGTTGCACAGTTCAATATATTTTTTTTTTTTTCTTCGTATAAGAGTATAAAAAAAAAAAAAAAAAAGGTTTTACGATTTTTTAACAAGTTTTAACACATATTCCATATAAAAGTATTACGCATGGTACCGGTAAAAAATAAACCTTCACAATACGGCTCGAACAGAACGAAAAATTTAGTATAAAAAAGCGGCATTAAAAGTTGATACAAAAAGAAAATGAATAAATAAATAAAAATCACAGATACATAACGTTACGGACAAAGAGAGAGTAGACTAGGTCGCTTCTTCCTCGACCGCTTCTTCTTCGACCTCGGTTTCGTCCAATGCGAGGTCGGGGTTTACGTTCATGGTCTCGTACTGCTGGTACTCGGCGATTAGGTCGTTCAGGTCGGCGTGGGCGTCGGTGAACTCGGCTTCCTCCATGCCCTCGCCGGTAAACCAGTGGAGGAAAGCCTTTCTCTTGAACATCAGAGTGAACTGGGTTGACACCCGCTTGAAGACCTCGTGGATGACCGTGCTGTTACCCAGGAAGGTACCGGCCAGCGACAGACCCTGGGGTGGTATGTCGCACACCGCGGTCTTTACGTTGTTCGGAATCCAGTCGACGAAGTACGAGCTGTTCTTGTTCTGGATGCATATCATCTCATCCTCGACCTCCTTCATCGACATCTGACCCCGGAATATCGCTGCCACTGTCAGGTACCTGTTTAAGGTAAAAAACCGATGACAAAGTATGAATTTAAACGGGTGTCTCTTTGTCTTTACCTTCCGTTTCGGGGATCGCAGGCGGCCATGACGTTCCTTGCGTCGAACATCTGGGCTACCAATTCGGGGACCGAGATACCCTTGAAGTGCTTATTAGCACGTGACATGAGGGGTGCGAAGCCGGTCAGGAGGAAGTGCAGACGGGGAAACGGTACCATGTTTACTGCGAGCTTGCGTAGATCAGCGTTCAGTTGACCTATATTATTTTTACGATTTGTACTTTCCATTGACGCACGAAGCTTAATCATTTGTTATAAATTTTAAAAATCATAACAAATTTTTAAATTAAGCTTATACCAAAAATTAGAAAGTGACGATATTCCATTTATAAAAGCTAAAAAAAATTTCTTTGTGTTAGGTTGATTTGTAATTCTTAAATTTTTTTTATAGCAATGATAAAATGCCGTAATTGAATTTGATATCAACTCGAGACTCGCGTATTCTCTTTTGAACAATAATTTAAATTAAATCATCAGACAGACAAAGTTGGGCGTAAATTTTTTATCCAAACCTTCGAATTGAAATAATTCGAAGTTCTAGAGGTGTGACCAGGTTTATTCAAATTAATACTTCTTTAATTCAAAAATTTTCCATGTAATAACAGCTATGAAAGACATATTTTTCAAACTCTGATAAAATTCCTCAAATTCCCGGTACGCCCCAAAATTTTTTACCGCACACCTGTAGAAAACAAATAAAATTTCCAACCAATTTTCAGAAAAACCAAAGTTTAAAAAATAACTTTATTTATAGCTTTGAGCTAACTTTGATACTATCAATAATTAAGTTATTTTTCCCAGAATGGAGTTTCCATTTTTAATTAATTTGATTTACTTACTATTTTTAAAAATCTATCGTTGAATCGTGACTAAGAACTACATTAATAAAAAAAACAGACTAGCTAAATTGAAATTTTTTTTTTGCAATCACAAAACAAACCTGGAAATCTGAGACACGTAGTGATTCCGGACATGGTGAGACACACTAGGTGATTTAAATCGGTGTAGGTGGGACTCGGGAGTTCAAGCGTTCTGAGACAAATCTCGTAGAGCGCTTGGTTGTCAATGCAGAAGGTCGAATCGGTCAAGTTCACCAGCTGCTGGATGGACAGAAGGACGTTGTAGGGCCCGACGACTGTGTCCTGGACCTTGGGGGACGGGACGACGGAGAAGGCGTTTATAATCCGGTCCGGGTACTCGTCCCTGATCTTGGACAGAAGCAGGGTGCCCATACCGGAGCCGGTGCCGCCTCCCAGGGAGTGGGTCAGCTGGAAGCCCTGAATACAGTCGCAGCTCTCGGCTTCGCGTCGGACCACATCCAGGACCTGGTCGATGATCTCGGCACCCTCGGTGTAGTGGCCCTTGGCCCAGTTGTTGCTGGCTCCGTTTTGACCGAAGATGAAGTTGTCCGGGCGGTACAGCTCACCGAAGTGGGAAGAGCGAATG
This sequence comes from Encarsia formosa, assembly GCA_038277355.1. Taxonomy (NCBI): domain Eukaryota; kingdom Metazoa; phylum Arthropoda; class Insecta; order Hymenoptera; family Aphelinidae; genus Encarsia; species Encarsia formosa. The sequence continues at coordinate 10,475,806 of CM076188.1, forward strand.
GAGTCGATTGTGCCTGGCTCCAGGTCGACTATCACGGTGCGAGGTATGTACCGCTTGTACATGGTCTCGTTGAAGAAGACGTTGATTTTGTCCAGCTGAATGTCGCTTGTGCCCATGTAGGACCCGTCCGGCTGGATCCCATGCTCTCCGGATATCACTTCCCAGAACTAGTTTGAGTGTGAATTTTATTTTTTATTCTTTCACGAGTAAAAAAGTAATTGATGTATTTAATTAGAGACCAAAAGTATAATAAATTTAAAAATGGTATTGATTATGTCTATACTTTATATTTCACTTGTCCTTAAGTGTTGGGGTAAAGTTTACACCCATGCAATAGATTGTGTATGGATTAATGTAATTAACCTAATTTTTATAGTAATAAAAAACTATTGAGTTTTATTTACTATAGACAAAACATATTTATCAAGTATGTTTGCACATAAAAAATTGAACATTTTGTATTATTTGGAGACTCTCAGCTGTTGAAATAAATATTTGGGCAGTTTGCAAAATACTTACTCGGGAGCCGATCTGATTGCCGCATTGACCGGCTTGAATATTGAGAATTTCGCGCATTTTTAATTTAGATTTTTTCTAAAATTTTGAATAAAGTCACATAAAATTTTGAACACAACAAATTTTGAACTATTGAAAAAGGAGACTAAATTTAGAGGGTTAAAAGTGTCAAAAAAATCAAAATAGAATAAATGAATTTGTCTGGCGAAACAATTGAGGGTTCATAATTTGAAAATTTTATTCTTTTTCTTGGGCATAACAATCAATAAACACAACAATTTATTGAAAATAATGATTACTTTTGTGTATTAAATCCAAGTTTCATTTTATAATTTAAAGTAGTTCATGCTCGTTGATTATTCAATCAAAAAAATTTCATTGTAACCTAATTATAAAAAAAATCAACACATTTTGAATGAAATAATAAAAAAATTTAATTTACAGTTTATCAAGTAATCTAAATTGTTGGTAATAAAGTTTCTTACTATAATATAAAGTCAAGAAGATGATAAACAACCGATCACTGAAAGAATCTTCCAAGCAATATCCCTTGTGGGATAAAGAACATTTCCTACTTATATTGTTTTAAATACCAAACGAACAACCGTGCCTCTCTATTTATTATGATACGAAAATATTTTATTGCCAGATCTGATAATACCTTAAGTTAATTAGTTTCAGGACGTTTAATCAACTTCTGTGTTTTCCTTAAAAAAAGTAAAATCAGTTAAGATACTTATTTGTCATTTTTAATCATTTTGAGTGTGTTATTTTATCTATAACTTCAGGAATTACACGTCACACTTGAAAAATTTTTCAACTGCCTCGGTAATTCCCAAAATTTGTTATAACTCATCAATTATCAAAACTTGTCACGTTTTTTTCAGTCATGTCTTCGCTATACTTTAAAGCCACGTATGTAGTTGGCGATTTTATTTCAGCAAATTATCTTTGTGACCATGACTGAATCGTAGTGAAAAATATGATTTGAAAGAATTTTTTATTGGGTGTAAAAAATTAAACATGCGCGCCTTTCTGCGTTACCGATGGAACTCAATAAAGAGGTAAGGTAGGTACCTGACAGATGATACTAAAATCTCAAATGGTAAGTAAAAAAAGTTTTGAGAATTTTCCACGAGAGGAAGTCACAGTTTCAGCGGGAAATATAAAATTCAGACGCGGAAGAAATATTCAAACTGACCTTCTATTAACTTTACCCCTTTTTATTGAAAATTTAAAAAACTATTCAGAATTTTTTGCGATATGTTAAATAAAACAGCGGTTTTTTAAAATTAAAATTCGTACTTATTCCATTGCAAAGATCTTATCTTGAATACCTAAAATAAACGACCTAACGGGTTTTCGGTAGCCCTCTTCCCGAAAAAAAAGGAACGTGATTTGCTCCGGTAAGTACGGCGCTTTCAGGCCACCTCAACCGCGAACGCAGCCTCGGTGGCATTAGCAGGCACGTGAGAACAAGGCACGACGCGTAAAGTTCCGGAGCAGGTAGCTTCAGCGGCGTATCGCCTTCGGGGCACAATATACGATTACCTCAGCTCGCGGGCCTGCCGCTGACATTGAAACGGGGAGGGAGAGAGCGAGGGGAAATCATACGTTCTTGGAGCGGTTCCCATGAAGGAACGGTCTTTACCTATTCAAAGCAACGACTTTATATAATTACCCGATCCGCGTGTGGGAGAAAAAAACGAAGAAGAAGCGAGCCCTCCCCCCGCCTTTGTTGCCGCATCCGGGATTTGTAGCTACAAGTTTTTCTTTTCGTCGTCGCTACCGAGATATATCAAGTTGCGGAGAGCCAATTAATACTTCTTTTTTACCCCCAGCCCCGACCAGATAGCTTCTATTATGATTTATTTTGCCCTTGTTATTCTTCCCAACCGGGGGTAATTGATAGCGATAAAGTTTTTACCCCGGACAGCAGGAAGGCTAAACTTTTTTCGATTAATCTGATGACAATCAAGACGTGTTTTGGCTCTAATTAAATCATGTTCCCCAGCTGGGGCGAGAAAAATTTATGAGTTTACTTTTATTGTTAGAAAAAATTTATTTGAAGTAGTGATATTTGATGAAATTTTTAACGATTCATGAAAAGTTAAATAATGAGACGGGTTTGACTGGGGATCCATCGTTTTATTTGATATTGCAACATATATTTTGTACAAATAATAATAATCATTATAATATGCAATAATAATAATAAAAGAAAATAGTAAATAATAATTGTCATAACTAATCAATAATAAGCAATAAAAATAGTCAAAATAAATCGATCCGCACGCTAATTATTTATATATTGTTCTTAAAACTGTTTGTATTTACAAAAATTTATACGGTTGATAACAAGTCGCATGTAATTATTAAAAGACTGGCGGTTTTCTATACATATATATTCAACAAACGAAACGCTGTTCTACGCTCATGCTTAGAAAATTGTAATAAAAATATAATTAAAACCGTGACAATTTGTAATTGTTTTTTTTTTTGTTCAATTTTTTCATTTTAAATTATTTTGAACGAGTACTTTTATAGCGTTCATTCGCTTGGCAGTTAGAAATAATAACCGTCGTAGGTACATACATAATGAAATATTGTAGACATTTACATGAATGGTTAATCTCCCATTTATTTTTCTTTTCTTTTTTTCGATAGAGACGTGCGTTCTCTACGTTGAAAAACGTTGAGATGCTTTTGTGTAATTAATATTTATAATTTTATGTTTAAAATGAAGGATTGCTTTATCCATCGATCGAGAAAATTTAACTTTTCTCCTGTTTAATTCACATCCTTCGTTTACACTTATTCTTGACTTAACTAATGAAAGTTGCATAGTTAAATATTTGCACGAGTTTTTTTTAAACATTATTTTCGTTTCTTTTTATTTATTTATCTTTATGTACATATCTCAGCAATTTCTATACAATTCAAAAGTGTGAATGATACAATGAGATGAGAATGAGTTTTTGTGGACTTTTCTTTTTTTGTTTGTTTGTTTGTTGTGGCGCAATACTTTAGATTCGTCGATGCTCTGTACCGGTACAGTTAAAAATTTTTTTTTTAAATTATTTATTTATTTATTTATTTTTATTATTTTTTGTTTCTTTCTAAACGCTTTTAGAGATATTTTATTTTTATTACATTTATTCATGAAAAAATATGCATGCGTATGAGACATTATACTATGTACGCACATATCCTCCTATTTTTCTGTTCTGGCAGCTTTTTTGTTTACTTTATTATAATTATCATTAGAGTTTTTTTTTCTTACTCGTTCTTTCTCGTAAAACTATAATTGGTCACAGCGCGTTCCCAGTTCACCCGAGAATCAAAAGTTTGCACGAAAACTTTGCTTTTCCACCTAGCGAATTAAGCTCATAGAAGTGTACAATTACACAATTGAATTACAAGGACTGAACTTCTTGTCTTATTTAGCCTCTTCTATTTTATTTAATAAGCTAATTGAAAAATCGCAAAAACGGCTTTTTAACATTAAGAAGAATTTCTACAACGGCGTTAATTTCATGCAAACTATTGTAATTGTAAACTGGAAATTTTTTTAAAATAGCGCGATTCTTGAGTAACAGACGTACGAGCATCGATGAAGCATCCAAGATAAATTCACATTTATTTTTTTGTAATAGGTTAGTGATATAAACCGCTTTCTTTTTTTTTTACACTAAAAATCTAATGAATTAATTTTCTTTGTGTAGTTTGATAATCTCTTAGAAAGATGCATGTGCGTGAGTCCCGTTAACGAGGCGCAGGTGATCATAATTAACAACAGTGCTTTTGCGAGAGTTTTTTTTTCAATCTGAGGATTTTTTTCGCCTCGAGGAAGCGTTTATCTTTTCTCCTTTTTTTTTTTCGTTTTTTTTTTAATTTTTTACTTTAGTTAATCTAATTTGAGCTACGAGCAAAAATGAGATCACATTGAATCGTACAAAAATAATAACTTTAACAATATCAGTGATTTATCAACAGCGTCATTATTCGACGACCCAACACCGCGTGCGATTTTTTCAAAAAAATAAACACAAAATTTGGAGTTACTTCGAGAAGTGCTAATTGGTCAGTATCATTAAAAATGGGTGAAAATAAATGAAGTTTTTCAATGGATTATTTTTCATAAAACAGCCCTGAGGGATTTATTATTCAAAGATGTATTTTTTAACAACGCTTAATTGACTGCTTACAATTATAAGATTATCTAGATAACAATTTTATCCTAAATTGCCGTCTGGATTTACACTATTTTTATTCAACAACAAAAAATCCGATCGAACAATCGGTTTCGCATCGCGGTGTTTTCCGTTACTGAATAACGTCACGCACACACGGAGGGCGTTCTATATAAAGATCATTGAGTACAAAAAAAGCATGTTAAATAAAATAAAAAGACAAATAATAATAACGCAATGAAATAATAATAATAAAAATAATCAATTTATGAGAACCAGCGACGGGAGAAAGTTTCATTTTCTCCTCGAGCTGAAATCGCGTACGCTTTATACACGATGGAACTTATCATCAATAATAAACAATCATTTTTTTCATTTTTTACTTAAGACTAATGAAGTAAAGTAATAATAATAATAAATATATGTATACGAAGCCGCTTACTACTAATATTTACACGCGATTCTTAAGTAGGTGGGAACACGCCGACGTATTTCTCACAGATGTGAATGATAAAAAAAAAAGTAACGCTCCGCCGATTTCAGCACGAGCACGTGTAACTTACACATTCTGCCCGTCGCTCGTTCGTCATACTCCATTCAGTACAATTATTATTTATAATATATAGATTTTTTTCTTTTCTATATGCATATAAAGGCTATTTTTATTTACGATATCAATCACGTCACATCGATAAATATATAAATCTTAGATCACAATCATTCATTAATATATATCGTCTTTTTTTTTCTTCTTTCTTTTCTCACTCGCAAGTTTTCAACCTGCACTTTACGGCAGATTTAATTTAGGTTTTTATAAAAGTATAAAATATTGCCAAGTCACGATCAAGGATGTGCTGTAAGACTTTTTCTTCACTTATTAAAAAAACAGGATGATGAGTAGTTTTTAAAATTTGTAAAAAGATCTGCGAAGAGAGAAAGTCTAGTTTTTAATTCAGATTAGGCCATGAGTTTTCTATTTTGAAGAACAGAAATAAAATCTTTCAATAGTTTTTCAATAAAAAAAAATTGCAGTGAAAAAAGGCAAAGGCTAATAGCGTCGCCTCGATCCAAGGCAATTTTAATGGACTGCAATTTTATCAAAAAAGACAAACAGCGCATTTCCTCGACCGAAGCTTCTCGTTGGTTACTTCGATTTTCTCTAACGCTGGATGTTACAATGATACACGCGGTAATTACATAAAAAAAGAAGAAAGACATGTGTTTTTTTCCTTAATTTAAAATTTAATTAAGTATCGACTCTGCCGCTTGGCAGTCTTGTTTTGTCGTTCGGTACTTGACTTCTTTTTCACAATTGTTCTAAAAAAAAAGTCCATCGCACATATACATAAAATTTTTTACACGCACACATAAAATTCGAGTTCGTACTAAATAAAAAACTCTGAACTCGTGAGATTCAAAGTAAATGGCCTCTTTTTTTTTTAAATAAAAACTTGTGTCATTTGTGTTTAACCTTTCACTCATATCATCCATATAATTACAATATAATACAAAGTTTTTTTTAATAATAATATATCTAATAATTATGAATAGAAAAAAAAGATGTCTAGGTTTCGTCGCGTGCGCGTGAGTGAATGAAACGGGTAAGCGACGAAACGAGAAAGTATATATCGAGGTATATGTGTAATTACAGCGCTTAATAATAGTTTTCGTCGTTGCGAGCGAGGGAACGCGCGACCAACAAACTCATCGTGTGTGTGTTTGCGTGTAGATGTGTGGTTTTATGTTTTCAGGTCACCGTATATTCAAATCTCTCTCGAAATTTTCTTCTCGATAATCCACCAAAAATAACATGAAAAATAAAAGTCGTCATTTATATGAGTCTGTATGTCATGCGCTCTCCGCTCCGAAAAATCCAAGCTCTTTATAAGAATATATAAAAGAATTTTTGTAGCATCACTGCCACGTGTCTGTGTGGGTGTGTCTCTATAAAAATAAAATATCGAATATTATTATAAAAAGTTTGGTCTTTTCGTGGCTGGTTCGTCTACACGGATGCGATGGGTACCCTTTGAAGGACTAATAAATTTTGGTACGTTCAAAACTTAAAGAACCTAGATTAACTAAAAAAATTTCTTCTATAGTAAAAAGACAGACAGGGCCATCACATGGCCTCTTGCTCGTCTCCTAAAACATAAATAATAATATTATCAAAACAACAATAAAATTGTGTCTAAAGACCATACTCTCGTTTCAAAGGGCCCAAGCACGTCCGATGATAATCACAAGTACGCAAAGCATTCGATCCACCCGCTCTCACTCACACCCAGTATTGCTTGAACGCGGAGTTCGCTCAGTCACCAGGCCAAAGCCGACCTCACAACTGTTCGGACAGTATGATCACGTGAACGGCCTGTATGTTGTCCACTTTACTGTTCGTATCACCACTGCCACCGCCACTACCTCCTTTGTAAGATTCAACGCTTTCGATGTTGGTGTGTTCGCATCCCTCTGCCTCGGCCCTCTCACCCTGGGGCTGCTTCTTCCCGGACTTGCTCGTCGTGTTTGACACCGTCGACGTGGTAGAGGATGCCGGAGTTGAGGTCCCATGGGCCTCAATTACGTCCGGTATGTTCGACATCTGCTGCTGCTGTTGGTTCTGGCGCTGTCGGGGACTCAGTCTGCCCAGGCAGTCCTTGACACTGCTCTTCTTCGGCTCTTTGACCTCCTTAATCTCGTCGAAGTTCGTCGGAGGAGGCAGCACCGTCGTGGTAATGGGCACCTCGTCTAGAGCGAACTTTACCCTGCTCTTCCGGGGGACCTCCACGTCAGTCTGTACACTGATTGTGGTGGAGCTTGAGTCCTGGGAGTCCGTGGCAAAGGACCTTCGCCTGAGCAAACCCGACTCGACCCCGTCGGTCTCGGCGCCCAGCAGGTGCTGCTGTCTCTCGACCATCGATCGGGCGCTGGCCAGGATCGCTTCGCGGTGCGAAAGCTGGTCAGGTACCTCGGGCACCGCCTCTAGGAGCACGGGCCTGTCCATCCGCCTGGACAAGGTGGCGCAGTGACTGATGTAAGGCGTCTGACGGGGCATGCCCGGTGGCTCGAGACTCGAGATCTCCAGGAGACCGGACTTGTCGACGCGCCTGACCGAGGTTGAGGCCGGAGCACCGTCCAGGTGGTGGGTCTCCGCGCTAGTCACGGATCGTCCTCGGGGCAGGGTGGCGTAGTAGAAGGCGCTGTTAGTGCTTACGGGAGGCGGCTGCTGGGGCGAGCTGCGCAGGTACGTGGGGGCCGGGCTGGCGCTGGACGGCCTATAGGGATCGCTCTCGATCACGATCTCCATCTGCTGGGGGTAGTGGGGGGCCTGCTGCTAGAGCCAGGTCGTGCGCGATTTTCCGGCTCGCGAGCCGGTGGGCTGGTCTCAGACTATTATTTCCCTGATGATACGACGACCCCGGGAGTTCGGGGTCGAGTAGCCTGACTCCAGTGATTCGTCGTAAGACAGGCTCACTTGTTGGGGCGGCTTGTTGTCCTCGTCGTAGGTCTCTTGGTACGGAAGACCTGACACATCGTATGGGTTATCTGTAATCAAACATTTAAAACACACGTTAATTGGTATTTTACGTAAGCCTGCGCGGTTTCATCGTCTTAAAGAATCCGTGGAATGCCGCGAATGGTATTTCGAAATGACCGCAGTGCGCATTAAATTACAGTATTTTGTCGAAGGGAAGAAAAAATGACCATTATTAAAATTGAAATTTTATTAAATCACTGTAATGGTGGTGACGCTGCATAATCTCGCGGATCGAGAGGGAATAAAAAGGGAAAGCTCGCGGATAATTGATGAGTACACAGTGTGTGATTTTACGGGGAATAGGTTGCGTAGCGGTAACGACTGTTTATGCTCGTAATGGAGATAATACTGTTGTTACTGGCGAGAAAAAGAAAAAGAAAAAAAAAAAAAAGTTACTTACTTTGAGATTTAACGACGGCGGGGAAAGGCTCGATGAACTGTTGCCTGCTGAGGTTGTGGCTGTCCCTGTAGTCGCCGGGCTGAGTCATGTAGTGGGGCTGGCCGGGGTAGTCGGGCTCGGTGATGCCGTAGCCGCCCATGTCGTAAGGCGTGCCGACGACACCGACGTTGCCCGAGTTGACCCCGACTCCGTTTGCGGCGGCGGTCTTCATCTGCCATATCGAGTCCTGGGAGTTGACCGAGCCGCCGTTGTTCGAGTTTGAGTAGCTGTTCTCCATGTAGCCCATGTTAACTCCTGTTTACGACATTTTATTTTTCTTTATTTCGTGACACTTAAGAGGATTAAAAAAAAAAAAAAATGCCGGTAATAAACAGCAAGTAATCGTCTTACGCGAAGGCAGCAATAAATTTTGTAAAAAAGAGGAGACTCTTTAAAAGCTTATCAATAATTACTCGGAAGCTGTAATAAGGGCGCGGGGATTTAAGTGTCGGGAGTCTTATTTATGCATTTTCAGGAATTCGAAGAGAGTTAGAACAAGCACGTTTTCCACCCAAGTTTTCCATTCACGTGAAGTTGCAGTGGTGGGTAAGAAGAAAAAGGGGGGCATTCGAACTTTTTATTATTTATTATGGCCCCAGAGTAAATGGCACGTTCGGAATGGAGAATTACCGAGTTTTGATTGATGCTCGAGTTGGACTCGAGTAATGCATATTTACGTCGAAAAAACATCACAGCACCCGGTGTTCGGATTACTTGTAATTTATCACCGGCTCTCGGTTGATGTTTTAAAATAAAACTTACGTACATACTACTCTGCCTCTACCACTATCACGCAAACGTCAATATTCATTCTCGCTCACAAAGGCATTCCTAGAGCGTCCATCACCAGTTAGTGCAAAGAATCATTCACACGACAAACACAAAAAGTTAGTAGATCAAAAGCCTCAATTACCATTATTCTCACCGTTGATGTTGTGGTTCGGCTGGTGGTATCCGTATCCGGTTTGTCCGTAGGCCGGGCTCTTTGAGTCCTCCATGGCCAGTGCGTGGTCGAGGCTGTGCTCCAGGGCCTTGTTCTCGGCGTAGTACGGAGGCGGCGCCTGCGTCTGCTGTCCGTTTCCGGTGACCAGGCTCGGTCTCACCCTGAGGAAAATCATCGATTAGCCAGGGCATTATAAACCAAGGTCCAGAGTGCAGCTCTGTATTGCGTACGACAAAAGACGCCCCGGGGCGTTTTGTTATCGCGCCAGATGAAGAAAGCGAACTCGATAAGGGACGACAGGAAGAAATAAAGTAAAAAAAGCCCGAGGCGAAATTGCATCGACCGGGAGGGCGCGGGACGCGTAACGAAACGGGGCATTCTTTTCGCTAACGAGATTTCGAGAGAGAGAGAGAGAGAGAGAAAGAGAGCGGCAAAGCGACGATCGAGTTTTCATCAAAGTGCACGTTAATCGAGTGACTCTTTGTAAGTAAGGAGCTTGAAAGCTCTGCACCGCGGGTTTGATTCTCTTCGGCGGCGAACTTCGGTAAACAGCGTTCGCTACCCTTGATCCGTTTAAAATCATCGAGATGAATTATCAAAATTGTCCCGGACAAAAGTCGTAATTACTGCGGCTAGGTAAAAATGAAAAATCAATTTTTAAAAGACGGGGGGGAAGGGGCGCGGCTTCGGCATCAGCGAAATTTCACTGACGATCGAGCGGCTGATCAGACGATTATCTCCCGACGCCGGAGGGGCTGCTGCAGCTTCTTGAAAATCGAGTTTTCTACGGACGGGCGGGGAGGAGGCAGATTACCCCCTCAAGTGAGCGTGTATCGGGACGACGGCGCAGGTTTTATTCTTCTTTTTTGAACGCTTGCCTGCATATTCTTACGTTGCGTTTACCCCCGCACCCGCTCTTTGTGGCGCGCTCTCGTACAATGCCCCTTTACTTATTTTTTATTTTATTTTTTCTTAATTCGATTACATCGGGTTTATAATTTTTTCAAGAAGAGGAGGAATTTCTCGTATCGAATCGAATTAAAATGCTTCTTATCTGGCTCTCTGCGAGACTTTTCCATTTCACGCTCGGCGAACGGATCGCGACGCGGGCGCCCGGAATAAGCCGGCGATCGTCCGGTGGATCATCTTCGGGAGCTGATTCTTTTCTAATTGAATCTGCTGCTTTCTCTATCCCGAGATGTTACAGCGAAACTCAAATGGTAGTTTAATTAAAAATAAAAAAAAAGTTTGCACTCTGGAAAGAAAAACTACGCACGATGCTGGGTAGGAAAAGCTGTTTTTGATGATGACAAAAAAGGTAGGGCTCAGCAGACGACCTACATTATCAAAGTCTCGTGAGTTGATGAAAACTTTTCCCACAAAGCGTGCGTGATTAAAATCTCGTCTCGCAAAAAGGAGAAAGTAGCAAAAAAAAAAAAAAAAAAAGAGAAGCGGAGTTAAAGTACTTACGCATTGGAATCCATCTCGTAGTCTTTGGCTTTGGCGGCGTGTTTCCTGCGGCACCGGCAGAACAGTAGCAGGAGGGCGGCGAACAGCAGGAATACGGCGCCGCTCACCACCAGGGCTATCAGTGTCGGCGTCGCCAGTGCACCGGCGTGCGCTATGTACGATGGTCCGACTGTGGATTGAGAAAATTAAGCTACGTTTATTTTGTGTGTTTCAGCGAAAAGGTAAACTTCATTATGTGGATAATTAAAAGTTGGGGATAATTGATAACGGAGCTATTAATGCCTCGACGGATGTGCTTAATTACAAGGGAAGTGTTTAAAATTGCCATTCATTTGTTTAGCGAAAAAACGTTACTTTTTTTCCCAAGGATGACGAGACCTACATTTTTTTTAAAAACCTCCTCGCACACGTAAAAACAAAGGAGATTCAATATTTCATCAAGCTAAAAGTAGTTGTTCCCTCGTCCCAGTGAAATGGCCAGCGGGTCGGTCCTTATACAAAGAAAAACTACAAAGCTCGCTAATCTCTCCGGAGGAGGCTCTTTCCCTCTCAAATTAAAAAAAAAAAACTCGTCTCTACTTACGTTCGGCCTCGACGTAGTCTCCGCATCTGTTGTGGTCGGCCTTGAGGCAGAGCCTGACCCTGATCCTGGGCTCGGAGCTGGACGCGTTAGGGTCCTCCAGGATGCCTTCCCGCTGCGTGCTCTGACCGCCCAAAACCTCAAGAGGCCAGTTGTCGACCGCCCTCCAGGTGTTGTCGGAGCCCGAGTCTGACTTCTCGATGTAGGCCACCAGGGCGAGGCAGGTCGGGCCCACAGTTATTCCCAGAGTGCTGCCTTCAGGGTCGTAGCTCGCACGGGTCGGAGTCGGGATTTTGGCCACAGCCGTGGTTGCCGTAACCTCCTCAGAATAGTCCGAGTGGTCTACCGTGTTGTACACCTTTACCTGTAATTACGAATATAAATGTTTTTTTTAGTTTTACTGTAGTTCGAAAGTTTAATTTTTGATGATGCCGTGATAAAGAAATAATTAACTTTTTCATTTCGAGTTTAAAGCGAGCAAATATTTTTACTTCTTATTAGTCGACCTTTCAAAGGAAGGGCCGCTAATAAACAAAATTTTATTTTCACCAACGCTGTTTGCTTTAAACTTTAAAAAGCAAATTCGTTTACTTATTTTATTTTTTTTTTTTATCAACGCATTAGTTAAGTAATTTTTATTTAAGAGAGAAAAACCAAGTTAAACAAAAAGATGTCAACTTGAAAAAAAAATTACCCTTAAAAAAAAAAAATTATAATAAGAAATGTTACCTTAAAGTTGTACGACTGGTGTTGCTCCAAGTTGGACACGTTGCAGGGGTTCGATCTGCGGCAGTCGATCTCCTGCCAGTGTCCGCTCGGGGCTCCTTGAGAGGGTATGCAGTCCGAGGCGATGACGTCGTCTCCACCTGCGACTTTCCTGTACGCGATGTAGTACTTTGTCATGGGCAGACCGCCGTCGAAGCCAAGGTCCCAGACGAGGGCTACGTGAGTCGGTCCGACATCCATGGCTCTGACGTTTATCGGACGCTCGGGTGCGCCCTTGGGCTGGAGCTTGATCGTGGAGATGATGTTGCCCTGGGCGTTGGCGGCCCTGCAGCTGTAGTCACCGTAGTCGTTGTCCCGGATGTTGCTGATCTTGAGGATCGAAGTGTAGACGTCGTAGTTGTCGTTCGAGGTTGAGATCTCGTAGTGACCCTCGCTCGAGCCCTGGAGGGGAGCCTGGTTCGTGCCGAAGCTCCACTGGAATTCGGGCTTGGGCCAGGCCTGGACCTTGCAGGTGACGTTCGCGGTCTCGCCCTTGTTATTGGCCACCTTGTCGTAGATATTCAGGTGGATGGGCGCGTGCTCGACCTTGAGCATCATCTGGGACTCGACCTTCTTGACCTCGTTCTCAAAGACGCATGTGTACTTGCCCCTGTCGTCAGCGATGATCTTGTCAGTGTCGGGACGAGCGTTACCCAAAAAGCTCAGGGTTGAGTTTACGGTGATAACTCTGCCGTGACCCTCGGACGAGGTGGTCGTAACCTTGTATCGGCTCTGGTCAGCGGTCAGTTCCCGGTCGTCCTTGAGCCAACGCACCGATGGACGGGGCTTACCCTGGGCTACACACGACACTTGGAAGGATGATTCTCCGTTCCTGAGGAAGCAAAAGTCACTTGTTAATTCACTTGTAAGAGTAAAAAGATTTTGATTGATATCCAAACAAACAGCTTGAAATGCGTGATTATCCAGCAAGTTGCGCTCTTTGATTAATAAAACGCGAATTAGAGAGCCGATGGTATTATTCGAATCAAGTGCACTCGATCAGTTAAGGCCGTTTTACGAGCTGCACTGCAAACAGACACACACACATTTAATTACGTGTGCACGTTGATTCGTACAATTGGACGACTCACCACGCACTCTAATTGGAACGACAGCCGGGCTTTATGAGTGGGAGGGAGGAAGGGGTTAACCCTTCTGGGAGACCTTGAACGCTAGCGCTAATGCAGTTACATGAGAAAGAAGATCTCCACGCATGAGCAGGATGAGTAATGCGCCATTAAAATGCATATCCATCGTAATTACCAAGAAAGGCTAGATCATAATAATGTGGGGGAAGGGGTTTAAAGGGATTGTCTCACGGCTGTTAGGGAAGCCGTAATTAACCAGGGTAATATAAATTACGTTTTCGCGCTGCTGTATACACGGTACATTGAGATTGACTTACTTTCTGGTGACGTGGGGCTGGAGCTTGGTGAGGATCTTGGGCGCCTGGTTGACGGTGAGGTTCACGCTGGCGGACTCGCCGTTTCCAATCTCGTTCAGGGCGTGACACCTGTAAGTACCCTCACTACCCAAATGCACCGAGTTAATCTCGTACTTGGAGCCGATGTGCTCGGCCGGGATCAGGCCGTTGTCACCCTCCCGGGACCACTGGAACACCGGTGGTGGGTAACCCGGAGGAAAGGCTATACAGGTGAGGATGACCTTGGAGCCCTCGGCGGCCACCGGAGAGTCCGGACTGATTCGGGCCTGTCCGGGTTTGTGGCGCACTCGGATTTCCACCTTGGCGCTGGCCGACAGGTTCTTCCGCTCGCCCCCGGACGGGTGGATCGAGTTTATGGCTCGGCAGGTGTAGTTGTCGGCCTGGTCGGCCGTCACTCTGGGCAGACGGAGGATCGAGCCTTCCATCCTGAACTCTGGTTTGCCTAGATCAAGTAGGAAGAATTTTTTAAAATGGGTTCTAATTTAGGGCTGGTTTTGTCAAGGGGAACTATTCTTACCTTCACGGAGCCACTCGATGCGGGTCGGCGGTGGATTCGAGGTGACGTTGCAGTGGACGGCGACGTTGTCCTCGAGCTCCTGGAGTCGCGACCTCTCGCCCTCGATGTAGACCTGGGGTGGGTAGAGGACATTAAGGTAGACCGAGGCCTCGCCTTTTTTGCTGAGTCCGTTGTCCGCCTGGCAGGTGTACTTTCCGGCGTCCTGCGGGGTGACCTTGCGGATAACGTGCTCGAAGGAGGTGGCAACGAAGGTGCCGTCCTTGAGCCACCTCACCGCACCCACAGCCGGCTTTGAGTCCACGTTACACCTCAGAGTGGCGATGTTGTTGACTTCTACTTTCAGTGGGTTCTCGGTGCCCATGGTCACTCGGGGATAGTAGTGAACGTCCAGGGTGACGGAGGCGGAGAGGTACTCGCCGGGCTTCATGGCTCGGTTCGTCACGGTACACTTCATCACGGCCTTGTCGTCGCTCTTGCTGGGGATGAGGACGTAGGTCTTGCCGGTGTGGACGACCACGGGAGAGTCACCTCGGTACCACTTGACCTCCGGCTCGGGGCTGCCCCCGTAGGTGTTGCAGTTGAGCTCGAGCCTCTCGTCCTCCTTGGCCACGGCCGACACCGGGGATATGGTCGGGGGACCCGGGGCGCGGAGTACCGTCAGGGTGATGTTCTTGTGGTAGAGGTTCTCCCCGGTGCCGCTGACCTTGACGCGGCACTCGTACTTGCCGTTGTCACGGTTGTAGGAGACGTTCTTGATCTCGAGGTCGTAGATGCCCTGCTCCGGCCTCATGAAGACCCGGTAGTGGGGCGCCAGGGCGGTGTTCTCGATGGCGGCATTGTCGTGGGCGTTGTTGCCGGTGTGCGTCAGCCAGAAGAAGGTTGCCTTCTCGGTTATGGGTGGAAAACGGCACTGCAGCAGCACGGTAGAGCTCTCGTGCGTGTCAACCTGGTTCTCGTCGGCTCCCCACGCGCCTCGGCTCACTCCTGTAACGAGACAATTGGCGACGGTTAATTACAGAGGTAAACACATATAATCACGGGGTCATTATGCGGCTATTTGATTTTATAAAAATAATCACCCCACCCGAGTTTACAGTTATAATTCCTTCTCGAGCGACGTCCTCGTGATTTGTGTACTGAGACTAATTGCCGAGCAAAGTTCGTTGTTTTCTTCAAGGTACCAATCACGAGGTCGTTATTATTAATTTTCTAACTTGTAAAATAGAATAAAAGATCAATCCTACCACTGGCAAGACGCTGCAAGCTCGTCGTCTCGACGAAGTAATTTGTACCCGGACCGGCTCTTTATTTGTATTCAACTTATCCTTCCACCCGCCCTGCGTTTTTTTTTTTTTTTTGCTAATTGCAGTGGAAAAGTTTTTTTTCGCGAAAACACGCAAAGTATTTCGCAGAGGAAAAACTTTTTTAAATTGGGTTGTGGACGTATATATATATATATTATTTTTTTTCGTACTAATGAAAAAAATTGAAGAGGATTTGATTAAACATCAGAAGTTCGAGGGCGCACAATGAACCTCGAGTAGACGTAAAAAGATACGAATGGCTTCGCTCGGTATAAAAAGCGACTCTTCTCTACTACGAGAGAGAGAGAGTTCGCGTTATCGTCCTCGCAAAAAGCCGCTCTCGGGGCTGGTGTACACCGGGAGTATTTATCCTTAAACTCTCGATAACCCGAACGCTTTGATGGTAAGAAAAAGACTCAGCAATCAACATAATTACGGTGTAAAATCACGTGAAAACGCGTCGAAGCTAACAGTACCCAGTCTTTTTCCTTTCCCACAGAAAGCCCTTTGAGGTGAAAAAAAAGTCGCGGGGGTCTTCTTCTTCTCGTTTTTCTGGCACGAGGAACTGTTAGGTTCGCAGAGGAGTGCACACGCGGCGCTGTACCGTTCGACGCACGTAGGATACGAGCTGAAGAAGAAGATTGCGCCGGGGAATATTTCGCTTCTTTTTTTTTTTTTTTTTTTTCATTTTCTCTCGTTCTTCGGGCGGCTTTTCGTAAGACAATCAAAATCCGCAAATTCAAATGGGATAGCCGCAGCCGCGGGTAATGATGATTGCGTTACGTGACTGCTCCGGCCTTAATGAAGAATATTCACGTCGCGGTGCGGTGTAATAAAACCCGACGGTTTGATAAAGGTTTGTTCTTTCGTGAAAGTGCACCGGGAGTCCGCGGTGAAAGGTGAGCGACTGGATACTTCTGATTCGCACATCGACGTATCCGTTGAAAAATCCCTGCGTCTTTTAAAGACTCGGGAAAGCATCCAGCCGTGTTGAAGAGAAGAATTCGCTCGCATTCCAGGTTCAGCAGGTGTATCGCGGCGCGTTATAATAATAATCGTCTCTCAGCTCTCGGCCAAGCATCTCGAGGGCCGCGAGCGAGCGAGCGAGCGTTCGAATGTGTCGTTGGCTGGCTGGCGGTGTCTATGTGGGTCGCGGGTAGCGCGGGTCGCGTAACGGTTCGCCTTTCTCTTTTACCCCCTCCGCGAGTACCGACTCGACGGCCGGTTTTCAGCCTCGGAGTCTGCTCGTGTGATGGATCGTTTATTTACGGATGTTTACGAGGCGAAGAAGATTTTTCCAAAAAGCATGAATTACGGGAACTATTAACTCGGGGTGGGGGGGACAATCGGGATATTGAATTTATAGACGCGCACAATGGACTCTTGAGTTTTGTGTTTGCGGTGGGTGCGGGGTCCATTGAATAAAGTCCAAGAAAAAAAAAAAAAACCTCGAGTGCCTTTGAATCTTATATGGGGTGCTGGCGGAGGAGAGATAGTTTTTTGGAAAGACGTTTGTCTTTGCGGCGTAACGCAGGCGATGAATTTAAGCCCCCGTATTTATGGCCCAGAGTGTGCGGAGCTGGAACCCCGGGCCGCACTGAAAGTTTAACGGGCTCGATATTCCTGAATTATTCCCGATGTGTTTTAGCCCTCCAGGATATCCCTCGAATATTCATATTTTACGACCGAGCTCTTTGTTTATTTAACCGGTGGCTTGATTTATCCTCGGTACAGCGAAATATCATCCCCGAAATTATCGTAACCCCTTATTTTTTTTTGGTAAGTATGAAAATTCATTTCAGCTAACGAAGTCATTTTTAAATCCCGAGAAGAATCAAACCCAGTTAACGAGGGAAAAAAATCTAGAAAGGATGTCCAGAGAGCAAATAATCCTGGTAGCAGTTGAAGAAAGATTTAACGAGAGCATCCCAACAAAAATTTCATAGCCAAGACTCGGCCGTAAAAATACTCCCGGAGAAAACAAGTATAATTTCCTGGCCTGCAGGAACTTCCCGGAATAAAACTTACTTCTTCCCTCCCCCTTCCTTCTTTATCAAAACCTCCGCGCCTGGAATTATTAAACTAAAAAAAGAAGACGGGGAGGGGGAGAAGAGCAAGAAAGCCGATTGGATAGGAAGAAGAAGCTTCGGAGCGCGCTCGGGGGAAAAAAGGGATAAATCCCTCTGCAGCTCATCTCCGGTTTTTCGGGCACGCTTCATCGAGCCACTGCTGGAATAAATCCGTCTTATCCCGGTAGCAGCGACCATTACGCGCTCCGGTGCGTTTTAATGCCCGGATTAACGAAACTGACCCCTCCTCCGCGAATTATAATACCGAAAAATTTAACCGTAATTTACAGCAGCTCCCGGGGTAAAGGTTTATGTTTCATCGAGTGCGCCGAGGCTCTTTTTCGGGCTCTGTTGGTGGCTTTTATTTTCGTCAACGTTTACAACCCCCGCTCGTCGGGCTGCAGCTGTTTTACCTCGGAATTTAATTCTCTGCACTTGAAGTGCTGCTGTAACCCGGCGAGCCCGCTCTTAATGCGATTATGTGTCGGGGACAAGTTTAAAGGGTTTAATTAAAAATGTTTTTACAAATCAGATGACCGAGACGGAGCGTTCAGCAGGTGTGTAAGCGGCGGCGGCGACCCTGCAACTTTTCATTAGACCGCCGGGGAGGAGGAAAGAAGGGCAGTTAAGGGATTAGGCGAGTAAAAAGAGTTACGTGAGACTCGGCAATTAGCGCGAAAAGCTGTATGAAATATCACCGCCCCGGCCTCCTTCGTGACGCCGAGAGCATGTGTAATTTTTACCTCCCCCCCTCCCCGCTACCTCTAAAGTACTTTAAATTGTTTTTTATTTTACAGATTGTTTGGAACGATTGCCCTCTCGAGTTTTTTTCGTGATTTCGCCATTAAAAAAAGCCAGCGAGGTATTCCATCAGTGTTTAGCCAAATGATTTTCTCGCATGTTACTGTGCCGCTAATAGTTTCGAGAACAGCCGAGTCATAAAGACGCATTTGGCCGAAAATTAAACTTTACGAAAAACCGAGAGAGAGAGAGAGAGAGAGAGGGAGAAATTTAATGGGGTCGAGTAAATGATGCATCCGCGGTGGCTGGCGGTTAAGGAAAATCGATATTACCCCAGTTTTTATCATTCGGTGCTGCTACCAGAGTAGCGGGTAATCTCCGTTTCGCCAATTTCCGGTCTAAAGAAAGAAGTAAACTCCCCGCGATAATAATATTCCGATACGCCGCGGGAAGTGGAATCGACGGAGGAAGTTTAAATATTTAAGACGCGCACTGTACGCGAGGGTGTAAAGACGCGGGACTCTTTGTTATAAATATTACCGCGGCTTTGTTAAATGTGGGACGACGAACGAAAAAAAACCGCTTAACCCAGAAAAATTAGCGATTGAAATTACAAAAAGTACATTACAAAATATTTCTAACGACTTTCTTGTGTCTGTCCCAGAAACAATTTTTCCCCCAAAAGGAAGCGAGCTTTTTAAAGTATCGGGTTATATACCCAGGTCGCATGCACGCAAGTTGTCCCTGCTCGCGGAACTTTCGTGATCGGCTTAGTTTCGGTAAGAAAATTTAGCGAGCTCATTCGTACTCGTTACACGCTTGCTCATCGAGAAAAGAAATTAATCCTCCGAAATTCAGGAGGGAAGAGTTTTCAGGTGTAATTACGCTACCCGCCGCGTCGCCAAGAGTAATAAACTCTTTAAGCAAATTAGACTGCAGCGAGCCGGGGGGAGGGTGGAATATCGACTTTCGTCTGGGCCGGCGTACGCTAAATAAGGTCGCATCGATCGCCGCGATTCTTATTTATAACTCGGTGGGGCTCGAAAAGACAGGTGTTGTGCGGTAGGAAGTTGCTTGATTAATCAGGTACGGAGCGGGGCGTTGATCTTTGGGTTGTCTTTCATCGCACCGAACTCAGGTGTGGCGGGAAAACTCGATTAAAACAAACGCGATCGAGGGTGCGAGCGGCATGAACAATGCACACCGTCAAAAATCAATTCAAACTTGACGCAATTAATAACAAATTGCGGGCGTCGAAAATTGCTCTAAATATTTCAACGTCACCCCCCCCCCTCCGCTGATTCATTAATTTAGGAATCCTCTATCAGCCGCGGGGATCAATCAGACGTCGGTCGCGAGACGAATTAAGTTTGATCAATCTTTTTCAAGTGGGTGGTTCATCGACGTCACAATTAAATTTGGAAAAAAAAGACGCTCGCTTGGATCCGAAAACGAGTTGAAGCACTTCCCTGGTATATATATGAAAAAAAGAAGAATAAAAGAACAAACACGCGGGAGTACACTCAGCTCGTAGATGCACTTATCTTCTTTTCCCGTCGCGGAGCCATTTTCATTTGTCCCACCTGCGTCCGCCTGGCTCAGGAGCGAGTGTCTCTTTCCCGAAAAATAGAAGAAACGTTGCTCTACCCCCGGGACAGCTTATACACTTTTTTTTTTCCCCTCCTCCTCATTTTTCACCCTGTTTTACAGATTTTTCTGCAGGAGTGTCCTTGCGGCTCGAATTGATTAACTCGAAGGGAAGTTTCTGGAGCAAATATAATTAAACTTTGGGCCGTATCATCCCCCCGGCCGGTGTAAACTTTGAATATCAAAACAACCTCGGCCGAAGTTTTGCAAAAAATAAAAGCGGGGAGAGACGGACCGACGATTTTTCCAACCGGGTGATGGATGGCGGATTAGACCGATCGTGGCGTGAAAAATTGACCCGTCGAACAAAAAGCCCCGGGGGACGGGGTTTTCAATTTTAATTGATAATTATTGTTTTACGCCCGATGATTATTCACCCGGGGATGCAAAAACACGCGATAAAGTCGCGATGACTAATTTACATCGGAACGTTGAACGTACTTGGAATTGATCGGCTCTAAAATTTCTCATTAATACGGTAACGAAAATAAACGCGTATCTAATACCGACCCAGTTTTGAATTTTCGAGTTCATCAAAGCCCAAGAAGACGCCCAAAAAACGAATTAAAACGTACACGCCGAGTACTTAAACAAAGGTTCAGGAATTTCTCATTATAAAACAGCTCGGAGATGGAAAACTCGCATCAGGTAGAAGCAAATAAGCAAAAAGAAGAAGGAATCAGAGGAAGAAGCCAGAAACCTCGCCAGTAACGCTTATACGCTCTTTTGTGTGTATGTGGTGTGGGTTAGCGTTCGAGTTTTTCTTATCGGTCGCGTCGCAGCAGCTGCCACTGGTTTCCTTGGGCTGATTAGCTTCCACAAATCCACGACTACTCGAATACCGCGTAATCGTAAATTCCCGTACGTCCAATTTAATTGACGAATATGATTTAACGCCTACGCGCGACACTGATTTACATGAATAATGAATTAAATGTACCGACCGAAGCATACGCGTGTTGCACGATTGATTTATAAACCGGGGGACTATTTTTACTAAAATTACTGTCACGCGGCTCTTTTTGAAGCGTGCTAAAAGACCAAATCGTCCAGCCGGGCGCTCAATTTGATTAATTGCGTAAGTAGATAATCGAGTTTGGACCCCGGAGAGAAATCTTTGAGTTACGCTTTTTTAAACTTCTTCACGCCTTGGTGGCGGGCTTTCCGGTTAAAAATACCAAACTCCAGTGATTTTTTGGAAAAAAAAAAAAAAACGGTAAAACAACAAGCCACTCCTCGACGTAAAAACAAGGAGCGCAACTATGACCTTGCACGCGTCGAAACACTCCCCGAGACGTAATATACGTGTGTGTACGTGGATTTTAATGAGTGCAAGTTCGTTGGCTTTTTAACGCCTGTGGGAATTAGATAGTGCAAACACAGCGTAATTACGAACGCCATTACCGCGATATGAGTGCGTGCGCTCGGATTTCTTTTTTTTTTTTTTTTTTTCTTTTTTCCTCTCGCCTCTTCTTGTTCATATCGGGGATCTTCGCGCGTTGAATATGTATTTTTTCGTTAATTTTATTCCACAATAAAGTTTCATCGCACTGGGTTATGAAATCTCCCTTTTTTTCTCTCGCGCAACTACGATAAGCCCAAAAAATTGTCCGGATTAAATCCGACCATTGAGGCGTTACGCGGAATCGCGCCACAAAGGCACTCGATCATCATTTAATTAAGGTCGATTTACATTTGTACCCACAGAGACGCGCGACACGTGGAGTTTAATACGTTTTTTACCTTAAGTGTGTGCTTTATCCTGCGAGCTAAAGCGATTTATTATGCATTATTATGTCTCCTACGGACGGAAAATGTTAATGCGCGCCTGGATTATGGCCCCTGGATTACGATACTGTGCGAAAAATTATGTTACCGTTTTTTTTTTTTTATTCGAGGGGATTTTTGTGTGATTCAAAGTTTTTTGAACTCGGTGTACATTGTTTTCTTGTGAGAAAATTCACGCGTATTACGAAAATCAATCCGGAGCGTTTGTATAAAAATGTAAGCCTCGTAATTCACGGGTTTTCTTGTATCTTTTTTTCGCAGACTGGAGCATATTTTAACGTCACTTTGAACCATGTGACACGCTTTTAAATCACCGGAACACTTTTTCACCCCCAATTAATGAAAAATTATGATCTTCTCAGAGTTGCATTTTAAAAAAAAAAAAAGAGAGAGAGAATAAAAAAATCTTACGATAAAATTAACGAGCTAAAAAGGCATCGAACAACGGAGCTTGACTTTTGATTGCACCGTTAATTCGTAATTTATTATTTCCAGTGCGTTTTGTCCTCGTCCCGTGAAATATTAAAGCACGGCTCGAATTTTAATCGGGGCGCGTAAATTCAACCCTATTCGGAAATGTACGTACGAGCCGTGGAGGTATTATTTAAACGCTGATGCAGTTTGTTTACTTTAATTGATAATATTTTTCGCTGACTTTTTTTTTTTCTCGCCGCTGTTGGTTTTATAATCGAGATACTCGGAGGGAGGCGAAGGGCGAATTTCATTGCTTTTTGTTATTGCTCGCGGGATATCTCTCGACTCCCGGAGTTTGAAAAGTTCGGCGCTTGTTAAGTTCATTATGCGGATCGTTGGGAGCTATAAATCACAAGTACAGCTAGGGCCCAGACGAAGTTGCTGGTTTCATCTATTTACTCAAAACTTTTTAATAATATCATCGAAAGCAGAGCTTTTCGACTTCGTTTTTTTTTTTTTCAACATTTCGATCGCTTCGAAGAAAAGCTGTTTATTTATGTTGGAAAAAGTTTTTACCGATTATGATAATTATAACGAGGGTCTTTTTGTCTTCGGGCCCAGTGTTCTATTAATTAAACTGCTAAAAAGCATCATGCGTGAAGCCAAAGTTTTAATAATTACTTTGAAACAACAGCGCCCCCGTTGTTACAAGCCGTGCGGATAAAGTGCGTATCATAATTTTGATATTACTAAAATTAAGTTTACGAATTCGTAAACTTGCTTTCCTACAACTTATACGTTATGCGAGCTATATTTATAAAGAGTAATTTACGCTTTTATCAATAAAATTAATAATTTATGAGGTAAAAAAAAAAAAAGAGGTTCCGACTCATTATGCTAGATTTTTTTTCGCTCGAACTCCATCAGGCTCTTGTACAACAAAGTTGTTAAATTATTAATATGGAAAACACGTGCAGCGCGCTATGTCGAGGGGTAAAAGGCATATTATATTAAAAAGGAAAATAGTTAGTGTGCCTCGGCTTTTAAACAATTTCCTCTCGCACACGGAAGCGTGTATTCCAAGAATTTAACTTAATGTCAATTTAGCGTACAGAAAAAAAAAAGTTACCTTCCCCACACTAATGTACCACTTTGTATCGCGGGTATAAAAAACTTTTCGTGTACTTTTTAATAAAAAAAAAAAAAAGTAGTTTTGTGTCAAGTTTTGAATTACTATTTACGCGACAACGAGAGGGATGAATTTACAAAATTATCACTCGGGCGTATGAGTCGTCAGGCGAGAACTTTTTTAAATTTAATTATTACGAAACTCGGGATGAAAATTTTCATCCTTGGTGCGAAATTACCGGCTCATAAATATGAAGTATCCGACTCCTACTTGCAGCGCCTAATTACAAAACGACCGGAAACGAATGAATAAAAGTACGAGTGTATAAGAAAATGAAAAAATAATAACAAATAAACGCACACGGGTTGGTCTTGAACCCGCGGGCGTTGCGCAAACCCATCGGTGTGCATCTTAGCTTGCACGCATTTGAAAAAAAAGAAAAAACAAAAGTACCTACAGAGCGCATTTAATCCGTGCAGGTGAAAGCTACACCGTAGAGCGGCGATTTTCCAAGGTTTGCCTGCAGCCGGACTGACACAATGGCCGTTCGATGGTGCCAGCATTGTGCAGCGTTAAATAAACGAGAGTTTAGAAAACTTCGATCAATCGCTCGCTGATTGGATTTGCGGAATTATGAGAGTTGGAGGTTTTTTTTTCTTTTTTTCTAAAAATTCGACACTCAGCGTACGGCGTCACATACATTCTTTGTAAAATTTTGTCACGTACGGCAATTTAGCGATGATTTATGCGGGGAAAATTTTCATTAAATTTTACTTTAATACGTTTTCAATAATCGATGAAATATTTTACGTGGGTCCCAGAAACTCGGAGAAGAAAGTTTTACTCGGTGAAAAATTTGTGGTTTTTTATTATATTAAAATGCAATTTAACCTCTTTAACGAGGATATTCTCGTTTTCTTTTTTTTTTTATTCATTTTAACTCGAAATAAAAGTGCAGCTCTGGTATCTTTATTGTTCGATTTTTGCTGTAACCAGTTTTACGAAAAATAAAAAAGAAGCGACTCGAGACAAGCTAATTTCAAAAGGCGAGTTCTGCGGAACGAGAGTAAAAGATGCTCGCGGTTCGGGCGAGCAGTCAAGTGGAAATTCCGTGTAAAGTTACGAAAAAAAAGATCACTAGTACTACTACTACTACTACTACTTTATGTTGTAATAAACCTTTTGTCTCGAAGGCATTAAAGAAAAATGCACTTTCCCGCGGCCGCATTTTAATCATTTTTTTTCAATTTTGATTAAAGCGTTTCTATTCAATGGCGCACTCCAAAATAAACCTGCCCCCCGGTAACTTTTCAAATTAAACCAGCGTACGATAAGAACAAAAAATTTCAAAAACCCAGCGTTCGCACTTTAGAAAGTACGATGCACGCTTTCACTTTTTCCCATATGACAACGGTTTCCCACCTAATCTAAACCCAAAACCATGACGATTCTAAAACTATTTTTAGCCTAGTAAAGTCCAATAATTATTTTTGAAAAAAAAAAAAAAAACACCCATGAAAATGCATAAATAAACGGAGTCAAGGTTGAGCGATCGCGAGTCATGAACCCGAGTATGTTGGCCGTAAGCTGGCGCCCCTGGCGGCGAGTGTTTGCCCTAACTTTGCCGTACTGCTGTTGCTGCTGCATGCGTGGACGACGAACTTTCGAAAGTTAAAGTGGGCACTGCACGCCAGCGAGTTTGTTTACGGGGATGTTTTTAACGGCACTTTTTAATTCTCTTCTAGCAACAACAAACTTCCCGACCTATTGACTGCTTCTGCCTCTTGGATTTCAAAGAAGGTTAATTTTACGTATAACCGGATTAGTGACTACTATTTTACACACATCAATCGAATTTACCAACTGCGGTTGTGTTTATCCAAAGTTCGGGAGCCGATTAAACGAAAATCGTCCCTTCAAAGCCTTTTTCTCGGTGGTAAGAACAAAACGAAGTAAGGCAGCTATCACACAGAAAAAAGATTATATCCAACCCAAGGGAAAATTTAAATCTCGAGGCGGAGCATTATAAATCTTAATACTCTCATTGAGAGTGATTCGCGAGAAAGTTTTTAATTTTCTCCGAATTCCAGGTGTATTATCTCTGATTGCGTTTAAGGAGTATTTAGAGCCAGCGCACCGAGCGAGGATAATTAATAAAGATGGGATTTAGCCTTCTTTGAGTAACCCGAGGTGCAGCACCAGCACCTTGAAGAGAGTTGCGCAAAGAGGTTTTAAATTTCCATGTTTATCGTTTTATTTAAATACGCTCGCTTTTTAAGGTGCATTGCGAAACGAAACTGCAGCAAACAATTTTTCGTACCCGTGTCAAATGAGTTTTTTGTTTATTCAAATATTAAGCCAGTGTAAACACGAGGTTTCGCAGTTAATATTTTTTTTTTCCCCGATTCCTGGCCCGAAATATGAAAATACCGGGTAGTAACGGTCGGTTTTGATTAAAAAGGTATATGCTACCCGAAATTTTAAACTTAAACACGGTTATTGTTTTGCATTTCGTGGGCAGGTCAAATATTGTCTTTGCAAATAAAAGAATGCATTAAAAAATATCCTGTTTTTGTTTTTTCTCGCGTTATAGTCCGCCGTAAATCACTAAAGTACTAGCATATTTATATCTAACCTTTCGCAATCGACGAATAAAATTCATTTTTTTTTCCCTAGCGCAGTAGAAAATCGATCCTAGTGATCTAGACGCGGTAATAAATGAAAAAAAAACGCAGCTATAAACAGTCGCAATCAAACCGGACTTTTAAAAATTAGTTTTACAATATTGATTCCGTGATTAAAGAGCGTTCAACGATCGGGAGATAAATATTTAGAGTACAAATGACACCACTACATGCCCCATCTACGATAGTTGTTTAGCCACGGCAAAAGTTCATCTCGGGCTCGGCTTCTTATTTAAACTCTCGCGGCGGCGTAACTTTTGGTTGAACTTACCGAAACACGCAATGAGAATCGCCGGAATCCAAAATCTCGACGCCGTCATGATGCTGGTATTCTCAATTTAAAAAAAAAAAAAAAAAAACTCTGATATCCCACTTCGCTCACGGGGTCATTTAACCGCAGACACTTTTCTCAGGGTATCGCAGGCAGGCACTGGCTTCTTATTCTCTTCTTCGAACCAAACAATAAAAAACTCAAAAAAACAACAACACTGCGAGAGTTGAACAACACTATAACGAAGAAGTAGAGTCGTGCAGGATCATCTCCACGCACCGCAGTCGGCCGTTGCTGGATCGTAACGACGCGGCTGCTTTCCAACACTCAACCTCATCGATCACCTCACTGTGCTTAAAATCCGCATAACTCACTCAATTCACTCTGGTCGCAACACACAAACAATCCGTTAATCTTTTTGATAATTAATTTTTTTTTTTTTCGGCACTGTGGGTAGTTTGCGCGTTGTAAAAGTGAAGGGTTTTTTACGGTCGGAAGCGAAGAGCACGGTTAAGTCGCTTGCGCACCTCTCAACGGCCGCGCGCCAACTGAAAGTAGGGACGCGGCGCGCCGAGTAAATTCCCCCACCATCCCATCCCCACCACTCGCTCCGGCCGTGGCAGCGCAGCCAGCGCTCGTTTTTTCAAATGCAGTCCGTTGAAGAAGAGGGAGAATCGCGCTGGCTGCATGCAGTCTCAAGGGACTTCCACAACAGCTAAAGGCCCCTTGAGCTTCTTTTTTTTTTCTTTTTTCAAATAGCTACCCTGATTACTTAATTTTTCTCGAGGTTTGTCGATCGAGCATTGATTGTGATCTACGCGATCCTTCTTTTGAGATTTTCTCTTGAAACTACGTTACAAAAGGCACTGATTTTTTTTTTAAGCAAACGTCTGGGCCGGCAGGAGAAAAAAGATTAACTCCCCAGTAACGTGAAACGGCAAAAAATTCGGAATCAAATTTTACACCGGAACGACGTAAGAAATTTTCGGAGTCGAGTGACCGGTGCTAAATTTCAACGTCGTCGTAGTCGTCGTCGCGAGCGAGGACTTTCGAACCGGTATTTTTGGCGCTGATTTTACCCGCGCGCTTACGGTATACCCGTAACCCTCAGGTTTTTATTTTTATTTTGAAGAACCCTCAGGTTTATTTTTTTATTTTGAAGAAATCCAAAAGGTTTTTTAAAAAACACTTTTGACGAAAGTTCGCTTGGAATAACGAAATTGAATTCCCGGGGCTTGGTGGGGTCGCGGATATTATTATTTTCGGGAAGTCACACCAAGAGAAATTTCCACATTTCATCTACGTGTTGCAAACTGCTATAATTCTCAGTTGGACCGCAGACATAATTACAGCCCGGAAGGTGGGAGGCCGCTGGTCAGATAAGTTTCAAAATTTCCATGCGTCCCTGTCCCTCCCGCAATTGTGATTTAGCGCTCGGGCGTGATTGCCGGCTCTTTGTCTAAATTCAATATTTTCGGGTACCCAAGTTCGTACACTTTTTTCAGGGTCTCCGGTGTGGACGAGCCTTTAAAGCGGGTAAAGGTAAAGGAGCAACCGACGGCATTACACACCAGGCCTCTCTCCTCTCTCCCCCCTCGAGAGAGCGGCGGCGGCATGGCAGTTGCCCCTACCATCGGTCGTGTTGTGCGGCAGGTGGTTTTTCGCTCCTTCTCTCTCTCTCTCTCGGTTGGAGTTGTTAGCTGCACGAGCCCGCAGGGACCCCCTTTTTTTCGAGCATCCCGATGTGTTTTTTCCGTGTTTTTCTCCCGCACCTTGGACTCGTGAAAAATCGGTCTTTTATCTGATAAAGAGTCATCCCGGCGCTGCTGGAGGACGGGGATGAGACTTTGATTCCGAGGTACCTGCCTCCCGAGCCAAGGAGCCAAGGATCCCGAGGAATTTCTATTGAAAGCGTAAGAAAGTCGACTCGGCTCGGCTGCATACAATGGATTTATCCCAAATAAGATTCTAAGCCCCCCGTTTTTTTCATCCCGTACGCGCCCCCCGGTACAACGCGCGCGGTCATTGAATTATAAAAACGTTATAAATACGGAACGGAGTCTAATAAATTTACGGGTTGGGGGGGCCCCTAAGCCAGCCTCCGGTACCTACACTATTAAATCACGAATTTTGTTAATTTACCGAATTCCAGGTCGAGACAAAGGGACGGCTGGTATCGCCGGGATTTGGACTCGCGCACCTGTCGTCCGTCCTCCAGCACGCGACTCCGATCATCGATGAGTACCATCTGGCGTGTCGCTTAGCTGGCTTCTATTTTTTAATCGCGACTCGTGCCCAGGGAAGAATTTTTCAAGCACCCGATGCGCGTATGCTAATGGCGAGACCGTAAATTTACGATATTTCCTATTGTGCCGAACGCGCTTTGTGCACAGGGGCTGGCGTAAGCGTGCGGTTTCGTCGATAAAACTTAATTTATTTTACAATGACGCGCTTTTATTCGGACAGACATAACAGCGATGATTACTTCTATTATCGGGCTGCTTTGAGCGAACAATGAAAATGATATTTGGGGGTATTTTCGAGAGACCGAGCAAATTGTGGAGTCGCTCGAGTGGTTCGAAGCGCGAGATGATACCCAGAGAGCCCGGGGTTCGATTTCCACTCACCCATCGAGTCTCAGATCATAACCGTTGGATTTAACTCATATATGTCATTAATAATTAATGTTATTACTTGAAAAAAAAAAAAATCGTTTCGCTCTGTATCAAGCCTTTTTTTTATCGTCCTGTCTTTTCAAAGTCGTTCTAGCCCCTTTAATGACAGTACAAAACTTGTAAAATTTTTTACTTATTCATTTTGGTCGAACGGTGAAAAAGATGATGAAAAAACATCTTTTCAGACCTTGCCATATTTTTGCTTCAAAAAAATAATTTTATAATTTTTGTAGCGTGAAAACTTAATTTATAAAAACTTAAAAGTCATTTCCGAAATTTTTTCCTTCACATTTTACGTTCATTCTAAATAAGTATAGTTACTTTCTAAAAATTATTTTCAAAAGTGTTTTTGTTTTTTTTTTTTCAAGTGTCAAAGCTCTAGCAATGGTAGTTTTTTTCAGTATTTTTAAACTTTCTGGGTAAGTGTCCGGTACATATAAGAAAAAAAAAGGTCGAATTCGGTCTGTTAATTTAAGCCTAACTCGTCAGCGACAATGCTCAACCGTCATATTTAGACTCCGACGTTGGCACCTGATCCGCAATTAAAATCGTAACGCGAGCACAATAACGTACATTATGACTCGATTCGAAGCCCGAAATAAAAAAAAAAGGTCAGCGCGCGTAACGAAAAAAGCGAGGAAGGACCTTCTGAAACATCATCGAAAAAAAGGAGTAGCCTCGGCCGGCTTTCTCTCGATCCAAGCAGGCCAAAAGGTGCTGATTTAAGAGCCAGCTGATTGAGATTTGATTCCCTCTTTCGAGCAGCTCCTGCACAAAGGAGCCTGTGCCCGCCACACTCTTAACTCGCGCCTGGCAGCCAGCAGAAAAGAAGATAAAAAAAAGGAAGAAGGCAGCCGGGGCCCGGTGCTGGCTGCAGGAAACACGAGCCCCGAGCAGGTGTCCGGCGTGCGCCTATCTTTCGGCTGCATTATATTTATGCTATACCTGCCTCGCCATCTGCCGCCTGTCTGCTCGTTATACACGGCACAGGCCCTCTCTTTATATTCGGCATAATGAGATAAGATATTCGTTTAGTTTTTTTTTCTTTTTTTTCTTACTTTTAGTCCGATAAATCGCAGTTTAATTACGAGCGTTAATCGCCAAAGTGGCGTACGCACCCACGCGGCCAGGATTATCTCGAGTGTTGTACACCGGGTACAAGCAATGCAGGTTATTACGAGATCACGGGCCTTGGCGAGACGCGCTTATGGAGATTCTGAAAAATCAGCGATTTTTTTTGTGTTCGCGTTTCCATACAAAAAAGCCTCCCCTTGAACGTAGTTACAATGAAGAAGTGGTAATAAAATTTCTGCTTTGGTTTACAGTTTTTTATCCTATGTTAAAATTATAAAATTTTTTTTTTTTCGTTTACTGTTATTTATTTAAGGCTGTGTCTAGGTACCATTGCCGTGTACCGTACACGGTACACGGCAGCTTTTTACTTTAGATCCTATAATTTATCCCAAATAACCCACTTAAGTTTAAAAAAACTACTAGTTTTTACTTTAAATCCAATTATCCATCCTAAATAACCCATTTAAATTCACAGAGTGTCTAAAGTAACTCTTATTTGGTACCGTGTACCGTGCACCGTGCACCGAATACGGTACACGGCGATGGTACCTAGACACTTTCTTTATTTAATAACAAAACATGGATGGGAGTAATATTTTTGTTGAGAGTATCAAGTTAATTTTATAATTTGCTAGTTGGAGTCATCGATCTTCTGGATGAAAAAAAATTGTTCTCAAGTGAAAGTTATATATTTAGTCAGATTTTAATGAATGGACCATGAATTCAAAGCATTAAAATTTCAAAACTATTTAACCGCTATCTATATTTGATATTGAAATATTTACCCCCGACACATATGCACCAATGTCAAAGTGACTTTGAAGACGTCAGAATATCGTGTAAAAACGTCACACCTACGGTACAGAAGCAGCGTCAGAATTATCAGCATAAATTTGAAATTTAGCATTCGTCAGTGCATCGCACACGCGTTCTATATAATATGCTCATATTTGATCGGTCCTATCTAAACTGGCAAAACACGAAACTACGGTACTACGCACCAATAACAAATATCAATACAAGCCATAAATTGTTTGTAAAATGGCTTAGACGCGTAGGAGCAAGAGGCTGGATGAATCGATAAGCGCACGTGTCTGGATGAAACGCAACCCCGCAAGTAGGTGCGGGCTTATTAGTGCATTAATAATTAATACCCATCGCGCATTTCCCCACGGTTAACATAATTATAATCTTATCGCCTCTGACCGTAAATTCAAGAGATTGATTCGGGGGAGTCAACGGTGCAACGCGATTTTCGGGGAAAACTTTATAGCTAAATATTAAAGAAGATCTGCTATGGCTTACCCTTACGCAGCCGGGTCTTTGAGAGCACTCAGCGGCTTATAGGTGCCGGCTGGCGTTTAACATTTCACGATACTACCGTGTACGTACATACACGGCGGGTAAGGTGATCCTCGAGGAGCGAACTTCCTTTCGAGAAGGGGGGAAAAGTTGGCTGCGAGGCTTCTCCGAGCTAGATAGCGAGCGGGCGGCACGCGAAATGAGACCGGAGCGGAGATAAGTTGATTGACTTATTTATGCGAACGCGGGCTGGAAAAATTTAAGGGGCTGCTTTTTTTCGCGCAATTTGAATAATCAGAGGCTTTCGGATTGACTGCTTTATTGCGCTGTGATTTCTGCACCCAGGATTACCTATTTTTTTTGGCTATCTTGATGTGGTTTAAAAAATTTGGAATGATTAGGACTGAATTCATCACATATCCTTTGAAACCTGCAACTAAGTTCAGTTCGATATTTTTGTGGATATAGTTTTAAAAAGGTGTTTTTTAAAATAATGAAGATTCTTATTTTATTTTATAGAATTCTACAAAGAAATTAAGTCCGTTTATTGAAACAATGTATTCAATTATTCCAAAAATTATTGCAAAAAATTCTTAATAACAAAGTATTCAATACTTCAAATTAAACGCAATTCAAATTTTGAATTTTACATTCTTAACCAATCAAATCAATTATAAAATGAAGACATTCGAACATGCTTCATCATTATAAAGAGGCATATAGAGTTTAATCAAACCAACTTTTAACTTTTGTAAAAAAAAAAATAAGCCACAAAAATAAGGCATTTCGTTAGGCAAACAGAGGAAAGGCGCAATAAATCAATTCAGTAAATTTATTTACGAAATCTCCGTGTTGTTTATACGCGCACGTGGGAAAAAAGCCCTCGTCTTAATCTAGAATAAACAAACGAAACGCGTGAAAGTGTGGAAACAAGTTGACAATACCGTCTCGCTGCACTTGACGCGGCGCACAAAATTGAATAAAATTAGGAAGCATAATGGCGAAATACGTGATTTTTCATGGGAAAGAAGACGCCGGAACAGGTACCTCGGCGAAGTCCGGCGCAGGAATTCGTCGGCTCTCACGTTTTCGAGACAATGAGGCCGGGGCTCAGCCCCCCAGCGGCTGTATATTTTTATTGCCGCGGCGTCCCCGAAAATCTTCTCCCCCGCGAACAAGTGCGGGATTTTCTCTCTTTTCCCACGCGGCCAGTGACTTTCACTTGACACTTGTCCGTCGGTTCCTACCTGGAAACAATCCATTTAATTTCGCGCAAACAGAGAAAATTAGATAATATTATTTCGATGAGGCGGCGGTGTAATTGCGCGCGACGAAAATAGATTCATTGCAACATCAAAGACTATTACGGCCACGGGTCGGGGCAAGGTTTACGATCACCCTGAATTACTCATACTATCTGAGGCTCTCCGCGTGCCCGTGTATATATTCTTAAAGTTGTAAAACTATTTTATTCCCTGCTGCACTTTGACCGAACGAACTATTTCGCGTGCCAAATCTGGAACTCTCTTGGTCGAAGAAGCAAAAAAAAGCAGGGCTAATTACTGTAAAAAACGTAACATACGCTCTTCGGGGTCCCATCCGGCTTCATAATAATTCATTATTTTAAATCCCCTTCTCTATGATTTCGAATTGACACCGGCCGTAACTTTTTGTCCATTCCCACAGCTAGCCGGTAATCATAAAGCAGCTCCGTCGATCGGAGTCTAGGTAATCGATTCGTACGAAAAACAATCGCGTCTCCCGATAAACAAATGCAGGGGAATCGCAGGCTCTCGAATCCAATTATCTTCTCCCTCCCGCGCACACCTGGCCAGGGATAAAAAAGAGAAGGAGCGTCGTAACGAGCAAAACGAAACCTCCTGGTTCGAAGGAGCAAGAAGAATCGCAGCTCCCGAACTAATTAGCGGTCAGCTATCGGAGGTGCACGCAACCGATGAAATGGACCCCCCCCCCCCCCCCTTTGTCGGGTAACGAGGTAAAGTTCGATTGATTATTACCTCCTATCCCGGGTAATCGGAGGGTAAGGGCTTGTAATTAAAAAGTTTCACTCGTGGAAAATTTTCGATGGTACTAGCGCCTTTTGAGATTTGTACCACTTTTCGCAGGAATTCGTTGAATCATGTACCTCTCCGATGATTTAGCTCATTGTGAATAGAACGAATTTTGATAAGTTTTATGACTCACAAAGTTTTAATGAGAGTCGAAGGAGATGCGTCACGAGTGGTATCGCATCCTGCCGCAACGCCGAAAAATCTTTTATGCACTCGCTTTTATGATTCATTGCGTTTTTCATAATATCATTATGCGCTTAGAGAACCCGCGCATTTAGACTAATTAATCTGTGAATGAAGATTTTTTTTCCGAATGAATGAATAAAGTAAGAAGAAGATGAGGGAAGTGAAGATTCGTAATTAATTACACTCTCGAGCTCTAATTTTGTGTTCCATTGCAACTCTTGCCGGGGTAAAATGAATCGTGATACTTTCAGACGTGAGAAGCTTTTTTAATTAATTAATTAATTTTATCACTCGAGAACGATTGGAGCGGTAGACAAGCGTTGCACGTTCTTAACCTTTCGCGTAAAAAGGTACGAGCGGGGATGTAATTGCCTTCGAGCTAAATTAGATCCTTCAAAATTCACGGCCACTTTCTTATGCTTCTTCACGATAATTCGCTCCCTAATGGGATCGGGATAATCGAGTGTTTAACCCTGTATTCTGAAATCCATACGCTTCAGAGATTTTTTACCCCTCCTTTTCGGTCTACGCAGGTTTTGATCGGGACGCGATTATTATTAAATATTTCGATACTTTGCGTGATATCGACGCCCAGTTCGTCCTCTTTTTCAGCCTGTGCATCGTGCATAATTGATACGATATCGTGATTGTTAAATTATGTTTTCAAAAGTATTATATCATTGACTACACGGAGAACGCTTAATTAATTGAATAAGCTTTATTTCGTTTATTTATCGATGTGAAGGTAAAAATATTTTATTACCAAGAAAGTAATGTTTTTTATTTTTTATTTTTTTATTCAAGAATTAAAACAAAGACTGTTGTTTTCAAATCCTTGAAAAGTATCACTTCTTTGAAATTTGATGCGGTTGTTTACTCTAAATTGGATTAAATAAAAAAAAAAACTTATCAAAATTCGTGCTGATACTTTTGATTTCTTGAGGAATTTCATTTATTTTTCAACTCAAATAATTGAAATTAATTTGGGATCTCTTTCAATTTAGAAATGGAAAAATGTTAACTTTGAACTTTGTGAAAGAAAATTCCACCTCGAAATTTCGCGTGTTTGCGCTTAGGAGTGCGGCGAGGCTTTTCAGCGTGGGTGAGTAAAACTGTCGAGCTGTAACTTTTTTTTTCAACCGTGATTCATGAATTCCTCAATTTTTAAATTAATGAGTTGGCATTCAAAAATTACTTTCATTTTTCATGAATCATTTTTAAAAATCCTGTTGATTGATAAATGAAAAATCAAGCCGAACTTTCGGAAAAAAAGTTCACCGCAAGCTTTTAATTTAAATTAATCAC
Organism: Encarsia formosa; assembly: GCA_038277355.1. Classification (NCBI taxonomy): domain Eukaryota; kingdom Metazoa; phylum Arthropoda; class Insecta; order Hymenoptera; family Aphelinidae; genus Encarsia; species Encarsia formosa. The sequence goes on from CM076188.1 coordinate 10,510,869, forward strand.
ACTTACGAGTGCATATTCTCTGACGGTCTGAAGTAAAGTCAAACGCATTCATGGGTGAAAAATACCTCGCGCCAATACAGGCTCGAAAAACAATTTTCCACCCTCGACATACTTTGCCCTCGAGTGGGACGCGAGCGCGAAAGAAACAAAGTACACTCGCGAAGGAGGAAAAAAAATAACTAAAGGCAGCGGGGAAGAGGAAAGCGCACTTGCGGGTTTTATAAAAACGCGGGCTCGAAATTTATCAGCCTAATTGGTTGACAAAGAGGACAATCAAGTTGAAAAAACCCCTAATTTTTATCTCTCTGTTTCTTTTCCAATCCGATAGTTTGTAGAAACACGCGAGTTTATTAAAAATTCGACCGACGTTTACCCGAAGCACGTGGGGGGAAAGGGCGGTTGAAGAGTACTGGTTAAACTCGTCGGTCAATGCATCACGCGCGCAAATTAGCGGGTGCGCATGCTTACGAGTTTTGGGTACTAAAAGCACCTTCTCCTCTGCTGCAGGTACCAAACGTCATCAACCAATTTTCGCGTTTAAGCGTTTTACGCTTTTCGTATGCGTGAGCTTTTGCGCCTTTTTTAAGCCTACGGCATGCACGTGCAAATTGTTTCGTCCTTTTTTTTTTTTACTAGCTCGTTGATAGTTGTTTGGAAGAGAAAGTGAGTATACAGACAGTGTTAAAATTTTTCCTTGTTTTTTACAGAAAATACAATTAAAAAATTTTTTCAAAAAGTTAACAATTTTGTTGACGACGTTGATTATTGTGTGTTTTATTATTATTTTTTTTTTTTGTTGCAAAAAAAAACCAATAATACACAGAGATATAATTTTCTTTTCTTTTAGTAGCTTTTCAAATTGTACTTATTAACCCATTACCGCCCATGGAAAAATCAAAAGTGATATAAAAAAACTAACTGTTGGAAAACCTGTCTCATGAAAAAAAAAGTAGATACGTATTTTTTCTTTTTTCAATTTTCATTGTTTAAACATTATTTATTTAAACAAATTCGGAAAATTTTTTAAATTTTTATAAACTTATAACGGCATTCGATTCTTTGACCAAAAATAAGGCGAAAGTCATCTAAGTAATTTTTTGATCAGACGCTTAGATCTTTTGCTACGAGCGCTCAAACATGTAAAAATATGGTTTTATAGTGGTGAGCTCTGACTCGTAAAAGTGTATCTTCGGTGCGGCGCCTCGGAGCTCACCACTATAAAACCATATTTTTACATGTTTGAGCGCTCGTAGCAAAAGATCTAAGCGTCTGATCAAAAAATTACTTAGATGACTTTCGCCTTATTTTTGGTCAAAGAATCGAATGCCGTTATTAGTTTATAAAAATTTAAATTTTTTTACGAATTTGTTTAAATAAATAATGTTTAAACAATGAAAATTGAAAAAAGAAAAAACACGTATCTACTATTTTTTCATGGGACAGGTTTTCCAACAGTTAGTTTTTTAATATCACTTTTGATTTTTCCATGGGCGGTAATGGGTTAATTAAAGGTCTTTTCATTGAAAATCATCATGAAGGAGGAATCGAACGGTAGACATTAGAGTTGCGAGTTCAACATTTTATCGCTGAGCCACTTTGTGTTCCTTTCGAAGTGAATTTAAATTTCTCTTGTAAGTTATAATCCGTTATAACCGAGCTTTTAACTCATCTATTTTTTATCAAGCGTACAATAATAATTATATTTTTTTTGTATATTAATTGGAAAAAAAAAAATTATAAATGCGATGAAATATAGGACATTATAGAATAATTTTAATATATAGCAACTTAGCTTATGAGCTTGCAAGATCGAAAAAAAAACCAATTTGTAAAGCGATTCGACTTAGACTTTAAGATTTATAAGAGTGTCGTCTCTCAATTTCGCAAGCCCGCCAAATAAACTACCCGAGTCCAAAAAAATCCCCAGATATTTACACGGCGGAGTTATTGGAAAGACGCACAGATTAAAGGAAAAGCGAGCACTCTCAGTTTTTTTCCAGCGGGCGCAGTGCAGGAACAATTAATCGAGCCCGCGGCTCATTGTTATTCCAGACGGCGAGCCTCGCTGGCGACGCGGCGGGCCATCTCCTTGCCAATATACACTGCACAAAGTGCTAGCTACCTACTACTGCACGGTAGCCCTCCTCCTCCCGAGTACGTGCCAAAAGTGCGACGCGCCGATCGATTCCTTCCTCGGCTTCTACCCGCTTGCGGCTATTTGTTTCAGAGACTTTGAATTACGACTGGGCCCGAGGTTTAACCCTCTTGACCGCTCGGATTGAGTAAGTTTTTTGATTGATTTAGATCTACCAGACGTCCAAGTTTTCATGAGTGTTTAAATTTTATTCCTCATGCTGCCGTAAAACAATGGATTTTTTATGAAAATTCATTATTTCTACGAAGGTTCATGATAATCAAACTGCTTTGTACGACCCATAAAAAAAGGGGAAATTTTTATGACTCGCCCACGATTCGGGAGTTACTACTTCCGGCACTGATTGATACTGCGTATTGGTTTTTCGGGGGCCGAAGTTTTATTTTCATCGACTAATAAGATTTCAGCCTTATTACCGAGACTTTGGAAGTGGAAGCGTGTAATCTTATAAGAGCACAAATTTTATTTTTTCCTAAAAGCACCGAAAATACTCGATCAAATTTTGCCCCCCTCGAGAGGTTCAAAAATCAATCCACGTGGGGTAATTTGGTTCAATTTGAGCTGGCTCAAAAAAGGATCGTACGCGCAGAGCTTTATGATTGCCCCATATCGGATTAGGAATTCATCGAGTTAATCTAAAAGATTTTTTGGGAGGAGTACAAAAAAGTAGGTCGGATTACAAAGTTTATCGGGTCCGACTCTGGGGGAGTTAAATATTCCCTTTAACGCGCACGCCGAAATCCAATCAGGCTTTCGCCACGAACGATTACTTGCTTTTAGAAATAACAGTGATTTATATATCGGGGGAGGCAAAAACAGTTAACAGCTTTTTGAGTGAGCCCTGACCCCTGCGAAAAAAAAAAAAAAAAAAAATTTAATTAAATCGTCAGTTTTTCTATCAACCGTATAAACTTTTCAATAAATCGCGACTCCGGAAGTTGGAAAAAACAGAGTTTTTCCCTCGCGGTGCGTACTCGGTTATCGATCAGCTCGCTAAACGCACGGTAATTTTCCGGTGCAATTATAAGCGGAAAAACTTCTACCCCAAGACAAATCAGAGTAATAACCCCTCCTAAATAATTCAGTGCCCTCTGGGACAACATAAACACAAAGTAAACTCTCCGTGAAAACCGTCGTAATAAGCACTTTTAACAGTCGTAGCAGTAGCCGCTCTCCGAGTGGCTTTAATTAGGATCGCTCGGCTAATTGTTGGCCGGCCTCCTACTCGGTCCTCGTTACGCGCTCCAATCGGCCGAGCGATTCGATTCAATTCCTGTGCATGAATCCCCCCCGGTGTCCTATCGTACCGGACCCGCGATTTATTATATTGGCGCGAGCGCTACCGTCGTCGTAAACCCGGGCTATTGCCGGCGTGCCAAACTTCCCTAAAGCCCCTTTTTCGGGTACGATCGTAATGCGTACCTTGAACTCGGGTGAGAGGTACTGCGGACTAATGGACCGGGACGTTTCGGTGATAATTGATTTTTATGCGCGACTCCTTTTTTATTCGAGTTTTGCGGACGCGCATTAATGGAAAAAGGATCGCTGGAAATGGGCTCTGTTATTGTTTACGCAGCCGAGATATTGATTGTGTTTTTGGGTCGCGAGATTTATGCTCGCGGTAGGGTTAATTGGTTTAACTTTTAAAAATTTGCAGTTTGTCATCAGTAATTTCCTGGGACAAAAGTCCATTGATTCAAAATAATGAAGGCACGTCGGTGCGACGGGGCTACGACCGGAGGACAATCCAGTGTAGGGTCGCAATATAACGGTGGCTGGACTAATTCAAGCAGCCCGGAGCGAAATTACAGGGCCCGTAGCATCGGATTCTCGGAGTGATTGGGTATTTGTTTTGGAATCCTCGGCCATTTGAGCACCAAGCCCCATATACATATCACACATATGCATGATGCATGCGCGTGCTCCAGACGTGACATTTAATGGACGGCTCGATAAGCGAGCGACAGTGTATACACTGCCCAGCTGCTGCACGGTACACAAAGACACATCGCCAGGTGAGACAAACACCGAGGGTATTTTCGAGATGCTGTACTGACGAGTATTCAGTTTTATTACGCGGATTTCAAACCGAGACGATTAATTATTCGTAAATGACAACTTTACCTACTGTCACGTATACCTCGTTGGACGAGTACTCACCTCGGCTTTCACCTGCAAAAAAAGATTAGTAATCATTTGGGATGAAACAAATCCAAAAGTATCAAATTTTTTTTTTAATTTGTTGTCTTTTTAGACTTTTAAATCATTCATGTGTAAGAAGTCGCGCACTTTGACTACCGTGTTATGCCAAACGTAACTGTTTACAATGTCAGCCTGTAAATAAACCAATTTCCTCGCGGTGTTTTTTTAATCCACCGCTTCACATTCATAGCCCTGCAGCAGAGAATAAAAAAGGCCACGGGTCAAATAAATGGCGTAACGATAAAAAAATACCCGGCTAAGCTCAAATAGCAGCTGTCCATCGCATAAATTTAGGAGCGTTAAACTTGGGCGCGAAACGGGTGGCTGAAATAAACGGCCCAGCACGTCGTAGTAGTCGTCGTACGTATATTACCATATTTATAAACCAAAGACGGAACTCGGAATTTCGTATCTCAAATTGAGCGGCCCAATTTGCCCGGGATTGTGATGCTAAGCGCCCGCGAAAGAATTTTCCCGACGGGGTGGTTGAGGAAAGTGGATTTCGTAGTCAAATCATCGAGCTTTGTTGTCCGACGGAATTTCCACTATTGATTTTAATCATCGAACTGCTGCTACCTTTTTTTCTACCCGCTCCGAGGGTTAGGTAGGAAAAAAGAAAGTTTCCAATTTCCAGCGGAACGGAAGTTTTGAATTTATCTATACAGATGTGCTTTTAAGGAAAAAGTTTTAAAAGTAGCTTTAAATGTCCTGTAAATCGTCCCCTGGATACTTGTTTTTCCTGCCGAAGGGGAGGTTATAGTTTGTTTTGAAGCTCGCGGCTTGTTTTGACAGGTAATTGATTCCGCATGAAAATTAATCGTCCTCCCCCTGCAACCAGCTTCCCGCGGAGGAATATCGATGGACTCGCGGTAAACTTAATTCTCTCCGCAAAGTTTTTCTTTGTAATTGAATCCGATGTTATAACTTTTTGTCGTTAATAGCCAAGTCTCCACTGAGTTTGTAAACATCTTCCTCTGGGGACACCAACGTTTTTACTCGACGTTACGTCGTCATTATTAATTTATCTTGGTTTTTTTTTTTTTTCGTTTGTTGCAGTTTGATGCATTGTATTTTTTAAACGTCAAAATTGTGTATGGGAATTTCGAAAGGCCATTCAAATCTGCGTTGTGAAAAAGTCCGACAGTTGAAGCTGCTGGGTTTTAAACAGAAGTATCTCATCTGCCCATACGCTCTTTTTTGGTAGAATTTTTAACTTTATTCGCTCGTACAAAATAAATTTTCGGTCAAAAATAAATTTAATCCAGAAAAAGGTCATTGGTGCGTTGTAATAAAAGTTAATTCAATTTTTCCCAGAAAAAATCTAATCCCATCAGAAATTATTTACAAAGTTCGCTGAAAAATTTATCCAGCTCCAACAAAAAAAAATCAATATTCCTGCACTCCGCGGTTGGGTTTGAACTTTACGGTACCCTAAACCGTTCTTACACAATGTGTCCTTTTTACCTCCCCCGACCTCAAACGAGAAAAAGGGGCCATTACTTTCTATGAATTCGCGTGGTGAAAAAACCGCAGCCGGAGGAGCGAAAATGGAAATGTCAGGTCGGACGCGCCGAGTCCCGTTCCGTGGTTCGCCGTCCGTCTACACGGTAGAGTCGGGATTTACGGGAAGCGATACGGAGCAATTAGAGCCGGAGAGCAGCAATAATCGGGAAGGAGGAGGAGTTTTTTTCTCGAAAAATTAGGAGGAAGCGGGGTAATTAGTTTTTAATCGCGTGGCGTGATGATTCCCATCGATGCACTTGATGGCTGTTCCGGGGGAGTTTTACGGTAGAATTAGGAGGCGAGAAAGTTTCGCACTTTGAGGGACGCTTCCTTACACATTCATAAGTCGAAGCTTTCTCACTCGTTACTTTGTAGGGGCTCTCAGAGCTCCTGAGTGGATGCAGATATTTTTATCATAAAATAATTTAAAAATTTTTCATTTTTTTTTTTTTAAACAAAAGATCAATTCAGATAAATATTTTTTTTATTTTTTACATAAGTACATAATAGCTTGTTTTTTAAAGATATCATCAGAATTACATAAATAATTTCAATAACTATAAAATCTGTTTAATAATAGGTAGCGATCGAGCCGTTTACGTTCGGTTTGCTAATCCAAGGCTCAACTGCAGTCCATCCTCTCACCGCACAAATTTCACTTAACAAATTCGAGTTCTAATGTTCAATTACAATTCAAGATAATCATTACGCAATTACCGTTTCATAGTAAATACCATCTTGAAATTGAAAGTGAAAGGTCGGACCAATAAAGTTTGTCGAACACGTAATAATTCAGTAGAAAGCTGTGAGCGAAAAAAAACAAAACGGTACCGAAAAAAAAGTTGCCTATTCACCTTTAAAATCTTTCGGACAGGTGTATCATGTTGGATAATTTCTTTATCGTGGACGTTACCGAGCTAACCCGAAGTCACGCAATCTCTCTGCCCCTATAAAAAGACGAGCTCGGAAATAAGAGTTTGCGACAGCGACTTCTTTTCTCAAAAATCTACGCTTTATCGGAATAAATGTATTTTTTTTTAATATTTTTGAATTTTTTCATAAATATTTTAAAACTTTTTTTTGGAAAAAACTTCCCCGCCTTTTTGCTGATAAAGCTCGCATCTCGATTTTTCAAAGTTTCACGAGATACGAATAAAACACGGATAGAGTCACAGGCTTGACAATCCCGTAAAAACTACTCCAGAAGCCGCATCCGTGTAGTTTTTTTCGTCTACCGGTCGATGATTTTTCCCCACAAGGAGCGGTTTTTTCTCAACCGAAGAAAACTGTGTGACAACGAGGAAGGACGCTGAAAGAAGAAAAAAATCGGCTTTAACGAGCACGGCGTCTGGCGTTTGAGGGCCTGGCTGTCGGTGCGGTCCCACGGCGGTCGTCTGCCGAGTGTCATCCCATCGAGTGCGGGCCGTCGCCGCCTCTTGTTTCATCAAATTCTTACTAGATTTCACGTCCTGCGTACCTACATGGATGAATTTCAGGAGATTTTGAACACGCTTTCGTTAGCTCGAAGCAGAGTCGTGTTTACAAAATAACTGATCGTCAACCCGCAGTTGTCCCAATTCTTCGATAAATGGAGAATTTTTCCCGTAGCCTCTATCTCTCACGAAATCTATACGTATAGGCACTAAATCTTTCCATTTGTCAAACACTCGACGCACGTATTGACTCTCTCGCGGTGTACGAACAAAATATTCAAACACTCGGGGTAATTTTTCTTCGCGATCTTGCTCAAAAAGTCCGTGAACCCGAATAAGCATAATGAGGTAGTAGCAAGATTTTTAATTTAGCCAGAAAACGGAGGCTCGCGTATCCATCATTCATCTCGCTGGATTTACGATAGCGCATCGGCCATTGGGCAAAAAAGAAAAGCGCGCCCTGGACTTTTGCGAGGTTTAACGGCTTCTCGTAAATATCGCTGACGTGCGCCCCTTTTTTGCCCCGACGAGGGCAAAACTAACTGCCCGATGGAGCGTGGAGCAGGCGATCGCATTCAAACTAAGCGGAAGAAAAACAGACGGGACGGACACCCGAGAGCCCGGGGAATGCAAAAAATTTCCAAAGTTTTGTTTCTTCCCCCGCGCGATTGATATTTTTTCGTACACTGTAAAAAAAAAGAAGAAAGAAATCAAAGATTTAAAAATTATTCAAACCAGAGCCCCGGTGTTTTTCAATCCGAGGGCCGCAGACTCCTTGCGAAAACAATAAAATATTCCCCCGGCTGAATAAAATTTCGCCCCCGCCCTCCCCATATTTTTCCTGCCTACACAATATTCCCCCCTGGTGTATATAGTACGTACACAGGGCTCGTGATGAAAAGAATGCCTGCGGCTGAGCACCGGCTCGGATTCGACACTTTCCCCCGATTGATTTTCATGAATTTTCATTCGACCCGAGCAGCGATCTTATCGATTGATACACTGTCAAACACTCTCGCAGGACAAAACACACGTCGTTTCTCACGAAAAAAAAGAAAAATAGAGGAGGATTCCCATAATTCTAGGTAAAAGTTATTATCGAGCCGGCGGGGTAACGGTAAAGAGGTCTAGCGTCCAGCGCGGAGGCCTATAAAATTTCGAGAGAAAAAGCGGACGGGGTATAACGGGGATAAATCCATTATCGAGGCGCTCACGCATTACACCTTTGGTAATCCGGTGGACGGACGACGTTTATCCTGTACCGTACTGTGACTCTTACATGTGTGTCGCGGTTTTTCACCGGGGATTTTTACCCAATTACTCTTCTTTATTTATTAGCTTTTTATTACAGCCGTGGGAGTTGAGAAGGTGTGAGAGAGTTATTAGGCACAATGAGGATCGCTGTTTTTTTATCCTCCAGAGTTGCGTCGTAATTTCGAAAAACCAGGAAGAATTTTAGTGCAAGGAAAAATGAATTCGAAGCATCCAGATACGATAGATCTCAAGTTCCTTGATTATGAGGACCTTTCAAATTGAAATGTCGATCGCTTGAACTTTTGCTAGGTTTGCACTTTCATCCCTGTAATAATCCATTAATCGTTGACAAAACAATTAAGCTCATACTGTAATTAATGAATCCCCAGGCATCTTTGGGGACTTCGGTAACCATACACCTGCAGATCACGAGGTGAAAGTTATGGTATAAGTCATACCGGGTCAAAATGCGATTATGGGGAATCACGCTTGGACGGTTCGAATCTGCGATACATTTTATTCTCGCGGGCACAGCGCGAGATTATTTCGCGCTCACGCGTGACGCGGACCGACGACCCACATAATGGCGCGCACGCATCGCTGACGCTAACCCGAATGGGAACGCGGGCATATGAGCGTAAAGCAATGTTGAAACTACCTGGTTAGGATGATTGTTTTTAAAGACTGTTTCAATTTAATGATGTCTTGTTTCAAAATCGCGATCATGTTTCCTTGAATTTGTATGGAATATTTTAAATACCAGCTGATACTGTTTTATTTATATCGTTAGCTTTTTTGAAAAGATGAAGCTTTTTTTTTTTTGAAATAGTAACTTTAGACTTTAAAAAAGTTTTCTTATCTGATTCAAATCTAATGAAAAAATTACCCATCACAATTTAACTCGTCGAGTTGTATCAAAAAATAATTTTTTAAGAATTTAAAAAATATGAAACTTCAAATAACGCACCGTTTAAAAAAAATTTTCAATAAAATTAAAATTGTTTCTCAATTTATTTTTATTTTTTATTCTATTTAGTAATTGAAGCTTTTAAAGCGTACTATAAATATGAAATCGATACAGCTTAACGAGTTGGATTTGAACTTAAAGTCTATTAATGCAAGTCCAACGCTCAATCACTTGATCCATTCTAATCTAAAATTCAAATAATATTAAGTTACAATTAATGAATTTAAAATATAATTTGAATTATTGAAAAAAAATACGTGTTTATATTTTTTGCACATTTAAGCTTTCTTTTCAGCTACACTACCTCAAAAAAAAAAAAGTTTTCCTCAAACTCCTCTAAAGTATCAAATCACGAATAGATACCGAAGCGTGCAGCAAATAAAGAGATAAAGCCGCATCGGATGATGAAGTCGGCGAGCGCCAAGGGCGAGAGAAGATACACTCGTCAGTCGGAAAAAGGGAGAGGGTTTCACCCCCGCGCACCAGAAGAAGTCAGCTCGCGTTAGGAGTGCGATACGAGCGGATTAGTCGCCCGGGTCTTCGGAGTTGATAATGACGTTAAACGATTCTCCCCCGGCACCGAGCTGCCTCTTCTTTTTAACGATTGTCGCCGCAACCCCGCGCGGGCTAAGTGGATTTCAAACGGCTTTATTATCTCCGACCGGCGGCGTTCGTAAATATAAATCCAGGGGTATCGAAAACCCGGCTGAATATTCATCGGTTTGATGAATTTTAACGATTTAAATTTGTTGTAAATTATTCCCCCCTCCCCGCTAATAATTATTCGGGCCGGGACAAAAACGAAACCCAATCGTCGATAATTAAATACGGCCAATGCCGCGAAAATCGAATGATCGACGAAAGAATCCCCTCGAATAATCAGCTTTCAGCGGCGTATTATAATAATCCCGCGTCAAATTTAGCTCTCCTACGTATTGACATATCTATTTAAAGGCGCACGTACGTATGGGTTATACATAAAGGGCTGGGGTTGGCGAGCGAGCGAGCCAGTGCGGCTCGGGTAAAATATCGACTTGTCGAAATCGATTCGTCGTGCGGGCGCGGGTTGCGGTTCAACGAACCCACCCCTTTTTCTTATTTCTCGCTTTATTTAATTCACGATGCGGCTATAGGACGAAAACTCATCAAGAGCCCTACCACGATTTTGACGAGCCTGAATTATTTCTACGCCCCCCCGGCGGATGTCTTTATATATAAACACTTTTGAATTTTTCATAGCGATGACTGTTTTCCAGAAAACGCGCAAGTTTTTATCGGAAAATTTTCCATTGAAATTTACCACAAAAAGGCTTATCTTGGTGCAAGAGCGAAGGAGAGTTTGAGTGCCAAAGTTTCACGCGCGGTATCGTTCCGGTTCTCGGTAAAAAGGTACAACTCCTTATCACCTCGCCTAGTTTTGAAAGAAACTCGGTGCACCATCGAACCCGCGACTTATCGAGGCTTTTTTCGAAATAACAATCGTCGTGTCAGCCTGATTTGTTGCGACTCGGGTTTCAGCCAGCGTTAGTCCCGGTCATTTCGCTCTCGTTTCATTATCGAGTTCGTTAACCGGGTGTGCTAATTTTTTTTTTTTCTCTCTCTCTCTCTCCTGGATCAGGTGCTCTTGCTCCTTTCAAATTTAATTTTCGAGTCGTTTGAGAGAGCTTGTTGTGGAACTTTTTCAAAGTTTATCGTTTTAATCGGGATAATAATTGTTAATTTTTAATGATTCAGTTGAGATCAAATGGATTTTATGGAAATTGATTTTTTTGGAATTATAAAGCGATTACTGATAGTAATAAGCCGAGTTCTATTGTTAGCCGCTTAATTCGAGAATCGTTGATTTACCTTTTGCTCTCTTGATTAAGCGCACTCGGGAGTATTTAAAATAAGCTTAATCGCATTAGCAAACCCCGCACGATAATCAGCTCGCATATGAAATAACGTCACTCAATTTCGACGAATGCACCCAGAGAGTAAATAATTTTTATCCAAAAAAAAACGCAAATAATCCTTCCGTGATTCGATAACAAAAAATTCCCTGTGTTTATTAACAATTAGAAAGATATTATTTTGATAGCGCGGTTGGAATAATATGAGTTACAGTGGCGAGTTCCGGGCGAGCCATCGCGTACCGCGAATTCTTTAATTTTCTCCATTTTCAGAAAAGCTATCCTTTACGTGCCAGAATGGGGCGAATGCCTTTTTCGCACATAACTTTTATCCCTACGCGAGTCTTTTATATTATGGTTTATTTGATACAAAACACACATACAGGCCACGATTTTATCATTATTTTGGTAGCAGGGCATTAAAAAAACAATTAAAAGTTGGTCCAAAAATTAAGCCTGGTCGAAGCAACAAAAATGAAGATTGGTCGCGTCGCATCGACCCGATAATTACGGATATTAATAAACAACCGCGGGAGAGTTTTCTTTCAATTACAGCTGTTTAAACATTCCCAGTTTGATTCTCACTTATGCGAGAAAATAAAAAAATGAAATCGAACGGACAGAGGGGCCGGTTGGTCGAAAAAAACATTTCAATGAAAATTCGCGGCGGTAAAAAAGTCCTGTCCCCGTCACCCCATAACATATTTCACGATTTCCCCTTCCCCCGGCGTCCGTATTTTTTCCTCGTCGCCGGTTTTCCGCGAGCACGCACAATTGCGTAAACTGAGACGGTATTAACCCCGCCGGATGTCGTCCGCAGAGTCACGGAATAATAGAAAAGAAAAGAGGAAGAGCCCGTGCGTATGCGTTCGGCTCTCCCCGCCGCGCCGTTAAATTTCGAAATTTATCTGATGTTTGTTTCTTTTCACATGCACATGTCGCCCGCTCGACTTTTTTTTTGACTGAACAGTTTTAGGCTCGGACGCGCGTGTAATTTTTTTTTAGCTTGTCTTGCGTTGGGAAATGAGTTATCGGGGCAAATGACTGGATTTAAATTCTTCGACGTTTCGTAAGCGCTGCCTGTCCCGATGTTTATTCGATTCGTGCTGAACTTTGGCCTCTCTTTTTTTTTTGGAAGTTTTACAGAGTTGCGATAAAAAGTGCTCGGAAAAAGATATTTCTAGGAAATATTTTATTGCTTGATTTTGGGAGCGCGCACAAAGCGTTTGAGCTCTTTTTTTCCAACTGAAAATTTGAACGGGGCTCGAAACTTTCATTTGGCGAAAAGCGGTATTTTTTGAAAATTCAAATTACGACTTTGCATTGTCAGAAATATTGAAAACAATTTCAAAAAAAAAACCTCCAGTTTTTATACTTAAAAAAAAAAAGCTCCACAAAGACCAGTCAATTAAGAAACCATAACTTTAGAGGCTGTAAATATCAGTTAGGCCCTCGAGCGTGTAAATCTCTGACCCCCGACACCCAATCACGCCAGTCATCCGGGTTATTTATAAGCCCCGATCGAATTTGTCAGCCTCGAGATCGCCAGATACAGTCGGAGAAAGTCGGGTCACGAAGCCGGCAGCATCGTTTGACTTCTAATCTGAAGAAAACGACTCGAGCGTTAAAAAATAAAAGCCATGGGAAGTTACGCGAGCTTTGGCTGCAGGTGCTTCGAAAATAATTACGAGATAAAGCCGCGGATTGCAGGCGCGAGTAACAAAAGAGTGTGCGTCTGCTAGTTGAATTAAGCTTATTTTACGAGCTTGGCGGAAAAAGAGTATTTTTTTTTTCTTTCTTTCTTTTTTTTTATCTGGGAGCTTTATTAAGCTCGCTTCAGTAGATTATGAAGATCCTTTTTAATTTTTTGTGGTGTAGAACACGCGGAATTGAGAGTATTTACGCAAAATTAAAGTTTTTCTTTTTTTAGTTTAAAAATTTGTATTGTACGTCAGTTTAATGCGATCGTTAAAAGAACATTTTTTTCTTTGTACTGCGTAGTCCCGTAGTAGCTATCAAATAGATTGCCTATAAAATGATTTTATCGTGCATGAGGTCATTTTTTCCTTCCCCTTTTTTTTTTATATTTTCGATTAAAATACGTAAAACGGATTAACAAATTTTTTTAAAACAGACCAACCCGCTAAAATTTTGAAACATTATGAATTTTTAAAACGAGATGAATGAATTATAGAGAACTGTCAGATGGAGTTTCAATTAACAGATTTACATCAAAATATTCAGCTCCGTTGGACTTTATGAATAAGTAACGAGTTTATCGGTTAAAAAAAAAAAAAAATCGATACTTCGAGGGGGTAAAGAAAAAAAAGCCGTTGCAAAAGGGGGTTCGTAAACAAACAAGCGCTACCGGATTCACTCGAGCAAAACAATGCTCCTTAAACTCTCCCTTGAACCAAACTCATCCCGCAAGTTGAGCCCTTAGGTCCGGCGAATAATTACGCGGGCTCAAAGGCCGGTGCGCGCGAGATAAGTATCCAATCGCCGAAAAAAGAGCCCGGCTCCTTTTATATCAAAGTTTCACCGCGGCGAGTACACAAGTATCTCGTTAGGCGCGGGGATCGATGCGTAGGTACAAAGAGAGGAGAGAAATAAAAGAGAATAAACCGCGCGGGGGTAATCGAGATCGAAAATAAGAAGTTTTCGGGTGCCGTGCGTTTATCGATTTCGCGAGGCTTTCCAATTAGCCGACGCGGTTTTCTTTCGATTTTATTGGGTTCGCGAAATTGCCGAGCGCAAGCGGTAAGATGATGGATCGAGGTATGATTGTGCGTTCTGGTGATGATGTATGCACACGAGAGATTTTTTTTTTATTATTTTGACGCCAAGCTTGCCTGGTATCGATTGTAATTTGGGGTTACGAAGGCTCCTTTTCTGGCCTCCCGTAAATCAATAGTTTTGTTTATAGAGTGCAGCCGTGCTTGGTCGAAACGCGATTGACGCTTGAAATCACTGTAATTGAATTTAAATTGAGCGTGTGTTAAGCGTGAATCTTCATATGAATATTCAGATTACGGAAATGATAATATGGTGTTAGCGGTATAAATTATCGATAGAAAAAATATTCACGAGCTATTGGAGTTAATTCACATGTAGATAAAGGTCTCAAAAATTTATTAAATTTCTAATGCTAATGTGGCTTGTTTGGTAGCGTGAAAGACGAGTGCTTCGTAGATCCCAGGACCGAATCCTACTTAGTAACTACGAATAAATTGAAAAAAAAATCTGTTTCATTTAAAAGAACTTGTATACATTTTTTTTTTTTTTTTTTTTGCATTTTTCAAAAATTTATTGACGGGAATAATATAAAATAAAAATAATTAAAATTTCATGATGATAAAATAAAGATTTTTAAAAATAAATATTATTTCGCATAGTACTTTAAATTGCTAATTTGACAGTACTAGACTCTCTCACTTTAAGATTTTGGGTTTCAATCTAATTGTATTTATTGATTACAATAAATCATCGCTTTTGAAAAAAATTAATGAAAAAGTTGAATCATATTGATGTAACTTTATGTTACTCTAGTCATAAAAATATTGTTCGCTATCATAAAATGATAGAGTCAATAAAAAGGAAGATTATTCATTGCTTTACTTTCTGCTGCAATAAAAAATAGTTTTATGTGTATCATAAGGCAATACAACTTAATTCGAGGAAATAAATTGAAATTACGAAAAAAATTCATGTCTTACGATGAACTAAAAATGGTCTTGCACGCATGAAACATTACAAAAAAAAATTATTTCTCGTGCTTCAACCGAAGAAAATTTTTTTTTTTTTAATTCCTAAAATTCTGCGGGTAAAAAATAAAAACAATTGATTGTGCCAGACTGTTTACGCATCTATTTATTTTCGATAGGGCTGGGAGAAAGGAAAGGGCAATATAGATAAAGGTCCGCAGCTCCACACCCCCTGGTTCCGACTTAATGACCCGGGCGATTAATCAGGTCGTGCTCGATATCAATCATCTCTCGGTGCTGCAGCGGCTGGAAATTAGCTCCCGGGTATATATATAAGGGACGCCGGGCTCGTCCGACGATTAATGCCGCGATTTGTCTCTTCTCTCTCTCTCTCTCTCTTCTCCAACAACCGACCGACGAGGCGCGATGGATTTGTATCAAAACGTATGCGACGGGGGAGTGTATTTTCCAGGCCCGTGTTTAAGCCCGATGAGGAATGGCGGACCGTTTACCGAAAGAGCGATACCGACGCTGTAGCTTCTATTTGTTTGCGTTTACCTTTTTTTACCGGGATTTACAATGCGAAGAGCGTCAAACCGCACGAGGAGATAGAGGAAGATCGAGCGTTATGAATTTTTCAATTTTTTACCTTGAGTTTTTTGCGCAGGGTTTTCTTTAGACTTACGAGCGGGAGCTTCTTCAAAAATAATTTTGTGGTTCTGACTTACACGGTTGCACGAGGAATGGGATAAGTAGAATGACCAAAAACTCACCTGAAACAAGAAAAAAAATCATGAATAACTGTTATTTCATACCATCTTATTTTTGTATCATAAATTTTTTTCAATAAACTATAGTGTTTAAAAAGACAGCTGCGTCATAAAATACCTAAAACAGAGGAAAATAAGGCAGGAATGATAAAAAAATTGGTAAAATATTTCGACTGACCGCAGGCTGAATATCCTCCCCCGCGGGTTTGCCTTTGAAAGCACTCAATTCGCGCGGCACACAAACCAGAGTGGCGGAAGGGATAGAGAGCCCGCGGAAACTCGGAAAATGCATTTAATTAAATGACGACGACTACGACGACAATGTCCGACCGCAGAGGACCGGGATGGCTCAATGACGGTGCCGCGGCGGCTCCGGCTAATATTGTAAGCACCACCCTCCCCCAGCCCGGGAATAATTCGAAAACAGTGCAATGAAAATTTTCCCGACCCCCGCCGCCGGCATTCTTGAGGTCAAAGAGAGTTGTTACGTTCAAGCGCCCCCGCGTTATTGGTTCCGGATACGCGGAAATGTGTTTTTCAACCTCGCGCGGGCGTGGATCGGTTTAATTAAGTTGATTTGCGAGCTCTCTTTTCAGAAGGATTACCAGGCACCCCTCGTTATTTTTACAAGATTTAATTAAATGTTGATCTTTTAACAATCTGATTCTAAGAAACCAGTCATAATTTGATTAAAGCTTTTCCATAATTACCTTCACACTGTTTAAAGACCTCGGTCCATCAGATAAAAAATAAAGACCATGTTTAAGAATCGAACAATGGGAGAAGAAAACTCACAGTCACTTGCAAGTCAAAGAAAAAAAATTTTTTACTGAAACAAAAAACCTTTTTTTCAAGCCCTGTTTATTTTCCTCCAAAATTATCCCAGAAAAAAAAAAAAAAAAAATCAAACAGCCGCGGGGAGACTCTAAAAATGAATTGTCACAATTTCAATTCTCTAAGAAAAAAAAAAAAAAAAAGGCGTTGAACATCTTCCACTCCTCCTCCTGCTGCAGACGTCAAATCTAACAAAAGGGGGAGAGAAGGAAACCCCTCCCAACTTTCCAACAAAGTCCCACTTAATCTGCGAGTTTGTAAAAAAGTGTCAATAATCGCGTACCCCGGGAAAAAGTTAAACGACCCGTTGGAGCAAAAAAAGGGAGGGGGGGGGTACAAGACAAATAATCGCGAAAAAGTAAGTTTTTCGGGGCGCAGGGGTATTTACTTTATCTACCGGAAGTGACGAATGGGCGGGTGTTTATGCACCCGCGGTCAGTCGAGTATGACTGGCTTGCAATCCTTTGTGGGCTAAGACGTCCTTTGAGCGTGGATCTTCTTTTTATTTTTCTCCATTCCGGCAGACGAAGCGGGAGATTAACAAATCGCAGGAAACGGTTTTTATGATTTATTTCGAGGGATCAGTCTGGTTCGAGTGTCGTTTCTTCTAATGAGTCTTGCAAAAGTCCCCTTTTGTTCATTGTTCAGTGGGTATAAAGAGACTTTTTTTTACGGAGTCTATTTCCGTACGGTGCATCCCGGGTGATCAATAAGTAGGTTCGGTGTACGAGTTCACTCTTTTTTTTTTTTTTTTTAATGACTCCGCAGCACGAAATAGTCAGCCTATTAACCGTGAATAAATACACCGCGAAAAGTTTTTCACTCAGCAGCAAAAAAAAAAGGTAACAGTTGACGAGTGTGTTTTCCATTCCTACGTCCAATTACAAGTGCACTGTAGAAGTTGCACAGGCACTTGTAACCTTTTGTTCAGTATTCAGTGGGCCTTTTTTGCTGTCTCTTCGATTGCGGGGGAAATTTAAAAGGGACGACTTTGGGGTATATTTATTTTGAAAATTAATTCCTCGGCTCCGTGGAGCGTCGCACTCGATGTTTGCAAAACATGCAGCTCTATTATTGGTTATTGGAAAACCGGGAGAGGGGTAGGTGGTAGCTAGAGTAAAGCCCTTTTTTCATTCCTCTTCACAGTTTTGGATTCGTTCTTGCTGCGAGATCGGCTTATCGAAATGGCTCTTTCATTTTTTTACGTCGGAGATACAACGGTAATCAAGTGGACTTCCATTTATACGTACGTTGTTTTGACGAATTTTAAAGGCCGTTTTTCATCAGTGGTAGCTTGATAGAAACGAAATCAGTTATTTTAGAATAATAGACCTGATCTGTATTCTATTCTGAATAATAAATAGGTGACCTAAAAAAGGACTTGGAAATAGAATGTCGGCTTGGACGACAATTTGAAATATTAATTCTTCGATATCCCAATATCATTTCGCAGTTTCCATTTTAGGACGTTAAATGACAGTAATTTTTTTTAATTTTCAAGTTTACTATAAGCTTTTTACTATAAGAATCACATTTTTTCTGTAATTTAGGAATTAAGAATTGAAACAGAAGAAATATTTACTACTTTCCTTCTCCAAAACCAAATGAAAACTGATCTAAAATATTCCAGAAACCACGTGTTTACGATAACGCCGGAAAAAAGTCCGCCCCTTTAAGAGAAGACGGGGGTTGTTGCACCCGCGGCTCGCAAAATAATTTACTCTCTCCGAAATTTTTCAGCTCCTTGACGCGTCAAAGTTTCAAAGCGAGAAGAGAATACACCGGTATATACCTGTGTATATTGTATACATACACACTATGCAGCGGTCTCTTACCTCATACTAGCGCGGGCTGGAGAAGAGGAATGGACCACTTGAATCCCTCTCCTCCGGCATCTTCTTCTTCTTGCTGCCGAGTCACGCGAGCCCATCAAAGATTCAGAGGCCCCCCGAGGGCCGCCAGCTGCGGTTCTGGCCTTCTGTATGGCAACGTCGCCGAATCTGTTTGCGCCTCTTCTTCGCTTCTTATCGGATGTTAATTTGTCCCCTCGGCTCAACGATCTCGTTGTGCTTCCGGAAAATCACCGGTAATCCTAAGGAACTTCCTGATTTGCGCAGGGGGGAAATCGAACGGTTATTAATTGGCGGAGCAGGCCTTTTTTTTCCTGGTCTCTTGCGCACAGCACGCGTTCCTTTTTTTTTTTTTTACCCCGAAGCGGGGCTCTTAAGAGCTGGCTTCTAAAAAGTCGTTTAGCGAGAGCTCCGAGCGCGCGCACCCTGATTGACTCGTATTTGCATTTTAAGGAGTTTTCTAAATGACTTTTTATTTTTTTTTTTCGCCAGAGACGACTTCTTTGTGTCCTCCTAGCTCGCTCCATACTACCCCGTGGGCTATGATTTACATTCTCGTTTACGGTTTACATATGTGATTAGAGCCCCGCGTGCGACACATTGAAAATTTTTCAGATTTTTTGCATTCTCCATAGGAGCGTCTTTGTTGCGACACCGTAAAAGATGGGACTCTCGGCAGACAAGATTGCTATTGTGCGCACTTTCGCGTATTTTAAGAGAGCGTTATCAAAGGGGTCGAGCATAATTCATGCAAGAGTCAATCGCAGCTTTGTGAGAGCTCTCTTTTTAAATTTTATTTTTTCTCGGAACAATTCGGATGCAGTCTCGGAAATAACGAGGAAAGAACTGACCGAAAACAGCCGTAAAGAGGCCCCCCGACAATGGGCCGGGTTCTCCTTATAATTGATTAAAACATCGTTAGATCGATGATGGTCCCCGTAAAATCCGGAAGCACGATCGTCAATACGACAAAGGGCAGGCTTTGACATTTTCCCCGTCAACAAAGCCCTCGAGTGCGTGTCGGTCCCAATAAATCTCTTACAAAGGAGAGGATCCCTGCAGGATCTACAGGATTTAAATGTCTTTCTTTGGCCTTTGGTGCGAGAGCATAAGGCAGTGTTACGCGCCATTAGACGCTCACGTATGCGTATAGAGCTGGGTGTGCGAGTCGGCGAGGTTGCCGAGGAGGAGAGCCGGCAACGTCGCGGGGCCTGCGTGTCAAGAACCGGCTCTCGGGGCCCTCTCTCTTCTCGCTTCTCTCTCCCCTCGCTGCAGGCTCGCTCGCGCCATTGTCTGGCAACGCGCGGGAGCTGCTTTAAAATCGCGGAGGAGGTAAACGTATTTTTTACCCAAAAGGGTTACCACTGGGTACACACTGATTATTATTAAAATTTCACGATTCAAAATGGGGTAGTCCTGGGTTTGTAAAGAATCGTGAAACTGGTAGGAAGGGAGACCGAAGAAGAGCTGCCGCTGGAGGAGGAGAGCGGGATGAGTTGACGCGACTCGCGCTGCCGATGTGAATAACCCTCGGCGACCTGATGTAACCTCCTCTCCTGATTCCTGCTGCATCCAAAGTGTGCTGCGGGTAACCTCGGCTTGCCTCATACCCCCTATTACTTATCGCCTCATTGTGTACTTCTTTAGTCCTTTAATTAACCCGCGGGGTCACACATTCGTTTTACCGCTATACTTACTGCATATTCAAACCTTATCGTTCGATAATATTGTTTGCGCTAAACATTTAAATTATTAATTTTCTTGATCATGGAAAGAACCTTTGTTTTCCTGCGAAACTGCCTACTCTAATTAACTGTTTTACACAATGTCTTATAAGAGCACTGATTTTATACATAAATTTACTTGTTTTTTTTTTTAAACAAACCCAAGTTTCCCGCTTCAATGATCATCTCGCGTTCACGGAACCGTAATACGAATAATTGGTCCACCGGATACCCCCCCGAAAATGAAAATCCCGGTGTGCAGCAGGAAGAAAATTTCCTTTTTTCCCCCCCAACACAAAAGGGTAAAAATCCTTGCAGATGTTCGGTCTGGCAAAGAAAAACCCTCAGTTGAATGCGGTCTCTCTCCCGGTTTGTTATTAGAAAAGAGAATCCCGCAGGTAAGAACCCCTCTTTTCAGGCGTCCTCCGCCCACGCGGGCTCCATCTTGGCAGGGCTCCGTTCCTTTCTCGTGAGCGCACGCATGCATAAAACGCAAGCTGCTCCGACCCCTTTTTTTTCAAAAAAAAAATAAAGAACCTGTGTGCGTATTGACGAAAAGGCTTGCGTGAAAATTTTTTGTTTTTCGAGTGAATTCCTGGTGGCAGATGGATTTTTGTAAATGTACACACCTGGTTCGCGGTGACTCCGAACGGATTTTTCGTAAATTTTTACCTTGATGTCCAATCGCAAGTTCCGTAAATTATGGCAATACCTTGTTTTTTTACAAATCGGGATGCGCCTTTGAGAGAGGACGACTTATGGGCTGAGTTATGGTAATGATCAGCGGCTAAACGAGTTTTTTTTTTTCTCCTCGGTTCTTCCTCTTTTTCTCCTAGTCGATTTCTTTTCGGTGACAGGTCGAAAACCGGTAGCCCGTTCACCGTATTAAGCACGAATTTCGAAGTTATTAACATTTGAATGGAATGTTTTTTTTTCTCCGGGAGGAACGGTCAATTATAAATATTTTACATCTCTCCCACTCGGTATAGCAGCTAGTTGAAAAAAAAAAAACTCAATTAAAGCGTTGTCACTGTCCCGTAGGCATTAAAATGATAATTAACACGAGTCGGTTTTCGAAATCACTTGACCAAAGAGCGACACAATCGTAATGGTCATTTTACGCACTCGTTAAAATATATTTTTCGTGGTGCTTTCACCCAGCCCCCATGATCGTTGCTTAACGAACCATTTGTTCGTAAAACGCTCGTTTTCACTCTTCCTTTTTCCCAATTATTACCCGTTCGCGTTGCATTCAGCGGCCAGGATCGTCATTAATTTATCAAAATGATTGTCCGTCAGAAAAAAATAACAAATGGCTGGCTTTCAAAAAACATCCATTAGGGTAACAAAAAGTAGAGGAAAAATATTTATACATCCACGCGTAACGGTTAGTAGAAAGTACGGGTATAAAGTCGGTGATTAGGTTATTATTCAAGAAGGCCAGAAATTACGAGCTCGAATGTAGATGTGTGTTTCCTCAACATATTGGTTTTGGCACGCTTAATTATACTCCTTTTGTTGGCAGCCCGCGGAGCTGTAATACGCGTTCGCCTCACCTATCATCAGCATTAGATATCTGGATCACATTTGGATATGACGAGTTGATTTAATCGAACCTAACGGTACGTCGCTCCTGATGCACCACTCGTAATCCCAAAGATGAAATTCCATACGCTACTCTGCCAGCCGGGAATTTTCATTCAAAGAAACGCGGTGATTAAAAAATTTTCGATACGATAGGTACCGTTAGACGATCCAACTTTTAATTTTTTACCGTAAACTCCGGACGACGATCCGCCTTTTCTCGTGGAAAGTGAGATTTTGGAAAATCGTCCAGCTGCGGATTAAGATACGGATCTGTAGATTTGAGGAAAGATGGCTCAATTTTTGGGACACTCGTGAGGAAAATTTTAAATTCAAAATAAATTTTTTTGAATTAGGTGAGTGATCATGAGAGCGCCGAGTTGCACAGCTGCTCATCCTCAAGTAAATTGTCATAAAATTTGTAAGCTAGGCAGAACTCAAGGCCTTCAAGTCAACAGCCAGGCGTTCTATAAACATTTATCGTATTCTAATTCCAAATCGTAGGCTCGCTTTTTATAAAAATCCTTAAAACTGTAACATCAGACACTCCGATAAAGCTCGTCACCCGGAATTACCGTTCGATTTTTAGACAAGAGGACTCCCAAAAGATCAGAACCACGCCTAGGCGCATCTATTACCGGGATCTCTCAAACTCCTGCGCCCAATTTCCTGCTCGAAAAAAAAAGAACAAACGGTACCTGCGGGAAGATAGCGCGCCCAAAAAGTATATCCCATTTCCCCCGTCGACGTTAATCTACCGCAGTCGAGAGGTATTTGTTTTCTCGCCTCCGCAATCGGAGGTTCAAGGACCCGATGATCGTTATTACAACAATCCCCCCGCATCGGTAGATTGTACTCGTGTTGCAATGGATCACGATATTCGATTTGAATTTTCAATATTGAATTCAAAGTTGATGTTTCTTTAAAATCGATTCTTCATGACCCTCGATCCTCGGGCCCCTTTTATTTTATTCATTCTTGAACAACAATAAGTCGGGCTTCATTATCCCATAAATCACCAGATTTACGTAATAATCCTGATTTATGCGGGTAATATTTTAATGACCGCGTAACAACACCCGGTGACGAAAAAAGTAAAAGAAAAAATCAGTTGCCGTTTTCGATCGAAGGGACAAATTCGATTGGTCCGTCAATTGAATTTGTTTTCGTCTCACCGCATGCGCCCCCCCTCTTCATCTCTTCGATTCTCGCTGTTTGCAAACTCTTTCACGTGGTTATCGACTCTTGCTTGTCGATTCCCGGGGTCCGCTTCCCTGCATACAAATGAATTTTTATCCTGTTTTTGGATACTTTTACCTCTCTCGTCGATTCCGAGTAAAATACGCGGAGCCAGTGGGGTGCATGATAACTCGCATGTATCTTCATTAAGAAGTTTCGCGGATCGTAAATCAAATTTCAAAATTCGGAAGCCTACCGAGAGAGAATCAGGGCTGAGCAGTCAGCTACCCCTTTCATCTCTCCTTTGTGTCTGGGGCGCACCTTTGCCTTCTTTTGATTCCTCTTCTTCTTTTGTGTTGTTACGTATGTATGGCGCGTACCAAGGAGTGGTTAAATGCACCGACGCGACACGTATTCTCTCGTAGCGTCTCCCTCGTTATAATCAGTTTAAACGTAAGAAAAGGTGTTTTTACGCTACCTGAAAGATTCCCCATTTCACAGACCGTGTGAGCTGAATGAAATTTCGGGGGAGAGGTTATTTTGAAATCACACGGATCGGAGATTCTGGATTACTTTTTCGGTGGGCAACCAAAACAGCTGTTAACGAGGGTGTAAATAAAACGAGATTACCAGGGTTTTTTACAGATGAAAATTTTATTGGTTTTAATTGAATGACTTTTTTCGAGTTAATTTTAAATTGAATTTTTTCCAATGCAATTGTGATTTTCAAAAAAACAGTCAACCTGCCACTTATATTTCGCAAAATTTTATAACCGAAATAAAAATACGGTATTCTCTCGATTCGGAAACATCACAATTGTTAAACTGCAATTTGGGTTGACAGTCGTTTCAAAAAAAGCTGGATTAAAAAATGTTTGAACGACGCGACCAAAATCATATCTCCCCTTTATTTTTATCGCAGATCCCTTCGGTTAGATAAAGTACACTTATGAATTCAAAAACCATAGCATTATCCTGCCCCACGTACATTAAACTTCAATGAGACTTTAAGAACGATCTGATAAATTCGGGAGCCGCCGCGGACTCTTGTCTGTCTGTTTTCACTTGTGTGCACTAATTTCTGGAATGTTTTGATTTTATCCCGCGTCCCCTCTCGAAACGGGGAAAAAAAGGAAGAGCGGAGGGACATTCTCGAGTGTGTGTGTGTGTGTGTGTACCCAGACTCACCTTCCCGCTTGATCCAAAGGCTTTTCATCGTCAACATCGCGTGTCCCCTCTCAAAGGCACGGGGATGATGAAGAAAAAAAAAAAGGTCTATTTATATGCCGGATGCATCGATGCATTCAGTCCCGGATGGCTCACGCGTGCAGTACCGAAAAAAGAAGAAAGATCTTCGGGCTCTTTTTTATTTCCTGCCTGGTAGGATCTCGATGACGGCAGAGGAATTGATAAAGGCCACGTTTGCACGCGTTAGGAATACGTTTATACCCCGAGCCCTTTGTTTCACCTTTTACGGAGATCATGGGAAAATTTTTTGTACGAGAGTAAATTAATTTTTGTTGGTCAACAGTTTTCATTAACGGACCGATTGGCGTGGAAAATTAAACTCGTGGATTTTATTTACGAATCGACGCGGATTTTTTTTAACGGTCCTGGAGTTTATTACCGAGAGCAAAAATCATAAATGCGGTGATATATCGGGTGTCCTAGGATTGACATCGGGGAATAGATTTTTAGTTTAATCTTACCTACGCTGAACTGGTACATTCATAAATATTCTGTTATGGCTAATTTATTCCGAGAAAATAAGTATCTTACGGAGGTTTTAAAAATATTATGCTAATTTATGGAGTTCGATTTATCTCTATACCGAAGAGGTATCAATGACGCCGAAAACTCTTAAGCTTTCTTCCAAAAAATCGAATTCCGGATTTGAAATTATAAATTCAAACTTTAATCGACTTCTAGACATTTATCTTGCCGCACTCGAAATGGAATTCTAATGTTTTGTTCTAAGTTTTAAAAATTCCGGAATCATTACGATAATTTCGAAAACAACAAATCACTCAAAAATTCACTTTCGAAAAATTAACAATTCAAAATTTTTATTTTTGACCTCTGCGAGCCCTTACAAAAGTTAATAAATCATGCAGAAATTTCTCTCGAAAAATTCCTGCATTAACTCCGTTTCAAGAAAAGAAAAAAACAATTATAAAACCTTGTTGTTTGCACCAAACAACTCTTGTAAGCACGAGATCCAACAATAAAAGCAGCGTCCAATTTTCAAAAAATCAAAAACAAGTTAAGGCACCAAGACCCATAGATCCCATTGCGGGTCGCTGCAACAACCGAAACAATAAAAATCGTTTACCGGGCAAAAAGCGTCCCCAATCGCTTACAGCCGATATAATTTTTAATCTTTTAAACTAGCCCGACTCGCGGGGTAAAAACAAACGCAGTGCATCAGGAAAGAGACCCCGTAAAATTTTATCCTCCCGGTTATTTTGAATGTGTGTGCGTCAGGTCACCGGGAACCGGGAATTAGGTTGCCGTAAAAATAAACGACCAAAACGCGATTCCGCGAGCTGCGGCAAAAAAACCCGAGCGCAAGACGGGGATAAAGTGTCCCGTTACGTCGCTCCGGTGAACTTCATCCTCGAGGTTTTTTTTTTTCTCTCTTGTGGAAATATAGACGATCGAATCCGGGGCTTTAAAGAGTAGTTGCACCGACGATCCCCCGGGAATAATTCGTCCGTTTGCGCTTTTTCACGTTTACTGTACGTCTGAGCGCGGGACCATCTGTCTGCTTCGTCTTGGCTTTTTTTCATTTCGGGTTTGTTTGCACGCCTGCAGCTTTGGTTGTTAAATTTGCAGTTCGCATTTTACTCATTACGCTCTGGCTTCATTTCTTTGGTTCGAAACTTTTCCTTCTCCACCGAAAATATATAGTGTATCTATCCAAGTTTGATCAACTTTTTCGATGGTTTTTCGATTTATTGCGCATTCGGGTGGAGCTTGTTTCATGTTTTATAGATTTTTCAATTTACCGACTTCAATCTCACCAAGTAAAAATAACTTATAAAAATAAACGAAGCATCATAACTTTATTTATAGAGTTTATTTGTAGAAAAGTCCTCGGAAAAGTCGTGACTGAACAATTCTCGAAAATACTTTTAAAGCTCTTTTTGGAATTTCGATTTTTCAGAATACGAGAAAAATTTTTATCAAAGAAAAAGTTATAAATTGATATCTTCTATTCACAGATAAAAGAGGACACTCAGATAATACTTTTCCATCACTTACGATGGATCGCAAAAATTAATGTAGTATCGACTGTGGAGCTCGGTTTCTTCGCACACGTCACCAATACTTGTTTCTTCGTAATGAAATTTTCTGTATAAAATCGGGGTCGCGGAAAATCCATAGCCCCGAACAATCATCACACTTAAATCCATTTTTCTTCATAAAATAGCCCAAAAGAGCCCTCGTTACCCATTCACCCAAAAGAACAGCGCGTCAAAGGTAGCTCTCTCGAGTAAAAATGCGTGTTAATGTGGTACGAAAACAAAACGCATTTAGCACGACCGACTGTTCAAACGGGGGCTGACGAAGCAGCGATATTATTACAGTAGTCGTCGTCTACTCGGAGATGGTAGTGCGCCTGTACCTAAGCCCCCCGAAGTGTGGGTTCTCACTCTCACTCGATGCGACTAATTAACGCTCACCCAATTAATTTCGCGACACGCTCCAGATATCAAACTCGCTCTGGCACCACCGGGGTATATTGCCCTGGCTCAGCGTCTTGAGCCACCTACCACCCCGTATTTTACTCCCGGCTAATGTTTCTCGGGGTAATAACACACTGAGAATTATTAATGTCGATGTTAATTCCAACCTTTGGACAGCTACGCATTCTGGAATTAAAAAAAAAATTTCAAAGATCAACTTTGAATCGTGAAAAAAAATTAAAAAGAATCATTGATCAATCTAAAGTGCGCAACAACATGGTTTTGTATAGTCAGAGAACTATTAACGAGTGCAGTCTCATCGTCGGATTCATTAATTAAATTCGTGATGATTTTGTGAAATTTAAAATTTTTCCCGAAACCGGTTTACTCGATTCATCATAAACAAGACCATAAGCCGTTGCAGCGAAAATATAACGCACCAGGCACGTAACATCGTTAGGAGCTAATTAGTTTAAGGCCCGGTTGACACTTTCCGAACCCCTTAAAATTCCAGGAAACCAATCGGCGTACACTCAAACGCAAAATTGAGACCGCTGAAAAGAGCCAGCCGAACAGATTGCACAAACCCGCAGCGGCGCATGGTTGTTGTAGCGAATGATTCGAAACAAGCCGCAGCGGACCAAAAAAGGGAGGAGAAAAGTAGAGATAAGATAAATTTTGAAGATTTACACGGAGAACGAGCCGCGGTCATTAGCAGCGGTGCAACCGCAACCCGGCCGCGCGCTGTATAAATGCCGCGTCTTGTTTACTGCAAGGGGGCGGGCAGCGAATAAAAAAAAAAAAAAAAAAAAAAAAAAAATACAAGGTGCTTCTTTATTTATTCCACGCAGATTGAGAGAAAAAACGTGGAAAATAGTGGCTCGGAATTTCGGTAAAAACGAAAATATTGTGATACGGAAATTGCGGCAGCTGTCGCGGGTTCAACGCTTCTTCTTCTTCTCCTCCTCGGCGGGCTAAATTTAGCTCCTTTTTACCCGGTACGGCGCGCTCGAAGAAGTCGAGATAAAGCGGCTATGCGAGATCCGATCGATCGATCCGGCCTTTGCCTAATGACTCGCGAATCTGATTATCGCGCAAAGTCGACGATTAATCGCGCGAAATTCAAGAAAAATGTGTTTTCTCGATAAGTTACCGTCCAATCTCAAATTGTTTCTCCTTCGACGATAAAAATTGCTAATACCAATAAAGAGGGGGCCGGCCCTTTGTAATGCACTCTCGGGCCAAAAAAGAGCGCGCATAAATCCCTCCTACCCGGGCCGTAAAACGCGAATTCACCCCCGGCCCTACAAATAATCGATACGGGCGGGAGTAGCCGGCTCCTAATTCAAAATTTTATAGCATTCAATCCCATTTTCTTCCCGATCTAGAGATTACGGGCGACGAATGGAAGATTATCCTGCTCCTCCTTCTCCGAGTAGTTATACCTTCTTTTCTGCACCCGCTGCACTTCTTCCGCCTTCTTATCCGGCCATTATACGGCTATCCGTCTCTATTTATCTTTTAAATTAGACACCGTTCGAGCTGATACATCGTGCACCCGGTTTATGAATTTTTTACGGCTGGAGAGGTAGTTTTTGTCCCGGGGTGGAGAGATATTGTCTCGCTTGAAATTCAAAAGTTTCGTTGAAGTTACTAGTTTTTGGGTCGAAGGAAGCACATTTCGTCTGGGGTTTTCGAGCTTCAATTAAAGGAAAAGGCAAGGGGGGCGGGCTGGATTTTTGAAAAGAAGCATTGTCACCGTAAAATCCGAGAAAATCCGTGACTCTTGGTTTATTTTTCAAAAATATCGTATGTAATCCAGTCCAGATCCCCAAGATCACGACTCCGGGACCTAATTATAAATAAAAAGAGAGGGACAGTCGCTTTCTCGGTACACCCGATACCCCAGGAAGCTGCATGCAAATAACCGTTCGTGACTCCTCTTCTTCTGGTTCTTGCATCCGTTTTCAACAATGCCCACCGCGCACGCGAGAGTCTCTCTCTCGGCCATTGTTGCAGCTGCCCGGAGGTGTTTGTTGTCACGAGTTTTGTTGCGAAAGCCCGCGTGATTGACCGCCACCACCCGAGATCATTAGCGCGCGCATTACGACTTTTTATTTTTTCATAAGAAGGCTCTCTTATCGGCTACTGGATGTTGAGTCTCGCTGTTATGAATTGTTGTGAAAAAACCAAGCCGTTCGAGAATCTCATTGGTAACCCGAGAAATCATCCGCTGATAAAACTCGGGCATTAGTGCAGCAGCAGTCCCGTACCTACCTTAAGTTACATAGTTTCGAGGCATAGTTCGGTGACTGCGCTCATCGACAAAACTTGCACCAGAAGGCATGCACGTGAGCCTACATTTCTTCTTCTCGTGTCACATGAAGTGCGCTCGTACATCACGGTAGCGCTATGCTCGCTCGACTTTGTATGCAGCGATTTTACGTAACTGAATATCGCTATTACGACGACCCTGCATGCACGAAGAGCATCGGGGCGAGGCTCCCCGAGGTCTTTTAATTGCGACTCGCATGACAGAAAGAGTTTCTTTATTATGAATTCCTTCCGTATCGCTCGCGCGGGGTAACGCAATACGATGCGATTTTCGATTAGCGACGGAAACTAAATATTTCAAACTGTTTACTGAAACGTCGGCGGTTATGTTATACCCTGATCTGTTATAATCCCCACGCGTAATGGGCGTGCGTGGCTCTTTTTTCCCCGCTGCTGCAGCTGTGTGTGCTACCGGGCTTTCTGATCTCATTCACCTCGACTACGCGCCTCGATATTAAATTCTTAGCCGGGGGAGAGAGCTAACGACCCGAGCAGTCACTCTTTTTGGGAAAATGTAAAATATATATTGCCCCGTCCGAGGGTAATTTATTCTTTCGAGGATTATTTACGAGGTTTCATTGTGCGAGATCTTTAATTCGGGTGTTTTTATGACGGCTCTTTTTTTTAAAAATTTGAATAAGTGGGTGCCGAGAACGTAAAATCGAAGGCTGTTTCGTAACGAATCCTGACGTTTATATCGCGCCGTTTCGAAAAACCAGACGCAAGCCAGACGAACAGCGAGCGCGTTTCCGAAAAGCGTCGTTAAGTTTTTTAGGGACACTCCGGGAATTAAATCTGGTCCGGGAGCTTGGGGAAATATTTTAAGAAGAAGAAGAAGCAGTTAAAATGTGGAGGAGGAGATTTTAAAAATACTCGTCTCGCGTTGTTTGTGCCGCTAATCCAGTGATGATAGTTTCTAATCCCATAGGAATATCGAAAGATTTAACGGCTTGATATTCGGAGGCACGGTGTTGTACGAAAAAAAATTTACCCGCTGCAAAGAGGAGAGCTTTTGAAAACAATCGCGCGGCAATATTCCCCGACGTCACGGTTCCAATAAAAATCCAGCGCGCATTTCAAAGACAAAGACCATTCAAAGGAAATACGCGAACAACACACACGAACGGCTGAAAAGGTGCGAAGAAGACAGGAGCGACGCAAACAGTGCACGTGCACTGGAGTAAGGAATAAAAAAAAACGTAAAAAAAGGAAAAAAAAAAAGAAACTGCAACAGCAGAAAAGAGCGAACCCTAGCGATACGTGCGCATACGTAAGAAGGCTGTCGCAAGCTAATCGTATTTGCACTTACGTCTAGCTGACACCTGCAGCACCAACAGTTTCCGTTTTTACACTTTTTTTTTTTTTTTTTTCTCCTACGGCGAGCTCAATGCACTTGTTAGCTCGACCGACTTTTCTATCATGGGTGAAATAAATAAAAAAAAGGAGAGAAGAAAGAGGAGGATGGGAAATGTATACGCGTTCCGAGATTTCCATACGAGCCTTGTCGGAAAATTCAGTCGCGAGATCTGCAATATATCGTCGAACTTTGCAGTTCGAGGAGAGTTAGGCAAGAGAAGCAACTGGAAATGTAATTTTAAGGAGAAGTAGCGAGGATAAGGCGCGCTTTGATTGAGTCGCGAGCAGCTGCAGACTCGAAGTAATGAGTTTAGGTGTTGGGAGTCTTTTCATGTGTACCTGGAATTATTATTATTATCATCACTATCATGCTCTCGAATTCCGTTGGAGTATTTGTTAAGTAGTTTTACTTCAAATGCTATAAAGTAGTAAATGTAACTAACGTGGAACTCAGCAAGTATATATCGACTGAAATAAAACGAAAAACACGTGTCATCGTTTCTAAGTGGGTACCTTAAATAATTAATTCACGTAATTTTCCAGGAAAATTGGTGAAGTAATTTTTCCAACTTTTTGTGATTGTAATGTTGTTAAAAATAAAAAAAATTTTCGAGCAAGATAACAAAAAAAAGTTTTTTCATCAAAATAAGTTTCATGACGTAAACTGATGATAAATACGACGTTAATTAGGAAACGGAAACAAACTTTAGGTGTATATGTATAGATCGTCACATAATATTTCTCACTGCATGGTAGATACAAGGCGTTCGGTTGAACGTGAAAGGGATCGATGCCTTGCGAACTAACCGCGACGTCGGCGCTATAATTAGAGCCGTCGTCGCCCTGCAAGACGCGTCGGTAAGTGCAACTCGATTTTCTCCCCGGATCATCCGCCGAAAGTTGCATCTTTGATTTAATAGGCAACAAAGAGAGACAAGAAACTCTACCTCGGATTAGGGTGCAGTATAAGCCGCAGGGCCATTAGCTGCCCCCAGGAAGCGACACGCGTAAGTGGCCCGTGCGAGTTTAGATCTTGGGGAGTTAGACGCACACACGCCAAATTGAGCTTTTGGTGCGGCAATTATTCGCGTGCAATTGCTTCCAGGGTAGACTGTAAAATTTAATCCTCGAGGATTTTGGGAAGGACAAATTTATCGATTCTATTGAGGAGACTTTTTCATTCCATTAACGGGATGACCACCAAAGTTGCGACGAACCGACCAGCATGACCACCGGGGTGAAAGTAAGTAATAGGAGTGGCGCGCGTCCTTTTTAAAAGACCGAACACTTTTGTGTCCGCGGACCGGAAGTCGACGAGGACGCTTTTGGTGTCCGCAGGAGCCTCAAAGTGTTTCGCAATAACCGAACCATAAATAAACAGCTGTTCAGGTGCCACCGTGAAATTGAATGCATTATTGCGTATCTTAATTTACTCGGTGAGGTTTTTTACCTTTAAACGACATTTTCCAACTCTGGAGCCAAAGTAGCGCTATGTATTCCGTTTGAGAGTAAATCTCGGGAAACTTTGGAGGGGGGGAGGGCCTCGAGACATTTAAATGTGATTCGCAAGTTTCTGTACCGATAATTGAGTTTTAAATATCGCGTTAGCTTCGTCCGTCTTCCCCGGCCGCGCGGTCATGAATTTTAAAATTCCGGGAAAACGTCGACGATCGAGTACGAGATTTATATTTAAAATTCAAGATTACCCGGGTGGAATAGAATATTGGATTGGCCGCGATTCTCGTGTGAGAAAATTGGGTTCATTTTTTGACCACATCTCTCCTTGAAAAAAAAAAGGGAATTTTTTTTTACTCCGAAAGAGAGTGTATACACTGTGTGGGTATAATTTTATCCCCTTCGAGGGCTTGATGGGTAATTGGATGGCTTCAAATTCGTACCTTTCAGAGCTGACCCGAGTGTTACTAAAAAAAGAGGAATCCTGTATCATAACACTCCGGCGCAATTGGTTTTACAAACATTATATTACCCCCTTTTTTTTCGCCCCGGGTGCAGGAATGTTTACCCGGACAAAGGTGGGTTAATGCGTTTTCAAATTGTGCTTGAGCTCTTTTCAAATCGATCGATCAGGGGAGATTTTTTTTTTCCGGAGAGTCGTTACGGCAACAACGACGTAACAGACTCAGACTCGATTGACTCTATCTTCAAAGTCATTCTTAGTGATTTTGATTAATTTAAAATATAAGTTACGAGCAAGTTTGTTTGAGGAAAATCTCTCGCGAGACAATCAGTGATAAAACAATTTGGGGGCCGAGCGAGACTCGCGCTCAGCCAATCCCCTCGCGCCGTATATTACCAGATTAAAAATGTAGAAAACTCTTGGAGTAGAATAAAGATAGGGATTAAATTGCCAGGTTCAAGCTCTCGGAAGGAGCTGCAAGAGAAGAAAAAAAAAATGTAAAGAGAGAAAAGAAAAAGAAATTACTTAGCACTCGTTTGCGTGCACCGCGTCGACCTGACCCCCGGTGCACCTTGAACCCTCTGGCTCAAGGTGAAGCCTTGTCGTGTAAATTAACCCGTGGCTCTTTACTTTTCGCTTACCATCGTAGTGTAATTGGATCTCCCAAGCCGAGAATGAGGAGGATGTGGAAAAGGTTAATTGGAGAAAGACGCGATTTTGTGAGAAAATATGGTACTCTCTCGTTCTGGAACAGACACAGTCGCGTCTCATTGTTTGTTTATAATACTATTCACTTTCTTTCGT
This sequence comes from Encarsia formosa, assembly GCA_038277355.1. Taxonomy (NCBI): domain Eukaryota; kingdom Metazoa; phylum Arthropoda; class Insecta; order Hymenoptera; family Aphelinidae; genus Encarsia; species Encarsia formosa. Next base: position 10,544,021 of record CM076188.1, read on the forward strand.
CTGGCCCCGATTCTAGCCCGCAAAGTGGGTTTTACTCGGTATTCAATTATATCGACGAATGAAAAAATGGTGTTTTTAAAAAAAAAAAGCGTAATAATTGTGGTCGTAATTAACCATAAACGCGCGCACTCGAGGTATGTCAACTGCGATTCAATTAGCGGGATAAACCGCACGCTTGATTCGGCAAAAACGGAGCTTCGAAAAAATCTCAAGCTCGACAATTACCATATAAATTTTAACAAGAACAAAATATGTCAACTCCGGGAAAGGGGGGTCAATTACCCACCTTGGGATTCATTGTCCGAATCCCTTAATTATGTCGTCGTCCGAGGCGCGTTATAAAACAGGGAAAATCCTCGCGCGGGGCCTTTCATTAAGACCGCGGGGCCTAATTACCGGCGAAAAGTGCTTGACGGGGGTGGGAAAGAGCTCGCGTGCAGTGGGGGTTGAACCGCGGGCGTGCGAATCCCTGCTTTTTTGTTCGATCGAAAAGGGGAATTATTTTCGACTCTGATTGCTGGATTTTACAATTGGGAAGGCTAAATCCCCTCCTTTCGACTTTGATTATCGTTGTTTGGATTTGAGAATTCAGCTGTGGATTCGACGACCCCGTTCTTGACGTGCTTCTTAGAGGTTAAGTTGAGGAAAAAAAAGTTTATCTTGGATTCTTTTTTGAATATAGAGATATATAGCCAGGGTTAATTAAATATTACAGTGTCTTAAATATTGAATTTCATCAAATCCTCAGACTTATTATTATCAGATTTTGAAAGAATTGAATAGAGATCAGAAGTAAATTTTTTATCAATTTTATTTTTAAAAACTTTTTTAATGTTTGGTGCAAGCATTTTGGAATAAGTGTTTTGAACCACTGTATTAATTAATGCCCACATAACGAAAAAAAAATTTCTTATCATATTTCAAACTTTGTTAACCTACAATTTTTTTTTTTTTTTTTTTAATTCTTAAGGTAAATCAGTGACTGATCTCTCGACTGAACTAGCAGAAACAACCTGGACTATGGGAATTGAAACCGTGACTTTGGGTCACATGTCAAGAGTTTTACCAATGAGCCACTCACTAAACGTCATACTAATTATTAGTAAAATAATCAACATACTACTACAGAAAAGACAATGAAAAAAAAAATTATTCAGTACCAGTATCAATTATTTTTTGCTTATTATTTTTATAATTAATAACGGCGTTTGAACTTATTACATTGAATCATATTTCATAAGAACTTTTTTCTACGTCAAAAACGACTTGGAGATAACACAAGTATAAATTCAAAAATAATTGGTGTAAAAAAAAGTTTCCCGGATTGATCAAGGGAAGCAGCGACTTGATTAAGTCCGCTGCAAGGGTAGCAGTTTCCGCTGCGGCGCGTCAAAATCTGGGCGATCGCGCCGATTTCTCCGCGTAGTGTATGCGCGATGCACATCCTCCTCCTTCTCGCACAATATAATAACAAGAATAATAAGAACGCTAGGTGCGTGCGGGGTATTGCAGGAGGCGCCTCGCGTCCCACGCTCCCCATCAGCATTGTTCGGTAGCAGTCTAATTCCTTTGTATTTATATACGCGGAGTTTCGCACGCGCACTTCTTCTCCTCCTTTGTATTATTATATATTTCTCGGCTGCTTCCTTTATCCTCCACCTGAGGTTTTGCGGACTGGACTCCGATTCAACGATGTCAAATCTGCCAGCCTCCCTGCCCACCTCTTCAGCTCGTTTTTTATTTTCACGGGCGTGAGAACAATGTGTGCATGCGTAATAACACACCACCTGTAATCGAAACCGCAGCTCCTTTTCGGTTATTGAATTCGCCCAATACTTCCACCATCGCGCACTGGTTTATTTCCTCGGCTGAATTATTCATGGTCTTACTTTTAAATAAGCCGGTCCTTCCATACTTTTACGAGTTAAAAAGTGATTCAAATTTTCAAAACCAGAGAGAGGGAGATATTAAACTCCTTTAAAAAGTACAGTTCGCCAACGGAAGAGCGTTGAAATATTGAAAAAAGAGTCCCGGTGGCTCTTCTTGCGCGGCCCGCGGCGTATGAAAAAGTTTTTCCCTATCCCTGCAGCGCGGAATAAAAACCGCACGCGCCAAGATGGAACAATTTTAGCGAAAGCTAAAAAATTGAAATATGGACAGAAGAGCAATCACATTTTAAAACTTTCATAAATCAGAACTTCACCTCACGATCCTGCGAAGGAAGTGAGAAAAGAAAGATAGAGAGAGATTGAGAAAAAAAAGAAGTATTACTTATGCCCAGTAGCCTAAATTTTCCAACTGCCGTCGTGTACTTTAATGCTACGAGCAAGAGAACAAAAATTAAGTAAAATTCTTTTCTCATTTCCATTCGGGTCCGTTTCTTGTAACTCCTTTTTACCCCCGGCTTTTTCATTATGCTCTCCTTCCCCCTTTTTTTTTGCACTCGTATAGAGTTTCCCTTCCTTTTTTGCATATGAAATCTTGATACTCCGATGAGGAACGTATTTTTTTTTTTTGACGTAGTCGAGAAAACTTTTAGTAGAGTGTTTTTTTGATCTCCAATTCCGACAACGAAAAAAGTTTCCCAAAACAAATTTTTTTAAGTTGGCGATGGCTATAGACGTTAGATTTAGTGGACCATTCAAATAAGATATTTTCGTTGGATCCAATTATTTCGAGCTAACGTTCTCGGAGAATATAAAAGGGTCATCAAGTCTATCACTAGTGTCTAGAATTTTTATTTCCGCTTTTAATGCGAGTCTTGGAAACTCGTAAACTCTTTTTATATCAATGAAAAAAGCTTCTCTTTTTTTTTTCGCTTTACGACATCAGACCTTTTGACCCGTAAATCTGTTACAAACTCCGACATTTGTACAATATTGATGATCTAAAATACTTGTGAACGGGGGGAGAAAAATAACTGGCATGTCGACGTTTCACGAGGGTCATTAAAAAAAAAAAAATAAGAAAATTTATCGTAATTTTTTATATTTTCTATAAATAATCTTTGTATCCGAAGCAGGAACAGTAAACAACATTAATAGTGGATATAAAAACGTACAATTTTTTTTTTTCCAGATTATAAAAAAATCTATGTTTAGTGATGGGGAAACATTTTTATGACAATGTCAACAGTTAATTCGAAGCTCAACTCGATCCCGACCTACTTTCTTTACAACCCAATAAACCCTTAAAAATATTATTTTAATCATTGAAAAACGAAATGAATTTTAAAGTTTTAGGGATTACAAGGGCGCACAGCTCGAGTGAAACCACGCGAACGTGAAAAGTTAAGACCCGGACGGATTATCCGGAGTCTCTTCGCATTAGCGCGGGGCGTTTTTTCCTCCCAGCTCCCGATGTTTACACGTAGCTTTTCGCGAAACCTCCTTCTTTTTTTCCATCCCGAGAAGAGAGGAAGAGGGTGGAGCGTAAGTCTTCTTCTTTCTTCTGCTTCCCGGGAGCTTTTTGCGACCCGGAAGACTCATCTCTCGCGACGCCTTTTTTTTTTCTCTTCCACGCCTTGCGGACGCGGACTTATTTGGATTGGGAATGGCGGCCAATTGTATATTTCTTAAAATTCTCTCCGTCGCGTTTTTTCCAACGATTTTGAAATATTTTTAAAAAAGTTTTAAACAAATTACTTCGCAAGAACGTCGCAAATTTTCACACCCCCCGGCGAAAACTTTTAGCGGCGAAAGAAGCGAAGTCACTTCGTTGAACTTCGAGCTGAAGTATAAGCTGTTTGAAAAAATTTAAATTCAATGTGAAGCGAGGTCTTGCGAAACAAACTAAATTTTACGACGCAAAGTTTTATCTGTATCTAGAAATAAAAATTGGCTACCGGAGAATGACACAATTTCAGGGATGGCCTGAGTACCAAAATCAAGGCTGTTTTCATTGTTCACACATAAATATTTTTTTAGCCATCAAAAATAATTTTGATTTTTCATTGACTTTATAGCTAAAAAAGGAATGTCTTATTCAAAGAATCAAAAGTTATAAATTATAAAATAAATGATTGATTTTCAATGATGCTTCATATATTCAAGTGAACCTTTTTTAAACAAATGTAATTTGTACAGCTATACTTTGGTTTACATGTTAATTTTAAAAAAAAAACTTGCTCGAACCGCAATCGAACTTCGAACCTCAAAGTTCATCTTTACGAACATCAACAACAAAAATATTCGAATATATACATGACAACTGCGCGATATTCAAACGTTCTAAATTCGAATACACAGCATTCATAACAATATAAACCGTAACTATGCCGAACCCAAATTAAAGATCAAAATTTTAATCTAGGTATAATTTCGAAAATAAACGAAATGAATTTTGGTCTTGACTACGATCTCAAATTTGAAAACAATAATTATTTTGACTTCGTAATTTTAGTAAAAATTAAATTTTTTCCATCCTGAACTCCATTGAATTTTCAGTTCCCATCTCAAAAAAACAAGGATATTCCTTCATGTACAGCCACCCAAAAATAAAAAAAAAGTCTGAGAGCGTTGATCCCTCGTCGTGAATCAAATACCTGTTGCTTACAGCGCGAGTCTATACGTACAGTCGCGGGCGGAGTGGGTGGTGCACACGTAGGTGCTGTTTGTGTGCATAATGGGGGGGGGAGTTGGCGCCGATTGATACTCGAATATTGCGAATCGTGCAGCGGCGGCAACAACAGCAGGCAAACGCGACGACGCGTGACTGCTCTCTTGAGCGCTGCGATTATGAAGCCCCTGACTGCCCGAGTAAACATTATAATGCGGCTGCCGAAGCCGCGAATTCGGGCCGAGTTCGGCAGCCGAGCTCGGCCCGAGGTCGGTTGGGGGCGCGGTAGTGATCTCGGTCCGAACTCGGCCGATGGATTACTGTAGGTATTTAAAGGTTATGTTATTATAAAGTATGCACATTATGTTGCTTCTGCTATTTAAAATAAATAAACAATTTTGTTAGTGAGTGTAAATATAATCCATAGAATTAGCTGAAACTTGAGATGTAAATATTTGACAAAAAAAGTTTTAGCTATCTGTAACACAAAATGTTTTCTACAGAAAAGAGAAGATTAAATTTAAAAAAAGTAAATCAAAATAAATGTTTAAAAAAGGAGTCTGATAGCAGTTATTTAGATGAGCAGGAACTTAGAAGTGTTGAAAGTTTTTGTGAATTAAGTCAACCAAGTGAAAATGTGGTAATTGATGAACAAGTTGATCCTACTGAAAATGCTGAAAAAAAATATGAAAAAAGTTTTTTTTCGGTGGCATCTAAGTAAAATTTAATAAACAAATTTAGTATTGCAATGAATTAAAAACTTCATTTTTTTATTCAGTTATAAACATACTACTAGAAAATTTGGTCTAATAAATGTAGTAGATAATTTTTTATCAAACTTTATCAATGAATTAAATCTTTGTTATCAATTTGTGGAATTAAAAAAAAACTTCTTAGAATAAAAGTGAATTGTTATTTATAATAAACCAACTGTATAAATAAAAATTTATTATGATTGTAGTTGAAGGTGTGAAAAGAAAATTGATAATGTAGTTGCATTCAGAATTAATCAAAAAAAAAAAATGTAAAACAAAAGTCAGATATTTATGACAATAAAAGTTTTATATTGGCTTGTCAAGGAGCAGTCAGATTTAGCCACCCAAATCTTTCTAACATTGGATCAAATTTACTCATTCGGGTGCTTTATAGAGCAAGAGAATAAATTTTAAACGATATAATGAGCAAAAAATATACCATATTTAACTCAAGATAGTATCCATAGGTACTCGATACCACAACTTAAAGTATTTTATAAAGAAAATATGAAAAATGTATGCTATTTCAAAGTGAATAAGCCCACAAAACTATTTTAGGTGAATTTATTGTGTCAATTTTAGCTTTTTTTGCTTAAATTAGTCTGCACCACCCAACATCATGTAATTGAAACCTATCAAATTTTTTGCATTTTTTTATTTTTTCCAAACAGATACTTCAATGCTTTCAACTGATTCTTTTTAGTTAATATATATTCAAGTTACTTGATTTTTGTTTTTCACACAGGACACAGTAAAATTGATGTTTCAAAACATACTTAATTTATATCTAATAGGTTTTAGTTAATAATTATAAATGATTTTATTTTTTGTTTACACTTACCTAAATAATTGAAAACTGTTGGTATAGAAAAAAATAATTATCATTTTGAGCATGTTTCATAAAATATTTTTATCAAATTTATTGTATCTTAAGTAAAAAACATGAAACAACTTGGGTAAGTCATAGTTTCAATATAGTGGAAGGTGCAGACTAAGTACGGCTTAAGCAAAAAAGCTAAAACTGACAAAATAAACATAACACAGGTGGTAAAATGATCCTAATAGATTTTCAGTTTTGAAACAGTTTGAATCCTTCATTTTTTATTTATAAAGTACTTTAGATTGTGGTATGAAACCTGTGGATACTATCTGGTGTGAAATGTGCTCCACTATAGTGTATTTAAAATCAATTCTCTTTCTCTGTAGAGAATCTGGCCCATTCTAAAAATATCAAATGTTTTTAGAAATAAAAAGCTAAATTTTCAGCGTATTTAAAAAAATTTTGATACCAGTGAGCCAAATATAACCTTAAAAAAATATTGCATTTAGTGTAGTAGAACTAACTTTTGTAATATTTTAGGAATAGCTTCTAAATAATTACTTCTCTCAGGGCTCTAGAAGTAATTATTTATATAAAAATTCAGTTTTTGTATAAGAATATCAATGTATAAATGCACATCGATAAAGTTTATCGTCAGCTAGCTGAGCAGCTTTGCACTGTTTTGTTTTCGGCCGAGTTCGGGCCGAAAGCGTCGCCGCGCCCCCCACCGAACTATGGCCGAATTCGGCAGCACTTCGGCTGGTTCGGATACGAATTCGGGCCGAAGTCGCGCCGAATCATAATGTTTACTCGGGTGCTTCCTTCCGCACCGGCACTGTGCTATTATCGCGGCGTTCGATCGAGATCTCCTTTTTATTTGAGTCAATGGATTGATCTGCTGAGGCTTTTTTATTTCGCTTTTTCACGTAACGATTTTAAGTTTTTAAAATGAAAATTTTTTACTGTGATTGATAGTTGCTTAAAAAATAAAAAATTCAATTTACATTAGAGGGGTGAAATTCCTTCATGGTTTTCAATTTTCGAGCTAGTGAAAAATGACCACATTAGGAGCAAGGTTAGTCCTTCTGGATTTTCATCTGTGTAAATCGAGTCGTAGTTTGCGATGTCCTTGAACGAGTGTGCGTACCACGTGGACGCTTATTGATGCACATTTGCTCTTTCCCTGTGGTGAGAATCAACAAGGATTTCTCCCAGTTATCTCTCCAGCAGGGCAAACTGAGTAAACAAACATTAGTCTGCAGGAAATAAGCCAATTGACCTTCGCCGATACCCGTTTAAACTGTGGGGTTAGGTGCGCCGGGTTTTGGTGAAATAATAACTCGAAGTTTAATATTTTTAGACTAGAAAATTTATTTGAACAAGCTCGATGCGAACAGCTCGCAGAGCAAAACTAGACTGTTGTTCTTGGCCTGCCGGCTCGTTACCGCAGGTCAAAAGGGCCCTGAAGTACTTAGTGAATCATCACACTGAAGTATTTCAGGTATAATTAAGGCATCGGGTGTTGGAGCCTTCGTTCGGCTCTGCAGGAATCGTACCTGCGTCAAAATAGAGCCTGAACGGAAAATTCCATCACTCGATCGCCACATACTCCCTTACCAGTGATAACGTTAAAGTAAAAAAATTATATGACATAATTACAAATTGGAGTATTAAAAAAAATAGTACATGATAATTTAATTGATATTAATTATAACAAATTACATATTAAAAAAATTTTTCAATGACATTCGGTCGTTTGCTTAAGAAAATTTGAGAAAGAAAATTTGTAAAAAAATAATCATACACATTTTATCGAAGATATTCGGTAGTCGATTCATTCGTTGTTTCAAAACATACAATTTCACAAAATACAATTTTGCATTCAATATGTCACTGAAACTTTTATTTAAAAAAAATCACAACACTGCACTACACTATGAAAAACCAGCCTGAAGACGATCGGCAAAGCGTACTCGCCTGCCAGATCGCGTTTTGAACCGCGATTCTTCAGCTGTGCCGGTCAGCTCGCGTGCGTTGTCATTTTCATCGTTGTTTGGAGTAGTGCTAACTGGTGGACAGTTGTCCTCGCTGCTGTTTTCGTTGTTGTTATTGTTGTTTGCCTGTGATAGTTGCTCATCGGTGTCGTTTAATACAAAAGCAGGCTTGAGTCTATCGATCGTGACTCTTGTATTCTTGCCACTTTTCAAAATAACGAAAGTTTTGTCGTTTCTTTCGATTACTTCGAAAGGGCCGTCATACGGGTTTTGCAGCGGTCTTTTTACAGTGTCGTTTCGTAAAAACACATGCGAACATGTTGCTAAATCTTTGAAAACGAATGGCTTTGTTGTACCGTGGCGAGTCGCTGCCACAGGCTTTAAATTCTCGATGGTTTTGCGAAGTCTTGCCACGAAATCTGTGTGAATTTGCGTTGCACTTGGTGCGAAAAATTCTCCAGGCAAGCGAATTGATTCTCCGTACGTGAGTTCAGCAGGTGTTGACTTCAGATCTTCTTTAAAAGCAGTTCGCATGCCCAACAGTACGATAGGAAGTACGTCGCTCCAAGATACTGTCTCGTGGCATTTTATTGATGCTTTTAATTGCCGATGAACTCGCTCAACCATACCATTTGCTTGAGCGTGAAAAGATGTTGTACGGAGATGAGTGATGCCAAGAAGTTTTCTGAGCTCGTTGAACAGGTCCGATTCGAACTGGCGTCCTTGGTCCGTCGTGACCTTGAGTGGAACACCAAATCGCGAGATCCAGTCCAAGAGTGCTCTCGCCACAGTCTCAGCAGTCATGTCGACCAGTGGTGTGGCCTCAATCCATCTTGTGTATCGGTCGATGCAGGTCAGGATGTACCGGAAATCTCGTGACGGTTCCAGCGGTCCGACCAAGTCGCAGTGAACGTGAAGAAATCTTTCGCTGACACCTTCAAATTCACCAAGAGGAGAGTGTACGTGCCTTGAAGTCTTTGCTCGCTGACACGGTAAACAAGTTCTGGCCCAAGATTTACAATCTTTCACAATGGACGGCCAAATGAACCTTTGCGTAATGAGTTTCTGAGTAGCTCGTACACCTGGATGAGATAAATTATGAAGATTATTGAATACTCTCCGTCGAAGAGATTTTGGCACAAAAGGTCGGATGTTTTTCGTCGAAACATCACAATAGATGCCTAATTGCGTCTCGGGCAATCGAACCATCTTCAATTGCAGGGAGTGGTCGTTGTTATTCAGCATCTGCACTAATTCTTCATCATTAGACTGTGCAGCTGCAATTTCTTCGGTGTTTACTGTCAAACTTACCTCACCGATTCTCGACAGGAGGTCGGCGACGACATTGTCTTTGCCTGCAATGTGCCTAATATCGGTCGTAAATTGTCCGATATAATCCAGGTGTCGGGTTGCTCGTGGTGTGCTTTTGTCCAGGCCTTGCTCGAATGCGTAAGTTAAAGCGGCATGATCGGTGAAGATAATAAAATATCTGCCCTCGACGGCCCACCTGAACTTTTTTACTGCTGCGTATGCACCGTACAATTCGCGATCGTATGCACTGTACTTACGCTGTGCTGGATTTAGCGCCTTGTTGAAGAATGCCAATGGTTGCCAAATTTTGTTGACAAACTGTTGCAACGTTCCACCAACAGCGAAATCCGAAGCATCGACGGTGATTGAAAGTAACGCGCCCGGGACAGGGTGAACCAGCAGCGTGGCGCTCGAGAGTGCGTTCTTTATTTCCTCGAATGCATTTTTGTCTTCGTCAGTCCACTCGATAGGCGTGCTGCCCTTCTTTTTACCTTTCAAAAGATCGTTGAGCGGTTGTTGCAGATGAGCGGCACGAGGGATGAATCTGCGATAAAAATTTATCGCACCGTTGAAACTGCGCAGGTCTTTCGCGGTCGCCGGAAGGGGGATCTTTTTGATCGCCTCTACACGCTCCTCGAGCGGGCGTATTCCCTCGGCGTTGACCTTGTAGCCAAGGTACTCCACTTCCGGTTGACCAAACACACACTTCGCGGGATTTATCACCACACCGTATTTGCTCAATCTTTCGAACAGGAGCCTTAAATGTTGCAAATGTTGCTCCGCGTTTTCACTCGCGACTAGATAATCATCCGTATAAGGGAATACAAAGTCAAGACCTTCAGTTATTTCATCGCTGAATGCCTGAAAGGTTTGACCCGCGCCCCGTAAACCAAACGGAGTGCGCAAAAACTCGAAGAGTCCGAACGGCGTAGTCACTGTTGTCTTGTGAATATCCTCCTCGGCGACGGGGATTTGATGATAAGCTCGGACTAAATCGATCTTCGAGAAAACACGTTTTCCGCTGAGGTTATGCGTGAAATCTTCGATGTGACGCATTGGATATCGGTTCGGTTTAGTGCGTTTATTAACGTGCCTGTAGTCTCCGACCGGGCGTATCCCGTTATCTTTCTTGAAGACAACGTGTATCGGGGAGGCCCACTGGCTGTTTTTTACGCGTCGCACTATTCCGAGTCGCTCCATTTCTTCAAATTCGGCTTTTACGATTTTCAGCCGATCTTCGGTTAAGCGACGAGGACGGCTGAACACTGGTGGTCCGGGTGTAGTTTCGATGTAGTGCCTTACGTTGTGTTTTACATCGTGGCCAATCTCAGCTACAGGGCGAACGATGTCCGGGAACTCAGCTAGCAGTCGATGGTAAGGTGAGTCGCCGTGGATTGCGCGTACTGTCGGGAAGTCGTCACCAACGGCATGTCCTGCAGCACATAGTTCGGTCGCGTTGTCGATCAGTCGATTATTGCGTGGATCAACAAGTAATCCGTAGTGAGCGAGAAAATCATAGCCAATAATCGGTTGTTCAACGTCTGCGATAATAAATCGCCAGGTGAACTGCCGTCGTAGGCCAAAATCGAGCATTATAAGTTCACTACCGTATGTACTTATCGGCGTACCGTTCGCCGCGAATAACGTGCACTTTGATTTTTCGCGTTGGCCACGGAACAACACTCGCGGAAAAACACACAACTCGGCACCTGTGTCCACCATAAAGGTCTTTTTCGAGTAATTGTCTTTCACATACAAACGGCGAACACTGGGGTCGTTTTTAATTGCCGCAATTAAAGACGCCCCAACTAGTTTTTTTTAAACTTGCACGGATCACGACACTTGGTAGCCTTTTCGGCATAATTCTCGTGGTACCAGCAGAGATCTGGGTTTCGAGGAGCTGATGGACTTCGCCCACGCGAACTGCCGCGCGATTGTGAACGGCCGCGGTACTTTTGCTGTTTCTCAAGACGACTGAGACGCGAAGTCACCTCGTCTAACTTCTTTAATACCGCCTGCAGCTCGCTGCCATCACTTTTGCTTACTGCAGCTATCTTGGCGGGTTCGTGTGCCACTGCTGCTATCCTCGGTCCACGGGCTGCATCGATTACATGGATCGAGTCCGCCGTTTCTGCAAGCTGCTCCAGCGACTTCTCTTTTATTGTCGCCAGGATCCGTTGGGTGTCCACTGGCAGTCGTTTTAGCCAGAAATTTCGGAGTAAGTCGTCCGTTACTGGCAGATCTTTGGCCAACGTTTTCATCTTGCGCAGCATCTGCACAGGAGTGTAGTCGCCCAGTTGCACGGGTTCGAGCAGTTTGCCTAACCGTGTCTCAGTCGAATCCGATGTCCTCTCAATTATTTTATTTTTCACCTCGGTATATTTTCCGTCATACACCGGGTCGTCGAGCACATCGTCCATCATGCTCGAGTACTTCTGGTCAAGCGCGCCAACCAGGTACGTGAACTTCGAAGCTTCCGAAGTAACACGCGACGACTTGAAATTCGCTTCAAGCCTCCTGAACCACCCCCTCGGATTTTCAGGCCAAAAGGGTGGTGCGCTCATTCCGATGCCATTTACACTCCCTTCGGCTGCAGCAGCCAAAGCTGCTGCGGCAGCCTTGATTGCGTCATCCGTGACTTGGGTCGTCCCAGAGCCGGATTCGTTGACGCTGACAATTCCGTCCTCGTTCACCATTTTTCACCAACAAAATCGCACAAATATATGCCCACAAACACAAAACACTAATCACGTCGGGGTCACCAATTTGTGGGGTTAGGTGCGCCGGGTTTTGGTGAAATAATAACTCGAAGTTTAATATTTTTAGACTAGAAAATTTATTTGAACAAGCTCGATGCGAACAGCTCGCAGAGCAAAACTAGACTGTTGTTCTTGGCCTGCCGGCTCGTTACCGCAGGTCAAAAGGGCCCTGAAGTACTTAGTGAATCATCACACTGAAGTATTTCAGGTATAATTAAGGCATCGGGTGTTGGAGCCTTCGTTCGGCTCTGCAGGAATCGTACCTGCGTCAAAATAGAGCCTGAACGGAAAATTCCATCACTCGATCGCCACAAAACAATCGGGCTTGTATCTTACCAATAAATTTTTTGCCACGCTACAAAACTTTACTTATTTTTTACTAGCAGTACGAAAAAAACTCTGTATAAAGTTTCCTAAATTTTCTCAAAAGTTCCATCAAGTTTTTGACTTTCCCCATGATCCCCCGTCTGTCGATAAAACTCGTAAAAAAAAGCACCCGTCGATGAAACGTAGCTCAATTTAATCTCGAAAAAAAAACTTCAGCGAGTCTTTTTTTTGAGTTCGTTCGCCGTTGCAATCAAAGTCCCGTAACGAGGCGCGAAATTCGCACACACTTGGGAGCAACACGTGCTCCCTGCACCTGCGTGTGTTATTGCGATTCGGTTACGTGCGCGCGAGGCTCGGCTCATAATAACGCCGGGCTATACGTGTCAGCCTGCTGCAACCCGCCGGCATTCTCGAATACGAGTGCAAGAGTGGCATTATTTCATACCGTCCGCCATCCACCCGACTATTGGAAATTGTTTTTCCACTTGATTGACGATTAACTTGTCGATGTAGCGCGGGTTAAAATCAACTGGAATTGCGATTCTTCCTGAAATTTTTTTTAGAAAATTATCAGAGACTTTACGATCTGGTCGATAAGAAAAAAAAAGGATGATGAAGAAGATGATGCAGTTACGGAACTTATCAAAGCGTCTTCGCTCGAGATGAAAAATCTCGGGCGTTACAAGCCCCCCCAAATCGGGCTTTGATTCGGTCCCGGTCGCATTAATCACGGGCACCCAAACACTCATTAAACAGTATTTTCCGAGACGATCAAAAAGAAGCCCCGGAATCTGGGTCGGAGACGCACTGGATAAAGAAAATCCCGTCTGCCGCTGGAAAAACTCTATGTTACGACAGGTGAGATGTAACAAGGGAATCGGTGATTTACGGTAATTCGCCTTTTTTCATCCTCGGATTCCGATCGCTTCTAATATCGTAACGGCGCTCTCACCTGAGAAGGAACGAGCCAGTGTCACTTTTTTTTTTTTCAGTTTACCGCGTGTTCCGAGAAAATTGCCGGGGCGTGTTTTTTTACTCCGCGGAGAATGAATTTTTGCGGTTTTCGACAAATCGTCCGAGGGGTGGACTTTCGGGGGTTACTTTGATGAGAATTTTCTGGCTACGCGCAGTATTTTTGACGCTTCACCGTTGAAACGATATTACTGCATCTTAATGACTCGCTATGATTAAAGGATGGTGATTCGTGATAGATGAAAGTTACGGTCGAGGTTAAAAAACTCATTTTCTTCGAGGTGCAGCAGCGTATTCTATACTTTTTTTTTTAAACAACCTTTTATTTTATACGCATCATTTGTCAGAGCGGCGTTGCATAAGACAGGCGAACAAATTTTTTCTCACTTTTACGATTGTGCACCACAAGGACTCGGGGGATAATCAATCAATACATCCTTTAAGAGTAACCTCTGCCTTATGAACCACCTGTCGATTCCTAGATGCATCATTAATATTTTTTTCTTACAAAAGCGGCCACAATGCACTTGACCTATTGTTAAAAAAGCTTAGAGATCATAAAAATTTTCCTGGGAAAGGTGAACCACGTAAAATCTTCTCTCTCGAGTTAACCGAGGTAACGTGTTAATCTCGGGTCACCTGGGCTCGTTCTTCTTCTCCTCCAATCTTTTTCTCCTCGTTACTACGGGCCTGTTATTTTATTTTATTTTTTTTCTCTCTCTTCGTTCAGGCTCCATCAGGAGGGCGAAAATTACCGGGTTGTCGGTTAGGAGGCGATTCCGGGGCTTAATGACAGCGAATGCCAAAGATAAATCGGTCCTCCGGGTCGGTTAAACTCACGCCTGGGCCAGCCGCTGCGAAATTGCTCTCGCGTTTGTTTGCGTTAATGAGCGCGCCGAGCTGAGTCGTTATAGACCTCCTCCTCCTCCTTCTTTCTTTTTTTTTTTTCGTTTTTCGGAAAGGTGGAGAAGTTGCTCTTTTTTTTCTTTGATGATCCAACCGCTTTTGTGGAGATTTTCAAAAGCCTTGTTTTTCTCAAGCACCGGCCTTTTTTTTTTCTTCCCCTCGGGTAGAGGGATGTAAATAATGCAGCCAAACTCGTAAGATTCGAAACTAATTTTTAACAACCGAATAAATCAAGACTCAGGACGGAAAATTTCAATAGGTTAACGGAAGTTTATTAAATTTCATATCCCGGGTAGAAAAATATCAGACTGCCAAGCGCGATGCCAAGAACAAAAGCAAGGGGGAGGGGGTAATATAACTCGGAAAATTCTGCAGTATCGGGAAACGGGGTAGGAGGGGGATGTTTTTCCAATGCCGTTGGCAAGCCTGGTGCATGCACTCTCTGGGCTTCCGATACTTTATTCCCTTTGTCCGTAGCTCTATCTCCCGCCGACTGCTTTGCATTCTTAACTCGCTTACTGTATTATTCGGGTTGTTTTCTGGCTGCAGCCTCCTCCTTCGCGTATGACCGATTGTCTGACGGACGGATGCTTTTACTCCGGGCGTGAACTATTCACGCGTCGGATTACGAGTCTTAAGTATAAGAAAGGGGGAGAAAAATATTTTCATTGTCGAGAGAAAAGTGCACTGCCCGGGCCTTTTACGTCCTTATTACCCGTTTCTTCCTTCTGATGCAAATGAGAAGCGGAAGTTCTTAACTATAGGCGCGCACTAGAGTGCCGTATGAAAATTTCTCTTTGAAAAAAAGGGATGACTAAGGAAGTTGTAAAAATTTTATAATTTAAGTGAGTCATGGACCGAGGGAGTGTCTTTTTTGAGAATCATAAATTGGCGCGAATTTACAAACAATGAAGTAAGAATCCGAAGCTCTATTAGACGTCCGAAAATTACGGGTTGCGCTTCTTAAATGCCGTAATTATTTGAATAATTAATGATTCTCTTACGTGTCAAATGATTACGTCATTTTTACGACGAGATATACTTTCTTGACTTTTGTTTCGATAAAAAGGTACTTACTACCTTTGTAACAGCGAGACGCAATCTTAAAGTTCGAAAGTAACGAGTGAGAAGAACTCAAAGGATCAAAGTGGAACAAACGAGCATAAAATTAAGGTGACAATAATAAGTGTGTTGTGCGAAGGGAAAAAGGCTGGATAAAGTGAGAGCGTGAAAGAGAAAAGCCTCTGGCGTGCGCGCCACTTTACAAATCCCCGCGAAGAGGAGAGGAAAAAAAGAAAAAACAGGCGCGCGTGACAAAAGGTGAAGTCGATAATAGAATTTGTGTCAGTCGGTGCTGCTGCAGTTTAATGCAATTGTTGCCGTCTCGTCCGATGACCGGGGAAGAGAAAAGAGGGATGTCTCTTAATTGTGTGGCTTTAAGAAGTCACCCTGCACTTGCCAAGATTTCGAGAGGAAACTTTTATGTATGTATTTGGCGGTGCTCGAGGTACACAATGGGAGGCGAAATTTTTTTTCTAACTCGTGTGTATGTGTGCAGTTGGCTTTAATCTTGAACTCGGCCTTTTCTACGGCACTCGTGAATCCTCTTCAGCCACTTGTCTTTTTTTCCCGCGGCGCGGAGAATATTTTCGCAAAACAGGGTGGGCTTTTGGGCTGGATTAGAGCTTTTTTCTATTGGTATGAAAAATTTTTGTATAAAGATTGAATAAGCTTTGGAGAAATTTTTTTACGAACCTCATTTTTTTGAGGGAACTTTTTTTTTTAAGACGATGGGATCAGCTTAGGGCTAGGAAGGCTTTTTTTCAAGAATTTTCAGAGTATAATTTAAGGAAGAGGAAGTTATTATGTAGGGAATAGTTTTTATGGACCTTAGCTTTTTTTTTGATCAAGAGTAATGAAAAACAACTTCTCAGGCGGTAAGTATTCGAAGCCGGGCGAGAGATTAAGCGTCTTAAAAAATGGCCCTTAAAAATTTAAGCCAGATGTAAATAATAAAAGTATAAGTCAGCGGTTAAAACTTTAGCCACGGGCCGAGTCAAAACATTTTTCAGGCGAGATTAATACCAAGAAATTTCGTCTAATAAGGAAGGGGGCTTAGGTCTGAAAATTTATTCATGAATTTTGATTAAGTATGAAAAAGAGTCGAGCAAGATCAAACCTTTTTTCCATAATCTCGGTAGGTGTCAAGTGTTCGTCGGCCAAAAAATCCCCCCAAGTTCTTATCGTAAATCCCTTGTCTGTTCCTCGTTGGAAAAGAGAGAGAGTCTACTGCTCGCGCGCTTTCTGAAAAGAAAAAAAACTCCGACTTTGTCGTTGGCACACGAGTGCATTTGACTTCGCTCTTTTTCCATTCGACGTTTTAAAGAACTCACTGTTAAAACGGTCTACGGAATGAAAAATCCGGGAATCCTCTTATCGGTCGCTCGAGGAAAAATTACCGAAATTTCGTCGCTTTAAAGTGGAAAGTTTCAGCAAAATTTAATTAAACCGCTGAGAACTTTATGCATCAAAACTACTTTTTTTGGAAAATTTAATTCATTACTTATGCGGACTTGTTGGAATTAAATTAAAATTTTGCTCCAAAAGGATCAAGTGGTTTTAACTAAACAAACTAACGGTTGCATAATTCAAATCCGTTGTTGTCCCATCCATCCAACCAGTAGATTAAAACTCGGCTTAATGATTAATACCCCGCACTTTAGATTTTCATTCCCGATATTATAACTCATCCGCGATACGAGAAAAGTGTCTCCTACTTTCTGGGACCACAGCGGTGATTAATCGTGGTCCCTCCAAATTTCCATGTAACAAGTAATCGTTCCACGTTCCGTACAACCCGCAGAAAAAAAAAAAAAAATCAAGCCAAGTTTATTCCCCCCCAGCCACCCGCTCGTTCCCTTTTTACGCGGGCAGCTGTAGCGACGGTTATCTCTGCTGGTTTTCGCCTTTTTCGGTTCGACAGCCGCAAGAAACACGCTCCCTCCTTGTATTATTTGCTCTGCAGGACTCGGTCTTGCCTTTTTAAATCCAAAGCTGCTGCTGCTTCTTCTTCTCCTTTAGGAGTTCGCGCTTTGGTTTTTAATTAATTTTCGGACGGGATTGATCCCGGCTCCAGATACCAACCGGCCGGCTTCGTTCGGTTGTTAGCGTTATTAAAAATGTAATTTTGCAGTAATCTCGTATCGTAATTAAAGCCCTCTTCCTCGCTTTAATGGCTTTAATTAAAATTATACTCTCTCTCGGCTTGGTTTTTCCTCCTTTTTTTAGGTAAAAAGTAAAAAATAAATATTTTTAGGAGCAAAGAAAAGCGGTTGCAGAAACAAATTTTCACATTTTCCAGGCCAATTTCCCGTACGGCACGGGAAATTGAATTTTCAAAAATGATTTCAAAACACAAGGGGGCTGGGTATTTTTTGAACTTCTGTCGCCTCTTCGCACCCCCCCGCAGTGCGGCTTACCTTACTCCGAAAGAATTGCATTTGTCAAGAGCGCGATAAAAATGTATTTCGAAAAAGTTTTTCGAAGGCGCGACTTTATGTTTCGAGGAATTCTCGAACGTAAATTACCAACAAAAAGAAGCAACCTTACATCACCGAGACAACCCGAATCTCGATTCTCATAGAGCGGGTAACACAACCGCTGCGTATCTTCTCATCATCGAATCACGTATGCTCCCGCTGGTGCCTCGACATTCCTTCAATAATCCCGATCGGTAGGGCATAAAAAATGACGCGCGCTCGTTTTACCCCTCGATAATCATAATCGTTTTTTTTCTTTCTCTTGGTTCTCCTCCTCCTTCTCCTGGTTCTCGTCCTCTTTCTTCTCCTGCTGCAGCAGCCCGGGAGGTGTAAACCGGAGGAACTCGTAGGGCTGTGTGAGTAAAACCCGTCTTACCGGTTTCTCTCTGGCCGCCTGCAGCAGCCTCTTTTTACAAACCTCGATCGAGTTTTTGATTTTTTGCCTGCCCCGCGAGTTGTTTGTGCTCGACTGGCTTCGGATAAGTGGGAGGACGAGGGTGGGGAGAAGGGCTTTAATTCCTGCAGCAGGGGGCTTGGAGCATACTTTGTTTATTATTTTAATGAAGAAATGGAGTTATCGAGCGCTATTTAGATGCGCGTGGGCTGGATTAAGTTTTACGGTAATAAAACTACCGCACTGTAGCGTAATGATGTGCCGGAGGTAGTTAACTTATCGGGTTTGCTACCGGCTGGAATAGTTTATTTTAGATATTTTAATTTTATTAGCGGGTAGGACGTTAATTAAATTACCACTTTCTAAGATTTTCAATCACAAAGAGAGGTAGGCCCTCATACGTGCGCGTATGTATTTATGGTCCCGAACTCTAAGTGGTTTCTTTATGCTCGCGGTTGAATTTTTCGCCGTGCTAAAAAAAAAAAGAGGCAGGAGAGAATTCTTTGTTTCTCGGTTTTTTTTTTTTTTTCTTCGGCACCCGAAGGGCTTCGCTCTGCGGTTCTAAAACTCCAAGGTTTAGCCGGTATCGCGCGGGTATTTCGATACTACCGGTTTCTTATTTTGGCTCTCCTTTCTTCCTCCAGCCCAGCCACTTAGCATCGCGCGGCTCATTTGCATTCGTTCAATGCCGGACTTTTACTACACTACAACCTGCGTAGTACTACGACGTGTCGCTGGACCGTACCGGCCGGTTTTTTTTTTTTTTTTTTTTTTTTTTTATTGACGTTCGTGTGAGTTAATAGCGGAAGCGTTATTATGTATTTTAGAAATTTGATAGTTGCTGGCTCTTCGGCACACATCCGCTGTGTATTGGAGCTTGGAACCAGCCAAATGTTTGATTTTCTGGTATACGTATGTATATGCGTGCGCGGTTTTATTTTTTTTTCCTATTACTTACGCGGCATATTTTCTCGGGAGATGAGAACTGAATCATTGAGCGTTACGTACCTGCAACAGAAAAGAAAAGTGACTCATTAGTGACTGACTCAGAGAGGTAATCATCCGTGAAATTAATTTTATCCGGAGAAAAATACTCATTCAAATGAAGACTGGTAATCAATGTCTTTAGTTTCATGTATTTCCGTTCTTTTTTTATTTTGTAATCATCATTAGTTTTTACAGTTTTAATGTATCGCCAGAGATATATTGTGAAAATTTGTAAATGTAATGGGATCCTGAGTTTCTTGATAAAAAAAATTCTTATATCATGTTAGATACAAGTTTAGTAATTTAAATTGAGTATTTGTCCAGTAATGGGGTTTATAGCAATTCATAAAAATCCAAAGTATCGTTTTTACAAATATTTACAAACCTAAAACTATAAAGCAGTAAAATTAAAAAAAATTAAGATGTACCATTTTGAACCTGAAAGTTGAAATAAAATCTCGCGTTATCAAGCGATATTCTTTTTGAATAAATCGCTCTATTTAACTTTGATCGGTCAATCCTTTGGAGTTTTAAATGTAGATAATACAAAATCCCTGGCAGAGGTTTTATAAAAATCGGCCCTCCACGCAAATCCCTATCGAGGAAAGATACAAGAAAGAGCCGGTCTCGCTTCCTTATAAGCCGCGGTGGCTACTGCAGCCCGGTAGCCGTAATCTTCCATCGGCCGATTCGCCGCTGCGTCAGCTCTCGTGTGCGTCTGCGTGATCCTGGCTTACCTCATCGGAGAACAAAGTCACCACGGTTTCTTTCAATCCCGGCAAAAAAAATAATAATAATAATAGTAATAATGAAAAAAGAAAAGCCCAGGTTTCATTGATGACTTATTAGAAAGCACTACATAGTAGTATTTAAATTCAAGAGCCCAGCTGGTGAAAAATAGCTCGCGTGCGTCCAAACAGTTGGACAAAAGGCAAGAGTCGATCAATCAAACGCATCGGTTCGTGTAATCGTAAAAAAAATTCCCCCCCTTTCTCTTTCCGATAATATTCCTGCAGCCGGGTGACAAAGATGAAACGACGAACCGTTAAGTGCATTAAACCCGCTCTTCTCTTCGCCGGTTTATTTTTAGCTTCCTTCTCCTGCTGCTGCAGCGGATCCAAAGAAGACTCGCGAAGAAACGACACCGTTTAAAAAAGAGGCGCGTGAAAGGCAACTGCTGCAGCGAAAAAAAGGGAAGAAGACGGAGATAAGGAACGAGAGAGCGAGAGGCGTCAAAGTCTGAAATTGTTTCGGAGTTTACGATCCGACCAGCCGCGCATACGTTACGGGGGCCGAAAGGTGTTAAGCAGCTTTCAAAAAGTCGAGGAGAAGGGCCTCGTTTGAATAAACGCTAAGTGAATTTCGACTCTCTTTGCTTTGCAAATCGTGGTGCGGGTACCTCGAAAAATCCCCTCGCGGGAAAAGTCGGACGAAAAATATTAATTAACGCGCTTCCTCTCCGTATCCTGCTGATTCAACTCTGGAGAGTTTCCGGTGACTAACAAGCTTCTTTTTTTTTCGAAAGGTGCAGCGTGCAGATATTAATGCGACGATCGGTGAAAGGTAGGCTCGAAAATATTTAAGTGCTGCACCCGAACAGCTGTCGAACGAGCGATTTTTAAAATTCTGATAAAAGCATTGTTGCGAAAAGAGACGATAAATCCCTTGAAAATAAAAGAGATTCGATTGCGAAAAACAGGCTATTAAATGGGAGAAAAAGATAGGCGCGAAAGCCGGATTAAACGCTGACCTCGAAACGCGACACCCCGGACGTCGCGGGGATTTTTCACGAGGATGCTGTTTCTCGGAATCCAGCTGCAAGGTCTCTATATAGTTGGGAAAGAGAATACCTTCCGTGCTTATCCTTGGTCGAGATTTTTTTACGCTTATGAATTTCATATTTATGTATGGCGAAATGGATTCATGCGAGATTATGCATATTTAAATATTTTCCAGATGACTTTGTTTTTTTTTTTTTTTTTTTTTTTTTACCTCGATTGCTCGTAAACCTCGTTACATAAGCGATGTGTGTGCGCATGCGATGTTTTATGGAACTCTCAACCTAATTACAAATATTTGAATTATGCAAACGGTGCGATGGGATCGATCAAAGATTACACTCGCTGTGCATCGTAAACGTTGAAATTGATTGATTTTAATTTGTAAAATTAAATAAATATCCAACAGTAAGAAACAATTTTAACAAGAAACAAATTTATAAAATAACTAGCACGCCCCGTCTCGGCTGCTGCTTTGATAATGAGCAGTGGACGCGGGTAGTGGTTACGCAGCGCGGACCTCAAAGAGAGGCCTCATGGTCGAAAATTTTCAAACTTTGTTTATTAACAAACTAATGAGTTTTTATTATTAAAACTTTTTCCTAAATTACCATCTCCTCATCCTAGAGGATCATTCTGCCAAATTTCAGCTTAATAAGTCCACTAGTTTTCGCGGTTAGCGTCTACAAAGAAATACGACTTTGCTTTATAATAGTAGGGATGAGTAGGCAGTGAAATTTGCTCGAATGAACTTAAACTGAAGTGTATACACCAGCTGTTGAATAAAAACAAAAACGAGGTTGTTTATTTTTTTTTCATTTGAAAAACTATTTTTTGCTTTAAAAGGTAATAAAAAATTTGTTGTGTGTACAATAAAATAATCTAAGTATTGGTTCTGACAATTGCTAAACTTGTCTTGTCATTTCAATAGCAGCTGATTCTTTTTAAAAATTGTTTACAGCGGCAAATGAAAGATTTCTTGAACAACATGGCTTGTTTCAAAAACCTAATAAACATTTTCTACCTTCAAATTTCGAAATCATATTTTGATTCGACACTATTCAGCGCCTATTATCTCTCCGAAAAGTGGGTAATTACTTTATCCAAAGGGTATTTTCCATCAATTCAAGCTCTTTTCTCCGCAGGCATAACGAGATGGCTCATTTCGAGGAAGAAGAAGAAGGATTTCTCGTGCGTGTAGCAGTTTAAAGCAGGATGCAGGCTGCCTTGCACCGGGGACACCGGACCCCCTCGGGGCTATAATGCGCGCGCGGATTACGGGTTTTCCTTCCTTCCTCGGCAGCATGCATGCACATGTCGATTCCGCAGCAGATCAAGCGTCCACGCAGCAGCAGGCTTTGCATGCCGAGGACGGGAGTGCAGAAACGCGTAATCGACCGCTGCGGAGCGGCGGGCTTTGACTCCTGTGTCGTGGATTTGCGGGGGAGTAGTGGTTGAGGAGGGAGTGAATTTGATTTTCAAATCTCGGCGTTTTATCTGCTGGCGAAACAAAGAAATCAAAGCTGTGCTGTGCTACTCCGAGAATCATCATCGTCAAGCTGAGGAACGCTCGTTCGCGTACAAAAAACTGAATACTGTACACAGATTGTATTTGATAAATTTCAGCTTTTCAGAGAAACTGTTAATCATGACTCGGCTGTACTCACTTCTGTCATTTATGTAAGAAGGGTTCTTAAATAAACTAATAGTTTTTATGTAATTAAATCAGACGCACATCAGCCGTGATGCGGAACGCTGTCTGGATCAAAGGAGTAAGACGTCAACGTTTTTATTCAAAAAGGCAACAAAAACCAAAAAGAGCTTGGTCAGAATTAAGGAAAAGATGAAAAAAAACACACCACGTCATAAGGTACAAAAAAGGTGGATGGTTGCACCGCTAAAAAGGCCCCCGCAAGCGAGACAATGAAGTCGCGGAGATTTTCTTCAGATCTTTTTCCAACTCTTCATCCTCGAGTGCATGATGCAGCATCCGTTTTTTTCTCTCCCTCTCCTGCATCTCACCGCAGCGGCTCTCGACTTTTCTTGGGCGCGGCGCAAGAAGAATCCACGAGTCTCGCGATAAGAAATTAAAGAGAAATCTCTCTCCTCCTCCTCCCTTTTGTCACCAGCGGCTCATATTCCTCCTAGTTAAAATGCCAAAATGCAGTTAATTTATCCTCCCCAGAGCAAAGCGCGGGGTTGGCTTTTTGTCCCCTCCTCTCGTACGGGGAACTCGGGAATGGCTTCTAATGAAATGCTGTTAATTAGAGGAACGATTTTTACGACCCCGGTGCTGCCGCTGGAATTTTGAACGCGGGCAAGAATCCCGCGCCCCGCAGTTGTTTATGAAAAATAAGGTACCTTCCCCTCCCCTCCTTTTTTATTTTATTTGGAAACTTATATAATCCGAGTTTTCTTTCATTGACTTTGAAATCTGATTACTTTGAGACAAACTTAAACGCGAAATTCGAGGAAACTGGATCCCGCCCCGCGCCCGGTGTCGACTTTAATGCGCGGCACTCAAATTAGTGACGGTTTCCGTTAAAGTTTTACCCGACCGCGCGACCCATCCGATTCGAAATTTCAATTGACTCTAAAAACTCTAAAACTCTCTTCTCCAGTCTAGTCCCTCCCTCACGCGCGTAGTGCGAAAAACTTTTGTCTTGAGAAGTTTACGCAACAAAGCTTCCCTAATATTAAAAACGAAAAAAATAATTCGACTGTAGGCTGTTTCGATCGAAGATGCATACAAATCAGTTAATTAAACCCGAAAATTGCGTTATCGAGCTGGAGTTGTAAACGATACCGGATAATTAGTACCCCGATCCACTTTCATAATTAAGTACGCTATCGTCCGAGGGAGGGATAAGAAGGTAAGGAGGCAAGAAAGAAAAAAAATAAAATAAAAAAGGTAAGAAGAAGCAAACCGTGCAACGAAATCACATAAATATATCAGCCGAAAGATAAACGGGAGCTGCACCGAAAAAACCATTAAATCACGTGCTTAATCAACTCCTCCATCGAAGATTGCAGTTGCACACCTTCTCGGAGTTTCGATTTTTAGCTCTCGTAAGACAAAAGAGAGAGAGAGAGGAGGGCGTTGCATATCTGCATCTCGATTAATCAACGTAATTAAAATCTCCTCCTTTTCCGTCGCGTCATTCGTTTAATGGAATTTCGTGCGTGATGACGCGACCAAACGAGAAGCTACAACAAAAAGAAACAGGATCTATTTTTCTACACCGGGCAGTGATTATAACCCTGGCTGCGGGGCCGGCGCAAATTAAACGCGTGAAGCCAATTTTCTCTTCCCGCGGCTGTAGGGCCCCCGAAAAAGGAGGAGGGGAAAGATGATGATGATGATGGGAGTGATTTTTGGGGATTATTAAGGTGAAAATTAAGCCTAGGCCGGAGTTCGGTGGGTTTTTTTTTGAAAAAAAAAGTATATATCCGAGGATCAGGAGGCTATTATTTATGGGCCAGCTGCCGGGAGGAGTTTGAGTGGTCCTCGTGCGAGGATTGGGTTAACCGAGCTAATCGTAAGAGTTCCTCGTTCTCAGGCTAATCACTGATTTATCGACGGCTTTAACGGTTTCGACAGAATTCAATGAGATATTAATATTTACGGTGTATTTCGTAAACAATGCAGTCGTTTAAACTAACATTCGATCGTGACGCTTGTTTTATTTTATTAAGTTTTAGGAGGAAAAAAGGCAGGTAAGGCTGTCCGCATCGCGCACATCCAAAACTTTTTTCTCAATTTTCGAAAACCGTAAAAGTTGACGGGTAAAAGTTCCGGCCGGAGCAATTACGATTTCGACACTCGAATTATATTATTTTATGCGGGGTACTTTACCCCGAAAGAGAGAGAGAGAGAGACAGGGGAAAGTGACCCGCTAAATATAAAGTTTGAACCGTTTCATGACCTAACTTTTTGATACCTGGCCGATTTGAATTCCCGGAACGATAGGCCCTTCGGCGGTTATTTTTTAATAACAGTGCTCGAGAAGAACGAGGTGGAGAAAGAACGGTTGTTGGCGAAACTCTTCCCAACGCGCTAAATCATCCCCGTAATAATATAATTGTGCTTACGTCATAAATTACGAGATATTAAAGGTGCACGTGGTTTCAAAAATAAGCAGCTGGTCCGAGTATCGGTTAAAGTTATCCTAGCCTTCCCTAATTCCGTAAGATCTAAATCTTGACTGCT
The DNA here is from genome assembly GCA_038277355.1 of Encarsia formosa. NCBI lineage: Eukaryota > Metazoa > Arthropoda > Insecta > Hymenoptera > Aphelinidae > Encarsia > Encarsia formosa. The sequence continues at coordinate 10,569,330 of CM076188.1, forward strand.
GCGGGTATTTATGGATCTCGCTAAATTCATCAGCGTCCTCGGAGCTTTGAATAATCACCACCGAACGAACTAGTGTAAAAAAACTAATGCGATCTGCCCAGGTAAGGAGAAGAGAAGAGAAGAGTAGACGCTGGAAATTTAAATTCCCGTGAATAATTCATCACAGTGGGTATCCTGCAGCTCTTCTTCCTCGTCCTCCTTACCTTGACTTTAAAAGGCTCTGCATGCGACGACGTAGGTCGTTAGCGACGGGGCCCAAATCAGTCATCGGCTGATCCACCTGTCGTACGGAGATAAGAACTCGGTCGCTCGCAAAACTTCTGCAGCAACCCCCCTTCGAAAACCCATCACTTACAGCTGACCTCCTCCTTTATGCTCAGCCCTGGGCTCAGCCGGCATCTGCTATTTTTCTTCCCCAGGTATAAGCTATAGTCGGGGAAATTCGGTTGTGTGTGTATGCGAGCCGTAAGAGCCGGTCACTCCCACGACGTTTTACGAGTGGCTGGCTTTATATATTTTTAATCTCGGAGGGAGGGGTGGAGGAGGAAAACGTTTAACCTCCGGGATTTTCTCCTTGGGAAATGGAATGAAAGAGCTGGCCGGCCCTTACTTTCGTAAGGATTAAACCCGGAGATTTTCGTCGCGGGTTTTTATTGCGTGAGGTCTGGCTTTGGGCTCTGCTCTTTTTATTACGGGACTTTTCGGGAGGATGAGATTCATTTATTAATTATTTTTAATGGAACCTTTTTTTTCAGGGTCTCTCGGGGGAGTTTTCCTTTGATTCGGGCGCGTGGAAAGTTTAATGTTACTTTGATGATGGATTTTCATGGGATTTTTTCTTTTACTCTCATTCTCTAATGGTTCTTCTCTTTTTTTGGGGGGCTATAAACACTCGGCGCAATGATGTGCGTGGGAGGAAATTTAAAAATAAAAATATATAGATCCCTGTTTTGAAAAGCGGTCATTGAAATATTCTTCCTCCGAGGAAAAATTTTTGACGTATATCTTCTTTAATTGCTGAGATCGAATCTCTCGACTGACCGCGATTTGTCATCACGGCTGACTTGAGCGCTTAACATTTTTCGGAGTCGAAAAACTACAGGTTCATATGCATCACAAAAACTGGTTTTGAAAAACTACTCACTCGAGAAAGCTACCTTGACCGCTGAGAACGAAAACATATTTGACCACGCGGCTCTTTTTGAAAAAATTTTATTAACGCTTTTTGATGTGCTTGAACATACTTGGCTAGGTTTAATCAGATTCCAAAAAACTCGATTTAGGTAATTCACCGCGACTTTCGAGTTTTCAAAATACCGTGTAGATCCTCAGCAATCAATCTCAATTAAAAAAAAAATTTCCAATCGAATCCTTAAAAAAATAAAATTTTTCGATATTCGTAAACGGAGAGCTGTGAGAAAAGTCGTACAAAGATCAGCTCCTCTACCCTATAGGCGATAAAAAAAACAACAACTTTTCCCGCACGTCCCAAAAGAAACCGAGCTGCGCAGTAGTCGAAAACAGGTGATCATGACCGTGAATCTCACACGCTGACCTTCCCTCCCAAAACAAACTTCCCCCCGCGCAGGTATTAAAAAGTCATACTTCACGTCCCCTCTTCGGATCAATAAAAGGGACCCGGGCCCGATTCAAAAAGAAAATTTTCACACATTCCAGGGGGTTCGAAACCAGCGGCGCGTCCGCTTTATTCCGAGAAATTCCCGCACCCTCCGCTCCCTCCTACGGTGCATTCAATGGTTCTTCTTTTTTTACTGCAGCCTGCAACGACTCCTCCCACCAGAGTTCTGCAGCATCGTTTTCCCCGATCTTCTTCGTTTTCTCGAAGGAGAATAATGGGAGGAGGGGAGAAGACGATTTTTCGACTCTTCTTCGAGGGAGGAGTGCAGGTTGTATAGGAGGATGCAGCCGTATTTTTTTACCGGAGATATATCTCTTATACCTGCTTGCGTGGATCTTTTTTTTTTTTTTTTTTTTTTAATTTACAGCGACAGTTTTTTTGATTGAGCGAGAAATCGTGCGTGTTTTTTTTCGTGACTAGGCTTGTTTTTTTCGAGGGATGACTCGACGACAGAATGATTGCTCCGAGGACTGACTTATCAATCAGTTAGCTTTTCCCACTCCCTAATTGGCTCACTTTGATTGTTTGACTTTTTCCGAGTTCATCCCCCGTAATTACACGATGAAGAAGCCCTTAATGAACTCGTTATTACAAGAATAAGCCGGAAAATCATGAAAATGAAATAAAAAATCGTTGCGAGAAAGTCTATTACCGGGGTAAACCGCTGCACTGCACGGATCACTCGGGAATCAGAGCTCCCGTTTAATTGGATTCGCGCCTAAAACACCTAAGCTCTCCCGGAAGCGATGTACCTGCTGAGAGTCTGCAAAGCGGATTTGTTGCTTTGCAGGACATATCGATCACGAGTAAGCGTTTTTCCTGTACAAACACCTACCAACTCCGAAAACGACACCTCAAGAGTAATGAAGCAATCCGTCCGAAAATGACGGTGCCTGCAGGCCGGCTGGCCGGCCGCAAAGTGATTTTCGGGAAGTAATAAAAAAAAGGGTTCCTCCCCCAATCGTCTCGTTTCTCTCGGTTCTTATTTCAGCGAGCGAGCGAGCGAGAACGAGGTAATTTATTTCCCTTTGATGCACTCGGCAATTTTCTTGGGCTCCTTTTTTTCGTACGAATTTGCATTTTAATGAGTTAATCCCCGAGAAGGAGTTTCACTTTTCATAATTCGCGATGCGAGGGGAAGAAGAAGCGCTCTTCCTAAATCGCGCCCTAACGAGAAACTCCTGAGTTCCCTCGATTAAGCGGACTACCGGGTTAATTCCCCCTCCCCCTTTTTTTTTCACTCGAAATGGAACGATTACTTTGAAGTGATTGGGCGGTCGCGATGACAGATTCGTCGAGCTGGGTGCGAGTAATAATAAAACGAAACCTCCCAGACTCGATGCTCATTGTGGTAATCGGTAATTTATGAAAACCACGGTAATTTATAAGCAAAGATCTCGGCTATAAAAGCAAGATATTTTCATGAGGTAGGCGGTAGGTAGGACGGGACCACCGCGACTGATTTCTCGATCGATACGCGCAGCCAGAAATTCTTGGACTCTTAGTGGTACTTCCTGACCCACCTTCAGTTTTGATTAAAAACGTATTTGCCGCGACTGATCGTAACAATAATTTATTAATGAAGAAAATTTTTTTTTCTAATGTCAATTGTTGTGAGTCAGAATAGAAGCTATCAAAAATCGATTCAAACTGACGATTAGTAAACTACTATAGTCTAACCAGTTGAGCCACAAACAAATTTAAATATTTGAAAAAGCTTTATTCACGAGTGTACGACGCGATATGCTAAATTTTAGTCCTCATTCAACCTGTACAAAGAGAAAATTCCAAGGACCATAAAGCATTATGAAAGGCATTATGCGAAAAAATCCAATTATTGGAAAATGCTTTTAGAAACGAGAAGTACAGATCGAATCGGACATTTTTAACCGGCGCACAATGGCACTGGCGGAAGATTGAATTGATAAATCCTCAAAACGGCGATACATCGAGGATGAAAATTAGTCCCCGTTCCTAAAAAGGGGGCTCCGTCATGCATAAAACCCTCTTAGCGCGGAATACGTCCCTCGAAAAAGTGCACCGGGCAATATCGATCCTTAATCCGTGCAGCATTCCTGCTCATCTCCATGAAGAAAAGAAGGTGCGCGCGAGTCCCCTTCTACCTCCCCTTAAAAATCTCCTATTACAAAAAAAGCTCACGTACGTGCTGCAGCTCGTTTCACGCTTACGCACTTGATGAAAACTGCAAGGAAAAGCAAAATTTTCTCACGTTCACTCGCCGCACGGAATTAAACGATTCGGAAGGGCATTAAAAGTATATGAGCGAGCACGTAGCCTCCCGATGCCCGCACCTACGACAACAATGGGGGACTTTGCCTTGAAAGAGATCCTCCTAGCTCCCCGGGAGGGAGTTGCACCTCTACGAAGAAACAAAACTGCAGGAAAATTTTGCGCAAGCGGGGGGCACGTTGAAAAATTGCGCCCTCTTCGGAACCCCCCACCGGGAGCATTTTCTGTTTTCACTGGGTCGTGCATGCGTGCCCCGAGATCTTTTTCTTTTCTCCTCTGAGGTTTTTGGGTCGTCCAAGGGGGCAAAACAGTCGTTAAGGCGCTGAGATTTGAGGAACAAGGAGTGATGCATGGACGCTCCTTTTTTGTACGTCTTCATTTGCAGGTTTTCAAAAGCGATAATCTTAGTCTTGAGACTGCGGTTCTCGTACTGAGAATCATTAATTTTTCTTCGACGAGAAGAGAAACTTTTACGCGGAATTCGGTTTTCAATGGTTTTCGCGTAGATCGATGAAATGGGTCTTTCTTGTGATGAAAAATTTTAATCAATAAAAAAGTGTAAGTTGACAAAAAAAATTGATCTCATTAGTATAATTAGATTGATACTTCATTTTTTTTTTTCATTTATTACTGTTTCAGATGAATATTTACTATTAATTAAATGTACAACAGCGCCCTTGAAACATGAATAGACGGAAAAACTGACAGAAGTGCTTAGATTCCATCGAAGCGATGAAGAATCGAACTCAAGACCTTTGTGTCAGAAAGTCTACGCTGAAACCACGGAGTCAATCTGGCTCCTCAAATATTTTAGTTTTATTCTTTTCATTAAACACATTAAAATAAAATTTTATTTTGACTTTATTATTCACTAGCACGCCCCGCCCTGCTTCGCCCGAGCAGATTTTTATATGTTACAGAACTACACACATTTCCCTCGTGGCTGCTGCTGAGCAGTGGGCGCGGATAGTCGTTACGCAGCGCGGACCTCAAAGAGGAACCATGGTCGAAAATTTTCAATTTTTGTTTATTAACAAACTATTGAGTTTTTTTTTATTAAAACTAAATTCAATTTGATGTTAAGTTTGAGGTTTAAGAAATTTTATCAAACCGAGAAACGTGAAAGGAGAATAAACATTTTTTTCTCTAAAATACCGTTATAATGAAGAAAATTTAGCACTTAACTCGGCAGAGACTGCAGCACGTGCTTGTACAAGTTTGAAAGTGTTTCTTCTCAAAACTTCATATCCCCCAGTGTCATCTTTCAAGAAGAATATTCGTAAAACTAGATAAAAACACTTTTCTCCACCGTATTTTCATTGAAAATACTATTATTATTACCTTTCAAGGTACGACGGCTCGGTCAATAGATCGATAAATAACATAAAGTTTTCAGTAGCTGAGTTTGAATTGAAAACTGATCAAGTTAATAAGCAGCAGAAAACTTATGAAATCGATGTAATCAGATAGCCGATTGAATCGCGAGATTAAAAATAAACACACCAACCTTTCCTCTCGAGCCTGCATGAATAATTCACGATATTTCTGCATCCCACCTTTGTTACTCTCCCGCGCGTGCCTCCTCCAAAAACATAGGTAAAATACCTCAAACGTTGAATAGTCGAGATACCGGGTCGGCGCACGGTAGTTACTCTTTTTGTTTGAGCCTGCTGATGCTGCTCCACTCCAAAGAAGGAGGAAGCACAAAGTCTTCCGAATTATATTACCCTGCTGAAAATTTCAAAGCACCTGATAACGTATTCGCGAGCTCGGTTGAAACGTTTAATCAAACGAGCCGCGCACAAATAATGCATTAAACCAGAGAGAAGAAACTTCCTGCAAATAATCTTGAGCCTTCCGCCGCACAACAACAACCAAGTTTTCGAAAATCAGCAAAAAGCATTTTCACCTTTGATGCGCGAGCCTCTTTTTAAAAGGGTTTATTTACCCGAGGAGGTAGCGTCTATAAATAAGCAGCCGGGGAGCTAATAACCCGCGCGCTCGGTTTTCTTACGTGCCGGTGCACTCTCTATTCTTCGTAGCTAATTTACCCCCCGAGCTAATGCAACCGCGGTGCGAAGTATCTCATATTTTTTTACCTTTTACCGAGCAGGCTGCAGCCTGCGAGATGCATACTTGATGTTTTGTTTAATTGGAAGGACGTCGGTTTGATTTACTAGTGACGCATTGGGAGCGACCGACCGTGTATAATACCCGTCGATATTGAGTGCAACAGGGAAATCCTTTTGATTTAATTCGGACTTTAGGCTAATTGTGGCTTTAAATTTATGAATCCAGTCACTCGCGGCTCGAAAAAGTGTAAGCTTTAACTGCAAATCTGTATTTTTTTGTCTTTTCGGGTGGTTTCGAAGATTTGCCGCAAGATGGCTGACAGTTTTTCAAGCCTACAATCGAATCATGAACTTTTGAACCATATATACTAGGGTCATTAAATTTTTTTTAGTTTTAAATTTATTAATTAATTTGCTAGTGTGTTGTGATAATCGCGAGTAACAGTGACCTCGAAAAGAATAAGTGAACGACGGCGAGTGACTATGTCCGAATACAGTGACAGTGAAGTGATTTTTTTTTTTATTATTTTTTTTTTTAAGTGAAGTGATATTTTGAGCTGGAGAAGAAAGAAAAGAACAACGGAGACTGCGGTTACACTGGACTGTGGAGTGCCTTTTCCGGTAAAACATCAAATATTTTTAATTTTAAATTATAAGTGCTCCGTCCCAACTGATTAATCATCTTGAAAATTATACAAAATGTTTTTGAAAATCTGTAGTCCCTTTATAAAAGACAGCTATCGTCATTTTGCGTAAATTTTTTAATTCGAGAGCTGATTGCTGAAGAAGTTTTTAAAATATTCGAAAAGTGCATTTGACGTCACCATAATGTTTTTTTGTTTTTTTTCCTATGCGCGCTTAGAGGAGCTATGCAAAGTAAAACAATTTCAAAACTGATGAAGTTAGAATTTTTTATTTTATCCAACAAAAATTTCTTTAACAAAAGCAATAAATAATGGTCCGTGCGCGCTGAGTAATTTCTAATGTGTTAAAAAAGAAACAAAAAAAAAAAACACCTAGATTAGCAGCGTTACCTTTTCTTTTTTTCTGAGCGTTTGTTTTTATTCGATTTCCCGGAGCGGCACCTTGATGTCGTCGGTCAACACGTTTTCTTGACGCAATCAAACTTATTTTATTTTATTTTTTTGTGCTCGCGAGAAAGTTCGAGCGTGCAGCATCCCGCTTGAAATTCGTATCAAGACGAGACGAGACGAAAAAGTGGGACAAACGTAAATAAGGATAGTGGCTAGTAAAAGTTTGAGTTCAACCGAATGAGAGAAAAAAAAAGTGCAGGAAATTTATCAAGGTTGCCGGTGTTGCATGGTTCGATGAACTTTCGTCTCGGTGACGAACGTTTCGTAAAAGTTTATTTACCCCGCTTGAGTTTATTTATGCCGACGGATGACCCACTGACGAAATTAACTTCTGATACGGTATATACCCAGAGTTGAATCCCGAATTAAAATTGAAAGTCCAGATATCTCGCCGGGCAGTAAACGTAAATGAGTACATAAAAAGGGAAGAACCAGAAGGTAGGGAAGTTTATGTCAAGCCCTGCTAAATAGCCTACGAAAGTAGCGTTAAACCTGAAGTGCGGAGGAGGAAAGTACACCCTGGTACTCTCTTCTTCTTCATTTTTTTTTTCCATGAAAAAAATGGGATCAGCGTAGTAGAAAAGAGTTGCGAACTTAAGTCCAGGGGCTTTGCGGGTGAGGGAGGGAAGGCCTTATGAAAAGACTGGGCTGCTTCTCTTATTAAACGACGAATTGAGGACGTCATACCGCGAGGTAACTACCCGTTTAATGAAAGAAAAGCGAACCCGAGAGGCAAAGTGAGAACCGTTGTGTTCATGATGATAACGCACTTTACCCCGACACTCTTTTTTTGTGTCCGAGCTTTATGAAAAACAGTGAATGAACGTTCCCTTTTTTCACCCTGAAAAGTTTGAAAAATTATGAAAAAAAAAAAAAAAGAATTGAGGTTAATGGATTTTTAAATCAACTGTTTTTGATGGCTTTGAGAGAAAGAAGAAAAATTGATAAAATTCACAATTTCTTTTTTGTGAAATGTTTGTTCAATACTTTGATAGTACTATATGATTTTTTTTTTTTCTTTAACAAGGACCAAAAATAATAATATATGTACAACCGAAAGACTCAGGTTTATTGAAAAATCTAAATAATATTGAATCGATTTTTCGGTCAATTATTATATAACTAATTTTTAGAAGAATTTTTGAAAAATTTATATTTTTATTTTGGTGCCAATAGTTGAGTTACTTTTATTCAAAATAACTTTGAATTTAAAAAAAATACAAATTTTAACTATGCAGTGTTATGTTACTGAATTTTACGAGGAATTTTACCCAATTTTTCAGAATTCTCTCAAATTCTACTTATAATAAAATTGGAAGCAACTACTATTTAGAAATATTTTTTTCCGATTATAAATTTGAAGCTCAAAATTCGGTCCTATGAAATAGACGAAGGCGCAAAGTATTTACAAATAAAATTTCACAATTTTGAATGAAATCAAATAAGATTTTAATTTCTTGCTAAATACCGTCATAAATGGTTCAAAGTGGTATCTTTAACAGTCGAAAGGTTAAGGATCAAATTTTTTCGCTCTAATGGATCGTAAAACGTAAAAGTCATTTATAGAGCATAAAAATTCTCATTTGGGTCCATAAAAAATAAAACAACTTCACTCGTCCCTCTGACAGTAAAAAAAGAGCAGCAGCAATGAATTTTATAAGACTCAACGATCATTATTTCCGTACTTAAGAATCAATCATCCCTCGATCGCTCACTCTTCCCTGAAACTCAAAATTACAATAACACCCTGCTTCCTCAGAATTTCCAATACTTATTACCCGCGTTCAATAGCTCGTTTTACTCGAGTCCGATCATCACGCGAGTCCAATTAGCACGGAAAATCTTAAACTTATTCTTCCCCCATAAATCTTTCTCACGCTCCCCGATATCGTCAATAATAATTCTCAGCCCCCCCCCCCTTTCTCCCAACAATCTGCAACTAGTTAGACTTCTAAGCTCCACCACGCACCGCAAGATTCCGCGCGAAACTTTGTAATGAATTCCCCGCTCCGGGGGTAAAATAGAAGAAGCCCGGGAGGATCACGGGGGCAAATTATAGCGCGAAATCGCCGCGATAAATATAGAAAAAAAAAAGAAACTGAACTCCGGGGGCTGATTTACGGACCCGCGTTTAATACTTCGCTCGGAGGCTACTTAAAACTATCTACGAGCGGGGGACGATTAGGAAAGTTCATACGACTACGGCGCGCGAGGCGCTACCCGTAAGTCGGTGTTTTATATTTACAGGCAGGAAAAGTTACTCGCTTTCGGAGACGACACTGCAGGTTAACGAGAGTGGATTTTTCGCCCCGCTGCTTTGCCGAAAGAAGGACTTATTTTCACGGCCAGAGTTTTGACGATTGTTTCGTGTAACTGCTGCTGCAGCCGGGATTTGCGTTTCTTTTTTTTTTTTTTTTTTTTTGCAAAACTCGCGTTTGAAACAATTTGCAGCAGGCGCCGTTGAGGATTAAACCAGGGGATAAAACTTTGCTAGGGCGTTTTGAGAGCGAATTTCGAGTAATTGTCCGCCCTGACTATGGTAATGAGAGTCGCCCATGCCCCTCCGGACTCGCTGTTATTATTTTCGCGAGTCTTCATTATTGAAGGCTCAGCTTTCTTTTGTCTCGACTGTTACTCTCGACCTAAATGAAAAAATTTTTAAAGGTGCAAAGGGTGCCAGCGAGCGACAGAAAAATATGTTTTCCTTGTTAGGATTTTGTGGTTTATATATTTCTAACCACGATTTTTAAAATCATTTTTGACGGGGAGACACCGGTTGAAAACAAATAAATAAAAAATATATCGCTTGAGAATACCCTTTGGCATATTTAGATAAATTAAATATTATCGATTGAAAGCAACCAAAAAAATTTAATAATATTTGGTAATTTTCGATGAACTTTCAGCTAATTTTTAAATTTTTAGCCAATTACTAGCTTAGATTCAGTAAGGATTCTTACCAGACTTTGCAGGATAAAATTAACAACCTTTTTTGTTATGGAGTGTAGACGTTCTCTCTTTGCAATCATGATCGCGTAAGATTCAATTTGCAAAGAAACACGGTTCATGAAAAAAAGTACAAAATTCTCAAAAGTTTGGAATTAAATTCTCAGGCACCGACGGTCAAACATCATCCGGCTGAATTTTTATTTTCGTCGGTTACGGTTGGCAGGTGCGGCTTACCTAAAATCAGCGCCTGACAGACTCCAACCTGTTTAGCGCGTGAATTTACCTCTCGACGACTCGGGAGATTTTTATTTTTTTCTTATTCGCACAAGAGAAACACAACAACCCGAGCGATGCTAATCTCGTTTGCTGAAAATGCGAAAAAAATGGCTTCGGCCTGTACTTGACACTTTGTTTTCGAATAATCAGACCGACGAGGTAATGAGGTTGCACTACGAGCTTATCCGAAAAGTGTCAGGGGTTACGTTTTATCAACATCAGTGCGCGATAAATTTTTTCTCTCCTTTTTACTTCCGGAGCGCTGATCATTGAAACGTCAAAATTTTGCACTTTTTGGATGAGCCCTAAAAGTGTCATCGGGAATAGTTCGTAGTTCAAAAAATAAGTTGCTATTTTTGTTAGAAAATCTGAAGTGATGTTAAGTAAAATACAAATTATCGTACTCTCGATTATTTTATCAACATTTTACACGAATTTAAAATGAAAAATCTTGTTGATTTTAATTGAATAAATAAATATAATGAAATAAATTTCGTTAAAAAATACATCTGAAATTCATGTAAATATTTTATTACCTCAGTTTAAAAAAAACGTGCTCAAATCAAACACGCAGTTGAAAAGCTGCGGCGTTCTTTAAATTCTCCATTGTGCACAACCCTAACCATCGTTGAAAAAATGGGTTTTCCGCAATTGCCGGAAATCGCAGAGAACCAGTTTGTCGCTTATCTCGCGTGACCAACTTTTTCTTCAGTCCACAGAGAGAAAGAGAGAAGGTAAAAAATTCAAGGGAGGCTTAGATCGGCCCCCGATAGGCAGATGCCCCGGGGCCGACGCCAGTTCTTTGTGTCCCTGCTATGCATACATTTTTTTCTTTTCGATATTTATTGATTAGCCCTAGATCGGTATCTTTCGTGGGCAGTACCTGTTGATGAAAATAATGGCCGATGACGCGTGTTTTTATTCGCATCTCATCGGATGTGAATTTTTTTTCTTCCGCCAGTGCTATGCAGAGAACAAGGGTCGTAACTCTCGTTCAACGGCAGGAATGTGCTGATTTTCGCTCTATATTTATAGAAAAACGAAGAGCCCGACTCTACCGTAAAAAAAAGGAGTAAGTTATCTTTGAAGAATCACAGCGCGTGAGACCTAATCACCCGGAATGAAAAAAAAATTTCTCGGTTTTTTTTACCAAAGCTTTGTTTAAACTCCCACCCTCAGTATTAATATAAAACCAGGAAATTTTTCCAACCGCTTGGATAAATAAATTAATTAAAAACACATATACGCGTACATAAAAAAAAAAGAATTCGTAGTGGGAGGCAGATAAATCAAGCGAATAAATCTTCCGGGGAGCATCTGATTAATTACACACGCGGGGCACAAAGGCATACCAGAAAACACACGCCCACCCGAAAACAGTGCGCGCGATACCATCTCAAGCCGAAACTTTTTCGTCCCGCGAGCAAAAAGAAAATCAAACAAAACTATCCCCCCACTCGGCATCAACTATTTATCAAAGTTTGATTAAAAGTTGAAAAGCTCGTTTCGAAGCAGGAGGGTTACGGCGATTAAATCTCCGCTTCCGTCTCGATGAATATGAATGACGGAGTTTCGCGATTAAATTTTTAATAGCGGTCCCGCAGCAATGCCAAAACTGTTGCCCGAAATAATCGTTAGTTTTGCGATTCAATCCACTGCGGGCTGCGTCTTGCCCCGCCGAGTAAATAAACGGGATGGAAATCTTGGGATAACACGATTGACTTTGGACGAAAAACAGTCGGCAGACATTCTACAGATTGCTACCCGTGTTATTATCGATCCACTTGATTTCGGAGTGAGTAACACACCTTACCCCGGGATATGCAAATTCGACAGGGCCCTTATCTCCCGTACTCGAGCCCGAAGGGTTATTACTCGGGGATAAAAACACCGTAACGAGCGTCATCTGGCGACGGCCAATTAAAATTCAAAACTTTTATCCCGGTGCACGCTGCTGCAGCAACGGACGAAAAAAAAAAAAGAAAAGAAGAGGCTCTAAAGTCAAGAGGAGTGCAGGTAGAAAAATAAAGGACAGAAAACGTAACCGCCTCGCAAGAACAAAAGGCCGGCTGGCGCCTGCTGCTGCATCGAGACCAAAGCGGCGACTATTTTCGCCCGCGTCTCCGAGAAACTCGCTCGAAAAAAAAAGAGAACCGACGGCGGGGAGGTAACGAGGAAAGAAGCCGACGACGACGATTGTCCTCGAAATCTGCACCGGACGCTACCAGGGATATAGACACTTTTCCTTTTTTTCTCGCCCGCGTTATTGTTTCTTTTTTTTTTTTTTTTTTTCGCGGGCAGGATTTATTTTGGATAACGAGCCCTTTTAAGGGCAACCCTTTGGGACGTAATTTACATCTGCCCCGGGAAGTTCATTTTGCAGATTAATTTTTTTCGAGCGGCTGGGATTTATTTTTAAAAGTATTCTCAAGAAATTTCTAATTCAGTTAGAATTGTCGGTCCAAGTTTTGTCGGAAACGCGATTCGAGATCTAGACAATATTCATAAGTTCTCCGCATAATTGACGATCGTCTTTGGATAATTCGGGAGTCGCATTTCCGTTTTAAAAAATTAGTCCGACAAAGGCTGCGGCGATAGAATCTAAATTTTCTCAAAAGACCGTTGCCACGGAGCTGGAAATCGGGTGCATCAATGCGAAAAAGAAGAAAAAGGTTTTTCCAACAGACCTCGTTTATAAACACAGTAGAGGGGGTAAAGGGGAAAGGTAAGCCGCATTAAAACTCTCGCGTGATTAAAACTGCACCAGCTCGCTGTGGAATAAGAATTCATTGTCGTTGATATTTCGGGTCGCGGATTTGAGCGTAAAGCGGGGGAGATAACAGAATGTGTGCTGCTGGAGCTCCGAAACCACGGGCTCTAACGAAAGGTAAACCTTTACGGCAAACACGTCCCACATCCCTTGCCTGTACCACCGGCCTTCTTTGCTTAGGCGAGGGCGCCTTGTTTTTTTCGGCTTTTTTTTCTTCTCCCTTCTTTTTATCTTCTCTCGTCGTCGTGTTTCACGAGCGGCCTAAACTTCCCGCTCGACTTACCTTGTTTCCGACTTTTGTCGCTGGATCGATGTGTTCTTTTGCATTTTTGTTTGTTTTTTTGTTTTTTTTTTTTTTTTTCTTCTGCAGGTTTCTTCACTCTTCTTCTTCGTGGCAAGGAAAGTCAAACGGCTTTTTTTATGATTTTCAAATAACGGTCGGGTTTGCGTGGGCTGACACGTGATCATGGACTGTGTATTTTTCTAAGCTCGATGTGTAATGAACTTTGTGAATTATGGCTGGTTAAAGTGTGTGGTTTACGGTCGGGACTCAATATTGATTTGAAAATTTAGCGCCTTGAGAAAACAGGCTTTTTCTTTGTATAGGTGGGAAAAAAAACGTCTTTAGTTCTTGCACGCACGTCGGCGCGCCTTTTGCCCTATTTTTCTGAAAAATTTTGATTTACATTTTTTTTTTAAACGTTCCTAACAATTTGTTAAGGTGTGATATTTTTAGCTGCTAATGATTCAAAGGTTGCTCCGAGAGTCCTGGTGTGTAGGTGCGAACAATATTTTTTATCACGAGTGCACTTGAGCTTCCACTTAAACACACTTGTGATAAAAAAATAGCTTATCTCGGTTTAATTTTAGAATAGTGTGGGGAGTGATGATTTGACCGATTGATCGTAATTTTTTTAAAATAGTTACCACTAGAGATTATGTCACGTACTTTTCATCGTTATTGCACTTCGATAAATATGGTTTTTATTTAAACTGGAAAATAAATTAATTTCAGTCACGTGCGGCACGTAAAAAAAATTAAATTTTATTAGCTCCGGCGACTTAATATTTCCTAAAGCTCTTTTTTATTTTGATGTCGGCGCAAACCAGTAAAAATTCCAGTTATAAATCAGGTCTTAAAAAACCAGCAATTATCAGATTACGTTGCGGGTGCACGTAATGCCGTCTCCTGCTTTTTTTTCTGCTTTTTCCTCGATCGAAGTCAACCTGGTTAAGTTCATTCCAGCTAAACTTGTTGCTAGGCTTCATGAAGTACAATTGCCGTAATAATTAGTCGTGGGTAAGATAATAAATGCTTCGAGTTTTGAAGACGAGATGCGAGTTTGAAGTTAGCCAGTTTTACGGAAGTGCTGTAATTTATCAATTATACGCTTCAAGCGATCCGTTAGCTTTACTTTTTATTTCCCTGCTTTCAATTATACTCTGACTGTAATTTAAAGTTTCAAAAAATAAATGTGTGTAATTATTCATTAGGAATGAGAAAATTGATCAGAATGGTATTCCAAAAATACGATGAGAAATTTTTATTGAGGTCAACTACAGAATAAAGAGGTGAGCTTTTAAGTAGAGAAGAGTAGTTCCATTGCTTCGTTCAATAAATTCAATCGATTCTAACTTTTTTTGCAATTCATTTCGATTTTCGCTAGCAATTTTATTTACAATAAAACAATGCTGATAAAGTTTTTAAAACTCGAGTTATTTGTTTAAGTTAAGAACTTAAATCATTCAAAGATTGAAGAAGTTTTTTCATTTTATTTTTTAATTAAACAGTTGAAAATATTAAATCAAACTTTGAGTTCTTTTAGTATATCAAGTTTTCTTGAAAGAGTGATTAGTACTCTTGTGTGCAAAAATAATTTCGAAAGATACTGGAAAATTTTATTTTAAAAGTGAATTGCATTCGAATAACAAGACAAAATCCAATTTATTTTCGCAAGATAAAAAGGGGCGCTTTCATGAGCGAAAAAAAACGTAGACAAAGATTAGAAGTTGTTTCGCCCGGAGAAAGTTGGGTATAAAAAAGCAAAAGCAAACTTGAGTCTCAAAAGAGGGGCTACTTCCCTCCCCCCTTTTTTTCCTCAAAAGAACTCGTAATATTATTCTTATACAATATGCATAGCGGTAAACACTCGAGAATTCGCCGTTTCAACAAAAAACTGAAAGGATTTAATTTCCCCGGGTTTCAACAGTTTCGATTTTCCCGAGGAAATTTGGACTAGAGGCACAGAAAAAAAGACCCTGATTGCAAAGCACAATAAATGCGTTTGTTGGACGCTACAAAGGGCCTCCTCCGCCCCCAAAAACGTGCTGGTTTTTTTACGAGTGCGAGTTTTTTTCTTTTTCTTTTTTTATCTTGTTTATCTTTTTTATCGCCAGGCCACAAGCTGGGCCACGAGGCTTTTTCTTATACCTGAATGTGTAAGGTTCGTGTAACCAAATCCTTCTCTCACTGTAGGGCCATAGAAAATAAAACTAGCCCAGGTCCAACTCTTGAATCACTTGGCAAAGTATATTTTGATTTTTGAAGTTACGATTATTGTTTTTTCCCTATGCGCGTTTGCAGCGCACTCAAAAAAGCTATTAATTAAAAACTATAAAGTTTTCAAAAAGTTTTTACGTGATAAAATTTAAAAAAAAAATTTTCAATTTTCGGGTTGTTTCGAAGATTCACTGCTAGATGGCTGACAGTTTTTCAAGCCTGCAATCGAATCATGAACTTTTGAACATATATGAAAAGGCTTAAAATTTTTTTTTTACTTTTAAATTTATTAATTATTTTACTAGTGTTGTGATAATCGCGAGTCACCTTGAGGAGAAGAACTAAACGACGGCGAGTGACTACAGTAGCAGTGACCTTGAAGAAAAGAAGATGACGGCAAGTGACTACAGTAACTGTGACCTTGAAGAAAAAAACGAGGGTGAGTGAAGATTTGCCGCTAGATGGCTGACAGTTTTTCAAACTCAAAATCGAATAATGAACTTTTGAACCGTATATACCGGGGTCAATAAATTTTTTTTAGTTTTAAATTTTTTAAATAATTTGTTAGTGTGTATATAAGTTGTGATAATCGCGAGTGACAGTGACCTTGAAGATGATATTTTGAAATGGAGAAGAAAGAAAAGAACAACGGAGACTGCGGTTACTGGACTGTGAAGTGCCTTTTCCGGTAAAAAATCAAATATTTTTAATTTTAAATTATCAGTGCTCCGTCGCAATTGATTAATCATCATAAAAATTATACAAAATGTTTTTGAAAATCTGTAGTCTTTTTTTAAAACACAGCTATCGCCATTTTGCGTAAATTTTTTTGCTGAAGAAGTTTTTAAAATATCCGAAAAGTGCATTTGAGGTCACCATTTTGTTTTTTTGTTTTTTGGTCCGTGGGTGAAGGTGAAAGCGAAGAATGGAACAAAAAGGTTTTTCAAAATGTAGGCGAATAGTGGAGAGATTTTGGAACCTGATAATTGAAACAAACTCAAAGTTTAAACACGAATATTTCTGTAAAGAGTATTGACACTTTTTGTATTTTTAAATTGGATGGAAAAGTTTATATCACAACCTTCCCAAGCATAATGAATTATTTTAAGCGAAAAAGCGTAAAACAAATTTTGATTGATTACTTTTAAATAATTTGCGTTTCATTCGTGCAGCTAATTATTTTTAAATAATTGAATTTTCAGATTACGTGGTTTAAATTTTTAACGACTAACTCATAAATTTTCCAATTTACGATAACAATTTATATTAATTATTCAAATTTTTGATTGAAAAATCCGCTCGAGTCTGTCAGTTTGGTAAATCAAAGGTATAGTAAAATAAAGTAATTATAAATTTTCCAAAAAAAAAAAAGAAAAGCTCGTTTAGAAAAAACAAACCCGGGCTTTTCATCCCCCCTAAAAAACTGACGTCTATTAGACACGAGGATGAGGGAATAAAAAAGCTCGGATTTTCCCTCGAGGGCGTGATTCGGGTGCGCGCGGCATTCACGCGCGCGGTTTTCTGAAAACCCTCTCGAGAACTTTGATGTACCTCCTCGGGCAAGAGGAGGGGGCGGAAAAAAATCAGCCAAATTGGTTTCCCCTTTGACTCTGCGGGTCCGGCATTTAAGAGATCCTTCCTCAATCGCGAGGCCACTTCAGAGTAGGAGAAAAAAGCCTCGTTATCCCCGTCGAGTGCCATCGTATGCACGAAGTCGGTTTTGTTAATTAAAAGCTCGCCGTAAACTAACGATTAGAATAAGGAAGCCCCGACGTGCGCACGGATATCGAGGGACTTATTCCCGGTGCCGAATTAAAATTGTCTTGAATTTGTTTGCGTGGGAGGTGATGAAGAGTCGCTCGACGACGTTGAAATTAAACAGATCGACGCGTGGTCTTCAATGATTTATGCACCGGAACTCTATTTCGTTCTATAAAAGATTTTTTTTATGATGGACCGAAAATAATTTGATTTCATCAGGTTAAACTAATTTTTAAAAAAGCATGGATTTATTTTTTTTATTATGAAAATCCGAAAATAGCCAAACTCCATTAGTTTAAATTGAGTTTTGAAAAAACCACCGTTACGAAACAAAGTGCTCTTTAATTCAGGTTGAAGATGATTTAAGTTTATTAACCTCCGAGAATAAAAAAAAAGGGGGGGGGGGATTTCGTCATCTTCAAATCGAAGCTTTTAATTTTTTTCAATAAAAATCGTCTGCTTTCCATCTCATAAAGCAAACGAAGACACTTATTTGTTGTTGACGCGTCGAGTCGGGTGAGTTTTTTCTAAAAAAGAAGTCTGATGTCGGGGTGGCGCTGGTGGGTGGAGCAGGCAGCCGAAAAAGAGATTCTCATTACTCACGCATACCCCAAGCTAGCTAGCCGGCTCCAAAGTCGAAAGCGTAGCGTCAGATTTATGAGGCTACTCGAGAAGAGCGGACGACGTTATAGGACACGCCCCGCAATGAATGCGGCTTTTTGTCTCTCTCTCTCTCCCTCTCCCGTATGTGTCTTGCCTGCGCAGGGCCTTGAATTCTTCTTCACCCCCGCTAATTAGATTTCGATGAGGGTTTGCTTTTAATTTTTTATTTGCGAGGGTAAAGGTTTGTTAAGAAATGATTGGATGCATTACACTGGGGGCTTGCAAAAATCCATACGGTCCTTGCGAATTAACGAAAGAAGTAGCATAAGTCTGCAATAATTTGAATTAAATTTCAAGTGGTTAAAATTAAAATCAGCTTGAAATATTTTTTCCTGTTTTAGTTTTCGTTTTTCTTGATTTTTTTTTTTTTTTCGAATTATTGCTTTTACTATTTAAACAGAGTCGATCAAGAAATTATTGGACGGTCACTCTTTTAATTTCACTGTTTTATTACGCTCAAAGTATTTGTCCAAACTGACTATGAGTTGAATTTCGATATGGTAAAATTGAATCAAAATAGTTATCCTATAGAACTTATAATAATATTAGCAATAAAAAGTAAATGAAAACAAGTTGTATTTTACAAACAAGAAAGAAAATTTGAGTCAAGATTCATTATAATGATTTTTTCTTATTTAAAAATGATGTAAAATAATAATTTTTATAAAATTCAACATAATTTCTAATTTTTTCAGACACAAAATTGAAAAATAAAAATTTGCTTTTTTTTTATTAGTAGAACGGGAACTTAAAAGTTTTTTCAGAGACTTTTTTATAAAAATTTTTGCAGTTATAAAAATCGATCTTAGGATAACTCCTGTCCCGAACGAAAATTTTTGGAAAAATTCACGAATTTCAAAAGCGCCCCCAGCCGATTCAATTTTAGAACGAACAAACTTTTTCGTCGTAAAAAAAAGCTCCTGGATAAAATACTATCAGCGTGAATTTTTTTGCGAAATCATACCTATGGATATAGATAGTGTTGTCAGGTCGATATCGGGTGTCGCGATTCGTCATAACTGACCGTTTAGCAGCCGTCAGTGCTCGTTACCCCCGGTAGGACAGAAGTTAGCCGGAGCTCGCGCTCTTTTCCCGTCCGATCGGCTCTCTGGAGATTCATTTCGGGATTGATAGTCGATAATCTAATTAAGCGGGCGTGTGTTACGTGTACCTGGTATATCGTCCCGCGACCGGAGAAACTTCGATACTAATTCAATCAGAGAGACCCGGCTTATGGAGGGACACTACCGGGGCCATTTAATGGATTGACGAATTTACTTTTTTTTTTTTTTTTTTTTTTTTCCTGTGTACGCCCTGAAAGTGTTGCTGTCGCGATAATTCAACCCCCCCGTTATCGCACATGTGTCACCATGCACTTTTTATGATCCTTCCAGGATTGTTTGTGTCCGTTTCTTGATTGAAGAGCGATGTTTTTCTTTCTGTTGGTAATATTTTTGCAAACTTTAAAATCCGTTTTAGAATATTGAAAACTATTACTCGAGATATTTTATTGAAAAGTAAAACCATGAAAATTAATTACAAACTGGCCAAATTAAATTGGTAACTAATACTGCAGTCAATTTCATTGATTTTTGCTACTGAAATAAATATTAGAGAAAGTTTATATCTTCGTACAATATTCATTCGTTAAAAAATAAGGTTATTGTATAGAATACATTTAATTTAAATCGGAGTGGTAGTCGATATTACTTTTAATTATTTAACGTTGCTCTACTTATAATTTAATTTTTAGATTAAATTATGGTCGGGCAAAGTAATTTCATATCAAAGTCAATAAATATTTGATTAAATCAATTGATATAATCAGATACAAAAGAGCTACTGAAAAATTAATGCGTTTGATTTATCACGATAAAGAATTTGATTTTGTGTTTTTATAGTTAACTGATTTTTAATTTTGGGAATTTTTATTAACTTTTAGGACCAGAAAAAATTTTGTAGTCGACTTACAATAAGAATTGTCTGATAATTCAGAATTTTTTTTTTAATTATTTTTAAACATTCAAATACCGATCTAAGAAAGATTCATAAAATAACAAGAATTTTAGATCAGACATTATCGTTTGTTTGCAAATCATGAAATTTTTTGTAACATTACATATTAAAAAAAAAAAGTTTCTTAAAATGTCATACTTTCACGTGAACGACTCGTAAAATAGAATCCATAAAACTTCATTGTTACTTCACCAAATAAAAAATGAAAAACAACCACTCCGCAGTCGACCAAACTTTGGTATCGCGACTCTGTGCACACATACGTTTTTCACGGTTCTCTATCGATGCAAAACGAAAAAGTTCTCCCGTATCGATATCTCGATGTGGCGAGTAAAAACGAGAAGAAGAAGAAGTAGAGAAAAAAGAAGTAGCACACACACATACCATCATCTCTTTTTCTTATACCCCTAAGCGGAGTGTCGCGTTACAAACTCGTTCGATACGCCATGGGAAAACTGGGGAAGAGTTACGCAAAAGCCGATTACCCAGCACCGCGAGAAAGATGTCACCGTAGCGTTATTTCACCCGTACCAGAATACCCGCTCTGCAGCCTTCTTTTTTTTTCAGGTAGCTCTCTGTACAAGGGATAATGACTTCCGATGACCAAGGCTATCTTATCTATTTATGGTGTTTATTCCCCTCGATCCCACGGGTGAATACAAGTTGGGAACAAAATAACTGATAATAGTTCCATAACAACTACAAGTTGGGAACACCCTTTTTTCCAGTGCTTGTACAAGTTGGGAACACCCCATATTCCAATGATTATACAAGTTGGGAACATACAAAAATCTTGTGCTTCTACAAATGGGGAACAAATTATTTTATAGAAAAAAATAAAATTTAAATTTAAAATTGACTATAGCAAATATATATATTCTTTATTACTGTAAGAATTATCCAATCTTGTTAAAACAAATTTTTTATAAATATCTATAAATTTGTCAATGTTTGCCCCACCAATAAACCAAAATAACCCTTTATAACATCCCTTATTACAGGGAAAAAAAAAAATAAAAAATAAGAATAAAAATATATTCCAAATAAACCTATAACCCTTCTAGGTTCACCTTGATACAATATTTAATAATAAAATGTGCTTATACAAGTTGGGAACATACTATTTTCTACAAATAATTTTACTATAAATGCAAATAATAATCATTCCTCTTCCCCCCCCCCCCCCCCCCCAACTAATAAACCAAAATAACCCTTTAAAACATCCTTTATAACAGGGAAAAAGAAAAAAAAAAAAATTATATATAACACTTATGGCGACATGTAGCCTTAAAACGGATAACCCATCCCAATGAACCCTCCAAGGTTCACCTTGATACAATATTTAATCTCCTAGGTTTGCGTTGGTTCCCAACTTGTAAACTCCCGATCCCACAGTTCAGGTTCATTAGCTGACGCTTCAGGCTACCTTCGATACGCAATATTTCGCAAAGATATTTCGTTTCACCCAGCCACTGATAAATTATTTAAATTTCAATCCGAAAAGAAGGCCCTCGTAAAGCTGAAAAATTGAAAAATCCATCCTAAAAAAAGCTCCTCGTCAACCCTGCTCCGCGTCGTAAACCACGGCGTCGCGCATGCACCACGAAAACGTCTAATCAGATTTACGGCCTAAGCAGCAAAAAAATACAGATAGCGAAGAATATTTAATCCACCGGAGAGGATTTAGCGATTGGTTTTTACAATCTCGGATACATTTGTACGTATGTAATTCCAAAGTCTGACGGTCACTGTCAAAACCGTAAGATTACACGCCGCAATAAAAAGGGACGAGTCAGCAGGACCCAGCGAGATTATGGCCCGGTGCCAGACGCAGATGTTCCCTCGGCTCGCATGACAGACACCCCGGCGATGTTTTATTCAATGCCTCCGTCGTTTTACAGCGCCACTTTATTCCTTATACAACCTGCCCCGGCTCAAATTTGTTTCACTATTAGTTCCGTTGAAGGTAGCGCAAAAACTATATTCTAATCACGCGCACCGCGCGCTTGGCAAACGACATTCCGGGATCTTTTTCTTTTCTTTTTTTTGTTTTTTTTTCGGGAGCAGGTGCAAAATTATAAGGAACTAGTCGAGCTGGTTCTCTCGCCGGAGAAAAGAGATCAAAACGCTCGAGAATGAGAGATACGCCCCGAGGATCTCGTGCATACCAACTATCCTGCACCAGCATCGTGGATTAACGATCGATTCGGAGCATTTTTCGAAAAAAGTACTTTTGGTAACACAATCAAAAAGTGTAACCGTAGAGCCAGCCGGAGATAGACCAAGATAAAACAGAAGCTCCGAGTCAGCAGGCGGGATAAGAAACAAAGGAGTACGAAAAATCCTCGGGGCCAAAAAGCAGCCGAACGGGTTGGTTTTATGCAGGCGTATCCGCCGGTCGTCGCGGTCTACCAGGAGCATGATGCACCTCCTCCTCATCCTCTTGTGGGTCTTCTTCTTCTTCGACTTTGTCTTCGTACGGCCTCTCTCGCGTAGAAGGGCTTAGTATTCAGCGAGAACGGAGTTTACGCTTCGTTTTTTGACGGCCGCGCCAAAATTACCCCCGGCCCTTGGCTCGCCCTTGAGACGAGCGGGCTCATTATGTGCGCTCTTTGTGCGGTTTCGAGAGTTATTGTCTATTCGTGGTCGCTGTTTTGATTATTTCGTTGCGGGTCTGTCGAGTGTGATTTTTGAATTTTTTACTTGAATAAATTATGCTCGGTTCTAAAGAAGATTATATCAATTTTTTAGTTTCGGTTTTGGGGTATTATTAGTCGAATGGTAGATTTTAATCGGAAGTCAATTTAGAGTTCAAATTAAAGTAGTACTAATTAATAAAATTAATGTTTATTTTATATTATGTAATTTTTGATATTTTTAGAATATGTTATGATGTTTTAAAACAGAATATGAATTTTGTGTCAATTATGCACGAGGCATTGATTGACATGATGGTGCACGCGGTTTTATTAATTAAGAGCACAAAATTAAAACGAATTGACAGGCGTGCGTGGATTAAAAATTTCCGGGCCAGTTGTCAGTCCGTTTATTACCCAAAAATTCATTAACCTCTTTTTATCCGTATTTCGTATTAACGAGTTTGAAAAACCCATCGTAACGAGCTTTTAACCGAGCGTTATATTATTGTTATTAACAATAAAAATGATGACTCGACCGAATCCTGCAGCAGTCACGTCAAGGGAATCCGAAAGAGTTTTATAATTAATCAGACTGTTTCGCGAGGCGTCGGTGTAACCAATAGTCCCCATAACTCTGTCAAATCCGTCATAACTCAAACAAACAAGCTCCGTTCGAAAAAAAAATCCCCATCGCATCTGTCGTTCGTATCTTCTTCTTCTTCGAGGTCCATAAATACCCGGACGGTTAATTTCTCGAGCAACTTTGAAGCTCATCCGCAAATACAGCAGGCTTTCCCTTCGCGCCTTTTTTTTTTTGCTTTCCCGTGCAGATGTATACTCGGGATAACGACGTCCAGGGGGGCTGCGGCGAAAATATCCTACAGGTTTTTCTTTTTCACTTTACACGTGGTGCGCACTCCGGGGGAGGGAATTTCGCAAGTGTTTCCAGATGCAGGGGAGAAAAACTCTGGGATGAACCTTCTCGATGACAGATGTAAATTTCGGGGATTTTCACGCGGCCACTCGATGTTTAACTGGATACTTTAAAATAAAATACTTTCGGAGTGCGGATGAATAAAACTCGATATTTTGTTACGGCTTCCCATTACGGGTGTAAAACAATCCCCATTCGTTACCGATTCCCCCGGGTACGTGAATTAATGTTATTTATAGTATTTAAAAAAAAATTTGGTGTGTTGTTTTTTTTTTTTCAAATTATTCTTCTCCAATAAATTTACTCGATATGGTGCTCGGCCGAGGATTAATGACTTTTCAGGGGCACGCAACAATTAAATTGTCGTTCTATTGTTCCCACGGACGTGAATATTTTTCGCGATGATAAATCCAGCGCACGATTTACTCACATTAATACCCAAATAACAAACTCATAGTAGGAAAAACCGTAAATAATAATAGCCGTTACACAACATCCCGATATACATTGTGATGCTGCGCGTCATTCAAAAAATTGTAAAACTCGACCCAGTTTCGACCGCAGTTCGCTTCCTCCCTTGCGCGTCGTAATTCCTGTTAATAAGAAATAAAAGGGAAAAAATTACGCGGTCTGTTACGCGACAATCGATGCTTGGTCTTCTTTATTTCGAGGCGCACGCAACCGATAATTTAGCGCGATATCCGGCACGCGAGTCATCTGCATCCTGACAAAACGAATGAGAGCATCGACGGGAGCAATCGCGAGGGAGGAAAAAAAGGAGAAGGAAGAATGGAACGAGGGAGCTTATACGGGCTCCTGGCAATTTCGTCTAATGCTCGCATTGCCGGATAATCGGGAAATTAAAGTTACTGCGGCTCTCCCCCGTCTGGAGATATTTTTCTCCCTTTCTTTGCTGGATTTCTTGGTTCTCGAAAAACTTTTGAACCTCTTTCTTGAACGTTTTTGATATTTCATTCGGCGAGGAAGGTAAATATTGGATAAAAAAGAAAGGGCTTTTGGATCACGATTTTTCATCCCCGAACGTATTTTATTTTTTTGAATTTTACCAAAGCGACCTGAATTATTCTCCGATTTAAAATACAAAACTCGCGTGCTCCCGTAATTTCCTTGATAACTTTAGTTTTTCGTAATTCCACTTTTAAAATGGATTTTAATTTTTCAAAAAATTAATAGCCAACCACAGGTTTTTCCCAGAGACTTTTTCCAAAATTCACGTGATCCCCGCACTGCACACACCTCATTTTAGTCGGCACGCGAGCGTGTGTGCGCCTCGTGATTTACGACCGCGAAATAGCCGCTTGCGGACAATTTTTTTCCCCTTCCCCCCCTTTTTCCAACCTGCAACTCTACCCTGATACGTAATCTCGGATTATGACGGGCCGCAATTAAGGTGACCGAGTTTCCGCGGGCTCGGTTATTAATTATATTTTTTCGCAAAGCTTTAAAACACTAATTTCCATCCCCTTTGGGTGCATCGCTCGATTTTAAAAAATTATTCCAAACGTTTGCGAATTAATCTCGCGGGAGTGGAGTCGTAGAAAATGATGGAACGGGATTATTTGTTTACTCGGTCGTGAAAACGTCGACTCTCGAATTTATCAGCTCCGGGGGTAAGTGGCTCGGGGGCCTGAATTATTCAGATTCGGGTAGGATTGCAGGTACCACCCGAAGGAATCCGGGCTACTGCCTCGGACAGCGTAAACGCCGCAAATGTCTATCAATTTACATGCCCAAGTGTACGTAATGGCCCTTGATTGTTTAACGTATACGTCTAGCCGTTATTATTTTCTCCCCCGTTCCCCGTGTCGCAATTCAAATTGGACGTGCTCGGAGACATTACTTTGCATACTCATTCTAGTTCTGCTTTGCGTTGATTTTAACCTTTTTTTTCTTCTCCGGGTATAATATATACTCGGGTAATTAGACGATCGAGACGGAAAAATTCGGAGCACGCGCGAATCTCGTATTATTTACCTTTGGTGCGTGTGTCCGTGATAATAAACCTTCTCCTCCTCGAAAACATGAGTGGCTCCCTGTAGCTGACAGCCTAGCCTCGGCTCTTTTCAATTTAAGCCCCCCGCAAAGGAATATTTAGGCATACCATGAATTTGCTGGGAAATTGAAAAGTCGCAGTTCAAAGCTCGCTCTTTTATTCCTTCGTTTTTCATTATGAAAGACTGCACACGTGGTACACGAGAGGAAATGAAGTGGTTTTATTCAATTTTCTTCGGATTGGATTTCACTTCTTTCGGGCCGAGGAACGCTTTTAATATTAGTTTTTATTAGTGATGGCTACCGATACGTTGTGTGTTTCGGCTCGGGTATGTTCTGTTTCCCTCTTTTTTTTTTTTTATTTTTCCTACCCTGATTGGATTTGGCCAGCCGGACAATAAATTCGTGTCATTTTATTTAAAGCAATAAATCAATGGACCGGACGTGAATATTTATATCCCACTTCTGACGAATTTATTACGGTTTTCGTTATGATATTTTCATATTTTATTATTATTTCACCCACTCGCTTGGAAATCATTCAATTTTCTTTGCCGATAAGTCCGATGAAAAGCTTTCATCGAAAATTTTAATTTATAGCCTTTTTTTTTTTTATCACAGACGACTTTTATAATGCGTGAAATCGAGCCGATGCTTCAGCTTTATCACCTCAAAAAATCTTTAATTTATCAGCCCTTGAGGAGCACGCAGACGATAAATCACGAGATTCTAGTGGCGAATTGTGGCGGAAAGAAACCTCGAATTACTCCAATTAAAATTGAATTGAACAAACTGCAACCGCGCAAGTCATCGTTATTCTCCCTCCCCGTTTTTTCCCTTCTTCATTCGCGAGTCCATCAAGACTCTCACGCGCTCAAGATTTAATGGGTCTTTTATAGTGTCCCAGCACTCATATCCCGGAGAACATCACAATTCATCCACTTGGGGACTCTTTCATTGTCGCTCGCGCCCTCGTGTGTGGCCTCGGCTCGTTAATGGATTTTTCAGGAAAAACCGGCTGTTATTGAAGGAACACACAAGTGCCCTCCTCCTCCAGCAGCCCCCTATGACTTTTCTATATAAGTCTCTAATGGGATTCGCTAATTGGAAAAGAAAGATAAAAAGAGCAAGCCATCGATTTCTGCCACCGGGTTTAGGAGCTTGACGCGGTAATGCCGGTGATAAAACGCGTCCTCAGCTCTTCCCCTGCTGATGCGTTCGAAATTTTAAGCCCCATAATGCTTTCACTCCTCTGGACACTCAAGAGTTACGACTTACAGACGGGCTTAAAATTTCCCTCTACCCCGGCAGAAGCGCCTGAGTGCCGCTCCGGCGTTGTCAAATATTATCGGCTGTTTCGCAAAAAACCGGGGCCAGGGTGTTTCAATCGTAAAACTCCAACGATCCATCCCCCGCCGAGCAAACACTGGTAATCATCCAGATATGCAAAGTAAATCGCGGAAACGCAAAACCGTTACCTCGGGAAAAAAGTAAAACCCGGGTGCCTTCCTCCGCTGTAATATTGTCCTCTTCCGGGCGGGTACGCGCACGTCAAAGCGAATCCTTCCGGATGCAGCGACCCGATTTCCCCCGGGCTGCACCAGGTGAGGATGCGTCGCGTCTCTCGCATCGCTGGCGTACCCGTGACTGTTACACACTGTGGAAATACACGCGCGATTCCAGGAATTGGTTTAGTTATTTCAATGCCTGATTTTGGATGGAATCGTGCAGCAGAAGCTGCAGCTCGAGCTGGGATCTTGATTATTTTACTCGGTGGGCTTTGCTTCCTGAATATCCGCGCGTACGTGCACGTATGCAAGACGCGGCACACTTCCTGATCGCGGGTTAACTGTAAACCCGGCTAAATCTACTTATCCACTGCTGTATTTGTAAGTTTGATTCGCAATTGTTTTCCAAGGAAAAATGTTGGTACGCCGCTTCGTTTTCGTATACGTTTATTTTTTCGAGGTTACGTGGGATTTAAAATAAATTTTTCATTGTTTCTCTTTCTGTTTTTCCAGTTGGAATGAATAAATTTTAAACTATTTTCTGCCCGAGATATGACAAAAATCTGCAGATGCCTCAGAGCAATGCGACTTCAAAGACTCGACAACAAATATGTTGCAAATTCTTTGTTGATCAAAGTTATATTTCCTTGTTAAAACAAATGAAATTGAGTTCCTGAGTAAGTAACACTTCAGGAATTCAACTTCAAAAAGTAATTAAACGTTGGTCGTGCGGAGTTTTGATATACATATATTTTTGTCAAACTTTACAAGAATTCAACTATTATGGCCGCAACCCGGAGGGCAATTATTTCTTTTCCCCCCTGACACATTAATTCCGTAGGCACAAAGCAATAGCAGAAACCGAAGTTTCTTTTACAAACGTCGTATATGGCAGCAGAATGCATTATTTTCACCAGCCGGGAGTTTGATTTATAAGCACCGCAGCAGTTTTGCAGATCATCGATCGAGGAAAACAATGGGCCGAAAAAAGAAAAAAAAAAAAAGAAAGAAATCTCCCCTGGCTGCATCTAAATTATTCCCGATGCAACGGCTCGGCCCTGAAATCCCGAAATGATTCGGCGAGATTACCCCTCTCGTGCGGGGGCGAAGGTTTTAAAAGCGGCTGCAATAAACTCGAGGGCATTAGCGGTGCGTTGCACTCCCTCCTCCCCCGACTTTCTAATTTACTTTCAGATGTTACAACAGCTGCAACGTACGTGTGTGCGCGAGAGAGAAGAGCCTCAACCGGTTTGCCGTGCGCGGGCTCGTCTTCTACTCTCGTACCTGAAATCCAAGCGCTGCGTCGTAAATAAATACTGCATCTCGCGGGGGAGGGTTAATAAGTGCGCTATTTTAGGATGCACAGAGCGCTCGTGTCAATAAAATTAAGACCGCTGAGATTGAAAGTTAAGAAAGGCAGTTAACGATTGTTTGCGTCTATCTCGCGGGTGATTTATCATCGTTACGCTGGATGCGTATGTGTGTTTCGTAATCCAATTGGGATTGGCCAACACCATAAATTACCAACTGACGAAGCTAGTGGGCTCAGGAAAAAAGTACGGCGGTGTTTGTTTATAAACAAATCTGGCGGTACGATCAATCATGCGGAACGATATTAATGATCTACGTGTCTATGCAGGTCGTTGTCATGCAGGACACGACTTTAGTCTCTTTCTGATCATGCTAGAATTTGTGTTATCTCGTGGACAAACATTTCCTAATTATAATGCCCGAAAATTGGTTTGTTAGCTCCATCTTTGGTACAAATTAAATACCTCGGCGAAACACAAACTCTCAGTGTCCATTGTACACAACAACACATTACCCGGGTTGCATTAGCTTATTAATGCCCGCGCACATATACACAGCCAAAAGTTCGGTACAGATACGCGGCAAACACGGGAGGTACACATCTGACAGTGCTTTAATAAAGTGCGAGTACGGAGAGAAAATCTGTTACGGTTAATCTCGATGCAGGTACCGCGTAAAAATCGCCCCGGGATGTTTTAATAATGCAGCAGCAGGCACCGTAATCTTCAAACGATAAAGTTTGCACGCATAACCATAGAGATTATCGCGCCCCAGGTGAATTATAGATCCATAGATTATATTGAGTTTCACAATGGACCGAGCCTCCTGCATCTAGCCTGGATTATAATAATTGATTCCCCTCCCGCGAGCTAAAAAACTTATACAGTCGGGCTCATTATACCGCCCAGAGAATTGATTAAGCCAGGATAAAAAAGCGGCGGCGTGTCACTTGACTAGCGCCCACGCCTTCCTCAAACGGAAGCTGGGATTGAATCGCTTACTAAATTCAAAGGTAAATAGGGGGACATGGCTCTACTGATGCAGGAAGCGATTCTTCTATTTTCAGAGGATTGGATTCCTTCTTTTTTTTTTTTTTTTTTTCTTTTGCTTCCTGCGCCCAGCAAGCTTTGAAAAATGAAGACTGATTTGTCGAAACTTGTGGAAGGAGTGGTTTTGTAAACACGACCTGGGTGTTTTAAATATTTATGAATTTTTTTTTCTGGTGGGATTATTCTTTTGTCAGGATTAGATTGAGATTTGTGTTTGTAGCGGGAGCTAATGTTGCTTATAAAAATTGGTTCTATTGTGACTTGATCTCTTGGAATAAGTACTCGTTATTCTTGAGTATGGTTGTTACAACTGTTTGGTATGTAATATGTCTAAAAAGTAAAAAGAAAATTATACTCTTGCGTTAATAAAATAAATGAGTCAGGATTTGAAAGTTCAACTTCACCTGTAGCAAATATTTTTTTATTAACATTTTTTTTTCTCCAACACATTAGCAAAAAAATTAAAAGTTGATTTTGATTAATCAGTTTAGAGCTTGACTATTAAATGAAACAGGTGTATACTTTGCTGAATTTTGTTTTAACATCAATTTTTTCTTTGCAAAAATTCAAACCTCTAAATACATTTAATTTATTGATATTAACAATCCATAATTAATCAATTATGAAAATGATAATTTTGCGAATTAAATCAAACTCAACAAACAAAATGCCACATCTTAGTTATTAGACACACTAATGGCCAAATCTACAGTGACTCTGTAAAATAAGCATTAAATATTGTTTTTCAATCTGCTTCATTTTATTCTTAAAATTTATACTTTTAATTTTAATAACAAATATTTTCATAAACTCATTTTATTATTAAAATAATCTTTTTTTTTTTTTTTTTTTTTAATCTACCATACATTCAATCATTTTTAGAAAAAAGGGACTTTTGTGAATCATTTGAATATCTCTGAGCCCCCTTCAGTGCCACTATTTTATCAATATGATATACAATTTTCCAACTCTCTCTCTCTCTCTCTCTCTCTCTATCGTCCCCCGCTGAGATTTACGATCAAAAAGCAACATCTGAACTTTCCAATCGTCAATATTTTTTTCACCGCAGAAGGCTAGCCCCGGGTAATTAAAACGTCGAAAGCAGATGCAGGCTATACACAATACCTACGGTACGTAAAGAATAGGAAAAAAAAAAAGTAAAAGGTTTGACTATTTTAACGCGCGCCCTTTTATTATTTCATTTTTTTTTTTTCTATCCGTGCGGCTCGTCAAGCAGGCGTTTCTCGATCCGCTTCCGGCCTCGTGTCAAATACACTCTAGGCGCGAGTTCGGCGTTTTGTTACTGGCTACGTATGAACGCGGAGCGCAGATGTGTGAACTTGGAAGCCCTTTTACTTCTATTTTTTTTGAAAGTTCACAGTTCGTCGTAATCCTCGTTTTCCTTTACCCTCGTGCACCAACAGTGAGACTTTAATTGAAAAATGTTGCTTTGTATGTTTTTGCTCATTTAAAACGTCAAACGAGCAACCGCTGGAGGAGCGAAGTCTATTTTAGAGAGGATTTATTTTAAGATAGACATTAGTGCCGGTGCGTTTATCGAGGATGGCTCCTTCCTTTCGTGGGACTCGTTTTTTTCGAAAAATATTCAAAGGGTTAATTCATCTTGATTTTCGAGCTATTTTCGTAAATTCGAGCGACTTGAAGACTCTATCGCTTCCAACCTAAACAAGCAAAATAAATCAAAAAGCTGTTGTTTTATCAAAAATTCGGTATTCGTACACGTGTCAAATTATTGGTCAATGAACTTCCGTCAGCCGTGTCACAACACAAAATTGAAATTTCGGACACGAAAATTAGAATCATTATAGATTCAGTTAATTTAATTGAAACTTGAGAAAAGAAAAAATTTGTAGTAGGTAAGGCTTGAATTCGTTGTTTACACTGATAAATTGAGTTTTCATGTTAAAACTTTATTCAGTGATGTCATGCCTCAGCTTATTTGAGATCATTGAGTTAGTCGAAATGCTGGATTTTTCGAAAAAGTAAAAAAGTACCGATTTAATCAAACTCATGAATTTATTTTAAATATCTTCATAAATTTTTTTTATAAAACCTCGTCATATATAATCTCGTATATAAAGAACAGTCTTCTTAAGAAAATTTTAAAACATAAAAGAATTTTAAGTGGCACTGATAGAGATAGAAACAGCAGCCCAATTATTCTTTGAAACTCAGAAAAATTAGAAAAAAAAAGTAGAAATCTTATGAAAAATCTCGGCAATTCATGTCACTAGTCGGATTTTTGTATTGAAAGGTCGGAGGCTGCAGGATTGCGGTTGGGACCATTGCCAAAAGCGAAGACGTAATGAATGTAGCTCGGTTTGTAAAAAAGTACCTCATAAAGTGCTGAAAATCTCCATAGATACTTTTATGAGCGCTCCGAGCAAAAAAGAAACAGAATTTCGTCTCATTACTCATAAAATTAGTTTTTATAAGAATTTTTTTTAACTTGAAAATCTATTTTTAATTTGTTGAAATGATAGGTAGGACTAACTAATTTTTTTTTATGTACGTAAATAAAACTTTGGATGACGTGGATTTTGATTCGATTAGATTTGTTTAATCAAGGCTGATGGAAATCACATTCTGAAATCGAACTTGGGCTCTCTAAATCTCGAGGCATTTCGTCTAAAAAACTGTTCAAAGCTTTGGAGCCAACAGGAATGGAAATAAATCAAAAATTTTAATTCTTTCTCAGTTTCCGCATTAAAAAAAAAATAAATTTTTTTATTCAAAGATAACACATTTTTCGAGTTTAAAATCATTTTAGTAAAATTAACGTTTCAACCAACACTCACAAAAGAATGTAATTTTTTAAAGGTGAACGTGCTTTGATAAAACTATAACTTTTCCGAAAACAAGTCAAAATCGTCATGCTATTTTAATAAGTTTCTTCTCATTATCCTTAAACTTTCAAAAAAAAAGTCCCGGTTCAATAATTTCTTCTGTAAGGAAAAAAAATCACTATTTACGTAGACAAAACCGGTAACCTCCCGAAAGCATTTTTCCCAAGCCACGGTAAAATTTACGCCTTGGGAAAAAAAAATCCTTAATACACGGCTCGCTTTCGCGGGGGCACAATATCTTCATTAGCGGCGCGCATCTCATAACCCACGATCTCGACGTAACTTCCTCCTCCCCCGGGTAAATTAACCCAAAACGCACCGCGCGAAAATTTTTTTTTTGTTCATCCGCGTTCGAGGAAAAGCACGTGTCTCGGGGCGTAAATATCGGGTGGCTCTAATTAACCGGACTGGTCCGCGCCACGTGTCTTTTTTGCGTTATTTTTACACTCGCAGCGGGTGGTGCAGTTTGTACTTACTTTATTCGATCTCTATCGGAAATTTTTCGAAACTATTTTAAAAACGTGTTTGCCTTACTCGACGGCACCATTGTTATTACGCTACGGTGTTTTATGGTTTTATTGTTTTGATTTCAAGATATTTAATTTTTTCGTAAGCTTGTAGCCACAATCGCCATTAGTTATTGGATCTGGTTATGATAACGGTTATAAATTTATAAAATCTGTTCTGGAGCTTATTATTGTAACCTACCACGAGTCATAAAATAATTTTCAATGTTAATAAAACAAACATTATTTTAAAGTTTGTAAACGGGAGTGACTTCCAAATTATGAAATTTCAACGTAGTAATGAAATAATTAGCAGGGACTGAAAATTTGGAAATAATATATCGTAGAAAAATATTTATTTTTCATAAAGGGTACTTTAAAAATAGGAAAAACGTTAGGAGCTTTAAAATTTTATAACTGTAAAAATTTAAAAATCTTTTCTCTCATAAAATTTTCAATTTATTTTATTTAAAAATCCTTTTCCGTTTTATTCGACGTCGCTTTGAATCCACAATGGACTTTTCAATATCAATTAAATTCGTTAAAAAGTGAAAATTCAGAAATTTTGATTTTACTACTTTTAGTCACGTTTTAATAATCTACATTTTCGCAAAATGTATACATTTTCATGATAAAGAGTTGTTTTTAAGTTTCTCACAAGCTAATTTAAAATCAGAATTAAAAATCGTAAACAAAAATAAACAAAATAAGATAAAACATCATGCTAAATAGTGTCGCGATCCTCTTGAAAAAAAATTCCCAAACCCCCGCGAGTTTTTACACGCGTCGAGGAGTTAGTTTTTCCGCGACTCGACCCAAAGTGGAGCACGCACGCACGCACGCGAGCGGGCGGGCGAAACAAAAACAAGAAAACAAAAGCCACCGCTGAAAAAAAAGCCAACCACCCGCACGCAAAAACAATGGTCGCTTTCGTTTATTTATTTTCGAAGCCCCTTTTTCGTCGAGCCTGCATTTTCCAGCGCCGCGTATATGTTATGGAGTGACCGCCGGGTTTGTTTTCCCTCGCGCGGGACGCATTAAGCCCGGAAAATCAGGGAAAAACACGCGGTAATGCGTACTCCAAACAGCAGGGCTTTATCGTCGACGAGCCAGACTCGGACTCCCGACACTTTTGTGTAATCGTCCGTCCCTCGGCCGCGCACGTACCGCAGACGCTGTTGTTGGGAGATAAGAGAAAGTCTTATAATTTGTCCGCGAGGATCTTTCAATTAGATGTGGGAGTTTTTCGAGTGTGCTTAATTAATCGCGAGATTTCATTGAAATGCGGGTGACATCGTGACCCCTTTTGTTTTTATCGGGCTGTATTTTAATATTGCTGCCATTATGAGGCTTGAATGGAAGGTTTTGTTTGGTCGTCCTGGATAAATCAACAGCGAATTTCAAACCTTTTTCAAGTGTTGATTAGAACTCTCGTTAAAACTTTTATCGGTACTATTAAATAAAATAATATTTGCAACGAAACTTTTGTTGCCAGAGATAGTTTAGTATGATAGCTGTGTAGTTCAGAAATGATCTGGGTAGGCTTTAAATAAAAAAAAAAAAAAAAGAAAAAAAAAAAAAAAAAGATAGTTGAGTAAGTAACTGGATTATCAGACTGGATTAGTTTGGGTCCTAGTCGCTGCGTTTTTTTCTAATAAATCAGACTCCTCTGTCATCAAACTGAGTAACTACAGAAATTTAATGAAAAAAAAAAAAATTGTTTTCACACTTCATCATGTTTTTTTTACCGGAGCCTCTCCAGAAGTCAATTATTTTTAGCTGTAAGTCAAAATATCCGGCTGGCTGGGGGCTGTAGGTACCGATACGATCGGTCGGACACAGGCGCGCGTGCCGAAGATGAGTAGCCCGCGGCGCTTGCTCGCTGGACCATTTGACGTTTTCTTTCCCCCTGCCCCCTTATTCTTTGATTAGCGCACGCAATCAGTGACAAAGACAGAGAGCCAATCTACCCTTCATTCAATTAGGTACAATAATAACATCGAGATATACCCACCGTGCAATTGAATTTATCGTCAAATTTAATTGTCCCTGTAATAGCGAATAAACAAGCCATTTATAGAACCGATTTGAATTGACTTGTTGGCTGCCGGCAAAAAAGGACCTTTTCGAGAAAGTAGTACTTTAAATAGCTC
Source organism: Encarsia formosa (assembly GCA_038277355.1). Lineage (NCBI taxonomy): Eukaryota > Metazoa > Arthropoda > Insecta > Hymenoptera > Aphelinidae > Encarsia > Encarsia formosa. Next base: position 10,604,300 of record CM076188.1, read on the forward strand.
TCGGGCGTATGTTCTCGTGGGTATTAATGGTTCCAGGGAACTGCCCCGTTTTGGATTAATAGCCAGCGGACCTCCCCGAACGTTTATTTGAGCGCGAAAATGCGCGGAGTTACTCTTCATGATTTTATCTGCATTCCTTCATTTTAAACTAGGTATTTTGAGTCTTTTAGGCCCTTAAATTGAAGAAATAATATTAAACTAATTTTTTTCAAATCAAATATTATATATTTACTCAAATGCAGGGTTAGTAAAGTTAAATAATAATTCAGAACAGTAATCATAAAGACTAAATGCGATGAAAAAAAAATTTTATTCAGCAATTTAAAAATGAGTTTCAACTCAACGTTACACCAATAACAAAAATAAAATTAAACGACGTCAAATAATCTACTAGCGCAGGAGAAAAAAAAAAGCTCAAGTAACATTAAACGACAATTTTTCTATCTCAAGTTCTTACTCCCGAAGATCGATGGCCCAAAGCCTCTTCCCGGCTTTATAACAAACTACGCTTTGCAGGAGTAGCGTCTCCCGACTTATCGAGAGCCGAAAATTGATTTCGGTCGATAACTCGAGTCTCTTTGGGTGCGGGGGAATCGAGTGTGTGCATCTAGTTTTCGCACTAGCTCCCTGGCGCCTTAATGTTTCATCCCCAACGATTTTCGCATTTGCATAAGGTATTAGAGGAAATCCTATTGAGACAGTGTTGGCGGGGGCCAAAGTTGCGAGTCTACTTCTCAAAGAGGGGAGTAGATCGATGAGCCGAAGGAAGTGACTGCACTGCGTGCCAGGAACTGCGACAAAGCCGAAACTCCTCGAGGCGTTGATTATACCTGGCCCCGTTGTTTTAATCAAGCTCTTCGATCGAAGCCACCCCCTGCACCGCGTATAACTTCCGTATCCTCCAATGCTGGGAAGTTTGTCATTGTGTTTTGTTCTCTGTTTGTTGGTAAACCAGCGGAATCGGATATACACACTGTTTCTGTGTCAATTCGAGTCGACACTTTTACCCCGGCTGTTTTGATTTTTCAATGGAACCTGATATCCCTATTGGCCTTTTCACTGTGTGCATTCTTGACCCGTGCGTTTCGAAAAACAGAATTTGAAATTTTTCTTTTTCGGTTTATTTTTTTATTAGAGTTGTTTTGGGAAATTCTATTTCTCCAAACTTTATTTGGGGAAAGAAGTAGTTTTGACAGTAAATATTTGTGAAAGGTGAATTTTGTACACTACGGTTATTAAAGTTTTGTTTCGTTCAAAAATAGTCCCAACGAACCGTGAGTTTTATTATGCATTTGCTTTTAAAACGAAACTCGGAAAAGTTTCTTCTGCGAATATCATTGCATGACTAATTTTCATGAAAAAGCGTTTAAACATAAATCACTCTGAATTTATAATTGCCCTCTGTGCACTGAAATGTTTTAAAATGTCACGCGTGTCCTACTTACATGTTTATGTTTTATATTCAATTTTGTTGAATCGTTATATTTTTTACAATTTCATAATTACTCGGTGTACATACATTTGTAACAAAGTTTTTAAATACTTGGCAATTGGAAACAGTTGGAAAGTTCATTTATACATAACTTGAAAAAAAGTTACATAATTTATAACCTTTATAATGAACTATGAAAAAACATTATAAGAAAATTATTTGAAACAGAATCGAAGTTTAGAAAATGGGATTGCGGATTAAGGACCCCAGCCATCGGGTTGTAATTGATTGCTTATTAATATTTTTTTCATCTATTGTTACCAAGACAAAGATTTCTGTTACAAAAGAACGTAATTAACCAAGCTGGCGGTGAAACGTTTTCGGTATCGTCTCAAAGGAACTGAAAGAACGACATCTTAAAAACAAAAAGAGATCTTCAGATTTTCCGCACAATGCTCGCAATTAAAAAGAAAGACATCAGACGGAAGGGAAAAGGTGTTTATAGGACTCATAAAAAAGAAAGAGAAAAAGAAGAAAAAAAAAAGAAAATTCTCATAATCAAATTCTTGGAGGGGCCGGCGACGCGCACTTTCATTTACCGCGCGGACATTTGGAGAACTACGTTCTTTTAGAGCAGGGCGAGAAACAAATTGAATCTCACCAAGAAGGCATTTCTTAATTAAGGCCGAGAGTAAAAACTGAGAGCGAAGAAAACCACGGTGCGGGACACGAAAAGTTGGAGGATCCGTAACTTTTATCCCTTTAAAAAAAAAAAAGAGTTCGCCTTGGGTAAAAGCTCGAGCGAGAATCAATATTCGTCAGAAGTCAGAATGTTACGGGATATCTACCCAGGGGTAAAAAAAAAAAGGGGGGGAGGAAATCAACTTGACTCCACCAAGTATCTGACAAGTTTCGTTGTAAAAAAAATTTAATTGGATGTTGTCGGGACTTTGAAAAACTGAATTATGAGGAAAATTCTAGCTTTCTCGGGATAATGGGCTTGTCGTGAATTTGAAAACGTTTTCAGAATTTTTGCTGCATAAGTTTGCCTCAAAAAAAAAAGCAATCAAAGGATTTGTCAAGTGATTTTTTTTTATTCTACCCTTAAATCAGCTTACGGCATCAGAGAATATCTGTAACTCTGTATCAGTCATCGTAATTGCGAGAGTCAATCCATATCTTTTTATCAACGCAAAAATTATTGTTTTTATGGTTGAAATTTTAAATTCATGCTTTATTCACGACTGGCTTCGAAAAGAACGACCCGAAGAGAAGTTGGTCGAGACTTTGTCCACCAGAAATAAATTACAAATCGCTTTCGGAGAAGTTTTAAAAGTTTCTTTGAGTACGTGAATTACACACTCGACTAGACACCTCGGGCATAAATTTATAGAGTCTCGTTGTATTTTGCATGAATATGTCCCGAGTCGATTAAAGCTTGAAAGGATTCCTAAAATAAAGGGAAAAGTGCGCTGTGGTTAAGTTTTTAGCAGACCGGTTCGTCAAGATTCTCCACGAACTTTGTTGTTTTTTTTTCGTCCTCCTCTTCATAAAGATCCTTTATAAAGTTGGTTTTCCCGAGGACAATTTCAGAGTGCAACCTCAGGCAGGCTTGTTTTCCACTGTCACGGGAGATAAAATAAAAAAGATGACCTCACCTCGTTAAGATTCAAGCTGAGAAGGGAAAGAGTTGAATTGCGAGAAAAATATTTTTTACGACCGAGGCTGGGAGGCACTTAAATTTTCGCCCGTCGAGGAAGCTTGTTAATGACCTTTTTAAAGGCCAAAGTGTGTGTATGCGCGCGCGCGCCTTACCGTTTTTATCTGAATTTAAACTCAATGATGCTGCACGTGGGACTGCTGAGAATGGAAGGTCCGCAGTCCCGAGACAACGCGCGGTTCTCACAATTACATTCAAGTTTAGTTGTCATCTTGCTTTCGTGATCGGCAAAGTGCCTGCTTTAAAGTGTACACGGTTTTTTTTGTAAAACGAAGACTCGAAAGGATAATTTTAAGGTTTTATCTGGTTGACAAATATGAATTTTAATGTAAAATCAATATTTTCAAATGCGTGGTCGGTTTTAAGGTAAATGCGTAATGTTTATTACAGCATGAAATGTGAAAATTTAATCATTAAAACATCATTATTTATTTCAATATGTAGATGTTGTTTCTACCAGCAGAATAAACAAAATTGGCTCTCGACTTACTGGCTGCATGATTGTACCCCAAATTGATTAAAAAGCCGTTATATTCAGAGACAATATTAGCATCACTCACCTGAAACAAAATAAATTTTAAATTAATTAATAATGTTGATCGTGTTCCATATTGAAATTTAAATAAGTGTCATGCCGAATGAAATGAATGAATGAAATGACGCAGTGATGCTGATGAAAATGAATTCGTATTTACGCAAATAGACCCAAAATTATAACAACTCTGCATTACCATGAATAATTCGTCACAATCATACATTTTTTTACAATTCAATTAAAAACGATTTTATATTAATCGTTTTAAAAAAAAATAATAATAAAAATGTATGATTTATTTTGAAAAATCAGTTGAGGATTACAACAGAGAGGCTTTAAAGTTTGATGACTCATTCAACAGTTTAATACCTTTCAGAAAATTATTCTATAATCTCCTTGTGTCTGAAACTATTGCAGCATTATAGACCATTTAAACTTAGACAAAATTTTGATTGATTTATACGGGATTACCGCGATTAAAAAATGATTATTTAAACAATCCTTTTGAATAATATTAAATGTTAACCACAAACGATAGCATTGATGATAAAAAAGCAAGCTTGTACAAACATTTGCTCAAAGCACCAGCAAAATAAAAGCTCCGTCAGGATTTCAGAGTCACGCTGCCGGGTCTCGACAATCAAACCTTTAAAATCCGGGTCAACACGGCTCCTCTGCCGAGCCGCACACGACATTCCATTATTACAGCGTCTCACCCTTAAAAGGGGTGACAGTCGCTTGTTTACCATCGCGTCCCCGCTGATGAAAAAGACAAATAGAGCCGCCGCGGCGCCGATCCTGAAAAGCGCTGCGCTATCCCGGCCTCTATTTATCCTACATCGAGTTCTCCTAAAAACCGAGAGTCTGCGTGTGTCCACCAAGATCCTTAAGTGTCTCTTTTTTTCTTTAAATTCCCCCCCCCCCCCTCCACTCTACTCGCGGGCTGCTCTTCTTCTTTTTCTTCTTCTTCTTCTTGAAACGTCTCGCCCTTAGACCACTTGTCATCTTTCTCCGGGGGGGTTTTAGTTTTCTCTTACACGTGTACGGGGAGGAGAGAAGCGATGGAAAGGACACTCGAGATTCTCTGTTAGTGCGCTGTACCTACACGAGCTCAGCCGAGTCCTTCTTATTTCTCTTATATTATTCTCGTCGAGCTACTTCAACAAGCTTGCGGTCGACTTACTCTCTCTCTCTCTTCTTTTATTTTCCCTCCGTCTCTGTCTCTCTCCTTTTTATTATCCGTCGCTTAACCTGATTCTTATTGGATAAAGCTCAAGGTTACGCTCTCAATCAAGACGCTCTTTGTCAGATAAGTAGCCGAGTTTGAGGGCTCTTTCGACATTTTTGAGGTTTATGTGTTCGATTTGCGCTCTCAAAGGGAGTTTAATTTTTATATTCGGGGAAAAGGAAATTTTATTTACTGAAAATTGTGGTTAGTTGATCATGTAAGACGATCAAACACATTTGAGTACTTTTAGGATGAGGTCCTTCAGATTATGAAATAATTGGAAGCCCTGAATTTCTGAGCTGTGGGCGCTGTGGGATTTGGTTATTTTTGGTTTCTTCGAGAGATTCGAGAACAAAATTTCAAGTTAAAACGATCAGTTTAATGTAGAAAAAATAATTCGTATTATGATTTGCAGCCGACTTTGACCGCAGCTGCGTGGCGAGGTTAGGTTATGCATCTTTTCAGCAGCGGGCTGTGACACAGGGCGCTGCACCGCAGAGATAATGAATAACTAGTTAATTTATTCTCAATTTTTGAAACCGGTATTCCTCGATATCGTTTATCAATTAATAATTTGTTTCTTTCTCGAGCCTTAAAATCATGTGGAGATAAAAAATAAATCAATCTCGGACACCGAATTATCAGGTATATTTTAAGCAAAGGGAGACAAATTAATTATTTATTTGTTGATCATAGAATCGTAGGTTTACTTCGAAAAAGTAAGCCACTTTTATTTATTGATTCACGCGCCCGGATTTTGAAAGTTTTAAAACTTGTAAATGAATAAATTACTAGTTCATTCACATCGGCTCCAAGAGTATTTTCAATTTAAGGCTTGGGAAAGAAACAAAATATTGATTTATTGATAAATGACATCAAAATATATCATAGAACTACACCTCTGCCCTGTACTATGGAATAAATAACTAAAAACTATAAAGTTTTCAAAAAGTTTTTACGTGATAAAATTAAAAAAAAAAAATTTTAATTTTCGAATGGTTTTGAAGATTTGCCGCTAGATGGCTGACAGTTTTTCAAGCCTACAATCGAATCTCGAACTTTGGAACCATATATATAAAAGGCTTAAAATTTTTGTTTAGTTTTAAATTTATTAATTATTTTACACGTTGTTTATAAGTTGTGATAATCGCGAGTTCCGTGACCTTGAAGGAGAGAACTAAACGACGGCGAGTGACTACAGTAGCAGTGACCTTGAAAAAAAGAAGATGAACGACGGCGAGTAACTACAGTAACTGTGACCTTGAAGAAAAAAACGAGGGTGGTTTCGAAGATTTGTCGCTAGATGGCTGAAAGTTTTTCAAACTCACAAGCGAGTCAGGAACTTTTGAACGATATATACTAGGGTCATTAAATTTTTTTTAGTTTTAAATTTATTAATTAATTTGCTAGTGTGTTGTGATAATCGCGAGTAACAGTGACCTTGAAGAGAATAAGTGAACGACGGCGAGTGACCATGTCCGAATACAGTGACAGTGAAGTGATATTTTTTTTATTTTTTTTTATTCTCTATAAGTGAAGTGATATTTTGAACTGGAGAAGAAAGAAAAGAACAACGGAGACTGCGGTTACACTGGACTATAGAGTGCCTTTTCCGGTAAAAAATCAAATATTTTTAATTTTAAATTATCAGTGCTCCGTCCCAATTGATTAATCATCTTAAAAATTATACAAATTTTTTTTTGAAAATCTTTAGTCCCTTTATAAAAGAGAGCTATCGCCATCTTGCGTAAACAATTTATTCGTGAGCTGATAGGTGAAGAAGTTTTTAAAATATTCGAAAAGTGCATTTCAGGTTACTATTTTGGTTTTTTTCCTATGCGCGCTTGCGCGCTTAAAAACTGATGGAATTTATTTTATTTAACAAAAATTTATTTTGCAAAAGCAATAAATAAGGGTCCGTGCGCGCTTGCGCGCTGAGTAATTTCTAGTAAAATTAAAAAAAAAAAAAAAAAAAAACTGTTTAGCTAGTCCACTCACTAGCGATGAGTATACCTGGTAGTCATCTAGAAGGGGCAAAACTAAAGCGTGTTTTACTTTCACATAGATATCATTTGAACCCGCTCACGTTTAAAAAAAAAAAACTATCAACCGAAGGACTTTTTAATCAAGCTCACTTACGATTAAAATTCAAACAAACCACCCTGCAAGTAGTACCAGTACGTAACTCAATACCCATCGCAGTGCAGTTCCGTCACAGCAACCTCAAAGACAAAAAAAAATCTCGCCCTGCATAACCTTTGTCATTTCCCGTACAGCCGGAGTACGACTTAGCCATTACTTAAATAAACAGACCTCTTTTTTTCTCTCTCTCCACAGTGTTAGTTTTGTTGGAGGTCCAAATACAGGTGAGCACGCACGGTCATTCACATCTCGGAAAGTCAAGACGCGCGCCTGGGGAAACAAAAAGTCACGCCGGATATATGCATCGGACGAAAAACAGAGACTCGTGGGAGGAAGAGCAGCTTGTGACTTTTCACAGGGACTCGTCATTATCATTGTCGTCGTCGTCGTCGGCCCTTGCGAGGTGGTTTTTTTTCACCTCGGAGCGTCTTTTATCTTAGTGGGGTCTTGACGAAACCCAGAGTGCGAAGAAAAACCACACCGCTGAAGGGGCTAATTTCGTAACGTCACCTTTGAAAAGTTTTCCTCTCAAGCTTTGAGATGCTTTTTAAAATAATACAGTTTTTTAGATTTTCTCGTATAAACAAAGTTTGTTAAATACTAAAATAATAAAAAACAAAATGTTTTCGATTTTCACAATTTAAATTGTGAAAACATTTTGTTTTTTATTATTCTCGGATTGATAATGGATTTTCACCAAGTGAATGCAATAACTCTACAAAAAAATACTAAAATATTAAAGATTTGGCTGAGGAGGATCTTTTAAGTTTCTTATTCTATTTGTACGATGATATAATAGTCACGTTACGAAAAAGCCCTGCAAAACGGAATTGATAAAACTTCTCTCGAGTAAGTTGAAAAGAAAGGGCGGAGGAGAATAAGAAGAAGAAGAAAAAAAAACTCCACTTAATACACAACATATTTACAGTCTCCTTTAGAATTCAATGCCCTGGCGTGGCGCAGCACAAACTCCTTCGAGTCGCACAATGGCCGGGCCATAAATATCGAAAAGTTTTTTAATTTCCATGGAAAAAGTAAGCGCTGCGTAACAGCCCGGGCCGGGGCGGAATTCCCGGATGTTCAATCGCAAATATGTGCACGCAACGATATCGAGCTCCTGGTTGCGCACAAAAGAAGTCTGAAGTAACGTCTGGTCAGACCGCGAATCAAAGGGGGCACGAAAACGAAGTAGCATCTTGGTAAAAATACTCCGAAACTTTTCCTCCTGGCCCACCCCGAGATATTAAAATATTCGTGTCTCTCGGCTTTTATGCAGCTCTTTGAGAGTTTAGCCGTCCCTGCAGCAGTCTAGACGGGGTTTTTCTTTCGGCGTAGATCACTTCTTTGATCTTCGACTACGGGGTGAAAAAATTCAATTTGGGGTACTCGAGCGCGTGCGGTATATCGAAAACGCATTTTAGCCCCAAAGGGGACGTGGATCTATAATTAAAGACGGGATTCAATTTGCTCTAAAAGCCGTGGTGTGTGCTGCGTACGCTAGCTAGCTCTTTCTTATTGAGATTCATTATTGTTGTGTATAAAGCAAGCTTCTCGATTATTATCTGTGCGTTTGACAGCTTGTTACGGGGGTTTTTCCTTCGATTTATCGAGTGTTTGATGCTAAAAGCCTCTCTCATATTTCAAGCTTTGCGAGCGATTTTTTTTCTAGTGCCGTTAATGGTAAATTGTAGGATTTTAGAGTTATGCAGTCAACTTCCCCCGCCCCCCCCCTTTTTTTTTGATTGGATCGAGAGTGCTTTTTTTGAATTGTGTATTAATAATTAAATTCGTCGTGTAATTTAATTAGTGCAAAAATATGAACGTAATTACGTTTTTTTTTATCTGCAGCTTTACAAATTGTACGATTATCGGGATAAAATATTTTATGAAACTCGATGAAACAGTTGTAATTTTTAATTAAATCGCATGGGAAAAAAAAAGATTGCATCAAACATGAAATGTGTCAGTAAAATTTTGATAAAATTTAAAACTATTTTAATTTTTAGCTTATAGTTGTATGAGTTTATTCTATAAATTCGAATTAAAAGTTTCAGTAATGAATTAACAGAATTACAAATTTTCGTAATTTCAAGTCCAAATCCCCCGCTAAGCCGATTGAAATAAAAAACATTTTTTTTTTTTTTTTTTTTTACTGAACCATAATAAAGCACAAAAAAAAGCTCGCTACCGTGACATATTCCACCGCGAATCACATCCCCCGACGATTTCTCAAGTGTAAATTACGCGTAAAGCACCCGCGATACTATCACGTTACAGAAGTAAAGTTTCGCCACCGCGGCGCAATATGCATAAACATCTTAGAGCTGGAAGGGGGTGCGTGACGCGTATGTTTATCGTCGTCTCCGAGTGTACGAATGGCCCGCCCGCCCGCCGAAAATTTTCTACCCCGCGTTTTGCGTTATCCCGGGCGATCTTTAAGAAATATTGCTGTGGGGAAGGAAATCGTAAATTAGGCGCCGAGACGCGACCCCCTCGAGATTATTAAATTCTCGATTAAATTCGTCGAGTGCATTTGCTCCGTCGTTTGTGTGCACAAGACTTTTATTTTTCTAGTTTGGTTTTAAGTAAAATTATTCGAATGAATTATCAAATGTTTATAACGCGGATATGGTCAATTACTTTAATTACTTTATACTTGCTGGTGATACAAATAAAGAAGCGAGCTCTTAAATAACCATCAATTATAATTAAAATCTAATTAGGGTAAAAATAGGTAAATTAATCAACCCTTCATCAGCGTCATAACTTATTCAATACTTTTTTTCACCTCGTCAAATCTTCGGACGAAGCGTCAAGAGCAAAAATTACTCCAAATTAAAACTAATTGAATCAATAAAACCGCATCGCGTCATTAAAATACCCACTTGTCAAGAATAATCTCTTGAAAAAACATAAATAAATACTATCAAGTGTGGCTGCACTCGTTCCAATCTAATCTTATCGGTCAGTTTTTTCAACAATTTACTCGGTGTTACCAAAAAAACGAAGGCAAACATCGTTTACACCCTCGGAGAGAAAAAAAAAAGACGCCGAGGTAAGATAGAGGAGAAAAAAGGACCCGGGGGTGTGTCCCTATCACCTCGGATCAGATAAAGCATCGAGGGTACACGAACGAAGATAAGCTGTACGGGAGTCCGCGTGGGGGCTAATCTTACGCACATTCGAGGTCGGTTCAATCTTCCGGGTTGATGGTCTTCTTCTGCTCCTCGCGCTTGGAGACGATAATGCCGACTGGAGGAATATTGAAATTGATAGCTCTCTTATGCGAGCTTGACGAGGAGGGTGCGGGCTAATGAAGTGCACCGAGCCCTCGAAATAAATGTGACGACGTTTCTTACGAAGTTCCTGAGGGTGATGTTTATCATTGGACGCGGGGTAGCTGAACTGTTTTCGTATCAGTTGACGATGTTTGTTTAAATTAATTTATTGAAGTGGATTTTACGAGTTAGGTTTTCTTGAATTTAGCAGACTTGAGGCTTTTAAATTTTTTATTTATTTTCATTGAAAAATTTATTGAGATATAAGGTGAGAAAGTTTGTTTTAATTGATTTAGTGAGAAAGTAGGACTTTTGTTCAGAACTAAACTTAACTTCGAATTGTTTGAATTTTTTATTTGTACTGAGAAATGTGAAAAGACACATGTTTTAAAAGAAACAGTTTGAATTTTATTAATTAGAAATAAAAACTATTTAACTAATTTTTTTTTTTAAGTTTCTATTAGTAAAAAAAAAAAAATTAAAATTTACTATTTCTATATGAACTCTTTTGAATTACAATTCTTTTAGATCTTAAAGTTTCAAGATTACGACGCTGACTAGAATCTAGCCTGAAAATTAATTGACTCTAGTATTCCAATTTTTTTTCGCTCCAAATCTAGTGTAATTTTTCATTTGGTCAGAAAGAGATTTATTATAACTTTTACGAAACTTTAATTTTAAAAACCGTAAGTCGCCGCAGAGAGCCCGAGGGGGTCGTTCTGTTCTAAAAACGTGTTCTTTATCTGGTTTATGAAAATAATAATTTATCTTTCATTGAAAATGTAAAACGAAATTTCTTGACTCATCGAAATATATTTTTTTGATTCTTATCGAAGACTATCGCCACGTTTTCACAGTGGGGGTTTTAAAATTCACTAATACGTATACACTTGTGCTGCAATCAAGCGAGATAAGGCGCTCGCCACCAGCTGAATAAAAATATAAAAGTGAAAATTACATACTTACGATCGAGTACGTACGAAGATTTTCAAATCAAAAGTTTCTCTTGATTACTTCTAAACGTCATTAAGGCTGTATCTACGTACATATTTCATAATATTTTCTATTGATAAGTGTCATAAAAAGTCATTACGCTTAATCGAAGTCGTATTTACGTTATTACTCACACTCCACTGTTTGGATGGGACGGGAGAAAATGAGAAATTAATATCCGGCATTTTTATCGAAAGAGTAAAATGAAAAATTCTTTTTAGGGACACCCTATTAAATATTATTTGAGGCGTCTTTTTTTTTTTTAACGAAACGATCAATTTACTCCGGCGTTACTTTTTTCTTTATTATTCCCTCGAGTCTATTTTATTACGCGTAACTCGCTGAAACTTCGTAAAATAAAGTTTCACTGAAGGGGTGTTAATATCAAAGACTTGAAAAAAATTCCTTTAATTAATTTGCGATCTTGTTTCATTTCAAAGTACATTTTCACTATTTCAAATTTATTTAAAAAAAAAAAAAAAACTTTTTTCATAAAATATATCAATGAAATTATTTCATGTTAGTTTGATAAAATGGGTAAAAAATTAAAAAAATTGTTTTAGTGCAAAATTTATTTTATATTTCATTTATTTTTAAAGTATAAAAAAATTTCGAGATATTAATGGCTTGTATACATGATACGACTAATAATATATTGTTTATAACGAGTTTAATTAAATTTATTTTGTAAATGATATTTTAATGTATTATACAATTTAAAAGAAAAATACAAAATGTTTCAAAAATTTTAATGTTTTCTTGGACGAATTTCATGATTATAATTAATATATACATATACATTTGTATAAAAAATAATAAATAAATCTAAAATTATCGTTAAATTTTGTGAAAGTTAAATATAAAATCTTAAACAAACAGTAACCTTATAGAATCAATAATCAGCGTAGCCCGGTATGGGAAACTGGTTGGCGAATTTATCAATTTCATTTTTGAGCTCGCTCACTCGGCTCTTGATTTCCGGATCCGTCTCCAATACGCGGTTGAAGTCCACGAGTTTGGGACCAGATTTAGCCGTGACATCCTTGGCTAATTGCATGGCTTTGTGGATGTACTCGGCAACGCGATCGATCTGTTCCTCGCGGAAGCCTCGGGTCGTCAACGCAGGCGTTCCCAATCTTATTCCACTCGGGTTCAAGGGGCTCTTGTCCCCCGGCACCGTGTTCTTGTTGCACGCGATGTTTATGTTTTCCAAAACTTTTTCGGCCTTGGACCCCGTGAGTCCCGCGGGGCGAAGGTCCACCAGGATCATGTGCACGTCCGTACCGTCCGAGGAGATTTTGTAACCGTGCTTCTGCAGTTGTTCGCAGAGCCGTTTCGCGTTAGCGACGACCTGCTTCTGGTACGCCTGGAACTGCGGAGTGGTGGCCTGCTTCATGGCCGTGGCTATTCCGGCGATGGCGTGGTTGTGGGGTCCGCCCTGCAGACCCGGGAAAACGGCAAAGTTTATTTTCTCCTCTATGTCGTACATGATTTGTTGACCGTTCTTTCCGACGCTCCTGACGCCTTTTCTGTAGAAAATCACACCGGCTCGCGGTCCTCTCAGGGTCTTGTGGGTCGTCGTGGAGACCACATCGCAGTACTCGAAGGGACTCGGTATGACCCCGGCGGCTACCAGGCCAGAAATGTGAGCCATGTCGCCCATAAGGTAGGCGCCGTTATCGTCGGCTATCTTCCGGAACTTTGCGTAATCTAAACATCTGCTGTAGCACGAGACGCCGGCTATGATGACGTTGGGCTTGAATAACTTTGCAGTCTCGGCGAGTTTCTCGTAATCGATCAGTCCGGTTTTCGGATCTACTTTGTACGGCATGGACTGGAAGAAGATGGAAGTCGCCGATATCTTTTTCGTGTTCGTGAAGTACCCGTGTGTCAAGTGACCACCGTCAGGTAAGTCGAGACCCATGATCCTGCCATTGGGATCGACCAATCCTGTGTAGACTGCGAAATTAGCCGGACTTCCGGAGTAGGGTTGGACGTTGCATCCCCACTTTTCTGGGTCGAGACGATAAGCTTCCAGACTCCGTCTTTGAGCGAGAAGTTCGATTTCATCGATGATCTCGTTACCCCCGTAGTACCTCTTTCCCGGTTCGCCCTCGCTGTATTTGTTGTGAAGACAGGAGCTTAGACACTGCAGCACACTCAGGGATGTGAAGTTCTCGCTGGCTATCATCTCCAGTCCCGATGACTGTCTCTTTTTTTCCTGCTTCATGAGATCGTAGAGATCTGGGTCGGTTTCCCACACATTTTTTTGGAGAAAATCGTCCATTTTGTATTTCTGAAAATTAAAGTTGAAATAAAATTTATTGATTTTCAGAAAACCGTTCGTTTTCTGGAATGAAAAACCATTTATTTTGAAAAATTGAATCTATAAACTATTATTTAAAAAAAATATATTTCTACTCCAAAAGATTAAAAAATAATTAACATTTTTTAATAGAATGAATTAAAGTAGAAATAAACTATAAAATTGCTCGAATTTATAGTTTCTTCAAAAATTTTAACAACCGCTTAAAGTTTCATAACTAATGACCTCTTGCACTTTTAAATTTCAGATAGAGATAAACAAAAAAGAAAAGAAAAAAAGAATTTAGGAATATTTTGGAAAGAAAAGATATTTTGTAAGTAAACAAATTCATACTTTTTAAAATTATCTCCTTCGATATCCATCAAGTTTTGTTATCTAAATTATCAACGAAACACAAGTGTAAAGACGTTATCTAATATTAACTGCTTGTTATTGATCATCTTATTTTCTATTCTATAATATAATGTTGTGATTGTGAAAGCATAGTAGAGTCGATAGTAGAGTCGATAATTTAGACTCCATTTTATAGAAATGTAATGAAATTCGATAATTTATTTCTTATAAAATAAAAAAATTTATTTATTTATTTAATTTTTTTAGTGACACGTATTTAAAATAAGAAAAATATAGTCTTGAAATTATTCCAGTCATTATAAATATTCGTATTAGGGGGGGGGGGGGGTGTCTACCCTAGACAGTTTCAAAAAATCGATTTTTTTTGTTTGTTTTTTCTGATAGTACAACATCTCAAGAATGTTGTGTTGAAATTTTGAGTCATTCTGAGTTGATCTCATAAGTTACAGCCTTTCTCGTGCGACGTCTATTAGCCTGCTGCGAGCGGCTGCACGAAACTTTAAACGCGTTTTTCTCAAAACTAGTATTTTCAAAGTAGGTGAGGAAAATATCTTCGCAATCTCTGCACCGATCGTTCTAAAATTTTAACCACGTTTTTATTATATACTTTTCCAGGTATTAACACTTTGGAAAATTTCAATTTTTACGGTCGTGACACCGACAAAATGGCGGATTTTTTTGCTGAAAAAACGACTTTTTGTTTCAAATCACTGCAAAATCGTCAAAAATTAAAAAAGCTTGTGTTATTACCAAGAAAAACTTGTCTTCTAACAGAATCTTTTTTCAAAATTGATTTTAAATGATCTGGAACAAAATGGCATTCCTCACCGCAAAAAAACGTAAGACGGAAGAGTCGTAAAAAAATGGCTGGCATCGGCTTGTTTCTACGTATTTTTACATGAAAAAATTTGAGAAGATACTTGAAATGTTACTTTATTATGTAGTCAATAATTGACTTTAATAAATTTTTCCGTTTTTAAAATAAAAATTCACAAAAATTTGCTTTTTTTTGGCTCTCAAGGGTAGACTCTCCCCTTAAATCATAAAAGTGGTTTTGTAACTAAAATATATATAAAAAATTCTGACTTCTCAAATTTCTCAAAGACAGAGTTTCAAATTGTGTCGTTTCAATGAACGCGCGAAAATCAATAACTTGGATAAATTCTCAAATTCAAGCAATAAAAGTGTTCGTAAATTTCATAATAATTCGCTTGAAAGCGCTGAGGCTTTTTTATCACAGTGAATTGTTTAAATTGTTTGATTAATTTTAGTGTAGTCTTCGAAGTATATTTCTAAAAAAAAAAAAAAAATTAATAATAATAATAATAATAATAAATAAATAAATAATGCCTAATAGTAGTAAATAAAAAAGTATTATAATTTCTTCGAAGCAGTTGGTTTTTTTTTTAACAATACAAATAATTTATTTTAAATTACATAATTGATGAATTTTTATTTACCATGCGTGAGTCTTTTGACACGCTTATGAGCTGAGCTCAATTTAATTTTTTTTCCCGATGCGCTCAGGGATTCTCGTGTTTCATCAATCGATTTACCCACCCTTTTTCTTTTTATCGGTCTACTGTGCTGTGCAGATGGATTAACAGCTCTGTCAGCTCTCGTTATTTTCCTCGGCATGTTCAAAAATTCAAGCGGCGAAACAGCACAAACATAGCACTACGAGCAATTTTCGACCGACCTAATAGACGACAAACACCACACTGATGCTCTTTCCCTCCAAAATCTACCGTTACTTTCATTTCGGAGCAGACCGCCCCTCAAATAAATACAAAAGAAGGTCTGCAGCTCAGAGCGCGCTGAAAGGCCTTGCACGAAAACTGCTGTAACTTTCTGAGATCGACTCAGAATGACTTGAAATTTTGACACAACATTCTTGAGATGTTGTACTTTAAGAAAAAAAAAAAAAAAAAATCGATTAGTTGCTTAGGGTATACCCCCCCCCCCCCCTTAAAAAGTTTTGAAATATTTCCAAACAAAAAATTATAGTGATTTGCCTAAAAAGCTATAATTAAAAACTCAAACTCTAGCTTTGCCAAAAAGTGATAGTCAAACAATATTTATAAAATTTTAAGTAAGCTTAAAAAAATTATAAATATCTAGCTGTATAAACAATGTAACAAACAGGCACTCGGGGGGATAATTAAAAAAAACTCACATTTGTTGATAAGGCAGTAGAAACTGTACGACAGATCGAGATGTTGCAAGTATTGATACTGCGAGGCAACTGCAGTAGCGCTAAAGTCCAGACGCGGCCGTTATACATGCAGCTGGTGGCGGTGGTTTTTCCTCTATCTCTCTCGCTCTAATTACACATTCTCGGTAGGGGTCATCGTGTTTATGTTACGACAAATATTTTCGTCTCCGCGTTGTCGATCGACTCACTGATACACACCCGATCGAATACAATTTTTCAAAGTATCATCTAACACGTACTTCTATTGCCAGCTCGAGAGTTATCAGTTACGAAACACTGTAGTTAGCCACGTTTTTAACAACATTTACGATAGATTACAAATTGTAGGATCCACGAACTACGGTTTTTTGGTAAACCACGCGAGTTTGAGTGAAAAAGATACGAGTTTTAATTGTTACACAACAAGTGACAACCACGTGTTACGGCGAGATAGAGGTTATGCTCGTGCTCCGAACCGCGAGCGGGAGGAACGAGTGGGGGGCGACGGGCGGCCAACTCGATCGATTCTGGGCTTGCGCGCGTGTCCCTGGCGCGTTAGTTTGAATATTAAATCGAGTTTTTGACCGAAATGAAAGTATTCGGCATTCAAGTTTTCTTTAAAACTAGTATGTTAACTTATGCGGATTACGTGACTGTGTTTCTGGTTTGCTTGCGAGAACTCGGGGAATTTAATTTAAAAAAATTTTATCATTTTTTAGCAAGGATATATATTATGTAAAATATTTTCATGACTAGTATATTTAAAGCTTATGGTTCTACGATACACTATCGTCTTTCAAATATTTAAATTTATTAGTTTTTCTTGATAGAATATAGGTATACGAATTTAAGTTGATCAATTACCAAATAGTTAATCACATTTGCTCGCACATTTGTAATCGTAAAATCAGTAAATATATAACTGAAATAACGATTAAAATTTAAATCCAAGCATAGTTAGTTTGTTTTACTTTTTAATTTCAAGTAAACTGTTTATCATTGCTCTACACTTAACCATTATTTTCAATACTAATAAAATTAAATTCAAAGGATATTTCTCTCCAAAAAATAAGTTTCTTTCAAATCACAAGCTAATTAACTAGATTAATATTGAAACTTTTGATTATTAATTTTAAAAGCATGATCTTACCTTATTTGTAAATAAAACAAAGATAAAGATATAAATCGTTGATAATTGCTGATACTGTCACTGTCACAGCTGGAATAAATCTGGTTTAGAGAAAATTCAAGCCTCAGGAAGTCGACAGGCTCAAACCTCGTGTCCCTGAGCTAAGTTCCAATTCACCAAAGTATTATAGATTTTGAAGTACGGTGCAACTCCCAAACTTTTAGTCTTTCAGGGAAACTCAAATTCCTTTAAAGCCCTTCCTGAAACCCTCCTGGTTGCCTCAGTGAACGGATCAAATTGTAAACCACGAATATATATTTACAATCAAAAATCATACATTCACACTTTGATCAATTACGAATGAGGTATCAGCGCTTTAAAAAATTTTCGTAACTTGCAATGAATTATTTACAGAATAATGAGTTTCAGGATATTTTAACGTCCATTGTCTCGATAAAAAGAGATGTATGATACAGTTTTTATCTCGTTGCTTTTGTCGTGCTTCATCACTTTATTGTTCATTTGTTTTTGCTCGCTTGCGGTTAATGCAGATGAATTGCATCGGAAAATAATTGGTTTTGTTCGAAAAAAGGGCTTGATGTGGTGTTTTATTAAGCGTACCTTTATGCTTCCCTTATAATCTGATGGGAGGTTAAAGCTCAAAAATAAACAGAAAAAGAAAGTCTCGTAACTTATTTAAAATTTTGTCTCTTTATAAAATCTCGGAGTAAGTCGTAATTCAAAGAGATTTTAAAATATATAAAAAAAAGTCTCTAAAACATGGTTTACCAAGATTGTTGATATTTCGTTAAAAGAGTTTTGCATAAATCCAAAGCAGCTTAAGTACCCAATTAAAAATTAAAATTATATAGTGGATAAAAACATAAAATAAAAAAAATAATTGTTTAGGATATCGTAAGTTTATTAGACTAGAATGTTTACGGAATTCATAATAAATAAAATAATATTTTTAGATTACTTTCGCTATTTTTGTTCGTATCATAAAAAAAGTTATTCGTAAAGATCGTAGAGCACACAACTGTTTTGGTTAACCAAAACTCGTTCTCCAAGCACTAATGCGAAAAAGCGTCTTTCAGTTTGAATAAAGCGTCAATTTATTTTGTAAGCGTATACACGAGAGAAAAATATCACTGAGAAAACGCGTGTTTTAAAAAAAAGTGGCGCGCGAGGCTGCAGTCTATTAGCATAGATCGAGCGCGCTAGCGCCACCATAACACCTGACTTTTATCACTATTTTTATTGTAAGGTTTTATGCAAACTTCGGAACATCTTCCCCGGCACTGCACGACGACGTCTTTTGCTTTGAGAATAAACGCGTAAGATTATGCGACTCGTTGCATAAGTAAATCGGCCGTGTTATATGAAAAATTCTCTCCTTCTTTTGATTTAAAAATATATTGGGTCGCAGCTCTAATATTAAGAAAACAACGAGCTTTTGGGTGGTTTAAAAGTTTAATTTAACAAGATAAATAGAACTTGATTTCATTTAAAAAAAAAAGTAGCTTTTTTATTTTTTTTTTCCAATAATGCATTTGAAATGAAGGAATTTTTTGCACTGGTTGTTTCTCTTATTACCGACACGATCGGAATGAAACATGAGAAGTAAATACGTGCAATCACTCGAGTATAAAAAAGCTACTGTTCGAACACTTCTGTTGAATTTTAAAATAATTGAAAATTTTATCCGTAAGTATTTTTACGATTCATTCTTCAAAAAAAGTCTCGAACATCGCTCAAGCGCTAAACTCTAAAAATAAATAAATCTTTGAAAAATCCACCACGTTCTCAAAAACAATCCGTGATGTAATAAAAATAATTCGATTTTCGACACAAAACTTCTTCTTCTTCCTCGATTGAACGTGACCGAGAGAAAAAAATCTCGCCGTAAACAAACAAAATAGCCGGAGGATTCGGTAATTAAGCAGTGATTCTCAACCGAGCCCACCAATTAGTTGTAGCTCAGCTCACGTCGCACGGTTTTTTACTCGCGCCTCTTCGGAATCCGCCTCTCTCGAAGATGGTCAGTCTGCGTGTAGCGCATACACAAGAGATTACGCACGCTGAATATTGCGCGTCCGTACGGATTCCAGCTGCGAGCAACTTCTTATCACCTGCGAAAAAGCGACTTTTAAATTTGAACTCAGCGAATTGTGTGCTTTGAATTGTACATAAGAGAGGGGATCCAAAAGAGCTTAAAAGAGTATATCGTCCGGAATTTAATTAAATTGGCGCTGAGAGCGCGGTAATGAAGTATCCGAGATATTACCGGATAACCAAAGTTTACAGTTATGTATCAGAAAGATGTAGGATTATGGGAGCACTTCGGAAAACTTACACGATTAAAGTCGCGAAGCGAGCACAAGAAATCGCGAATTTCTTCAAACAAAGTACGGAAAGAGTGGCTGTTCATTTTGTTGTGAGTGAATATTGTACTTTCGAAAACTTTTCTAATATATAGTTGGGTGTTTTGAATGTGTCAGTTTCAGTTCAACGCAGACTGCGAATTGTAATTTAAAAACACATATGAGCTTTTTTTGGATCAGAGTGAAAACAATTTTCAATTAAGGATATACAAATAGAAAAATTTACCGGTTATCGAGGCAACATGTTTTTTTCGATTAACTTTTTAAATCAAGCTGATCAATGCAATTTTCTAAAAAAAAAAAAAGTAAACACGGCCGAAAAAAATTTTTACCAATTACGATTTTGAACCGCGAAAGTTTTTTAATTTTCTAGACCTGTAACAATAAATCAAAACCGGGCTTTCCAAAAAAACTCCCCCGCAGTGAAATTATTTAGAAACAACATGCCAAAAATGCCTTCAGCACTTGAAAATCAATGCATATCTTTGAGCTGGCAATTTCAGGAATGATTACAGATATCTCCCCCCGCCCCGCACTCTCGAAAAAAGAAGGAGAAGAAGCAGGTGAAATACTCTCGAGAATTCAAGGGATCGGAGATTTTTTTCTCTTCTCTTCTTTTGAGTTTGGATAACGCACCCCAGCCGGGCCTTTATGCTTCCCTCGTTTTACGCTTTGACACCGATGTGGCGTATCTCGGTGCGCGCAAGAATTGGCGCTCGGCTGCTGCTGCTTATCGGCATGAGAAGTTTATCGCACTCCAGATGGGGATTGGATGAGGGGTTGGATCCGCATATTTCGGGGAGGTTTTTTTTTTTTTTTCTTATTTTCATTTGCCCTCGATCTTGCTATTTATTTTTAAAGTTTTTTTTTTCTTCTTTTATTAAAAGAGAAGATAAGACAGCTTTGTTAAAAAAGAAGTTTTATCGTGTTTTTAGAATTAATTATTATTCTTATTTTTATTTTTTTTAAATTATGAAGTTTACCCTCTTTTTTAAGTAGAATGACCGTAATTGTGATTTGATTGATTGAAATGAAATAGGTAGATAAAATTCCTCTCAGAAATCTATTTTTTATTTTTAATCTGCTTTTGTGAAGTAGAAAGAGGGAGAAATTCTAGGATTGATCAAAGCTGTTGCTGTGCTTCTCAGGATCACCAATCAGAATCTGACTTTTTGAAAACAATAATTTTTAATCGAATGTTTTGAATCGCTTTCTTCTCATACTTAGATCTCTTTGTGGTGTACAAAGCGAGACAAAGTAGGCATAATTGCAGTTGTGGTAGAGCTTGCAGAAACAATATCGAAAAAAGGGCCGAGTTATATGTGGTAGAATTTTCGTTAATCATAGATTCAATAAAGTAAATTAAATTTTCTTAAATGGGATTAGACTTTCTGCTTTGTCTCCGAAGATAGTTTCAATAGCTTAAGTCATGGCAAAGTATCATTTGAATTTCTGACTTTAAAACTTCTAGACCCTTCACAGTCATCCAAATCAAACTTTATGCCTCTAGCTTGTACCTTAAGATACTAGTAGAAAATAGTATTCTATAAAATTTATCATTGTATACTTCATGACATACTCTCCACTGGTTAAGAACTTTGAAGTTGCTTGTATATGAATTGAAAGTTTGATTATTATAGTTGCAGTGGAAATAAGGCGATACATTATGAATGTACAAAAGTCTATCAAATTCTCCTTCTCTGGCTCGAGTAATGCGATCGTTCTTATTGGACGCGAAAAAATACTTTTGAGCATCAACTCTTCGATTGTACGTTTCGGAGCAGCGAATTTGACCTTTGAAAAATTTATGAGGAATGTACGGGTAATGTCTGTTTCTATTGGCAAAATATCGTTGTGCTCTCCGCCATCACAGTTCTCGTACTAAAAACTCTTCGAGACTGCGAACACAAAAAACGCGTGCAAGCTTTGACTGAGTACTGAATACCTTCTCAGTACTGATCGACCCTACTGCGCGCCGTTTGAATATTGTTTTAAAGAGAATCATCAGATACTTCTCCAAGGTATGAACTTTCTCATTAATTAAATATTTTCACGAGTTTTTTATACCGAATGATCCTTATTTAATGTAGACTGATTTTAATTTTAAAACAAAAATTAAAAATGACAACTGGGCAAATATAAGATGATAAAAACCTTTAAATTAAAAATTCAAATAACATATTCTCAACATATTAATACTTGTATGAAGTTAAAAAAGACTAAACATAAAAAAAGTCCTTTGTCTTTATTTTTAAAGCACACATTTATTCGTCTTCAATTTAGATACTTTCTATAGAGTAAAAAACTCAAAAAAATCCAATCCAACAATAATTATACAAAGCGATCTTTGTAAAAACTATTTTCTTTGAAATTGATTTAATAATAATTTTTGCACGAACTCTTGTTTATAAAGTACCTTACCAAGATACTTAACTATGTATTAAAAGTCAATAAAATAACCAACACCGATAGCATAAACGAGATAAATCGTGCATAGTGACATGAAACTTGCAACTAATATGCAGCAGTTCATCAAGTAAACGCATGCCGGTAAAGCAGTAGAAGAGGGATCAGAAAAATTCCACGATCTTGTTAAAATCATGCTAGGCAGGAATTCGCGTTTATCGGGGCAAAGCGGGGCGCCGAGCTTTGATTTATCTCGGGTTTCAAGGGGGAGGGGGCCCGCGGGGCTATGGGTTTAACGCGTGTGCCGCGTGCAAATTCGCCGCAAAGCCTCCACTCACCTTTGCTCGCAACATTAAATTCGTCAATTTCGATATTACGTGTTTTGGCCTCTCGTGGCTTTTGATTGGCCTCGCCATTTGAACGATTAGCTCGGGGGCTGATGTTCGATACACCCAGTTTAACTTAAAGATTATTTTTGTTTAAAAAGCTTATATTTCTAAATAAATTTATGAAGTTGAATTTTATATTTAAAAAAAAAATTTCTTTTTACTATCTTATGTACAACCTTAGTGGTGTTTAGAAGATACTCAATAAAATTTTTAAAAAGAAAATAAAAATTTATCTTTATGCTGTATAATTTTTACAAGTACACGCAAACTTAAATCTAATAATATCAAAACAAACACAGAGCACTGGCTGCATAATGCTCTAAAACTCCAAATGCAAGCAATTTCTCATAGGCTAATTCCCCCGGCATTACATATTTACCCAAAATCCGTGCAATATCAATTTATCCATTTGCAGGTGGATGGATCAAAACCATAGAGAGAGAAGAGGTCGAGGGGCGGTCAAAGGGAATGCAATAAAGAGATGAGGTAACAGTGGCGTGATTTTCCAAAGGGGGAATGGGATCGCCAGTGTCAGAGCAATATGGCTGTATGGGCGCATAACGTATTTCCCGACGTACCCTGGATTCGGGGTCATCGATGCCGAGAGACTCGAGCGAGCGCCATTGCTGCAGATATTACGGCTTCGAATCTCGGGGATAAACCCGATGCTATTCCCGGCATTCTAATATGCTACCCAAGCGAGCGTAATGAACTGTCCCCGCGCAAACTGCGTTATTACGATCGGGATTATCGGGACGCGAGGTGATGGACGAAGAAAAACCTCGAGCAGTGGATTATTTTAAACTTGTCAAGCCTATTTGATATGCTTAAGAAATTATTAAAAAGTTCAATATTCTATAAAAGTATTCTGATAGACCCGTAGAATGTATGAGATGTCTTGTCAAAAACAAATACTTCCATAAGTAATTATTATTTAATAAAAAAAAAGTATTAAAAATCTCAGATTTATTTAAAGTTGAAATTTCAATGTTTTCTTTTAAAAGTAATTTCGCAAGGTAAAGTTTCAAATTTTCCAACATTATAGACCGTCAAACCAAAATGTGCTTTTAAATTTTCTATAAACTTACCCAACATAATGATATCAGCAGTCATGATTTTACACACAATTTACTCAAAAAACCACCATTCAAAAGTTTAACTACTTATCATAAAATTTTTAAAGATATCCAGTCCATAAAAAAAAAATGACTTCTTATCTCTTTGACTTCAACGGCCTAAAAATATGCGGGCGCTTCCCTTTAGTAAAGAAATCAAAGCTTTAACGATATGACGTCGCTTAATTTAGCAAGATAAAGTACGAGGAGTGCCGAATAAGTCAGCTATTAAGGCCTCTGGTACGCGATAATAACGTCGCGCACGGTTGGGCAAAATTCATTTTTACGTGCAGCCGGAAAGAAGTAATGAAGGCGAGGGTGGTCGCATTCACGCGACCGCGACGTTAATTAATAACTCGCGGTCGCGTCTTTCTGGTCTTGTTAACACGCGTCGAGAAAAATGGCACGTTATAAATCTGTCGCCCGGGAAGAAGTCTCTTTGGATGCGCTAAGTCTGCTGACTTTCTCATTTGCGACCAAAGGATATATTGGACTCGAAGATTGATGGAGCCGCCGTAGGATTTTGATTCCGGATTATCATCGCTTCGTTTCGCGCTGGTTTTAATTCGCTATGATCTTGGAAGGTAATTGAACTCGTACGAAATGATCCTATTAGGGGCGTTATACACTTTGAAAAAGAAATTCAACAAGGTATTTTAAACCTTTTTTTTTTTTTTTAATATTCAACTACTGCACCAAAAATTTTTAATACTCTAAATTTATGACAATTTATGAACTTAATTTATTCATCCAATGAAAATAAATTATAACGTTTAAAATTCTTGATTTACAAGAATTTCGTTAATATAAAAAAACATTCTATAAGTGCTGATTAACAGAAATCGATTGCCGATGCGAAGAAAAATAAAAAATATTTCTCGACAAGCCAGCCATGAATAAAATGACCCTTGCGACTTTTATAAGCTGAAAACTTAAAGTCACCGTACACTTAAAACAAAAAAACTAGTAAACAAACGAAAATGTTCTTTAAAAATAATAAATGATTAAGAATTAAAGTAAGTAAATGCATACCTTCTTTAGAAAAATTATTGGTTGATTAGTTTATAAATTTTACTGTTATCTTCAAGAACAATGACTACTTACATCTTCAACATTTTATAATTTATACCTCGATTTATACTATAATTTCAAAAATACGAAAGTTTTTCCCATTGCACTGGCACATTTCAAGTATACCAAACAACATCGACGCTTCGTAAAAATTTCCAATGTAATAAAGTATCTGAAAAATATTTCACGACCCATTGGAAAAAAAGAGCAGCCCAGGAGCTCGCCCGTCAAGTATATAACTCAAATCGAACGATAAAGAAATACGAGTCGATCGAGGAGAAGAAGTAAAGGAAAAGAAAAAAAAAAAGTCCGAATAAAAGAAGAATCCGATTCGCAAAATATGCAATAACTTATAAATGCAAGGATCCGAATGATGCGCACCGGCACGAGAGCCGCATAGCTGCGGTATTATTAAAGATTCCTTTTCGTTCTCGCCCCCCCTAACCAGGTGGATAAAAAAAAAAAAAAAATGGGAACAAAAAATAATAGCGCACCCGCCGATAGCGCTCGGGTCCGGCTCTTATTATCGGAATTTTTTCAGAAAATATTTTGTCAAAGAGAGGGATGTATATAACGGAGCTTAAAGAGGACAAAAAAGTCCCGTGGATCCCTCTTGTTTCCGTATTCTCTTTATTTTTCCGACTTATCTGCGGGTGAGTCTCGCGGGTCGGGGTGAAAAAGGGCCCCGAGACGCGCTTACGCTTAATTGTATTTGCATAATATAAAAATATTTTTAATGCAAACGTTTTATGGCCCGAGTGTTTGAGAATTAGCGCCAGGGCGGATTCTCCGGGGCCTCGTCCTCGGCCCGAGACGTCTACTGCTGCTGTTACCCGCTATCTCGTTATTTTTGCACGATGTCGTTTACTTTTCTTTTTTCTTGTTTTTTTTTTTTTTTTTTTTTACCTCCCTTTATCGCCTTTCCTGGGATCTTCTTTTTCTCTTTATTTCGCTACTTTTTTAGCCTTACGTTTGAATAGTGGTTCTGCGAGAAACTTTACTTTTTCTAAATCTAGCCTATTTCGTTAAGAGTTCAGTGCCATCGAGACTTTCTTTTCTATTTTTTTTTTTATTTTTGTAACGAAAGGTAAAAGTTTTCGATTGTTGTAAAGAGGTTTTTTTATTTTTTTATTTTTCTGAAGCACAGTGTATACTTTACATTTTATCATATTATGAAGTATTTATTAAATTTAAAAATGGATTTTTATTATTAAGATGAATTGGGATTACATTTTCAGGTGTACCAGAATTTAATGGAAATAATATTATAATTATATTTAGATCGATAAAAAGCTTAAATTTCAGTCAGTAAGAATAGAAAATTTTCCACGAAAAAATATTTGTTACAAATATAGCAAGCTGTTTTAGTTTTAAAAAAAAAGTCTCATCAATTTATAATAATCCAATACCACATTTTTTCTTGAATTATCTGCATTTAGCCAATTATTGTTGAAGTTATAAAGTTGAGTTAGTTTTACAATGAATTTAAAACTTATAACTTTAATTCCACGTTTTGAGGAGTACCAAAGTTTTACCGAAACAATAAATTTTTTATCGGTCAAATCACAATTTTTAATTTATATTCTAAGAATTTTGTTTTTCCTACTCAGAAACTATATCAAACTGAGAAAAAAATTTAATTTATTAAAACCCCTAAATACCTACATAAATAAATTCAATTTACCCCGAAAAAATAAATAAAGAATATTAAAAAAGAAAAAAATTTGACTTCGATCGGAATTTGAATCTGGGACCTCTTGCAACGCGGCAATCGCTCTATTGGGAGGAAAAGTGCAGTCACAGAGAGGGAAGCAATATGGCTGCACATAACTATTTTCAATGCGATCAGCGCGCATGACGACGTAACCCTAAATTCAACATGGCTGCCCATAACTATTTAAATTCACTAGAACAGCGCGTGAACCACGTGACCTCATCCCCACCACGACTGCACTTTTCATCCCAATACCACTGAACTATTAAAAACTAATATTTTAACTTTTGTTTAATCAGTGAAATACTATAATTTCCAGTAAAAATTTCCTACGAAAAATTTTTAATACAATTTACCAAGCTTTTTCTAAAAAATAAATCTTATCAATTTGTAATAATTCAATATCGGAATTTTAATTTGAATTCTCTGCACTCACTTTAGTCAATTATTATTGAAGTTCGAAAGTCTAGTCAGTTTTACTATAAATTTTTAACTTAATTAAGAGAAAAATTTATTTTAATCACAGACTGCAGTTTATCGGAATCTTATAAAAAATGAAAGTTAAAAAATTGATATCCCGATAGTGATAATCATGAGATGCATCTATGGAACTTTTTTTCATCGAATGTTATAAAAAATTGATTCGCATTTTTAATTTACAATAACTTGGCCACGTTACATAGTCATTGAGAAGTTTTAAAATTATTTTCTGATAAAAAAGTGTAAAGGTAAAATAAAATCACATCTCTCCCAGTTTTTTAAAAATTTGTTAACTATACTTAGAAAAGGATTATTTAACTATTTACAAAAAAAATATAGAAGCAACAACTAAAAATAATTGACACCAGGAAGATACGACTGAATTTAACAAAAAGGGGAACCCTACATTGATCAAATGTTCTCAAGACCAAGTTTCTAATCTTGAATGAATTTCGGTAACTATAGAAACTCAATCAAAAAAGTTTCAATAGATCGCACGGCACCCCCACTGAAAAATCCACATTCAAGCACATTTTTTTCAATCTCCAATCATTCGAAAAAAAGATGGCAAAGTCAGCAATCCCGGTTGTTTATCAGCGCTCAATCACGTCCATCAAAGTGGTCCCTCATTTCTGCACTTTTAATTCAATAGACAAAAGTGCTTGCAAGCACGCACGCACGCACGGCACGCACGTCGAAAAACGGCTGCAGGGCAAGCGACCGACGGCATTTCGAGAGCTTTTCCCCTTCCCCCGGTTCTGACAAACGAGCAATCGCAGCTCGGGCTCCCTCGAGGACTGTCTGTCCGTGGCCCGTGATGGTCATTATTTGTACGAGTTATGCAGTGTCGTGACGCCTCGATATTAGGTGAGGAGGGCGGGGTTTATTTACGAGCCGGTGAATTATGATTTTTCGAGGGCACGAATCGAACGCGCCCAATCTGCGACCCGTAAATATCCCTCCCCCCCATTTTGTTGAATAAAAGAGCTTTTATGTTTTTTTCTTGGAAAATATTCGTGTGTTTCTGACGGTGGTGTTTACGATGAAAGGCACTTTCTTTAATTTCTGGTTTCAGCTAAAAGTTTCAAAACCGACGGCTACAAAGGACCTCAAGCACCCGTAACTTTATAAAACAAGTTAAGTTCCAGCTTAACTCCGAGCTAAAGCGCGTTTCGCAATCTCGTCTTCCTATTTGAATTTAATGAATGAAGTTCAAAGTTACATGTCGTTTAGCCGAAGAAACTTGAGCTGTTGCTTCCTTTACTTTTCAAACCTTATTACGTGTTACGCATACAATTAATGATTTACTTTGTAAATTACCCAACTCTTCGATAGTTTGAATTCAAAGTTACGAAATCGCATTATATTTTGCAAACTCAATGTAGATCGTTTTCTATTTCTTGTTCAGTTTTAATTTTCTTATTCATTTATATTTTTTAAGTGTGATTCATTTTCTAAAAATAAAATTAGCTTTAAAAGAAACTAAAAAAAAACGAATAAATATTGCTTACGTAGCTGCTAAAGTAGTGACAAAAGTATTTTAAAAAAAAGTAAAACTGCTCAATATTTTTTGAATATTTATTTTATTTCACCAACAAAATGATTACTAACAAAAACAGTATTATACAACTTGCGTTGTAAGATATAAAAACATTATTTGTGTATAACAAAAAACCCAACACCAAAACAAAATACAATTGATTTTTTTTTAAGTTGAAATTACAATTTGAGTAATTCAATACTTTCTGAAAATATATCATAAGACGTACTTTGGGCATAAATTTGGCTTTTATGCTTTCTAAAGTTTCTCACTTTTATAATATCTTTCATGTCCTTACTAAACATTTTTTTATACCATTCAGGTGCATTTTTATCATGAAAATAGTTTTCAAAGTTCAGATAAGTTGATTTTTTTTCCAAATTTGGTAAAATTTTAGCTGAAAGATCATTCAGCTGTGAGAGTTTTTGTTGCTCAAGTGGAACATAAATACTATTATTTAGAGATTTGTTGTTACCAAATTTTTTGCTGATAATTAACCGTGCTAGAATCAAATTATGATCTGAGTTCAGATCGACTTCTATTTTTGAATCAAAGAAATTATGAGCATTACTTACGAACTCAAGGTTGAAAGAATTCGAGGATTTAACAAAATCATTATTTTTGAAATAATCAGTACGATTAGTGAATGGTAATCTATTTGGTACATCAATGTCAATATCGCGATCATTAGCAATGATATTAGTTGGTTTAGTTGAAAATATATTTGTAATTTTTTTAATTTTGCTGAAAAGTGAAAAGGCTGCGTTTGATAAGACGTCAAAAGAATTAGAGAAGTTAGAAACATTATCACCGCTTTCTAAGTTTTCCAAAAATTTATGGTCACTTTTTGAATGAGTTTCCATAGATAAACTCAACCCTGCTAGCCAACAATTATTTGATAAAAACTGATTTTTAGCAACTAATTTTTTCAATAGACTGCAATCTCCAATCTCAGAAGCTTCAGCTTCAGGTAACAAACTAAAAGTGTTCGTCTCTGACCAGCTAGATTCACTAATATTTTCAATTTTTAGAGGATTTTTATCATGTAAACTGGATTCATTTTTCATGCTTGACAATATTCTTTCTTTTCTAGGGATTATTGCAGAGAATTTATCACAAATCTCAAATGATTTATAATAATAATCTTCACCATAATCATATCTTTCTATGTTGGAAAAAAAAGTACCATTTCCACCCAGCTCAAGGTCTGTTATATTTTTGAAGGGCTCTAATTTTTCGAAAAGACTGACGCTTTTCCTTGGAACAAGATCTAATTTTACTACCCATGTTGCATAAGGACTAAGCGTAGAGTCGCCATTTTTCAACAAATTGTAAGTATTACTCGAGAACGACCTAACCTAAAACCGAATTTCAATGTATATAAAGCGTACGCTTTAACGGCAGTCGGTTAAAAAAACCTACTCGCCGTCAAAGTGCTACCGCACTTTAGGATCCAGTTCGTGATCCATCTGGGTTTTTTTCAATGTTGTACCATAAGGAAACATTGCTTGACTTTATTAAGTACAGTTTATTATGAAAAATGTAATGTGAATCACCGAGGTGAGTCAATGTTACCTTAAAGTTTCTTAATAATAAATCCAATTCAGCTTGAGTGTCGTTTCTTCTGTCACTTATTCGAAAATCAAAATTAATTAAATTAAATTTTACAGCCTCGTACTCAGGAATAGAATACCTTATATCTGAATTTAAAACGACTTCTTTTCCAGATAATAAATTTAAAATTACAAACCTATGATCTGTATTTTTCCATGTATAAAATGGTGTCGTGGAACAGCATCGACTATTGAAATCAGCACGACCTCGTTTATCCGTTTTAATTTGTGTTCTATCCTTGTTAAAATTTGATAAAATTTTAACTATTTGCTCACCAGCATCTTGCGCAAAATCTTCTAATCTGTTTTTAGGTTTAAGATCTTCTGGAACTTTTAAATCTTTTAAATAATTTTTTGCAAGTGGAAATACGTACTGCATAAGTGCCTCATATCCAGATTGATATCTTTGTAAAATAAAATTAGAATATATCTTTACTTTTAATTCATTCAAAATAGGTTCCAGTTGTTTATTTTCTAACTTAATACCAGCTGTAGCAGCATTCATATTTTTTATGTAATCGGCCAACTTTATTTTTTCTCTTAGTTCGTGTATACGACTGTTGGTATTGATCAAAACAGGTATTAAACCTTCTAATTTTTCTATGCATTGAATCAAGTTATTTTTCATTTTATATTCTCCTAGTGTTTCCTCTAGAAATTTTTTTGAAGTTTTCAGAAATAATTCTGCTTGATATTTAAAATAGTCGAGATCGACAGTAGAGGCTGTGCCAACTTTATTTTTAATGTTATCAACTTTAATCACTAATTCATCTAGCTTCGGAATAATATCAGTTTCAACAGATTCTTCCAACTTTCTAAGTTTTTCAAATTCCTTTTCGTTTTCTGTAATTGTCTCGATTATGACGTCAAGCTTATTAGAATAATCTTGGTAATCAAAATAAGTCTCAGATGCTTCAGATACTAATAGCATCATCCTGCCCGTTGCTCGTACGCCTTTTAAAACTGAATTATCCTTTTGATTAGGCAGAATATTTGGAAACTTTTTTTCTGAGAGTTCTAGTTTCTTTTTGACGTCATTCTCCACTGTTCTTATTTGTTTATAAGTCAATTTTTCTGTTTTATCCAACTCATTTTTTTTATCTGTAACAAATTTTATTTCTTCCGCAAAGTACTCAGGCACCTTACTGTTATAGTGATCGAGTGCTTTATCTAAAACTTTTTTCAAATTGTCCGATCTTAAATTCAATTTATCAGCCAACTCTTTCCTAAGCGCCTCCGTTTTTACCAGTAATGTTTTATCCAGTTCTTTAATTCCTCCTTTCTCATTGCTTAAGACACCTTCAGCCAAAGTATACGGAACTCCTACTGTAACACCAACACTCATACCAATAGGACCGAAAAAACTTGCCAGAGTACATGAAGTTTTGACTATTGCAGAAACCCATTTTGAAAAGAGTATATTTTTTAAACTACTCATTTTATCTCTTAAGTTTTCATCTTTTTCTTTGTTTTCGACTTTTTCATCTTTTAATTCGTCAAGCAAAGATTTCATACTAGCGCTTATTTCTTGTTGAATATTATCAAGTTCGTCCGAAATTTTTTGGTCAATAAGTTCTTTTGCTTCAGTGCTTTCATCAATAATACTTTCTTTATAGTCCTCGTTAAAGACACTAATACTATCAAGTAAATTTTTTTCATTAGTCTCCTTTTTGTATGGATCAATGAACTCTTCTTTGATATTTTTTAAATACTCGCCAACATTTATTATAAGAACTTGTTCAAGATCATCTTCTAAACTATTTTTTCTGCTTAAAACTGCAGAATATAAATATTTGAGGATTATTTTAAAATCTGGCAAGTCCTTTGAATCTATAGATTTTTGGGAATATGTGGTTATTCTGTCGATTAAATATTGATAAAATGGAATAAAATCTATGTCCTTGTTTAGAGCATAAAATTGACTCTCCAATCTTTTGAAATCATCAACTAAGTCTAACGTGCCATATAAATTTTGAACAGATTGACTCTGTTCTAATTTACGTAGTAATTCAAGATCATTAGTTTTATTAACACTATTTTTAAAGTTTCTGCGAACGTAATCTTTATACTCGTTGATAATTGTAGCTTTACTCAAATTTGATTCTGGTTTCTTAGGTTTTATCAATTTATGTTTATTATGACCATTCTTACCCCTTTCACCAGATGGAAGTCTTTCGTTATCATAGCGTTGCCCTAACCAATTCGCGAAACCTGTGAATTCGTTGTTTGTACACTTGGCTAAAAATGGCTCCTGTGAAAGTCCTCCAATACCTCCAGGTCCACCAATGCCCCCCGGGCCATCCATTCCAAACTCTTGATGCATTTCTGGAAAACTATTACCATTCGAGTTATTTAAAACTATAAATGTTATATATCCTGGGTAACCCCCTTGTCCTCCTGAGCCTCCATCACCCCCTTTGCCACCAATCGATCCATCTCTCGCTCTGAATATGAAGAAACTTCCATCGTCTCTTTTTGTTACTGTACATTTGACCGCGAAATTGGGTTCCTTTTCACAGAATTTTTCACAAAAATCGTCATCAGGTAATCTTCCATTGGCTCCTTTGTCACCTTCAGTTCCATTGCCTCCAGTACCACCGTTGCCACCATTGACAGATATCGATAAGTTACAGTCATTGATAAACTCATCAGCGACACCAAAGAAAAATCCACCTGGCTTACCAGGTAATCCAGGTAGGCCATTTTTACCTTGATCTTTCTTAAAATCTCTTAATTCTCTGTCAGATAATTTGTAATGATCACCATCGGTGCCACTTAAATTAATTTTTCTGATTATTTGAGATTTTTTTTCTGAAAAGTCTGTGATTTCCCATTTTGGAGCAATCATAGCTAACGGGATCAACTTTTTTCTATCTTTGAAAATGTAGTGGTCAATGTCGCTGTCGACAAAAATAGTATTCAAAGCAAAAACTTTGATAATTTTAATTTTTTTTAATTCTTCTTTTTTGCAATTTAGAATTGTGTTATGATGTCTTTTTAAATCACTTAAGCTGATGAAATATCCTGAAACTAATAGTTCAGAATTTTCGCAGGTTATCGAGATACTTTGTTTCAATGTCATATGTAGGATGTAATTGAGTTTTTCAAGTTGTACCGTAGTCAACTTATAATCTTTCAAACCATTTTTTTTAGCTAAAACTTTTGTGTGTATATAAGAAATCGTTCTTTTGTAAAATCTTTCAAAATTATTTTCCGTTACTTCATAATTTTCTGGTTCTGTTATTGGACTTTGAGTTTTGAAAGGCATAAGTTTGAGGTGTTCGAGCTGAACGTATTCAAAAAACCGGGTTTCATTTTTTTGTACGTCATATGAAGAAAGAAGTGTGTATAACTTTTTTAAATACTCATTAAACTTTACTACTTCCTCATCATCATCTTGATTCTCATTGTTTTCAAAAAAATTTTTGCTTGGATTATTATTTTTTGAAGAATGTTTACAAGAATTTGAGTAATTATCTTTCATGGTAAAAAAAATATCTAGTTGATATGCTGTACTTTTTCTTTGAAAAATTATTTTTACTTATATGTCTTAACTCGAGCGATTAAAGTTTCTCTGAAACTTCTTCAGGGGTTGATTCCCTTATAAGCGTGCAAAGACTTTTCTTTGGGAAACTTAAAATCTAAAAATCAAGTAAAAATAAATTTTCCATTTTTATTTTGCATTTGTCTAAAAAAATTTTTTACCTGATCGGAGAAAAAAGTTTTTTGCAATGACACCTTATTCCAGGTATATATTTTTCAATCTAGTTTTCGAAAGTGAAATTTTTGAGTAAAAAAATGTATTACTATCATTTGCGATTTCAAAATTCAAATATTATACACTTATAAAATCCGTTTTACTGGAATCTTTAAATAAGTTAAAACTGCGCCACAGCGTTGTTGGCAAATCCAAATTTTCCTTATACGACGTCAAAATAATAACTTCGAGCTATTGATAGTGAAAAAGGTTCATCTATTGGCTCTGCGAATATAAAGAGAAGTAATAAAAAATGGAATTTTTAATTTTATTAGTTTTGAAATCAATAAAGAAATCTCAAATAGTTCATGTGACGGTTTTTTTTTTTAAATTTAAATTAAAAGATTTATTTAAAAAATTTTTTTTTAATACTATAGCTGAAAGGAATTACACGCGAACACATAATTTTTTTTATCAATCGTACACCAACACAAAAAAAAAGAAAAAAAAACTAAATTTTAAAATGAACTTACCAACTTAACTTTTAATCTCGTCCCTAACAAAAGTGTCTGAAAAGACCCTATGTTATCGTCAAATACCTCATTTTGTAAAGCTAACAAATAAAATTAATCAACGTGGTGGACGCAAAATGAAAATAAAAAGTCAATACCCTGGCATGCTCCCCCGACCAAAGAAAAACTCGCTGCATTGGTCGAAAAATAAAGAAAAGGCGGTAGACGAGCGCGCGCCCGAGGCAATCCACATCAGTGGTGCCTCCTCATCTCCTTGGAGAAATAAGAAAGCTGAATTTTCACGGGCGTGGGTGTGTACAAACCGTGCACACTGGGATTTCATACCGCGCGCTCTCGTGTGTTATTCGAATTTTTAGAGCAAACTAAAGCACCCAATTCCGGTGCGAAAATATTCATTACGCTGTTTTGCGGATCCCCAAGTGCAACAGTTGCGATTTTAAGCAGGCTGAGGCTACGGGTTTATCGCTGTTTTTTACGATACGAGTTGAGTTTTTTGATTTGATTAAATCTTTTCTGCGTGGGATGAGGCATAACGCGAACTCTCGCTTGAATGTAAATGGGAATTATTTGCGTACTCACAAAGTGGCACTGACAATGGACGACGTCGTTCGGGAAACGATCGCTTACCTGGAACAGAAAAAATAAATTTTTATTAAAAGTTGTTCTTAAAGTCGTAGCTTTGCTCTTTAATGGGCACCCCATACTTTTGTTATGAATTTGAACGATTTAATCAGCCACCCCCATAAAACTCGTGAATTCGAAAGCAATCGATCGCCAGAATTCCAGGGGGTAATCCTGACTCCCGAGCCCTTATCGAAGCCCTTCGTACGCGCAATCACCCCTCGTAAGGGTCTCGCGTCGCGTCGTTTTCGCAGGAATGTCAGCGATTTTACGCTCTAATCGTTCCTCCCCCGCTCCCACCTACCTTTATCCTTACCCCGACAATAATCCCGGGCCGTATAAACCCTGGAAAATATCCCAGCTCCGAAGGAAACTTTTCGTCGGAGATGTTATAATAAACACGAAACGACGCTGCTGCTACAGCTACTGCAGTCGTGATTTTCTTCCCTCCAAAACTTTGTACAAAGATAATGTATATATGTGTAATACCTGCAGCAGCAGCAGCCCTCCCTCTTTTGTTTTCATCCTGGCGCTCTTGCAACGGTTCGCGCAAATACAATCTGTAAAACGACGCGCCAGCAGCTCGGGGAATTTTCGGGAAGGATGCGGGCTAAAGTCAAACATTGAGTTTTAATGAGAATGCCTTGAGATTCATACCCTCCGTGTTATGTGACTATGCCGGCTGCTGGTGCTGTGCCCAGGTAAGCTGCATCATTTTACACCGAGAAATATCTGGCCCGTTAATTTTAAACAATGCCAGGGCAGGACGTGTATCGTGATAAATGCGAGCAACCCTCGAACGCCCATATTCGTCATTAAAAGTATAATAGCGTACGACTGTTTAAATTTTACTCCGTTCGTGAGCTCGATTGTCAGTAGGATTCTATGTATTGTTCCCCCCTTCTAACACATAAAATTT
The DNA here is from genome assembly GCA_038277355.1 of Encarsia formosa. NCBI lineage: Eukaryota > Metazoa > Arthropoda > Insecta > Hymenoptera > Aphelinidae > Encarsia > Encarsia formosa. Next base: position 10,640,113 of record CM076188.1, read on the forward strand.
TCTTAGTTTTTACGCGCCTGTAAAAAGGGAACATTGTAGATTCATCTTTATCATCCATAGTTATACTCTTGACAACAAATTAGCTCCCAATGCATCGATCAAAAGTATAAAGACATATTACAAGTGCATGCAGCGACCCTCATTAAACATCGCGAGTTTATTCCGTCAAATTCTCAAAGCAAGAAAAAAAAAAAAAAAAAAAGAAATCCAAGATAAAGCCACGGCAGTAAGAACGAGAAAGAAAAGGGCCGAAGGTAGATAAAAACGCCTTGGCTTTTCGTAGGACGTCGTAAAAAGTCGGACTGGCTACCGTTACGACGATTACCCCGGCCCGGCACGGCGAGAGATTCCGGATAGCCATTCGAAAAATCCACGGGGTATCGCGGAAAATGACGTTTTACTGCCCTCCTCTTTCCCTCTTTGAGAAAAAAAAAAAAGGGAAGCCAGTCCGATAATGGATGCCGGGCATCGATTTCAACGCCAATTCTGCTCCTCCTCCTCCTCCGCACAGTGGAATAATACCCTTTCTGGGAAAGAAAGGAGGATTTTATATGCTCGCGAGCAAGCCAGCGAGACGAGCGGTGTGAATCAATTTGACCGCGCGCGCGGATCTTTGTTACGTGATGGACGTACGCGCGAGGAGGAGGCTTCCGGGAGAAAATTCCTGGGAGAGTAATTCCAGACCGCAAACCGTAAACTGGCGATCTTACTCGATCTTTCTTGGACGAGTTGGTTCTTCAGCGGCAGGTCCTTAAAAATCGTAACATTACGCGACCATAAATCCTCATTGTGTCTCCCTGGACCGTAATACAGTGACAAGAAACTCGCCCACTAGGTGCACTTTTTGCAAAGCAACAAGTCTTACCAGTCTACCGCGACGGGTACAATATGAACCGATCAATCTTGGGGTGAGAGAGTCGCCTGGCAGTGTCGTAACGAGCTCTTGTGCTCTTTGTCCTCCGTACGTATCCGTCCCACTCCCGAAGTGTATTTTTTACCCGTGTTTTTTCAAAATTGTAGGAAGAGGTATTTTAATTACGAGTTTTAGCGAGGGGGCAATTGCTTTTGACATGTTTAACGAGCTTCGTATATTATCAAGCCCAGTTATGGAAGATGTTTGTAAGAAGATACTGTTTGAGGCAACTGTACAGCCTTGAATATACTAAATAATAGATAGTTATAACCGACTAAATTATCCAAGAAACTTCTCTCACTCGAGTATTTATTAACTTTCTCAAAACTTTCAAAAGATCATGGAGAAGTTGGAGCTCTTAATTTACCAAGTTTTGGAATTCATCAAGACTCTGAATTGAATCACAACATTATTATAATAATCTAACTATGAAATAAAAATCCAAGGCGTTGATTGCTTGAATTTTGGTAACTCCGCCGAAACCCTGCGGAAGAAAAATGTATCTGTTAACTATTTTTCAATAAAGAACCATTTTAAAAAGCTCTATCGATCCAGCTTCTTCATTTTTCTCGAACGTCAGTTTGACAAACTGTAACTTTCATGGAAGAAAAAAAAAAAAAAATTAATAGATTCCAGTGACACACATACCCGAGTTAAAAATCCCATTTGCCCTTGGTAAGATAGAATATTCGATCTTTTTCTCTCGAGGGCATACGTGAAAATAAAGAAAAACATCCTCTGTGTCTTATCGGAAAAGGGAGATGCTCACGTACTATCTAATGAACAAAGGGAGATGCACCCAAGAGAAAAAAAGGGGTAAAGACAGGGTGGAAATGGAACCGATTCGGAAGATACCCGAGAGAGAGAGACGAAATTCGATGGAACGTCAGGGTAAGAAACGAACGACCGCTAATTCGATTACCCTCCGCTTCGGCTTTTCCTTCGGAGTCGGTGGTAATGCCGTGTACGTGCGTTATACACAAGAGCTTGCTCCTAAACGGACGAGACAAAAAATGGGCCAAACACTACGCTAGCTTACCAGCCCTGCTCCAAATCCCATATACGAGATTACTAATCAATACAGGGTTTGTGTAAATTCGAGAAAAAAACAGTACCGATTGAGACGTAAATTACGTTCGGCAGCCCCTTTTTTTCGAGAAAATAGAGCTGCTCGAAAAAAAAAGAGAGAAAGAAGAAATTTGAAGGAGGAGCTTTTGTGCCCATTGTCAGGTAAGGAGAGCTTTTCTCGCGGGAACTGCATTAGAGGATGAATATTCATGCGCGCGCCTTTATTATTTTTACAGCTGGCGAACCTTAATGAATATTCGTGGAGAGGTGTAAAGAATTTTCTTTTTCTTCCTCTTCTTCTTTTTTTTTTTTTTTAGGTAGGTAGCATTGGATTTCGCTTTTTAATTGGCAGCGCTTCTTGGCCCTGAGAGATAAATGCAAGTTTAATATTTTGAAAGCTCTGGATTTGCTTGCGGGCTGGCGCAAGTTTTCGCCGAGTTTGTTTGAATGAGTTTTCGCCGAGGCAAAACTGGGGCGATAAAGAGATGTGAAAAAAAAAAGAAGGAAAGAAAACGTTAATGGTTATGAAACAATTCATTGGGCTCAAGATTTAAGGGAGTTTGGAATTAATAACGAGCGATCTTTACCAAGCAGAGAATTAATTAGCGTTATTTTTAATAATATTTACTTTGTTAAAAGAGGAGAAAAATAAATAAATGTTTTTCTCACGTTCACCTAGTGTGTCTAGATTACTGGAGTAAAGTTTTTCCCTCCAAAGTCAGGTGCATCCTTTGATGAATTACCCGATTTTTAATTACTCTTGCTTGATTAACCTACATCCTTTGTCTTACCGTCGCGCGGTAGATCCCAGTACTTACGGTATGTAAATGAGCTGTAATAAGTAGGTCATTTGGTTAACGTCAAATAATTAATTGGTTTAATTTAGACCAAGCCCGGGAGTAAACTTTTCTAATTGAATTTTTCACAAACCAATTTACCTTCTTCTACTATATTTCAAGTAGCACTCGAAAAATTCCAAGATAAATCTACACCGTCCGACGCTATGCAAATTCCGCACCCACAATTTGACTTACGTTTCAAGAAGAAAAAAACTCCAAACAAAGTGTCGACTGTATCCTTGCTCCAAGAAAGCGTCAATTAAATTAACACATGAAAACAACGCGACTATTCCCCCTAAATGCACGGGAGTAACTCACACGACGCACATAAATTTAGGTAGCTGGCTCCCGCGTATGAATTTGAATTTGGTCCTCCTCGCAAAACAGCTCCTCCTCATTAGTAACCCTGGTGTATTTACGTGGCCATTGTGCACTTTAGTCCCAGCGTTAATTTATCAGGATAATAGAGATACCTACAACTGACAGCGCGCGTTGTAAGTTTTTAAAAATATTAACACCTACAAACTGTAAAGTTTTTTATTTCACGAAGGAGAAGGTGGAGTGGGCACAGATGTATTTAAACCTTTTAGAGCGTGAGAAGTTTTATTACTTTTTAGGGAGGTATATTTACACATAAATTTCGGTCCCCTAAAACTCTTAAGAATTTAAGTACACTTTTATATAAGAGGATTTTTTGAAGACGCTTTTTAAGAGTAAAGTTTTACGTGTCGTTTCCTCTTTTTTTGCCACCAACAAAAAAGAAAAGGAGAGAATTGTTGCTGCGAGACTCTAGAGTCATTTTTTAATCGTAAAAGCACGCACGCAAAACGCTTGAGGGTGTTAAAACTTTTTAAGCCTCTTTTTCAGTTTACTTTGAATTATAAATACCGAAGGGTTTATCAAGTGTTGTGATGATAGTATTAAATTATTACTTGTATTGAAATTTTTTGTGTACAAAATATAACAAAAGTTGAATTTTATAACATAACAGTTTGAAACAATATAACAAAAGTTGCTTTTGTAGTTACACGATTAAAATGTAAAAAAGTACCAAACATTTCGCTACTCTTGCCTCGTTGAATTTTAATAAAGTCTGTCCCTTGTAGTACTCAGAGCAGAAGGCAAAAAAACGACTCTATTTTTTACCAAAGTCGAAATCTTTAATCAAAACCGCGCATCAAGGTAAGAAAATTCGCTGCGATCCTCGATTACGCGCTTCATTAGAAAACCCTTTGATGCCCCTCCTCCTTCCCCCTCCCACCCCCCGCACATCTTGGTAAGTCGAGCGTGTACTTTTGTCAAACTTTACAGCTCTCGGGGTCGACTTATGCATCCTGGAAAATCCATCAGCCTGGCCAACTTATAACGAGTTGCCGGGGGAAAAAAGGAAGGAAGCCAGGGGGGGGGGGTATAAAAATCGAAGGTTCGATCAGAAATTGTTAAAAACAGAGTTAAAAACTTCTTCTCCTACCATCCCCCGAACTTATAAGAAGCTTTTATCCATCGAACGGACGGGTGCGGCGGCGGGGGTGTATAAACGTCGGTACGATTCAGCAGTTTCTAGATAAGGAGCCTGTCTATTTTCGTCCGGGAAAATAGGTTGATTCGCGTCCCGCCTTAGAGGAGACCACCGTTACGGCCTGACCGCAACTTCGTTTCGTCGAGATGCTTGTTTTTGCGATTATGTAGCTGTGTTCTTCCATACCGGAAGATGAAATTTTAACGATGAATATCGACTGGAGTATAAATACCGATATCGAATCAGGGGCTTAATTAATATCAAAGTTTTTTATTGAGAGACGGAAGGATTGACTTTATTGTGTTATATTTCGGTTTAAACTTGCGATTTCTTTTTCGCTAGACACCGATAACTCGCTGAAATATTCAAAGGGTGAAAAGTTCAAGTAGAAAAGGATATAAACACCACTTTTTTATATTAATTTTTTGTTTGAAGAGCTGATTCTCTTGATCGAATTAAAAGAGCAGTCGCGATTAATTTTACGACTCTTAAAATTCGTAAAATCGACTTTGATTCTGCTATTACATTTAATTCGTCCCCGATTAATTCGTTCGAAAGGAGACTTGGATTTTTAAAAATCCATAAAACTCAACGACCTCCTAAAAAAGCTCCAACAAGCCGCACAGATTGAAGCTTTCTTTCTCTCTCTCCCAAACGATTCAAGCCCGTAAAATCAGATTTAATTTCCAGCGATAAAGCGTCGGGGTAAGCATCATCCCTCGTCTCGGTGACTTTTAATCTATCTCCGAAGGGCCTCTTCTCTTTCGAATCCAAATAATCGTATTTTCCGGCCTACTTTCACTTCTTTCGCGTATTAATCGCGTTTACCCCGCGACGAAAGTGCATTAGGATAGCTCCGATACCCGCTCCGGGAATAAATTACGGTCGAGAATGTTTACCCGACAAGCGATCCCGAATAGTTCTGAACTTTTTTTTTAACTGATTTCTCTCAGAAAGAAATCTCATGCAAAAAGTGACGTTACACAGTTCTCGTCAAAGGGATTACATTTTCCGTGCGTAATAGCATTACTAAAAGCACGCTCGATGTAGTCAAAGCTCGGCAAAGCTCGTCTCCCATTACCCGTTGCGATTCGTTTGAAACTTATATTTTAACAAAACATTAAAGCCCCCCCCCCCTCCTCCTCCCCTTTTCCCACATTACGCAGCTTTGTCGTGATGTTTCAAAGAGCAGTTTTGTGTAGCTCCCTGTAACTACTTCGCGAACTATTTTATTAAAGCTCGACCACTGAACCGCGCCTCTTCTTCTTTTTTTAATGCACTGACCCCGCCCGAGTAAAATGTTTTAAAGACAAGTTTTCTTTTGTCGTTAAAGTCACTCGTCCAGGATAATCCTCTTTTTCGCCCAACACCCGAAAAAAATCATCTTTTCGGGATTTCAGCTGAAATCGAGCTTCAACAATGGTACAGCCTGGAAGTTAAAACGATTCTCGCTGCTCAGCTCAGTGGATTAGAAGCGACCTTTTACAATGAGGGGATTTAAACTTCGGGATTTTTATCTCCGGCTGCTCGAGTAAAACCCGTGTTTCTGTTTTTTTCTTCTTCTTTTAACATAAACCCTTAGTTTTTAAAATTAATGGGTCAAATTACGAAGCCCCGGTCGTACCCGAGTCCAGAGGGCACGTCGTTCAAACTTGTTGCTCTTAGCACGTCGGCTCGCTCGGGGCGATGCCGGATATCCTCGCTTATCCCGTCCCGCTCGACAAACAGGACTCGAGGCTTGTCTCGCTGCTTTGTGCGGGCGGACGCGGCGAGCAGGGAATTAGACCGGTCGATAATGCGGACCGGCCCTCACCCGCGAAATTATAGAAAACTCGCGAAAGCTCTCGAGATGAACAAAGAGTGTTTGTTGAAACATAACTTTGATCAAGGAGCCATGAGTACAACAATCCCGCGTCTTTGATTATACAGTGCGTCTGTCTCTCGAAACTTTTCAGCTTAATCTTCACGGTCTCCTTGTTGACTCTCCGCCTTTGTTTCGTCCTTTTCATGGAAGAAAAACAAAAATCCAAAAGGCTCGAGGAGCGGGGGATCCATGAGTGTTTTACGAATCGAAAATCCATTTGTATGGAATAACATGCCGATGAAGAAACTACTTCAAACACTCGTACAAGTCCACTGTCTCCGAGCTTTTACGCTCAAACTGTGACCGTAAACCCCTTCCATTTACTTTTTGCCTTGGTGACGTTAAAGCCGCTCACCGGGGTCCATTAAAAAGCAACAATAACGCCCTTTATTGATTTTTATACGATAATAAAAAAAAAAAAAAAAAACCGATGAATCATTAACGAAGCTTGGGGGAACAATACATAATATTGAGCGCTCGGTTAATCCTGGTCTCGGTAATCTTGGCCTTGCCACGGGGTTGGCCACAAATCAATCAAAATTTTACCAGGTATACAGGCTAAATCAGACGCACTTAAAAGCCGCTAAATTAGCGCGCCGAGGAAATCCGCTGATAATTAGGTACGTGATTGACGCGCTCGGCTCCCCCGAATATTACACTTGCCCCCTTCCCGAAATTTCCACGAAAATCACGTACGAGCTGACCGGGATCGAACGTTAAATTGGCCGTGTGAGTGACGCTTATATATGTAAAGCATTTTCGAGAGGCCATTTGCATTTGAGCCGTGGCCCAGGAGCTTTTCCTCCGGGGAGCTTTAAATCCCGAGTATTTATACATTCGGTGATAATTTAATGTACGCCCTTAAGGGTACGTCCTCCTTTTTCTCGGTACTGGACGTTAAAATTCATACGGTTTTTTTATTTTTTGTTTTTAAACGAGTGTTTCACGGTTCATAAATTTTCATCGTGCGTTGTCAAAGTTGATTGGGCTTGGATTTGCATGGGGTGTAAAGTCCGGGCCGGGTTAATGAAAAACATTGGTTCTTTTTGTGAGACGGGGAGGAAGGGGGCCTTAAGCTCGTCAAAACTTTGTTAATTGCAAAATTTTTCATGATGCAAAGTTTGTTATTGAGCAAGTTTCTTTGATACATTTTTTTAACGCCGACGACGTGAGCCGTATCGTTAACGAGGCTAAAGTTTGCATAAGGAATATTGTTGATTACTGGTTAAATTTAAAAATTCTAGAAGGCTAAAGGGTCGATCCAATTAAAGAAAAGCGTCACTCGGGTGGAAGGAAAAAAAATATGAATTTTCAATAGGCTCCCTGCAGTGTGACATGCATTTATACAAACATCGGTAAAAAACAAGGAAGAAGGCTGGGTTTAATTGAGCTTTCAAGTGGTTAACATCCATAAAAGTTAGCGAATCGGCGCATACAAAAGCCGGGAGAATCTCCATTCATATCTCTCGAAAAAAAGTGTAGAGAGGAAAAAAAAAAAAAAAAAAAACAGGGAAAAAGGAAGAAGAGCTGCCTCAGGTATGGTAATTTTTTTCGTAAAGTCAATAACGTCGTCGGTCGTCGGTAACGAGGGAAAAATTGAATGCAAAACTAGGATAAATTCCGAGGCAGGAGGAGGAAAGAGAGCGAGAATTGAGCTAGATCAAACGAGCCGCTCTGCATCTCAAAGTCAGAGTTGCTTGCTCGGAGCTCCTTTTAACCCTACTCGCCTCTTTTTCTTCTTCTTTCATCTACCTTTTCTCTTTCTTTAGCTGAGGGGGCCTCTTGACTTTTCGAAGACCACGCTCTTTGTTCTTCCCTGCAGGCTCGGACGAATGTTAATTACCGGACTTGCGTTTTTCCGAGCGCGGTACCGGGGCAATCAAAATTTCAGATGTTTTTCACCGCGGACTCGTGTAACGAGATAAAGAATTGTTCGCGGTGCGGTGGCAATTAGATACTTTCTCGGACCGCTATTTCGCGCTGCCGTAATGACGTTTACGGACGCGCGGGATACCTGTGCAAACCCCCCTGCTAAATTAATGTTCATTACTCCCGCTCGACTAATTGCGGAATCGGAAAATCCTTAGCATAATCCCGGCCTGCCGTGACATTTAACACGTGGGAAACTCGACTCTGTCAATGCATCGAGGCTCGTTAATTTTTCTCTTTAAAGGAAAAAAAAAATGTCATAAAAATCCCTGACTGCGTAATTGAAGTCATTTCATTGTTTATTGTGTACTCTGCTTCCAGGAAGGAATAATTACTTCGAAGGTTGGATTTTATGTAAATTTTTGATGAATTCCAGCTACGCTCAAATATTGATTTAAAATTAAACCGAGAAATTTCGTTCTGAATGGGCTTAGGTACCTCGTAAAAAAATATCGTAAGAATATGCTGCTTGGAAAAATTAAACGAGATCGTTTTGAAAGTACTTGAAAGTTTTTCGTATAAAAGTAACTAGGTACAGCATTACCTTGATAATAAAATTTAAACGATCGTATAACTTAGCTATAATTTTATAGACTTCATTTCTTCAAGAATATGACTTTTTTATCTTTTTATTTATTTTTACTCTTTTATTTTTGATGATGTATCCAAGATCGAACCTTCCTTTTTTTATTTAATTTGTACGAATTGGAGTGAATTCATTGAAAAACTTCAAAATGTAAATGATTGATCTTAAATTTTTAAAATAAATTTTTTTCTCCAGATTTTACATTAGCCGGTGAGATTACAATATATTCTAAGAAATTTTTTCCTTCAAAATTTTGATCTTAATTTCTTTTTCCACAGTAGATAAAAATTTTAAGTACTTAAATTTTAAAATTCAACACTTTTTGTCAATTTCTTTATTGGTAAAAAAAATTAGCTTTCATGATGTTACTATTACGTCGTGTGTACTCTTTGAAAATTTTTAATTTTTTGTTCAAATGATCACATACTCTAATTGCTAATATACATTGAAAAATCACAAAAATACGTGTCAAGAAATATCAAATTTTTAAAAATTTTCAAAATACATAGACAAAGATTAGTTTAAACTTAAAAATTTAATTTAAAGACATAGATTCAATAGTAATGTATTTCAAAAATTTTTTTTCAACAACTTGAAAAGAAATCAAAGTTAATTTTTAGTTTAGAACACAGTACAGTAATACAATTTTTTTGCTAAATTAGTAGCTAAATCGCTTGAAAATTTTCGCTTTTACACATTTGAATCAAATTTCTTACACGTGGGTCCAGGAAGGAAGAAAGAAAAGAAAGTTCCATCATAAAAACGATCCCAAAACAATGCGTGAAAGTGTGAGATCAGTTTTTTTATATTTCATTCGAGGTGTGAATTTTTTTTTTTACGCTTTAACGCTTTTATACTTGGTGAGAAATTTCTGGTACGATCAACAGCAGACCTTTGTTTGAAAATTGTTGACACATCTACAATTAACACTCTCCGCTGTGTGTAAAGTTAAATCAAGAGTTAAGTAATTATTCGTACCAGAACTATTATTAAAAGTTTGACACGCTGTAAATAACGGTTTATAGCATTTAAAGTTTAAGTTAGAATGATGTATTGCTTGAAACCGTATGTAGTTATTTACGCTTTTGAAACCACTGGTCCTGTTTACAGATTTAACTAATAATCATAAAGTTGGTTTAATAAATTTTAATTTCTGCTGATGATCAATACTATTTTTTATTTTTTTAATCTCAAGTGCAATACAAGAAGTAAGATCGAGAATAAATCGTGAAAATCAAATTAACTTTGCCTTCATTAAGCTCGGTGAACAGGAAAATTTTTTACCCTCTTGAATAAACGAATATAATCAAGTAGAATCGTAAAGACTTCGATACTACTGCAGTTTTTTTATGAGAGTAATAAAAAATCTATTTCTTTCTTGATAGAACTTTAAAGGCTTCGAGTTTTATGAATCGTTAGTTTTTCGGATTCAAAAAAAGTTTTTTTCAATCGTTGAAAAAATATTTTATGCGCAATAAAAATTCTAATTAAATTTTCTCACGGTGAATGAACAAAGTTATGATTGAAAATGGAAAATTGGTAAAAACTGGTTTTTTTAGGTAGAAGATATATGGAAAATGATTTAATAGTAAAAAACTTTTATGCTAGTTAAATAAAAAGGATAATAGAACTCCTCGAGTTTCACCAGAAAGGTCTTTTTGAATCATCAAAAGTTTATTTTTTGACATTTTTTAGACGATCTTGAAGTGAAATATTTCCTAATTACTGCATTTGCTCAAGTGTTACTCTATCTACGTCATCGATGCCAGAGAATTAATTATCATAAAAAATAGCAAGCGCCCATTCAATAAAATCAATCGAGAATAAATCATTTGTTTCAGCGAGTTTTTCAGTATATTTATAGTCAAAGAAAGAGTTTTAAAGTTTAAAGTTAAATTTTATTGTATTAAAAAATTAGTTTTGTTTTATTGCAACCATGGTTAATACAAAACACATTTTCGATTTTCATGTGTACATGTAATCATCATTTACATATACTTCACAAGTTTTTTTTATACAATCAATTGCGATATTTCTTACTAGTGCTTGTTAAAAAAAAAAAATAGCTTAAAAATGTACAATTTGTATTTTATAACAATTTTTTTCATCTCGACTGTTTTTTCACAACGCGTTGGTTGGTTCAGTTTCGAACAAAGAGACGATGATGAACTCGTCGAATGCGTTCACGATGTTCTTAAAGCATTTGTAAATACACATTACGAAGAGATAAATTTGGAAGACGTTATAGATGATGTGGCTGATCAAGTAGCACGGTTACATTACGCTGACAAGGTTGATTCAGAGTATATAGGACATGTCATCGAGGCTTCGATAAAATTTTTGCGATCTCGGAGAGTTTACGTTCACAGAGTGGATATACCTTGGGAATCGATAGGACAGTGTACTGAGTTCACTATCAAATCATTTTGTTCTGACTCTTTACTCCCTAAGTTTGAAGGTGAACCACAGGAGGTCGCTAGTACTCTGGACTATATACTGGTAAATTGGAACGATTCACTGTATGATATGGCCCAAACGCAAAATGGACGATCAGTATTAAGGATTTATGCAACTATCGCAAGAGTAATGTTCAAAGAAGCTTTATCTCGTTTCGATTCTGATAGTTTCCGAGCGCTGATACGAACGTTGTGGATGCGCAGAGCTCAACGATATTTCAACAGCAGCAATCACAGATATCCTTATGTCCCTCATATTTTTGATCCAGATAGAATACTTCCTATAAGCGATGAAAATTATTTTGATGATGATCTTATAAATCGACCTTCTACATCAACGGGGCGATATGGAAACTGGGACAATCGTAATCCATTGGCTTCAGAAGAGGATCTTGATCGAATCCTGAACATTCACACTTCGGATCGTTCTAGTTTTCAGCATGAATGTGACATTTTCAATGTGTACGAAAGACGCGGTATAACCTGTGCAGAATATTATTTCGAAACCCACAATGATCAGTTTTATCAAGTTCTATTTTTCCTTCATGAACTGGAAGCTAGAAACATAACGAAGGAGACTGACATTTATCCTGGAGCACTACCTAATGATTTGGTCTCTCAAGCACTGTATGAAATGCTTCGTAATGATACCATTTATCGCGATTATCTTTTGAATTTACGAGAACTTTACGAAAACCTAAATGGAAACTTCATTACCCGAAATCTAGCAAGAAGGTCTCGCGTTTGCGAAGAAGAGTTACTTCAATTGATGATGTCTGAAGATTCGAATCGAGAAGTTTCTACTAGCTTGGCAACTATCCATACGACTCCATTTACTACTAGTACAACTACACCGAGTATCACCACCTCTGATGGCCCATCGCAAAATGAAAAAAGTGAAGGATCCGTTAGTAAAAATTACTTTAAAAAAAATTTGTCCAAGCAAGTACAAAACAAATACTCTGATGGATGTTTTTTTCGCGACAAAACTAATAATGTCACTAATAATTGTAAATCTAAACATTTCATAAATTTTTCTTTGTGTTATATGAAAAACAAAAATCAACAAAGTCACAAAAGAAGTAATCATATCTATGAGTTTGGGTACATTATACAAAATAAAGTTTCAAATCAGCCAGACGAAACATTGCTATTTATTGAACTTCTTGACGGCTTATCTCATCATAACATTAAAATATTGTTTTGTTTTTTAGGGAATTCTTGCTAATTGCGAGCTTAAACAAAATACAAATTTTTTGAACTCAGAGGCGCTGCTCAGCATCCACACGGCTTTAGAGCAGCCGTACAGCTTTTTTTCTCATTTTTCTTTAAGTGATCACATGGAGTGAATCTCGTGTGATCGTTTGCACCCTTTATGCAAAAAAAAAACTATTAAATCTATTATACTGTTTTATGATGATAAAATTTAAAAAAATTTCGTAAAAAAAATCAATTGACAGAATGTCATTGTGATTATAAACAAACATTCCGATCAGCAAAAGTTTATAAAAAGTTTTTATCAATTTAAATCATTGTAAAAATTTGAGAACTTGTATTTTTAATTTTTGAATAATAAAAACTTACTAAAATTGCAGCGTTTAATTTTTCTAACGATGCGATAAAAATTTTTCTATTTGCACAAAAATTCGACATGTAAATCAAACCACTAAAAAAAATTATCAGTGTAAAAAGAGTTATATAACCAATTTTGATAAAGACCGAAAAGTCATGAATATTTCATTTTAAAGAAAATATTTTTATCAAGTTCTAGAGATAAATCTGAAATATCTAAACCATGTTTTCACCCTCAACTCTTACCCCAACCACGCAAGATTAGCGGCGTGGCGTCAACTCCCATTTTCGCAAAAATCAACCGCTTTTCTTTAGTTTGTCCAATCCGGCACGTGTCTTGCGTAGGGCATTTAGAGAGAGAGGAAGGAGAGTCTTGATTTTCTTTATCCCCGCGTGCTGCGACTAGTTATCCTCCACGCCCCCGCACACGCCAGAGCCGATTGAAAAGGGCCAGCTGTCGGCAGCAGCGCAGCGCCCGATCAGACTCTTAGCCGATGATCTAGCGAGCTAATTGGCTCGGCTTTATGCCAAAGAATGAGATACCGAGGCAAAGAGCCTCCTGCCAATCGTGATGTTCCGAAAGGAGGAGGAGGGGGGGTGGCGGTTATCGAGTACCCTCACTCTATGGGGCGAGAGTTTACTTTTTATGACGCTGAAATTTTCTTTTACGTAAGTTTTTATTGAGATCCTCCGATTTAAAGAATTAGGTATGCGCGATTGGCTTTTATTGATTATAATGAGGATTACGTGAACGGTATCGTTCGAGGGATCATTTAAAACTTTAAAGCTCTTTTCGATGTTTTGTTTCTGTTCCTGTAATTGTATCTTAGAGGTTTTAATAGACTTTTAAAAACTTTTTTCATCAATCGAAGTTACATGGAGACATATTTTGACTTGACTTCTGTAATTGAGATTTCTGATGATTTGCTTAGTGAAAATTAGTCCAACAAAAATGAAACAGTGTTGAAATTTTCTTTTTGAAAATCAAAAATTTTTTTATGTTGTTTACACTCTTTCTTATGGTTTCTGCGTATAAGTTTTGAATTATCTTTATCACATTAGTTAGCAATAATGTAGTATAAATTGAGATGAGAAATATTATTTCCTACGAGATATTACAAATTTGTTGAACAACAGCATCCAAGTCCAGTCCGGTGTAAGCATCTGCACCTTCTCACACGGATAATCGCCGGGTCAGCAGCAGGAACTGGGTCATCAGCAGGATTTCCCTCGTCATCGGGGGGGCCGGTAACAATCCCCGTAAATCAATCGCAAGCATCAGCGCCAAGAAGTTTCACGCTTAACGCGCCCGGTCTGCAGCGGCATTGAACACAACAATACGGTTACTGCCGTAGCAGCGTACGCTTTGCGCAATCCGATCGCACATGACGGCTGCTGCACACGCACGGAGCTTTGATTCGTTTTGGTCAGAACCGAAATGGATACGCGGATGGGATTTACTACCAGGGACGGAAACCGAGATCTCTTGGATGTTTGAAGAGCCTCCTGCCTTCAACCCTTTGTCGAAGGGCGGTGGGTTTTTTTATTATTTTTTGCTCCATCGATTTTTGAAATTGAAGCGCCCTACAGGTGGATGAGGATTTTCGGTCCTTTGATGTTATCGTTCGAAGAGGCACGTTTTTTTTTTTTATATCAAGAGGTGCTTTTTGAGAGCGCGGTGATCAACCGTCTCGTTTTGTTTTTGATGGCACTTCCGCGACGAGCCGTGTCTCTTATTACTTTGGGGAGCACTTTTTTCCGTTTGAGGGTATACTAGCATTATTTTGGAATAAATCAAATTAAAAAAAATCAATCATGAAAAAGATGATTCAATTACCAGCTCGCTGTTCCACCCCATTAAATCATCTCTCACAGTGAAAAATAAAGGGAAAAGATGAACGGTTGCGAAAAAAAAAAAAAAAGAAGAAAATATGAAAAGTGAAAAATAAAACAAAATCGCGGTCCGCTGATGAAAAAAGGGGGAAAAACCAGAGAGGAGAGAAAAAGCGTCGGCATCAACAAGCTTATTTCCCTCGGGCCCGATGCCGAGGCATCACCCGGAGTAAACGCCGATGATCCGCAGCCGAGGGTATAAACTTTAATTGCCGTGCGGTGCATACTGTGGACGGAAAAAAAAAAAGGAACGAGAGAATTGCAAGCGCAAAAATTATTGATGGCAATCGAGGTTGATTGGCAGAGCCGAAAATGAAAAGAATGTCGGGAGACAATCGTGCCTTTTGTGCGTTGATTTTTTTCGCTGCAGTCTCAAGGGTCCTGTTCGAATATGAATTCCTCTTTTTTCAGGATGAATGAGCCTTTCGATGGATGGTGTGGCTGCGTAGTTCGATCGAGCCACTGAAAATTAATTTGTTTTATGATTTTTTTTGGCGAATGAATTTTTTGGAAAAAAAAAGATAAATAAAAGAAATTGGGGTACATTTTTTTCTGGAAAGTGAATGAAAAATGTTTTTTCTAAAAAACGTGGACTGTTTGTAGGAAACGTGTTGGAAAATTGAAGCAACTTCTTAATTGAATAACCTTGTATTGAAAAATATTGATTATCGGCTCTGGGCTATTTCGACTCGACTCTGAAATGTTTTTTAACAGCTCTTTGATTGTTGAGAGCTTTTAGATTTTTCCGAATCTAGAAAAGTATTTCGGATGAATCTAAATTTATTTCTGAAAAAATTGAATTAAAACCAATGAAGCTGTTTGCAGCGTCAGTCTTTATTTTCAAGAATTTATTATTATTGACTCCCGTAATATGTTACTTTTTTTACTCTCTTCTTGAATCTGTAACGAATTCAAGAATAAAATAAGCTGTAAGTTCATTAACTCCTTTCAAGTTTGACAAAGTAACCATATTTGCTAAAAAGCGCGAGGTTTCCAACCTCCAAACGAAAAGTAAAATTTTGGTCTTCTCAAAGGGAAAAAAAAAATGTTTCTGAATCTCCCTAAAAAGAAAATCCAGCACAACCTAAAATTAAATCGTCGAGCAAAACACAATTTTCCAAGCTGCGTAAAACCCTCGACCGCGAAGTATAAATTAAAAAGGGGAGTTAAACTATAAACTTCGCTCATACGGCACCCGGCCCGGCAATCACAGTCAAAGCGCGCATGCATAATGCAAGTAAGCCAGGCACCCGGAGAATCCAGGTGTTGTAAGCGCGTCTTCCCCGTGGTGGTTTACGCTGGCTGCAGTTTATAGGACTACAAGCTTCTGCAGCTGTCGGCGCCGTGGCATATGCCATGCGTGTACGCTAAAGCCGCCCGCGTTGAGTAGTACCGCTTCCTTGTCCGGTGTAATGGTCCGCAATTCGCCTTCCTGCATGCCCCTTCCGCGTTTTACGCGCGTTATTTTGATTTGAAAGTTATTCCCCGAGAGAATATTTAGATTACACCGGCATTAAACCTGGAAAAATAGACACCGCTCGCTCGCAGCATGTCGGACACGCTCAAAATTGTGCGTTTAAGTTTGATGTTTCTTATTTAAAACCGGTACGCTTAAATGTAATTATACAACGTTGTGAAATCGCGAAGCCGCGTAATATCTCAATTTTTAGGAGTCGTGGGTGTTTTAATAACGCATGGAAGGTTGTTTTTTGATCGAGCCTTTCAGAGTGACGGGGTTTTTCCGTAGCTCGGAAACGAGGTGTCAACCGTTCTTATATACACTCGAGACGCGCACAAATGGAGATGCAGGAACGGCTGGAGAAAAATGGAATGAGCGATGGGCCGCGAGATACTTTGTTTGACTGATAGCTCCGTGCTTATTTATATTTATACGCGCTCTAACCCAGGGTAGGCGAAGAAAGGTTTGTTTTATGGTATTTTGACAAGTGCGGCAGAGCGGGATGAAAATGTATCGGTTAATAATGAACGAGCTTGTGTGATGGAGACACGGGAAGTGAGACGGAGCGAGTTTGTTTATAAATGGGTTGTACGCTTTTGTTTATTACAGGGATCAGCGTATATCCAACCTACCAACGACTTGGAAATATTTAAGCTGAGTTATTTTATAAAAAATTTTTTACCTAAATCTTTATACTGAGTGGTCAACGACATTAGGAGTCCCAGATGAGGAGCCAAATCAAGCTCGAAACTTTTCAGTAAATTGGGAAAAACAATTTTTATACAGATTCCTGAGGTTACTTCGAAGGTAGTACTGCACAGAATCATTCGATGTTCCTTTGTTGCAAATCCAGAAGTTACACATATTGTGGGTTTTTTAGTACAAATAATATTTTAAGTTGGGTGATTATAAGTAAGAATCATCTAATGGTCCGCATATTTCAGTACATTTCTATTTAACTAGATGTAAGACCGATTTAAATAATTCATAGTCATTGATTATTTTATAAGATTTTCAAGTCATGCACAGTGTAAACAAATAAATTGCAAGCTTTAATTGTTATTTAGTCTGGTTTAAAAAATTATAAAGAAACTTTTAACAAAGAGGCATTTTTAAACTAAAACCATGTTTACGGTTCTTGGTCTCTGAAGGTTTTAATTTCCAATGGAGCAAAACAATGTAAAAAAAAATTTCTTATTCGGAGATAAGTAAGTAAGTATTCGAAGATATTGTTGAAGCTTTTGAGGATTTTGAGAGGAAATTGAGGGATTTTAAACTCGCATGGATATGCAGTCTTTTTTTCATCGAAGATTTATCATTTGACTCAGATGAAAGGGAAGACTTACGAGTAAGCAAAGAAAGGGAAAAAAAAACTTTACACACACATGTGTATATGTATATATAGAAAAAGAATGGAAAAGATGGTAAGAAAAGCTCGGCGCTAGGGTAAAACAAATCTTGTAGGATCCTCGCGGCTTTCGGTTCGGCGCGTTGAATATCCAGTCTCTAATTGAAGCCTTACGTTCATCCGTTTCCCTGAGCCCTTGATAAATATTATTGTTCTACCTCAGGCAAGCGATTCTTCATTACGTAAAATCCAATCCAGCGTTCTTACCTGAAACAAGAAAAAATAAAAATGGGGTTGTTAATCGATCAGCCATAAATAATGAACAGGTTTAAAAAATTGATCAGGCATTTTGCTTGCATTTTTTTTGTTTTCGGGCTTTGTAAATTATAAACGCTACTTTTTTACTATAAATTTCTTATTAACCGGGCTTACAGCTTCAACGAGTTTAAAGCCAGATGTACTGATTAAATTTTCGTGCTCGGGATAATGAATTGTTCTTTATTTACGCCCTTCTGACTAATGAGGTTATTCGTGCATTGTATCAGATCGCACTTGCATTCAGCTTATATACGAGCTACATTTGACGGAACATGAATTTCGAATAACAATAATTGAATTATACATTGTAAAGTAAATGTAAATAAACAATGCATTTTCAATTGATAAACTCAAACTCTGTCTCCCGAATAAATTCAATAATTTTCTTATTAATGTATCGCCAAGTCGCACCCAATTCATTAATTAAAAGTCAATAGAACACGAGTTTAGAAACATTTAATCAAATCTTACCTATTAAATTTTCATCCCTCTTTGAAAAAAAAAGTTCCTAAATTTTTATTTTCTTTGTTCCCTCAATTTGATTATTTCAAAAGCCACATTTCAGAAAAATCGGGGTCGGGTTAATTCAGAAGTAAGAAAGATGAAAAGTCGTAGGAAAGCTTTTAGCGCCAATCGACACTCCGGGTTATTTATACCCGGGGGTTAAATTAAGTCGAATGAAAGTTTTTTCAGCAACAGCTGCGATGTGAGTAACGAGCCTGCGTGCGGCGGCCATCGAAAGATTATCGAAATGAAAAAGTGTCTCGCAGGGGTGGTTTTTCCAAGGCAAAGTTTTTGTTTACGTACTAGACCGAGTAACACACAGGCGGCGCTGCAATCTCCGTCTTATTACTTCGGGTGAACAGCGAGAAAACTCCCTTAAATACCCAACGGGGAGGGCTACTTTTAAATTCCAATAAATATCAAAGTTTTCTTCTTTTTTTTTTCCAAAGAGCTTGCGTAAGTTAAACACTACGGCTTGTTTTCTTTTTTCTTCATCCTCGTATTCGTTATTAAGTTTCCCAGAGTTGATAAGGGATAAAAGGAGGTGAAACTTTCTGCAAGTATTACGCGCAAGGTTTTTATTTTATTCTCTCTCTTTTTTTTTTTTTTTTTTTTCATCGTGTACTTATAATGAAGAATGGTTAATGCTCTTTGGCCGAGTTTGGCGTGAGTTATTACATAGTTTTCAAAGATAAGCGGATAGAAGAAAAATTGCAAGTCTAATACACTTACGTTCAACGCTTGCACTTTTATCATTATTATTATTATTATTTTCACAGGGTGTTTGCGCGCGAAATGCGGGAGGCGAAAAAAACTTTGAATGGAAAAAGCTCATTAAATTCGGATCCCGTTGAATTTCACGAGCTTCAACCACCCTTGATGTATGAATTAATATTACAAGCCGGATGGAAAAGACTTTTCATTATTTATTTGATGCATAATTAATTCACTAAAGTAGTCAAAAACCAGTATAAAGTAAGCGAAATAACACTGTTATTCAAAATAATTTTTTCCCTCATAATAGATTTTATGCACCATAAAATTAAAAAAAAAAAATTTAATTTAGCTGTTAATATTCATGTAGGAATAGGTAAAATTTTTTTGATGGATTAAGCCGTTGGAACGAGAAAAACCTGAATAGTGTCAAAAAGTTGCTCAACGGTATGATAAGTTCAACCTTTGTTTGCGAAGGTATCGGGATTACCTCCTTTGTGTGCGTTGACATATATGGCTCATTCTGATGTCTAAAGTAACAGGATTATAACGCTGGTTGTGTGTACAGAAAACACCTTTTTATCCAGATTTCAAAACAATAAGCGCGTCACTTTTATTCAAGGTTGTAAATAGACGGGCCCTAATGATAGACGTCGTGTAGAAAATACTTCACGGTTTAGCTGAGAAAATATGAATGCTGAATGAATCATGAAATTACGATGTGATAAAACACAATGAGTGATTAGTTCAAACCAACTGTGTATAGTGAAAGTATGAAGAGCAAATATACCAGGAGTTTTGTAAAAATGAAAAGGAATTGTTATTGTGGTACATTGAACAAAACACTTTTTCAGTGATTGAAATTTTCATTCAAACAAAAGAGGTCGTAATTTTTAAATAAACTTTTTAAAAAATAAAGTCCATGCATGTATTTTGTTGAGAACTTTTCTTTCCGTATAAAATTGATTGATTGTTTTGATAATTTTTATTGATAACTTTAAATTTGATGGAAGCAGATCATTTCGTAATTATCGTTTCTATTTTATGGTAAATTAATTTTTATTATCTTCTCGGAGTGCAAGTTTCATAAAACTCATTCAGCCAAGAAAATTTTTTTCCTAATTTTATGCAAAAGTCCATCCATACTCAGCCACCTGGCCGTGTCTTAAGATCATCTTCAGACTAGTCTCCTTATTGGAAAATCATCTCGGTTCAGGTACACGTCGACCGATATTCCAATACACTCCTTTCCGCTCCGGCGGTCGCTTTCTCGCGCAGTTTTTCCGGCTCGCTAAGCGGAGTTTATAAGTGGCAAGCTCCGACCTGAACCCCGATTCATTCGGATACGCGTCAGCTTGAAAATCTACCCAAGATTGATTGTCGACCGCGCGAAAGATTTAATTATCCGGGAGTATCGGAAAATACTTCCGAAAGTAAGTCACGGTGAAGTTTGACACGATCCTTTACGTAAACCGAAATTTATACACAGTTAACATACCCCGTCCCGACAAAAGATTGGAACGCGAACATTGCCAGAGTTCCAACTTCGCGGCTAGATAAATAGTTTTAGAACTTTGGAGAAAGAAGGACGCCCGGGAGCGTTGTTATATACAAGGGAGCTCAAAAACCCACTTCCGGAAAATTCTCAGCCGAGTTTGGTGCACGCGTGGCCTCGAAATTTCGCGAGACACTTTTATCGCCAAGCGGCTCTCCAAATATTTTTCAAACTCCGCTGATTCCTGCCTACTTTTATTTATCAGGATGGAATACCATTAAGAGGTAATTAGTGCGTGTTTAATTCCGATCGAAATCTATTAGACTGATCCAATGGGGTACTTAATGAAACGAAACAACAATTCCACTTGTTAAACACGAATTGCACTTTTAAAGCATGCGGCAGGGGGTCTTAATTATGATTTTCCCCATGGCTCTTCCCAACGGTACAAAGTTTTGATTGTGGCTATTGGATCATCATAAAGCCATTATACTTGATAATTCAGGGATAACGTTTTAGCGCGCCCAAAATCGCTCGCTAATTACTCGTGGTTTTCCGGTCTGCTGTGATTTCACGATCTGTTGCATAAATTATGGGCGCGTGCGTTGCACCTCGCTTTTGGCGCAGATATTTTCGAAGAAGAAGCCGCGCGGCGCGTTTAAATGATCAAGAGCGATTGCCTTTAGCGCTCCCCTGTGATACATCGCCGGTGCAGTGCCGCGGGCGCATCTATTTGTATGTCCAGCGAGCCATGATTAATCTTTCAATTTCGATTAATGATAACCGCGCCCAGTGCTCTCTGACCGCTGCCTACCCGGCCGGGCGCGCTCGGCCTTCCTAATTATGTATCATTTAATTAGTCTCTGTGCAGCCTCCTGATGTTGTACGTTACCCCTGCAAATTAGTTAGTATCGATGAAATTTACGAAGTGAATCTAACGTACCGATGTGCGACCCCAGCGCGATTTCGCAATTATATCAAGACCATTTTTTTAATTCTTGTTGGGAATGACATTATTTTGAATTTAAATTTGATCGGCTGAATTTATGCATCAATCATTCACTTATCTTTGCGTTATATCGCGTGCTATTTCAAAACCAAACGTGATCCGTATTAGATGCAACATCGATATAATTCTCTAAAATGTTCTCTCATGAAGTTCTATTGAATGATTAGCTTATGAGTGATAGATGGAAATTGGGAAATACTCTGAAGAAATGGTTATTTTCTCTATAAAAGCTCACAATGGATACAAAAAGTAAAATCTTTATTTTACCCTCGATTTTACCTTAGTCAGTTTTAGTCTAGTGAGCATCGCTTCTGTGCAATAACACTGGCTCAATTTCTCGGACGGAAAAAATGTTATAAATGTTAGCCTACTTTTTTACCTCCAGTTTCCACAAAAAAATTTAAAAAAGTTATTTTTTGACATCCAGATTTTATCCTCCTTTTTTTTCTTGAAAGCTTTTGAATTTCTCGTCACCATAGGGAACCTCATTCTTTAAGCCCTGGCCTCGATCGAGTAGAATTCGGCAAATAACTCAGACACCGGTAATGAGATTCGGCTGCACACGCGTATCTATTCCGCTAGACCGGCCGCTTTCACGCATTAGCTGGAAGGGGGCCCGAAGCGCCAGAAGATAGAACGCATGCGATCCGAGTCCGCATAACTGCAGCCAATAAAGTCGAAACTTCACGGCGACAAATCGCGAGAGAACCGTCGCGACATTAATAGCCAGACCGCCGGCGCATTGTATTTATCAGTCGCGACGATAGTTTAATCTCGTTACCGTAAACTCACCCGGTTTATGCGTGGTCACTCATTTAATTTTGCGTGCGTATCGACTCTAAAATTTATCGTGGACCAGCCCGGGCACGTGCAAAAAGCGTAAATATGGCACACCCCGATAAAAAGTCAACCCTATATACATATATCCGGCGCGCATTACTTTTACCGATTTTCATTCTCTTTGTGCGATTTTGCACCCAAAGAGAATTTCATTATATAGGAAGCTGCTTCTTTTTTTATTTAAAAGATATGACGGCGACAAAAGGCAAAGCTCGATTCCCTGTGTAATTTATTTAAGCTCACTTGGTTCTGGTATTGCTCCTGTTTCTACCCTTTCTCTCGGTGTTATTGCGAGTATGAAGCTTTTTCTCTTTCTTCCATTTACTGCCGTGATTATTTTAGCCCGAAGGTTCGGATTTCATGATAATTGTTTAATTAAGAACTCGGAACAAATTACACAAAGAATAAATTTTTACTATTAATGAAAAATTTCAGGATAAAAGCTCTGACTGTTGAAGATTATTTCCAAATGTTATGTAACTGTGAAAGGACCCAGTTAAAAATGAAAAAATAGAGAAACCCTATGTTCCTTTTTGGATTCTTAAATTTAATTACTTATATTTGATATGAATTTTTCTAATCATAAAAAAATTATGATAACTGATTTTTTGTAAATATTTAATTTAAGTTATGATTATTAAGTAGTAACCATGAAGTTTAGTGCTGAAGAATGATATTGAAAATATGCACTTCAATAAAGTTTTTTTGTGGCAGAATTTTGGTAAAATGGAATCAATTCCTATTAATAGTTCCAAATTGAATTATATATAAATAAACAGGAAAATCTTTATTATAAGTGTTAATAAACTTATATTTCAATTCATTACAGAGAAAAGGTGACTTGGTCCGTTCAGTGTTGGAGTTGCTTAAGAAGGAAAAAACTTGGTAAATTTTTCAAATATTTAAAATTTAGTATAAATAATATTTCGCTCGTATTTTGTGAAATCATGCTACCAATTTTTAGAAACGTTCTTTACAAAAAAAAAAAAAAACTATATTTTTTATTTTATTTTAAATATTCTATAAAAAAATTATCTTAAAACCATGAGAACCAAGTTAATTTTCAACAATAAAAGAGTAAATTCGCTCGAACCAACCCCGTCAGTCCCCTCAATGGGCTTCGCTCCATCACGGTCAACGTCCGCTCGCGATAACGCGCCGCAAGCTTTCAGAAGGTAAAATTCAAAAAAGAGAATTCAGCACGCTCAGCTGATCTCTCAGTTCGGTCCGGGGTGTGTATGTGCAAAGTGCACGCGTAAAAGGCTCTCTTTATCGTACCGCACACGCGCCCCTTTTCTATATGTCCCGCGTCGTGGAACATTTACCGGGTACGTGACCCCCCCCCCCCCCCCAAAGCTCTCGTTATTAGCTTCCCTTGTCTTTTATCTCCCTTTTCGGAAAATCCACGGGGGCCGTTATTAGACCAAAGCTTTCTCGGTTTAGGCTTATCGGTATGGAAAAGACAGGGAGCTTACTTGGGTTAAAAATTACCGAGTCGTCCTTTTTTTTTTTTTTTTTCGCTCGGTGGCGCGGATATTAAAAGCGCGGTGTAACGATCGCCGCGTCCGTCCGGGCTTTATTAATTAGCGTCCGTGTAATTAGTAGGGGGGGAGCTTTTTAGCGGATGCACGCCTGTCTGCCGCATATTTGTTTTAACCAGCGAGCTTTGGCTTTCCCTTACCCCCTTTTTTTTTCATCAGCGGTTTGCGGAGATGCATTTTTTTCCCTTTTTATTTAGCTTAGGTCAGTGATTAAAAAGAGGTTCCACGGGTTTTACTGCCGGATTAGTCGGGATATCAAATTAATGAGATGGATAGGCTTGGACCGTAAAAGTTCCACTTAATTTTAATCGCTTTGACTCTGCACTTTTGGGAACGAATTATATTATTAAAATCGAGTTCTTCTTCAAACAGAAGAGTGTAATAAGTTTCGAGCCTTTTCAAACGGAACGTTCTTTGAATTGAAGTAGGCTAGCTTGCAAGCTCTGGGCAGTTATTTGAAATTTTCTTTTCAAAAAGTCGTGGCATATACTTACGTGTACACGGCTGAACAAACAAGGTAAACTTTGTAACGAATAAAAGCTCTGAGGTTGAACCACACACGCTACGAATGCCCGCCACTTTTTTTTTTTAGTAATCTTACTGCTTAAATGCCCTTTTAATATCAAGAATCACAAATCAATTACGCCAATAAGCGCGTTCCTCAAACCCATAAATTTACAAGCGAGAGTATTACAGAGATCTAGTTAGCGCTTACGCTGGCGCTAAACGAGAAAAAAAAAAAATCAGCGAGTTTTCCTCCCTTCCGTATGTGTATGTACTGCTGCTGGTGCACGTAATCACAATGGTTAGCGCGATTGCGATCGGCTAATGACAGAAAAAAGGCGTACCCTTGTTAAGAAATGCCGACTCGATCCGCAGTCCGATCGATCGAACGCTTTCGATGTGTGTGGACTGCAGCAAAATTGTCGGATTTATCCGAGTGCAGTCGTAATTAAAATTTACGCTGGTTCAAGATTCTTCGTTTGTTTAGAACGTCAGTGCCTTTTTGAAAAATAATTTTGATGAGGAGGAACTTATAGCGAGTAAGTATTTGAATCAAATTTAAGTTTTTGCTGAATATTTATGCACCTTTTAGATTTTTTAAATATTTCATTATTATTCAAGTAGATTGATTCACTTAAGTGTCCATGAAAATTTTAAAACAAAGCTCGAGAAAAGAGGACTCGTAGCTATAGGTTTTTAGATTCAAGGATTAAAAACTTTGAGCCACAGTTTTTTTTTTTTTTTTTTTTTTTTTTAAATAAAATTTTGGAAACCGCAAACATATCAAACTTTTCACTTAAATTTGCGTCGAGAATTCATGAAACTTAGAGCATTATAATTCTTATATTTTAACATTAACTACTAAGTGATTAAAAAAAAAGTGAGTCTGAAAATATTTCCTACAACTGCTATAGTTATTTTTTAGTTTTTAATAGCGGAACTGCTACAGACGATGGGAATCGAAACGAAGACCATCAGACTACTGATCCAATGCTCAGACGTGTAAATCACTTACTACAATAATCCCAAAATATATATATAATCTTTTATTATCACTGTTTGAAAAAAATGTTCCATTCCCTTTTTTAAACTTGATTGGCAATAACAAGAAAATAGTAGATATTTTCAACCACAGATGAAAACATCCTTTCAAGGCAAGAGCAAATATTAATCCATGATCAAAATTGGGACTCCAGATTACCTATTTGTCTCCACTGTTTAATTTTAATTATCTAAAGTGAAATCAATTTCTCAAAATATATTAAAAAGAAGGAGATTAAAAAATAAAAGATTCCAGAAAGTCGTTGGTTTCATTTCCGCGTTTGTCTCCTTATTTTTCCTTCCTTTATTTACCCACTTGAATTCTTTTCTTTTTCCAATTCCATGGCTTCCCTTCGTTTCCAATAATTTTTGTTGCCATTCGGGGGGGATATGAGATGGGAAAAGTCGGGGTAAGAAAAAGGTATAATCCCCGTCGAGTTTGACGAACTTTAAAATCAACTTCGGTAGAACTCACGCCGACAAATTAAATGGTCGAATGAATGGCCTTGTCTCGAGTAATAAGATGGAAAGCGCGGATAGAGGCTCGGATTTTTCTTCTGCTATATATATATCCCCCCGCCCTTTTGAAACGCTATAGAACAAACCCATCGGTTTCATTGCTAAAGAGTTTTCTTTCTTTGCTTTTTTAGGGCGTCGCTGAAAAAGAGTTCTCTCTTTCGCTCCCTTGTCTCTTTGAAAAAACGGAAATGTGTAATTGTGCGAGCTTCTGGTTGAGCGTGTCTCTCGGTTAAAATCTTTCTCGCGGTGATGAAAATATGTCCCACTTCTCTTTCTTGCCCAGAGCTCTCTATGTGGGTCACCAAAATAATCTCATTTTCAGAAAAAAAAGGTTTTTTCTTAAAAAACCCGCACTTCATTTGTTGAGGCGAGCTCTATTATTCAATCCGAGAACTTTTCCACCCGCGATCAATTCAGGCCTGTACGAGAAACAAAAGCCCCTGCGGATCGATCTTAATATCCCGGTAATTAAATTAAATACCAGGTCGTTTATGTAAGCACGATGCTCGCACGCGAGAGTAAGCACCGGGTATCGCATCGTCGAATAATTAAAAGGCTTCGACCGATAACGAGCCCCCGAAAAAACCGCGAACAAAAAAAAAAAATCCTCTCGAGTCACGCGCGTCAGCATGATTAAATTACATTGAAACGTGTGATACGAGCATATAAAAACCCAGCTGGAATAGGGTCGAGTAATCGCAAATTTTCGGTCGAATCACTTTGGAGAAAAAAAAAGAAATCGGGTGGCAGCTGGGCGTCACGACACAGCATAAAGCAGAGCTTGCACCGGAATAATTTCACTTTGGGGTCTGGCCTGAAGATAAGACCGCTATTGCGAGATCGCGTGCGATGATGCCGCTTGAAACCTCCCGCGCGCACTCCTTTTGCCAGTCGCGGCGATGAAAGGACGCCTGATTTGTGGTACTTGTTTATTATTTTTTAAACGTCCGTTTATTAATACGAGCCGTAATTTTTTTTTTTTTTCAATGTAAAGGAGAGTTATTGATGAATATTGGTCTGGTATATTTTTATCATTTCATTGTTTGAGTGCAGGGCTTTGATATCAAGACAATAAAAACCGCTTGAATTTTTCACCGACGCTATGAGCTTTAAAAATAATTACCACCCTTTATGAATAGAGCCAGACAAACATTCTGCAATTTTTAATGCGATGGTACATTAGTTAAAAGATGCCGTATAAATAAACTCCACAGAACGATACAGAAATAAAAATAGCTCATTATTCTCAGAATCTTATGATTAGTAATATTAAAAGTAAGTCTTCTTGTCTATGAGTGAATCATTAGGCAGAATAAACACGCGAGTAAAGTAAAACATTTGCGCTCAATTATGGGCCCCGGTAAAACGTGTTTTGCGCCAGTTAAACTCCTCGCTACCTACCCCCGGATCATATATTAAAATACGCGAGCTGCCGCCGCGGGAGTTTCTTGCAGCGCAGTTAAATGTACGTAACTGCGTCGCGGAGCAGCCCCTTTGAATTGATGCATTTACCCGGGCGTTTTTCACTTTCGTACTTTGCTCTATAATTCACTTGGAATGAGAGAGAGAGAGAGAGAGAGAGAGAGAGAGAGAGAGGAGAGGCTTTTTTACCATCTCAAAACTCAGTTTTCGTAGGTGCAAAATGTTGGCTTAATGAACGATGAAGTAAGGCACTTTTTGCGTAATTGTCATCATCAAAAGCATTTGTCAGCGTTAAGCGTCGGTGTAAAAAATTTTTACACGCTTGGGGACAAAGTTTACAAAAAAAAAGTTAACTATTTTTCATATAATGACGCGTGATAATCTGAATAACCCTGAATAGAGTTCATGGATCAGTATGGTTTTAAAACTGTTTAGGCGTACCAGGCTTAGAACTCTCATATAGCTCATAATATTGGTACTGTGACTCTCTTGTAAATATTTCAAATGCAATTATTTGGAAAAAGTGACCCTGTCAGCCCTGCCTCAGTTGTGTAGGTTTAGGTTTGAGTGCGGAAGGTACGTCGGCGGCTCGGTTGAAGAATTTTAAGTTTTGATTTATGGAGCTTAAAATTACAGGCTTGTAAATTATTTTAAAATTATAAAATATCTAACCAACATTATTGTTATCTAAAATTATTGACAAATAAATCAGAAAATATATAATTGTTAATTGTATTATTGAATAAATAAATACAGAATACTCTTACGCAGTAGCAGTAGCTATTTTTTTTTCTATTTCTATCGAGCGAGACACATTAAAAAAAGAGTGATTTACGGCCGTTAAAAAATCACCCCCGACCCGTTACTTGTCATCGCCAGCTTAGTACGGTGAAAAAAAAAAAGAGAAGGAGAAAGAGATTCCTCTGACGTATTTTCCGATAATTCTTTTCATCCCCCATCATCGCAGACTTCGTTTTTCGTCGAAAAAGACAGTGATGAGTAATTAAAGTTTAGGATGGCCCGAGGCCTGTTTATTTCCTTTCATCATCCCTGGTAATTGACGTTATCTCGTTTACCGTAATGCTAATAAATCCACGAACGGCGATCCATAAATACGAAACAAAAAACGAAGGAGCCTTGGCCGAGGTCCAAAGAGTCCGAAGCGAATATTTTCCTCATAGAGCATGCAGGTGCCGGACCGGCTTAAATCACTTGGAAACCGTACGCGCTCGGGAGATCTACGTCGCGAGATTCGGTCCGTGAATAAGGACTGGTCCGTACGAAGACGTCCTGGGTCTAAATCCTGGAGGAGTTATTGCCCAATGCAGGACTGATGTGTGTTATTTCACGCCTCGCGACTTTAAATCCTCGAATCCATCATTGATTGCTCGATAAGCAGGTCGAACGCTTAATTATGCCTGGAATTTAATTTTATGGTCTTTGATGACGCTAAGTAGACTGGAAAAAAAAGGAACCCCTTAACGAGTAATTTGAAAATTTTCAAAAGATGGTGGCCTCTCTTTTCAGTAAGAATCATCCTTAGTGAAAACTGTAACTCGTTACCTTTTTATGTAGTCGACACGAAAATATTGAAGAAACCATCGAAGTACACCGAAGCTTTATTAAAAGTCTTCTTTTCATCAATTTTGACAAAAGGAAGAGAGAGCTTGGCCCCCTGTAAATTCAATTTGTAGCTTACAAAGTTGAAAAATTATTTTATAAAATTGAAAAAAAAATTCTTTACCGGTGCCCGCTGCCCTGTGTATGAAGACTTTTAAAGTTCATTAAAGTACAAACTTATTGGAAAATTCCGACAAAGTTTTTTTCCCGTTTTTCACTTCAAAACAAAAAAACAAAAAAAAAAATTAATTTGATTAATTTTTTTTTTTTTTTTTTCTTTTGTAGATTATAATTAAGACTCAAGCATTATAAAAATGAAATAGTTCACATTTTATGAAAATTTAGCATGACGTAGAGTGTAAAAATGGTTTCTTTAGCTGTGGGGTAAAAAAAGAGCCGAGTAAACCGGAGATTTATTTCAAAAAATTCTCTTAATTACAAAGTTCGAAAAAAACTTTGTGACTTTTGAAAAGTGGAGCGTGCTTGGCAAAAAAAGCAGTCCTTCGGCCAAAGTAAAGCTTTAATAAAACTAAAGAAAGAGCTGACAAATGAGTGTATAATCCTTTGATTAATTAGTATGAATAGAAAAATATCTTTTTAAAATGTAATGATTTACAGTACCCAGACATCAGTAGAATTAAAGTTTCTAATTTAAAAAATCAACAGTGGAGTAATAATTAATTTAACTCAAAAAACAAGTTCCCAGAAGATCACATAATTCTTTGTTATTTCAGGTAGATCAAACGCTTTTTCACACCCTCGCGGTTTTTAAAAAAATGTTTGGCCCGAAAATAAAATACAAGCTTGCAGCAATACATCAGCGTCAACAAGTATTTCCCCGGAAAACGACTAATCGAGGGTCATTGATTTTTCGGTGTATTCATTTGTCAGCTCTTCCCAAAAGAAACAAAGCGTCTGGTAGAGTATTTTTCGAATCCCTGATAAAAATTCGATTGGAAGTCCGTTAGCTTCTGATATCGGAAGGAAAGAAAAGAATCAGACGGTGCGGTGCGGGCCCTCGTGACAGCATTTCCTGGGATGCTTTTGTTTTATAAAACCTGCGTGCAGGGGGAGGGAGGGGGTGGTCTCTCGGAATATTCATTCGACGTTTCAGCCATAGGACGATTACTTTCTTGACACTTTTCTCTGGGTCTCGGTTCTTGGGGACGTCTGAGCTTTCCAGGATTTGTCTCGAGGATATCAGATGGAATAAGAATATTCTCCACCGACTTCTCCTTCTTGTAATAATCTTCGAGTATTGAATTTTCAAATCGAACGCGGAGGGTTGATGACAGAGACGCGTGGTAGGAAGTTTATGGCCGTAATTGAATTTCCGGCTTATGATAATACATTCAGCACGAATATCGACGTGGGCCCTTTAATTTCTGATGTAACCCCGAGGCTCGGCACGTTTTCGATTAATTATACAACGATGTACAGTTTAATGTAAGCTCGTTACAAGTTTGCTGAGGGACCAGGCGTTAAATTATATTGATTTATTATTGGATGGCTTCGATCGTGTTGTTTTAGTACTTGACCGAATTAATCATCTGCCGCAAAGTTTTTATGGACGCTGTTTGAATATTAACACCATCTACATGATATCACGTATTAGAGTCTGTACAAACTTATAAAGTTACATTCTTATTTTCTTAGAAGTAATTTTAAGAAATATAATTTTTAATTGTTCGAGGGGCTATGCACTCTAGAATCACTGATGATTCTTTTTGATTCTTTTGGCCAATTTAAAGTGTTTAGAGTCTTGAGATCAATTTCAATTGATAATTCGTTAAAAATAATATTTTTTGAAGATTTTTCTTGAAATGAAATTGATATATTTTATTGATTAAATTAATTTTTATGTGTGATTCTTTTAGTGACTCTGAAGTACATAGTCCCTCGCTTTTGTTTATGTAACAAAGTTTTAAATCTTTACAAACGCTTTACTCCATCGTATCACAATTACAAAACTCGTAATGAATAATTTTCAGTAAGAATCATGATTTTTACGATGCAAGACGTAATCATGTAAAATCTAAAAAAAAAGGCGCTTGAATTTGCCTGCTTTTCTGTAAGAATTTTTCAGAAAAATTCATACGAAACGAGCCTGAGAAGCACATCCGGAGGCGCAATTCGGATAAATATTTAATCGTTTACATAGCACCATAGCCGAAACATAACTCTTCCGGTGCGCCTTAACGCAGGTGCTTTTCCGGGGCGACTATCTCGCGAATTGAAAATGCCAGCTCCTGCGCACCGCCGAGTCCATCAATCACGACCGACAATGACCCGGTTACCCCGAGAGCGAGGCTTATCTTAAAATTTCCGAGGAGACAAATCGATATTTATACATCTTGATTTCCGAGCTGGGAAAAAAAAAATCGGGTGATCAGGAGCACTTTTTTTTTCTTTCTCCGAGGTGGGTTTTCAATCTTTAAATGGTCGGACTGAGCGACGGACAAATTGCGAAGGGAATGAGATTGTGAGGAATAATGGGGGAGGGGGGTCGAGAGACTTTAAAAAATTACGGGGGCTCGGGAGGAAAAATCGTGGGAGGTTCTTATCACCGATAATTGTTTCTCGGAGTAGATTTCTATTTCTATCATTTGTGGGTAAAAAATAAACTCGAATTCGTGAAGATGCGAGAGAAAATGAGATTTATGGTTTTGGATTGAGCTGTTTCTGTTGGTAACGAAAATAGTCTTCATAATATATGGGAAAATATTGTTTCTAAAATAAAGCTTGCCGGAAATGGAAGAGGGGTTTTAAGCCAATGCTGTGCATAAATAACATAAAAAGGAAGCCGCGCAACGGTTGCGCTTGCAAAAATATACCCGAAAAATCGTTTTTAAATATTCATTTTTCGTATAAGAGGATATTGGCAATTACAGCGAAAGCCCGGGGACTTTTACGAAATCTTATAAATATTACATTTGGGGAGACTACTCCTTTTTTCTTTTTTTATTGACTTTCAAGTCCGGGTAGAGGAAAGGAACCTCGAGGAAAAATGGTTTTATATATTACAGTCGGAGAGTCTTTTCAATTCTTTAAGGAAACATGTTTATGCTCTCTCCGTGAAATGTAATGCGACGAGGCATATTTCTCGAATGGAGCTGGGATTTTGGAATAAAAGATGTACTGTATGCAAGTCAGATATGTTACGGCATTATGCAAAAACGCTTTTTCGTTCTATTATTTTGAGAGATTATTTTTAATACTCTTTCATCCACTGGGAATAATTTAAGCTCTATTTACCTTTACTATTTTGTGTTTCAAACTTATTATGCTTATTTTAGCTGAAGGACTAGTTTTTTTTTTTATTTCATGACGATGATTTATTATATTTGACGAGGGGTAGCTCGTGAGTGAAAAAAGATTTCTCAAGTACCAACCGGTGGAGCAATCCTCTAGACCTCATTTTGTTCGTGTATCTTTGAAGTGTGCCAAAGTTGAATATGCACTCGCGGTTTCTAAGGTATATTTAATTTTACACTATTCAAATTTATTATTTCAAAGTTTAAACTAGCTTGTTAATTCAGACAGTTTTAAGTTAATTTTTTCATTTTGTTTTGAGAGCTGAAAATTCTTATAAAAATTAAATAAAACTAATTTCAGTATGATTGTATCAAAATTTGCTGAAAAAAAATATTGATTCGAAATTGAGAATTATTTTTTTAGTTAACTCTTTCTGGACTAAATAAAAATACACACTAATTAATGAAAATTCAGTTCACATGCAGCGATGGATATTTTCGAACAATTTCAGCGATTCTATAATTACTCTCATCTGTAACCATAACATTGATTTGATTCGATTAATGTGATCGTCCAAAGAAATTGATAGGGGAACTAAACTAATTACACAAACTAGATGCACACTCCGTATCATCTGATAAATTTAATTAACTCTGAAATTCATAAGCTCGAAAGTATTTATCAAACAAACTAAATTGGATGCGTGTTAATTACAAGGGCCACACTCGGGCAGAAAAGGTAGCGAACGATAATCCAAAAGTTGTTACCGAGGCGAAACGATAGAAAAGTTCATCTCCCAATAATCAGGAAACAAAAGCCGGTACGGTAACAGAAACCGATAGAGGGTAAAAATTAACCTGTGTATAAAAGGGGGCATAAAGCAGCATCGTTCAATAAAAAGCATCGCTAACGAACTTTCTGATAAACGAGCTTTAGCAGCAGCAGCAGCAGCCCCCCGATAATGCTCAACTCTCGCTTATCTCGTGCATTAAAGAATAACGCGGGGGTGGAAATGGAGTATTACAGGTACCAGCGGAGGATATAATTCGAGTGCATTTTCGTTTCATCGACTTTTGAATACGGTATAGCTTGGAGCTGGATCGGTGCAGCGGCAGCAAGTGAAAGAGCAAACGCGAAATATATACGGGGCATTATAGTCTGATACGAAATAGGCGAGCTGCTGTTGCGATCCCAGCCGAGGCTTGTATGCCCTCCAGCAGCTTTTTCGCATATCGTTCGCTACCTACCCCCCGCAGCCAATATGCGAAAAAGCTGGCTTAGAATATAATTTTCGGATATCTATTTTTACGTTATTTACATTTTTTTTACTTTGATGTTAAAAGTTACTTTTTTTTTTTTCTTCTACAAAAAACCTGCGTGAAAAAAATTGCATAATTAGTAGGATAAAGTATCGTGTAATTATTTAGAATGCTGGAGGGTTGAGACTTGAAAAGCTTGCTTTGAAACTTTACATAAAAAACACTGCAAATTTGAGCTGTCTAAAAAAAACAATTTAATAAATTTTTTATCTTTTTAATTTTGTGACAAAGCGGCTAATTTTATCGAGAACAATGCTATTTTTTAATATGCATTGTATTATTTTATACAAAATTTACTAAAATTAATTAACTTCGAAAAAAAGTTGACGATTAATTATATTATTATTAACTTATTTTTTCAGAAAATTCGTTGACTAAGAAAAATCTAAAAATTTCATCACACATTTTACATTCTTCAAAGATGAATCAAAAAATCTTTTGATATCTTAATCTTATTTTTGAAAACAAACAAAAGAGCATAATTTTTCAACTTCATTATTTATTCTTTATTTGTTTCCAAACTATCAAAATTCAATAGTTTGAAAGATTTTTCGTTCACCTAATGCAACTGCAGTTACAGTTCATGAAATTTGGTACTATCTTTGAAAAAGTTTCTTTCGTATTACTTTTGAAAATATATCGAGGAACTTCAACTGTATCTGTTGTTTTCAACTCTATCAATTCCGGCAATATATCTTTAGTTTCGATACAGCTTGAAAACAAATATATAACGTTGGGTTAGTTTCGAAGACTCTTTCTTTTAAATTCAATAAAATTGTAGGAAAATAAAAAAACTGTTAATTATCGTTAATAAAATATCGCCATGGGGTAGGGTTCTATTTTATTTATTTTATAGTACTCTTGGTCACTCTAACCTCGTTTAGTTCGTGTTTTCGGTTACTCGTACTATTAAATAGGTGACGATACTGCAACCATATTATAATAAACTATTTTTAAGCACATTGCTTCAATGTGATTATATTGTTACTTATGATTAATGTTTGTTAAATTTATCTAAATTATATTAAATAAAAAAATAAAAAAAGACTATGATTACTAAACATTGGTTGAAACTTATTATACAGACATTTTCAAAGATTCTCACTAATATGAGTCTTTTTGTTCGCATTCATCAAATTAATTCCTATTCAAAATGTTCAGATAAAAAAAAAAAAAAGAAAAAAACAGACACAAGAAGTTTAATGAAGTTTTGCCTCGGAGAATTAACGAGAGGACTTTGCAGAGCGTGAAATGATAATCAGGGAACACGCGCTAACAAATTTACATATCCAGTTACACAAAACCCCCGTAGTTTTTCGGGCAATCCAATTTTCAGAATTTTTTTTTCCTGACCTACTTTTTACGTGAAAACGCTTATACCAAAAGGTCTCGTTGTTCCCCCAAACAATTTCTCATTTCTATAAAGCCAATTTTCATTCAAATAGCGTTTTTTTTAAATACGCCAATTTAAGATAATGCCCTCGCACCCTTTGTAATTCTAATTAGAAAAAAAAAAAAATCCAATGAGCTTCTCCGTTATTTTTTCAGAATTTTCCTTCTTCCCCAACTCAAGATTTCCACCCTCAATGCACAAAACATTCCAGATAAAGAAAAGCTGCTGGAAGTTCGGGTAGGGAAGGGGTATAAAGTACGTTACGGAATCAAATAAGAAAGCAAAACTCGCCAAGGCGAAACAAAAGCCAGTCCCGGGTGCGCGCAAATATGCATTAGGAAGAGAAAATTCGAAATATACGACGGAAACTTAGATAGTTTGTAACGTCATTTGCCATAACACACGCGCGCTAACTTAATATTTATTTATCGGCAGGGTAAGTTTTCGGGAAAATTGTTTCAAAATGAAAATCTGCTTCGAGTTTCGAACGGTCGGTAAGTTTAATTAAATCCAGTCGATGAAATCGGCAAGATTGAACTCGTGTCTTTTGACAAATATGCGGGGGGAGGCTTCCATTTTGCAGCTTTAAAGCCTTGGCTGCTGCCATTAATTAACGAGGCATTAACATAATACGAAGGGAAGTGGTGAGGCAGGTGGGGGGGGGGGGGGGGGAGTTTTGGTGTTTCATCTGCTTATGCCGCGAGTGGGTGAGGCTGATACGGCGAGTTAGGCTGTTTAAAGCTTTAACTATTTGTGGAAGCCACGTGCTTGTCGTACTGTGTGATTCTGTGAATTTGTGCGTAACGAAGAGAAGATACGATTATGGCCTGTTACCTAAACTATAATGCGATTTGTTCGATTATTTATCATTATTATTATTTGGCTCGAGTTATTTGATGATAAAATTTAAATAAAAAAAGTTTGTTTTAAAAATCTTACTTTTCGACCAATACCAAACAGTTAAGGCTGCTTACCTGAAACAGAGAAGATAAAACTTGTTAAATATTACGTCACAAGTTATCATAAAACCAAAAATTTTTTAAACATTTTCGTTTGTTTTATTTAGTAAGTATGTTAGTACTGTATTGCAAGAATTTAACGTAGCAGTTAATGAGTAGCTTGGTTGGTAGATAATTGAAATTGTATTCAAAACATTGTCGGTTCAGCTCGTTACTTCTAATAACGCTGTAACAAACGCTGTTAGCTTTCATTAATAAATCAAAATAATCTCAAGAATGATGATAAACAAAATTTTTTTTTTTTTCATCAAAGCAATAAAACGAATGACAAAAGCTTGAAGGGTCATATCTCTCGAAGTGAATATTACACATCTAGGATCAGAGTCTGGCTGAGATTTTATATTTATTTTCTCCGGGCTTTGCAACATTTGCATCATATCTGTTGTGTTTATAAGAGTCCCGGGTATAAGAAATACACCCTTTGCTGACGTCGTAAAACATGAATTTGCATGGGACGCTGCAGTTATTGCCGGAGTGATGGCATTTCGATTCCGCGCGTATAAGATCGCAAAAGCTCTTGATGCATTTTGCTCGAGAAGACAAAGAAGAAGAGTTGTATTACAAAGGCTCTCGATGTTGTAAAATAGCTAGCTGATATTATTTTTTATTCATGGGAGGGTGATTGCGTTGCTCTACGGGATACTTCTCTTGTACCAATGAGATTTCTTTTTTTTATGCTTTAGTATGTCATTTACTTATGAAATGGAATTTGAATTTTTCAATTTTTTCTGATTAAAAAAGTTTCATAAAGAAAAGAGGATTTCTTTCAGCAATTTTTAATATGTAGTTTTTCATTCGAAAAAATGCTAACTCCCCAGAAGGAGCAAAAGATGTTTTTATTTTTTTTATTATTGCTGTTAATTAATGTTAATACAAATATGTCCATGAAATATTTATAAAGAACCAATAGGGAATGCCTCTGAATATAATGTTATAATTACAATTATCTCAAATTGGTTTACAAAAATACAATTTTTTTACGATAAAGTAGAATAAACTGATTGAGAAGTGGTCAAGAGCTAACTTAATCAGAACGAAATTTATTTAAAAAATGGCAAACTGCCCCAGTCTTTAAATGATGTTCATCATTATCAAATGCTGAAAATAAAAACAAAAATTATTAGAAGCAGCACGGTAGATTTTTATTCTCGGGAGATTTAATATCACGGGTAAAAATTCAGCAAAACTTAAGGATAATTTAAGCTCCGCCTCGAGTGCTGAGCCACGCTTTAAATCTCTCAAAAGAAAAATTACCCCCTCTCTAACGACCCAATTATCACTTTCAAAATTGCGCAACTACAAAGACAAATATCCTCGAAAAAGGAGAAGAAGTACTGCAGGCAACGGTAGCACTTTTCTTTAACTTTTTTCTTTCAAAGGGAGCAGCAGACTAAAAAATGGCCGAGCATTTTTAATCAAAGCAGGTATCATTACCATGTGCGGGGGAGGGAACGGAAAAAGCCGATTGATTGCGCGGCTCGAGAATTTTAACGACCCAAAGATACGTCAGAGGACGCGGGGACGGCCTGTCAGTGCGATGCGAAAAAAAAAGGATCGTACGTGGATGCTGCGCCGTGCCAGCTAGACGAGATTTACCTGGCTGCGATAGCTTACTTTAATCACAAAAAGCTCTCTCTTTGCTTCGGATCAGAGCCGGGAGATAAAAGATTTTTTTTTTCAAAAATCCGAGGATGAAGACTTTGAAAATTTCAATTTTGTATCGAACTGTTGACTCAATATTTTGATACGTCAAGGCTTGAGAGTTGGGTAAGCGCTCGACTAAAAAATTAAAGGCTATGAGTTTGGGTTCTTTTGATAAACTGAAAGTTTCATGCTAAATATTATTGGAATAATAATAATAATAATAATCATCGTAGCATTTTATGTATTTAATTAAGTCAATCCGAAAAAATGGGCTCGCTAACTTAACATACGTTTTCGAGACACAAATTTTCAAGTTTAATGCAGATACTGCAAAATCCCAAAAGCGCAATTTATTAGATTTGAGTTTAGCATGACTCTAATTATTAAGGAAACTTAGTTTAGGAAATGATTTACGTTTTAACTCAAAGTAAAAATGGTTGGGATGAAAACGGAAAGTTACGCATGATTTAAACACCTTTCGAACCTAATTTTACAGGGTGTATTCGGGCTTATGTACTTTTGGTTTACAACCAAAGTTAAATATTGTATAACTTCAGAGTTTGATTTATAGTCACTGGTCACGCCGATATAAACATTTAATTAATCGATTGGGTTGGACAAAGTAAAAACTTTTTTTTTATCTAATAATTAAAAACTTGTAATTCATCAATCCAATTACTTTAATCGGTCGCCAGATAAGAGTATTTTTAATTTAAATGTTAAAAAAAGTTTAATTTACGCCCGTTTTTAAAATTTTTATCTTATAAATAACTAATACTATTTCAATTTAGTTCAGTTACAGAACATACCACTTTTACCCAGACAATCATTTAGAAATTTTCAATCCACGAATAAGCCCCGCGAAACAATATCCACAACTTACATCAGCCAAAAGGAATCATCTCGCGTACAGAGCCACCGAAAAAAAGGATGAAAAAAGCTAACACTCCCAAGGTGGGATTGCAAAAAGCCGAGCTGGTGCGTAAGCTTACTCCCTGCAGCCAAGTAATACAGCTCGGTGTGCTTTTTGCCACTTTTAATCTGTTAATGCAGCGAGCTCGCGCGTACTGTGTTTTGCCCCCCGCGGCGTACTTTATTGAATTTAGTTCGGTCGAAAAAATCGACTTGGGATTTTGGTTAACAATAAATTTTCTCGCTACCACCCACACCCGGGGTAGGTAAGAAGAAAAAGAAACCGTAATACGCTGGGAGTTTTTCTCGGTAAAATACTTACTTTCCGGAGCCGACTTACATGATGAAAAATCCGCAAGGGCTCGTAAAACTTGAATGGCGAGAGCGTGCCGAAAGCGCTGCGGCATCGATCGGGCTTATCGGACCGCATCGACGAGTCCCGAACATAAATAAATACGTATAAAGCACGATTGTGTGCGTTGTTGCATCGCTGACACGCGACGTAAATTACTCGCTATGTCGTCTCTCTAATCATGCCGAGGAACTAGACTACTTTAATTGTCGTCCCTCGTCATCTTTTCGAGTGTTTGCGATCGCTGTCGCGTTACGGAATGCTCGAGTTCCTTTTTACACACGCATCGATTTTGTGATTAGCACCGTGCGTTTTTTTTTTTTTTTTTTCTGGGAACGAGATTATTGCGGGGGTTTATGGGGTTGACGATTGTTGTGGTTGCTCTTTGGCTCTTTTTTATTTTTTCCGACGCCGCACAGATTGGAGCGAACAATTTTCATAATTGTAAGTATCGTCTACGACAGGTGTACACTTTTTTCGTGCCACTTCTCTTGTTTGTGTAATCTGGTGAAAAATAGATTTTGTAAAAAAAAATTTACAGTAAAAACTAAGTTTTTAAATTTGTAATTGAGAAAGGTTAAGTTTACGTAACTTATAATACATATATGGATTGTCGAGACAGAGTTAACATTCAATGCTAAATTTTTTAGATCTTTACTGAGTTTTGAAAAAGAGGCAAGATTTATCTAAATGTTACGTCAAGAAAAAAATTTTAATTTGATGGATCAATCCTAAAAAAAACACAGACAAATTATTTATTGAATTTTACGGAAGAGGAACAAATATCACATTAATAGCTTATCAAAGTTTAGTAAACCGTATTATAAGAATTCTTGTTTAAATTTCTATTTGCAGCCCTGTTTGATCGAAATTTGATTAAACGAATAATAAATGAACTTATTTACATTCAATCTCAAAAAAATACATGAAAATTCAACGAATATTAATAAATTAATGTAATTTTTTACGACGATATTAATTAAAATAGTTTAATTTTTTAAGACCTTTAAAAGAATGTTACTGTTGGAGTTATTCAATTTCAGTGTTAATCGAAAATTCGTTGTAACAGAGTTTAATCATTAAACAACGCAAAGCTTTTAGTTTTAAATTGGTCGTAAACCTGATTCCAAGTTAATTTGTCAATCTTTTTGAAACCCAATGAACGAGAACTATGACACCGATTTACACTTAATGATGATGCGGGGTAATAGTATAGCGCTTGCAAATTAGCTCCTTCTTCATTTAACCGAGTTATCTCACATGACAGAAAGGTAAAAAATTAGAGCAGCTTACTTGGGAAAGTGGATGATAAAATAATAAATATAAATTTTCTGTTGCGGAGATGATTGCGCAAGCACCCAGCAGATGGGTTCTTTGGTATTGCCCTTTTTCTTGTTGCGTAGATGAAAGTATGAAAATTTTATTTCGAGGAAAACTTCTCAAATGTATTAGTTCTTTCGGGGCAATAGTGCGTAAGTCATCGTAAGTATAAGTTAAATTTTAATGAAAATATGAAAAAATCCTACAGAAACATTGGTTTTCTTCATTATGTCAACATTCGGATTTATTTGATAATGATAAAATTATTCAAAATAGGAAGTAAGAATCATTTCGAGCTGTTTGAAATCTTGTTATTTCAACTCAAAATTTAAATCGATCATCCTAGCGAAAAAAAACCTTAGCCCAAAGTCTGCCACGAATAAAGTTACAACGGGGCTACTTTTGGCGATTAAAATGTTTCTAAACCACTTTTTTTTATTATTTTAGCCTGCGGAAAAAATGTTAAAATGACCTTTGCTATCATACCGATGATATATTATAGTAAAAAAAAATTTCGACACTCCAGCCGCGAATAAAATGACTTCGATTTTTATAAACTTATGGTCACTTTTCGTGACTGATGTGGAGAACATTTTTTTTTAAATTATATTATATCAACGTATTGATTTCAAAGTCATTTTCACATTTTTTTTTCTGACTAAAATAATACATAAATCTGTTTAAAGACAAATTAGTTGCCTAAAGTCACTCTATTAGTGGCAGATTCTTGACTAAGGTTTTTCTTCGCTGGGACAATCGAAATGAGAGCTTATTTTTAAAGTATCACCTTTTTTAAAGAGTGAATGTATCTGTGTCACAGATTATTTATCCAAAATCTTTAAAAAACTAAATTCATCGTCGTAACGCGATCCCGAAAATAAATCGCGTCGGTGTCATTTCAATTTAGATTTGACGTCAAAAACAATGAAAGGATATCTCTCCCTCAAAAACAGCTCCCCGATAATAGACAAATCGGGTGAAACTGTCAGGACAGTTATCGAAAAACCGTCCATCTGCAGTGTCCTGAAAAAAAATAAAAATTCCCCTCTATTATCGTCTCTTCGAAACTACCCAAAAAGAAAAAGACCTTCTGCGGTCGCCCGGCCCTCTTGAAAAAAATATAGCCTGGCTCTATCAAAATCAAGCGGAGTGTTTTATCGTTCGTCAACTCCACGAGCCCTTTTTTTTTTTTTTTTTTCTTGTTATTGTTTTCCAATTGCGCGGACCCTGGGGAAAATAATCCCGGAAGGTTGTGAAAAAAGTTTAGAACGGGGGGGGAAAGGGACGCGCTGTATCTCCATTACGGATCCGCTCGATTTGAAATGGTCCGGTTTTCAACGGAGCGATTCCAATTTTACGCTTCCGAGGGCTCACGTGTTATTCTATGTACACCCCTTTTTTTTTTTTTCGTCGGCCCTTGGCGAGGATTTTCACGTTTAATTAGCTGGCTCCGAGCCTTTTTTCGGGACGCTTGTAATCGAAATATTCTTCGAGTTCTGATTAAAACGGCCCGGTGGACTT
Organism: Encarsia formosa; assembly: GCA_038277355.1. Taxonomy (NCBI): domain Eukaryota; kingdom Metazoa; phylum Arthropoda; class Insecta; order Hymenoptera; family Aphelinidae; genus Encarsia; species Encarsia formosa. The sequence continues at coordinate 10,681,821 of CM076188.1, forward strand.
TGGCGTCGAACCTTTTTTTTTTGCGCTTTTTTTGCAGAGTGAATAATTGGTTGAATAGAAAGTGCAGCGTGAAGCTGATTGATTTCGTCTGTTTCACAGCCGATGGGCTCGAATAACATTTTTCAATTCTCACGTTTTGTATTGGAAAATCTACAGCACTTGATGATTTCAAACGTTGTTTTTGAAGTTACTTTTCAAAAATTTTATTTTTGAAACGTTTATGTTGTGCTATTAAAAAACATTTAACGTTCAAGTGATCTCAAAGTTTTGAGCACAATTTTTATGTCATGATTTTCTAAAAAAAAAAAATGAACAGAATATCTGCAAAAAAAGTTACGGCGGATTTGGCATGTTTCCTGAAATTTTTTTCTGTGAGCTTGACTAGTGTAGACTATTTCTAACTGGTCGTGCACGAAGCCTTGTTTTGTTACTTTCTTTTTCTTTCATATCTCCCTTTCTTCGTATTTTTCTTTCGCAGCCTTTATCTCTTATCCTTTCTTATTTTATCGTTTTGTTTTTTGTTTTTTTTTTTCTTTTTCTACTCCACTTTCCTCGAGCACACGTCGCAGCGTCCATTTTTCTTTGAGAGTCTTTATTGGCAAGGGTAAATTTTTCCACATTGAAGAAAGTGTTTTTCTTTAAATTAATAGAGTCCCACGTATAAGCTATCGAAAGACCAATTTCTCTCTTTATCTTTTACGGACCGTTCCAAAAACTTAATTGGCTTCTCTTGATTCTTTACTACGATACCGTTGAGTAATCGTTTCTTTTATTTACTTCAGCAGTTCTTTAATTATATAAAACTGAATTCAAAATTAACGACTGTCATACTAATACTCTCTAATACAATACCGAAGCAGTTCGATGCATAATACAACACCACAAGAGCGAAACTCCTAAAAGAACAGAGCTACCAAAAAATCCCTCCGGTGCAGGTCGCGGTACGCATCTCCCCGAATCACAGCAGCCGTGGAATAAATTTCGCCCGCAGATAAGCGCGAGATACATCCGTGATTTACGGTGGCGCGTAAATTTAAACCCACAGCGGAGAGCAGCAGCAGCACCTCTATTTTTCCGATTTCTTTTCACCCCTGCCTCCCCTCCCTTTCAATCCCTTCGCCCCAGCCACGTACCCGCTGCAGCGGTCATCGCGGACCACTTTGGAGGAGAAGAAAGACGAGGCTGTCCCGGGAAATCAGGGGATGATGATAATTTATCCCCTGGCCACCTGTCGTCGTCGGCCTCTCTTTTGGTAGGGAACGAATATTTATCGGTTCCTACTCGCTCGCGAAGGACGAAAATTATTGCGCGCTAGCCGAGAGCATTGTTTCGCACCGCGACGGAGGAGTCCTCAGGGCCCCTCCCTCCTTTGATTGTTATTTAGGGCGAATAATCGCCACCTGCACGCCCTGCCTCCGGGCGCTTTGTTACGCGTACGAGGGACTCTTTTGTAAAACCCCCCAAGGGCTGGGTGTAACATCGGAAGTTACGGCTGTATTACGACGTTTAGGAGGATTGTTTTAATTTATTCGAGATTTTGATCGAGGATTATGTTGTCACAGGTCGTGGTTTCACGAAGTAACTTTTCGATAAAATATTTAATATTCTTTGATAAACTATATTCAGGAATTAAAAAATTTCAAATTATTCTTAGTTTCATTTAAATTTTGATAAGATTTGGATAAGAAAAATCCTATAAACTATAAATTAAAAAAATACAAGATAAAAGAAAAACTGAACAATAAACGAAAAATTTCAAAGTTTTCATAAAAAAATTTACATATTTATTCAGTAAACATTAAAAATTGAATCTGTATGAAATAAAAAATAACAAGATAAATTGTAAAAAATATATTATATCAACGACAGAATTATTCAATAATTACAAGCTGATAAATTTGATAACTCGTGTTTCATTATTGTGAAAAACGATGAATCTTCTGGACATTCAAAGTAATAAATCCATAACTAATATCTTTTATTTGCTTTCGCTCGTGAACTTTTTGCAGAAGAGAGCACGTGGCCGAATCCAGGTCATTGTAATTTGTCAAATTATGATGATTGAACTGTTGCTTGAGACATGAATCTGTTGACTCGTTGAAATCATTCAAATTTGAATTTCTAAGAAAACAACAACTTCCGGGGAACATTGTTTCGAGTTTTTTGACGTAATGTCCTTTGCATTCACATAAATAGAGTCGTCTCCTTTTACCTTTTCTATCCAACGGATATTCAGTAGTGGTACTTATAGAAGATGTGCTAGTAGTTTCTGTAAATGAAGTTGTGGTAGTCTTAGGAATGAAATAAATGTGACTTGTGGGACGTTCTGTGATCAAAAATTCAATCAAATCTTCTTCTCGTACCCGGTTAGTCCTTTCGAGGTTTTGTCTGACAAGAGTACCATTACTGCTCCCGTAAAGATGCCTCAATCTCAAAAGATAGACACTGTAAAGATCATCACTGTAAAGTATTGCCTGAATTTCTGGAGGCATGACGTCAAAAGGCAAAGGGCCGTCGTAAATATCTTCTTCATCGGTCGTTATACCACGTGCTCTTAACTCGAGTATGAAAAATAAAATTCGATAAAACTGGTCGTTGTGTCTTTCAAAATAGTAATCAGCTCTGCTCATACCATATCTCGTGTACGCAGAAAAAATGTCCACTTCATTATCATAACCAGGACCATCAGGAATGTGAATATTTAATATCATATTAATTTCTTCCAGTGACGCTGGTTGGTTGCGTTCACTGTATGGCCGTGGTTCAATGCCAAGAAAAGCCATATGGATATCGTACATTAATCTGATGGTGTGAGGTTGAGGTATTGTCAAATCTGCGGTGTAAAAATGGGGTAGATATGGAAAAAGTGTAATTCCATCGTAATCGTCGAAAAATTGATAAGCCCTACGAACCCATAGAACTCGTATTATCAATCGAAAAGTTTGATGATCGCAAAAAAAAATAGACGTTAGCATTTCTAGAGCTTGGTCAGCGTACCTTCTTAGAAGAGATCGCCCTTGTTGTGTCTGAATCATTTGGTCAAGAGGAGACAACCAATCGACGAGTATGTGATTTAAAATATTTGAAAATGTAGGTAACTCATTAGAAACCTCAGGAATAGCCATGAATGGATTCTCATCGTTGTCTCTTTTGATTCTATTTTTTCTCTGCTTATACTGTGGTAAATTATTCATAGCTTTGGTAACCTCGCCTGTGGTATCACTAATTAATTCTCTAAATTCATGGTTTGAATCTTCTTGGGAGTTTTTATTTTTAAGAAAAACCTCTTCAGAACATCTTTCTATGAGAGCATTTTTGACAATGCCTTTTATTTTTTTCCAGATTATCCATTTTTCTGTACTATATTTCTTCTTTGATTTCAATGACTTGAAGATTTTTTTGACTTTTTTAAAGATGTCACTTTTAGAGGGATAAGTAAGTGAGTTATTATAATAATTGACCAGTACATCAGTCAAGTCTTCTGTTCTATTGTAGTCAATTACATTCATACCATTAATTGTATGGGTGTCAATATAGTCTTCAATACATTTCATATGTGATTTTTCGACTGAAACGGTAGAACGAAATTTTTGATCATCCGAGTACGAATGAACTTTTGTTAGAAAAAAAATTACTGTTATGCAGTAAAAGCAGTTATACATTTTAGAGTAAAAATATTTTTCGATATCTCGAAACAAATATACTTGAAATACTCAAAGAATTGAAAAATTATTTTCTGCTAATATATATAATATTTCCAATCTTAGTCAGTTGAAAAATCCATTTGCACTATTACTAGGGCTGATCAAAATTTTTAATGTCTTCACTTCTTTCTAATTACTAAAACGCGCTATGAAGCTTAAATTACTTTTTTAACTCTAAATTACTTATTACTTTTTAGTCGTATCTACTTTTTTGGTATAATTTGTATCATTCTTACTTTATAATAATTCTCTCAACACTTGCGCAAATAAAAATTTGTTGGATGCATATAAAATCCTCGATTAATTTAAAACTTGTGTCCACAGTATATTTTAAAATCGTGAATTAAAACTTAAAAAAGTAAACCTATTTGGGTCGAGCCTTACAAGTGAATCTTTGAAATTGTAAATTATATTTTAGAATGAAATTAAAGAAATTTTTTTAAGTTTGCGAAGCATATAAAAAACAAAGTGGTAAAAACAAATGAATCATTTATGCAAACCATCGCAAGATTTTTTCTTCTTTGTGAGCGTTTAAAATAATGAACATGGCTAAGAGTAAATAAATTTAGTTTCGCGAAAGCACAGGTGATTTCACCTATGATTTGAAAAAAATAAAATAAAATTGCAAGGACGAGTAAGTCAACTACTTCAAACTGGCCTTTAAATTCAATCTTTTCCGTTCTCGTGCAATTTAATAAAACCTTTTAGCTCATCCCCGTGGCTCAATTATCATTCTCAGTGAATTCAAATGTGCGAGAAGAATTAACTTCGTTAATGACCTCGCGCTATACAGCGTGCCGAGGCTTAAGTAACCAAAGATTTGAATATGGAAATGGAAGAACTTTGGGCAGAATCATGAAGTTTGCTTTCTCGCTGGTGAGAGATGAGAATCGAAAATCGTCGAAGTGTGGCCACGATGGCTTAAGGACGAACGAGTCAGAAAAAAAGCGAAGTCTAAGGGCGGGGTAAAAGTGCTTAAAAAATATTCATTCAATTCCACTTGACAGATAAATTAAATTTAAATTTCCCTTGAATTTTATTTAAATTTCATGAGCGCGTTTTGTTCGCGATTTAATGCGAGATAAGCGGAGGCAAGATAAAGGCAAATTAATATTGAATATTTTCCAGCTCGCGAAACAACCTCGTAGGTGAATTTCGTCGAATAATAATAAAAATAAATTAATAAAGTCGGAAAATTTAGCTCGTGAACTTTAATGCCTTTTCCCGAGCTCCGCCTCTTTGTTGCTCTAATTCACGTTAACGAAAATTCAATGAATTTACCTTCAGACGCTCAAACATAAATCCGCCTGAACGTATTGAAATTAAAGCCAGAGAGTTTTTAAAAAAATACTCGTATATTTTTCGGCCAGCATCTTGACTCCGATTTAAGCAATCTTGAAAATTCACTCCCCTTTTTCCGGATTTAAAAGCCATCGTAGCTTTGGAAAAAAAGGTGCAAGGTAGAAAAAAAAAAAAGCGTTTTCGCCGCAGCGCGGAATTAGAATCCCTCGGCACGAATCCTGAGAGACGACTCACGTGGGACAACCAGTGGGACGTACCTAAAGAGTAAAGCTTCGGGTAGCCCTCCCATCCCCCCCTTTCTGCATGCATCTTCTTCTTCTACTTCCTCTTTTTACGTCTCTTTCTCTCCCACTTACTCTATTTTCCTTTCTCACTTGCTTTTTATTGCTCTTTTTTGCTCTAACGGTACCCCTCTCTTTTATATATTTTTCACTTTTCTTGGTTCTTTTATTTTATTTTAACATACAAAACCCGATGCTTTTACGGTAGTTTTAAATTCTTTATTTTTGGTTTGATTTTTTTATTTTTTTTATTTTCGAATGCAGACGATAATTTATTGGGAATACTCGGTTTTCACGTAAATTTTTTCCTGACCTCGAGAGGCTTAAGAATAATTTTCTATAGATTTTTTTAAAACTTCGTTAAATTTTTTAATTCCTTTAAACCAGGATATCTTCAAGAGGGTTGAAAATTGAATGAAAAATCTTGAGAAAATTGAATTTTCCATGGAAAGAAAGCTTCTTTTGCTCGTTCCCACATTTTTTTTACCGAATCATAAGCCACCTTATTATCATGATAAAAACGGCAAGGTTTCATTATCACTTCGCAGGCAAACTCCTCGAGCGTTTTTGATCCGATGGACCGCGGATAAGAATACAGCCGGAGCCGCGAAGACTATCCGCTTACGGTCGTCGGTCGAGGGTTTTCGACTCTGGTAGCAAACTACCGGGATTGACGCAGCCGTGTGGTTAGTCGCTTCTCGAGACCCTTCCTGATTCGTGTTATTTGGGCGGTAGGAGATTAAGGTCTGTCTGGCGGTCGCGACCGAAGAGCCGTGCGTGCAGATTAAGCTGTTTTATATCGTCAGCCTAATTACACGCTCTTAGTTTCGGGTTCATTGAACCCCATCGAACGTTAAGTTCTCGACAGGATCGTTTTGTTTCTGAGTAAGCGACCGGCTAATTTTGAAATTTTATTTTTTTTAAGTGCATTGGTATATTCTCGAAACATGGAAGCAAAGTCGCCTCGCAAATCCTGACTTTTATTACGATCATAAAACAAGCTTAAAATTTTTAAAGCTGCACTTTTAATTTCCATAATACAGTGATCGAAATACGAGTGGACCGCTTGAATAAAAAGTCCAGATGCAATTATTTAAATTTTAATCTGCCCTCTCTCTTGCGTCACACTGGTAAAGTGTTCAAAATTACACATATTTTTAATCGAAAATGTCACATCAGATAATCCATTCGGGAGTAAAGATTTTTTAGGTGCGGTGTAAAAACTCGCAAGGCGGGAAACAACATAATCCCGAACGAATCTGAATTTGTAATCTCCCGTCTCCTTGCTACTCAGCTGCTCATTATTCCACTTGGACTTATGGAGGATTGCTGGAGCCAAACTAAGTTTTGTGATTGGCCACAGCGGATTCGACTTTTGCACTTTTATTCGGGTCGCTCCGACTGGCGCATTAGCGTGACAAGAGATTAAATTAATCCTTCTTTGGACTTTAAATGTATGGCGCTTTTGCCCTCTCCCCAGAGTTCTGTGAAAAAAATTTTTATTTATTACTAATGACAAATTATTTCTTGAGTTTCAATGTCCTTCCGTTTTACTTATAAAAATTTTTTCCCCTCGCTATTTTTATATTTACGGTGCAAGTGGTCTAGAAATCACGTAAAAATTAAAAATTATTTGGATTAACTTTGCAAGTGAAACGTTTTAGCGGTGCATTTTTTACTTTGTAAAAGTAAAGTAAAACGCATGAAGAATTTTTTTAGTTTGAGTTGGACTAGAAAATTTTAATTTTTCATTCGAAACACTCCAAAAAGTTCGCTTAAGCGATACTAAGTAGAAAAATATAATTAAAAAATTTTATAATTTTATGCCTTTATGTATTTTTTTTTTTTTTTTTTAGCAATGGATTAAACAGCTCTTCTGCAATTATTCTTTCTAATGTTTTTCTCACTCTTTTAACTTTTTTTTCAACATAAATGCTTTCATCATTAGCCATAATTATTGAATTAACTTTTTTTAATGTTTGATTTGTTTTTGTCTATTCACTACTCAACATGTTGCATGTACAGTGTCTTCCAAATTAAACATTTATTTTAACTGATACGTTGAATGAAATTGAAATTTCAAAGATTATAAGATATGAAAAAATGTAGAATATTATCATTTAAAAATGTTAAAGTCCCACCCTCGTTTCATCCATTCGTCTCCGGTAAGTTTTAATTAACAAGATAAAAGAGAACGAAAGTAGAAAAAAAAAAAAAAATTCTTCCCCCGCGAGCACTCACCGCATTTAAAGTGCGGGTGTAGCTATGCTAATATCCTCGGATAGAGCGAAACCACAACTTTTTTTTTTTTTGCATTTTACCATGCAGCAGCTAACTTATGAATTCCACACAAAACAGCGCAGTGTGCGCCTGCACTTTACCTAATTCTCGCTTGCCGTGCGGGCTTATCATTTTTCTTTCCGCAAAGTACTTAAGCACTCGCTACTGATGCACTGATGAATCGCTGGTGCATAGAAAATCGTGCCTGCGTCATACGAAATCCGAATTTAATCCTCGTAAAGATCTTGTCGTCGATTTTTATTTACAAATTTATAATGAAGCTCTTTGATAGGAACTTTTTTGGGAGGTAATTGAGAGTTAAAAGATTCAGCAGTAGAGTTTTTAATTTTTTTTATTTATTTTTTTTTTATATTACGGAGTACATCAGAAAAATATGACACTTTAATATTTTTTGAGTAAGTTGATCTATCTCTTTAGAGATGAAATTGATGTAAATGAACTTCTTATGAGCGGGAAAAAACATTAACTTTCTGACTAAATGAAAAAAATAATTTAAAATGAAATTGAACTCTTCTTACAAAACAATTATCAACAATATAATGCTAAACCTTTTATAGAATGTTGTAAGAGAGTTATTATTACATTGGTAAATGAAAAATGTCTATTAAATTTTCTGGACCATCGTGAATTTTTATAATTTCATAAAATCGGTCATCTGGTTTTATAATACGATACCTCGCACTAAAAAGTTGACAGAAGAATTAATTTAACCGATATCGAACTCAATTGTCTGATTGCCAGCACTTTTGCGGCGAATCGATTTCGAACTTATTGAGTAAAATTGAAGATAAAAAAAGCTTCTAATTGGATAAAAATGCTCACTGATTTATAAAATTAGATTTTTTTGGTCGGTTAAATCTCACGATCAACCAAATTAATTTCATTATCGGAAAATATATTCTTCTTCCAGTCGGTTGTTCGTTTAAAATTCCCTTTTTTTTTCTTCAAAGGCACCAAAAGTTCGGGCATTAAAAATCCTCCAAATAATTAACAGCGAGTAAAAAAAATTCACTCCCACCCCCAGCACAAAGGACACCGTTAAAAAGTAAAATAAGAGTCGGAGAATAAAACACGAACTAGGCCAACGACTGGAAGACGAGCGTGTAAAATCCGTGAATGTATAAAAAAGAATCGAGGAAGGACACGGCGAGGTAGGGCAGAATCTCGGTTTACGATTCCAATTAAGCGAGGAGCCTGCACCGAGGATCGAACGTCCTCCTCGCGGGTGCAAATCCAATTAGGAAAAACTAATTTCAACTACCCGGGCCCTTTACTTTACGCCCCTCGGCCCGGCTATTTTTTTACAACGAGCTAATCCCTCTCTTTCCCGCATTATACAAATCGATTTGGTTTTTTTTCGGATAATACCGTTGCTAAATTTAATTGTGCGGGTACCGCATTAGTCGAGTTAATCGTTTAACGCCCGGGGGTCGTGGATCACGCGGGATCAGCATGCGGCTTTCTATATATAGACGGTAGACTTTTGTTGTCCCGAGCCTCGCCACGACCTCCTCGTAAACTTTATGATCTCCTGGTGCAGGGTTCCTTGGATCTTTTCATCATTTTACGTTCTGGGTCTTTGTCTTTCGGGTGGATTAATTTTGATGGTCTAAATCTCTCTTTACATCCATTGTTCGGGCCTTTTTTTTTTAAATTTTTAAAAGAAAAGCTTTTGTTAGTTTTGATCAGTCCCAAATGGATTTCCCTTAAATTCATTAATTAATCCTGGGCAGTGCGTTAAAAAGGGTGTAAAACCAGAAGGGTCTTTTGCCAAATGAATTTACGGGGGTACGCAGGAGCAATTAATAGATTATAATCACCGAAGAAGGTGGGGTAAAAAGAATCCCGCCAACTAATTTTAATCCAGCCGGAATCTCCCTCCTTCCTCCCTTAGCGTTTTTTCAGGCGTACCCTCGTAAAGAGGGTCCAAGCTCGGGTGTACGTTTCACTAAAGGGCGCCGGCCTCTAATCCCGGAGTTAAGGCCGGAATAATGAATTCGGCAAGGCTAGATTATCGGGATTTTTAGCGGAAGGCCTGGGGGATACCAAAAAGCGCACACGAGAATTTTGTGCACGCGATGCCGGTTCGATAGACTATTTTACCCCTGAAAAATCCTACGTACAGACTCGAATGTTAAGTTAACTCTTCGGAGCTTTGGATGATTTTCGGGTACGAGAGAGGGCTAATACTTAATGAGATACGGTTTCAGCGGTTTTATGTGTATTTTCGTGACTCCTCGAAGATTACGTACTTACCCCACCCGCTTATACGAGGGCGGTTAAGTCATGATGCGACGTCAAATTTTACCTCATCTAGTCCCCCACTTATTAGGTTAAAATCATGTAAGCGCCACGTAGATGTCAATTACAATGATTAACCGTGTTTAATCATGCAAAGTTGACGTTCATCTCTCCTCTGTTATAAAACCGACTTTTCCCTCTTTGTGAGACGACCTTTTTTTTTATTAAGTGATAATTAATAACCCAGAATCCGAAAAAATTCTTGTCTGGATCGAGGATTGTAAACGCCGTATCACCTCAAATTTTTTGAAACTTTTGAAGATAAATTTAAAAAAAGGTCTAAATTTAACGAATTAAGATTATACGTTGATCGTGATGGTCTCATATTTTCTGTGTAATATTTAAATAGAAAAATATCTAAACTATACTGATTGCTTAAAATTGTAAAAAGCACATTTTATTGAACCGCTTCAAAAAAATTAAAAACAAACTTTTATTGGTTTTTGAATTCATTTTAGAACTTTTTATATGAGCGTCTATGTAATCAGATTATTTTATTGCAAACAATGACTTCAATGATCATCTTTGAAAAAATCTACTAAACTAGTTATTCCGAACCAACAAGCTTAACCATCGAATTCTGTCAATACATACTGTAAATCCGCTCCGTCGTTACACGCACGGCGAAGCACATTCAAAAAAAAGTCGTCCGCTCTCTCTCTCTCTCTCTCTCTCTTTCTCTTTTTTGCCCCAAATCCAATAAAACTGGTACAACGAATCAATCTTCCTGACTACTTGGCACGCTGATCCTTCCTCTCTCGAAAAAAAAAGGTTACCTTGCGGCCAAAACAAAAGAAGGCAATCTCCACCAAATTAGCCCACCGAGCGATGACAATCGTCGCGAAAATAGAGAGAGAGCCAGAGCCAGGCTGACAAAAGCTCGTCTGCAGCACTGCAACCCGCGCGGCTATATTTTCGACTGATCGAGCTGAGATTACACTATGCTCCTGTATTGTGTTTCGCGGAGCCTTTGTTTTACCTCTGCTGGTCAAGGAGCATTCGACTGATCGGTAATCCCTCCTCCTCCCCAACCACGTTTTTTTATTCTTCTGGAATTGGAAATTTTTTTTTATTTTTTGGAAGTTTGTTTGGGGCACGAGTCCCTTCGGTTGGCGTTTTTCATTGATTAACGTTTGAATTGGATGACTTTATCTGACGTTGAATTGACTGTTTTAATTTTACTTGGCTTCGAATAAAAATGCAAAAGTATCAAAAGCCGTAAGAGTTATAGCACAAAATTACAAAAAAAAAATAACTTTTTTGTTAATAAATATTAATGTACTTGGTTATATTAATTTATTTCATATCTTTTGACTCATCGTCACTATTTTTTCCATGGGACTACATATCTAGAGAAATAAAATTCTCGAGCTTTCATTAATTTTCCAATGATTAACGTTATTAAACAAAGTTTGTTGAAAAGGTGATCCACTACACTGGTACGCAGTATTGTAAAAACTTTCCTCTTCCTCATTACTCATTCTCTTGTACGCACAACCGGGCGCGAAATTCAACACCGTCGGAGCTTTGGTGGCGCGAGACGTGGCCTTTAAATGTTTAAGCCCTGCAGGGAATAATGTAAACTACACGGCTGCCTACTTACAAAATCCCGACCGGTTCAATTCCACAATTTACGTAATGCACCTCTGCAGCCATTAATCTTCCCGGATTGACATGCGTTACTGGTTTTTTGCTCTCGTTATCTACCCCTCCTTTTTTTTATTTACCGCGTAGCCATTACCCTGCCCTTCGATACATCGAGACAGTCATACATTTTAATTCCGAGAACTCGGGAGAATGCTAGATTTCATATTTTTGCGGAGTGGGGGTTGTACGTCGATAGGATTTTTAGGAAAATTTTTGGTTCGATAAAAAGAGAACCACGTGAAATATGCGGGGGGGCGAGTGACCCCTTTCGGATTTGATTTTTGAGTAATGGTGATTTGTGAGACCGACGCCGGCCTGCGCAGATGCCCGCAGCCCGTCATTTTTCTTTCCGAACACATTTTCCACTGACCATCATGATGAGATTCGCCGCCCTTTTTTTACCAGACCGAATCGAAGCCGATATTTTTGAAAAATATTGTTCCATTTTTTTTCAGAACGAATAGAAATTCAGAATCGATCGGGCGACGAGATTTTTATAATGGTTCGAGGTAAAAAAAATTTTCCAGCTGCCTTGTAGTTTAGTTTCGTTCTGTTTTCATTTGTTTTAGCAGTATCCGTTTGGGGGTAGAATTTTCAGCAGTTTCAGCAAAGTGAATTAATTCTGTCCCCCAAATGAGTATGAATAATGAAACTGCAGATACGAAATAAATTTTAAAACGAGCACGGTTTCCGCTGGGAAATTTATTGATGAAAAAGTTACAGGAGCCGCCGTTGCTGGGCGATATTACTTTAGCGTGTACAAAATGCAGTATCGGAAAAATATGCAGCGTCACGGAATATTTACAGGCCGGGCGCAGGTCAGCAAAATAGAAAAATCAAAGGATCAAAGGATGTATTTTCGACAATTTTTTCTTTTTTTTTTTTTTCATCCTGGGTAAAAAATTTTGGCCATAGAAAAAAAAATCCACCTCTCGATGATATTTTTTTCCAGTATTGTTCCAACGATAGAAAATAAAAAAATACATACGAGTAAAATAGGGGATCGGTAAAAAGTTTGTTGAGGGTCAGGTGGATTTGATCAGCGCGTAAAGCGCCTTATACGTACAACGACGATAAAGTGTATTTTTTCGCGCGCACGTGACGGTGTGTCAGATCCCAAGAACTTCGTTTTAAACGTTAAAGTTGAACGCCGGAAATTCGTGCGGCCGGTCGGAGCCGAATTATTGATGCCCGAGCCCCTCAAGTTTTAGACTTTGATGTCGGACGGAGCAATAATGTTGTTAATGCCCCCCTGAATTTTCAATGAAGGTGTCATACCTCTTTGGACTACTTTTCGGAAAACTATTCTCGGTAAAAGAAAGCACGCATAACGAATGTAAATATGTAATTTTAGTGAAAATATTCAAAACTCTCGGGTCAGAGTGCAAAATCGAAAGAGTCGCGCGTCCGGGCGGTGGTCGAGATTCCCGGGGGCTCTGCATCCTCGGCGCTAACAGACAACTTGGACAAATTGCGAGCGCCGCGGGAAAATTCCTTGCCAACTAAACTCCCAGGACGCGATTTTCTCGGCTTTATCTTCCTCTCGCCTTGCCTCCCGTCCCCTTTCCTCGGAAAATAGTTTTCAGAAGCGGGCCACTCGATGCACCGGCTCTTTTCTCAAACTTTTGTGATTAACGTTTTTTGTTTTTATGATCCCCCCCGTGCCACCAACCACTACCAACTTTGCTCCACGCATTATTGAAACGAACTATTAAAACTTGACTATTGAATTCAATACCTTCTCGCGTAAGAGATTTATCTTGTGAATTTATGTCAATTGCTATTTTTTGTAAAGCCGCTGGTGTTTAAATTAAACTGAGAACTTTTTTATAGGTTCGATTTTACTTTTCAATGCATTGTTTGCAAATTGAACTTCTTTTATTTCGATTTCAATTGAAAATTTAATTATAATTTTTCATAATTTATGTTTTTAAATTAAATTAAAATTTTATTCAAAATCTAATTTAGTTTTGTCCAAAATAACATCTCCATTCCATATAATACGATTAGTATATTTGGAATGAGTTCGCGATACTCAGAAATTTCCAAGAAAAATTCGTGTATACATAAGCGTCAAGTGATGTACCGTTTGAGAACAAAACAATAAATTTTGGTATTCCTCGATCTACCGATTGAGACTTTTTTTTCAATATGTTCATGAACTGGCAAGCCATCAGTTTCCTTGATAATTATATTATCTTGATGGTGAACATTGTAGTTTAGTTGTTTTTCTTTGGTATGTTTATCAATAACCAAGGTCTCGGACTCTTCCCTTTTAAAATCACTCGAACGATCTATTTTTGATTTTTTTCCTGATCAAATTCATTCTCGAATAAAGTTTTAGACTGACTTGAGTTGGGTTTTTTTAAAAATTTATGTAAAGTAATGAAATCTTCAAATGCAAAATTATCTCTGTACAATGTGCGTGCTTAACGATTGTTATTATTTATATTTTTCATATCGGTAGAACACAAACTTTTATGAATTTGTGGATATCCTTAAGCCTTTCATGTTCATACATGAGTACTTTAATATCAGCTCCTACCAAATAT